>CM057450.1:1176970526-1177570526 GCA_016271365.2 Neoceratodus forsteri | reverse complement strand
ATGTTGCATTAATGCATTTTTTTCAAAGAACTTCCTTTCTTTTTGAGATAGCGGAATCATATCCCAGACCTGTGTGAACACATCAGTCTTGCTGCAGAAGTGCAGGGCCCTCAGGACCCTGCACATCCATGCATCTATAGAGGCAGAGATGCAGGACCCAAATGTGTAGTCAGTCAGGCTGCAGAAGTGCAGGACTCTCTGGGCCATGCACTTCCACGTGGCTACAAATGTAGACATGCAGGGCCCTTTGGGCCATGCACCAACTGAGGAGTCTGTGTTGGCATGGAAGCACAGGGCCTTTTGGGCCTCACAATTCTGTGTTACTACAGATGCAGATGGGCAGGAGTCTGTCTGGGTATGGAAGGGTCTCAGTGGTTCCGTATGGCAACGTGCACCTTTTTGATCATGTCTCATGTATGTTTCCACAGTGGTTCATGAGGTACTGCAGGATCACAAATGGTACATGTAAAAATGTGGCTTTGAAATCTTCAAAATTGCTACAGTTATGAGGAAAACTTCTTCCTTCAATATAAAGAAATTCTTCTTTCATGAGCCCATATTTCTGTTTCTAGAGCCAACAGTTTTGTTTTATGAAGGTCTGGAACAAGGAAATCAACTCATGAAACATGCCTTATTAAAGATTTTTAGGATTTCCAAAAATCATATTCCGGGGTCTTTTTCCAAAAAACGAAATGCAGTCTAGCTAAATGACTCCAGTTTAACTAGATTTTATGTGTTGCTTTCTTCATTTTTATAGGTTTTCAAAACATTTTTTTGTTTAAAAAAAAAAAACAGAAACAAGATGGCCACTGTACAAAAGAAAAATGTATTCTTTGCTCATGAAACACAAATCTTCTTTCATGACCAGAAATTCTTTTATATCAAACAGCTATCTGAAAGACCCTACTGAGTTTGCTCAGAACTAAAATGTCATATCCTTATAACTTGGGAACAGATTAATATTTTTTCACCAAACCAATGAAAGGAATAATTCTAGGCCATACCCTTTTTACCTTGAAATTTTTCAGAACAAAATTCCAAGCCGTCTTTTCTGTAAGTGAGAGCAAAAAAACAGCAAAATGTTTCCTCTTTTTGCACTATCCATATCTCAGAATCCACACATCTGACTGGAATGAGATTTGCCAAATCAAGACATGTTGTGCCCCCGTGCATGCAAAATTTTATGCAATTCTGTTAAACAGGGCAGACGCTATTAGGTGCAAAGTTAGAGGCTGAACATTAAACACCCTACTCAACCTTAACTATGGGGGCACAACTGCACACTTATAATATGTCTCAAAAGTTCAAAACTATCCAATAAAATTAATTCACAGATATCAGTTTCAACATTCATTTGTTTCATATCAGATATACAACAGTAGTATATTAAAGTGTGTGTACACAGTACAGTTGAATCCAAGTGCAGAGTAATAGGGAGTAATTTTTGGAGGCTGAAGGAGCAGGCTAGAAATTGCAAAAAGCTTGGTTTTCTGTTGTGAACACACCAAGGTGATGGGAGCATTCAAATACTGTTCAGAGCCAGACAGCCTGCTTGTGCACTCTGCTACATGTGGAGTCATCCTGTCACAAAATATGGTTCACGTTGAGGTCATTTATACAGGAATATGTTCAGTAGTGCAGTGTAGCTCTAAACTTTTTAAAGCAAGTTAAAAATAGGCAATAAATATCAGCCAGCATACAAACATTAGACCATCACTTGTGGCCTTCCAGGCACTGCCAGCGACTCACGCATCACAACATGCTGATGTTTCAGGGCATGTCACCCTTCTTCAGAGCAATCCTGACTGTGGGGAAAGTGTGCACTATAAATAGTGGAGGTGGGGTAGAAGTTTAAAATGACAACCACACTGCTTTTCATAAAGCGCAAAAATGACAGTAAGACAGCACATCAATGTACAGCAGTGCCAGACAGAATGCAATGCAGTAATACTGCAGTATATCTCAGAATGCTGCAGTATGTTGCAGGCAGCAGTGTAATTCAATGGCAATTAAGCCCCTTTTTACTGCAGTATTTTGTGACATGTCATTTATTGCAAGTTATTGCATTGCATCATGGCTGGCTCTGCTGTATATCAATAACTGATAATGGCAAAACACACGCAGCACAACGATACAAGAGGAATATAGGGAGAGGAAAGTCAAAAACTGTTAGAAGGAAACAAATTGGTACTACACAGTAATAAATATTCATATAACAAGACCAAAAGAGAAACAGATTTGACTTTTTCGTTATGGACGTCTCAACTGAAGGGACTAAATGAAGAAGTTACTCTGCTACCTTTTATTAATTAATACAGACAATACCTCTCTTTTGTCTGTCTCTGACTTTTTTTGATAATGCTACATCTTATGTGTCACTGGTTGCCATATCAGCACTTGTGTCTGCTGCTGTAATAATTCCAGAGGCTTCTTGAGGATTGCCAGTATATTTATATCTACAGATGTTGATTTATGGTTTTGTTACATGAATATTTATTACTGTGTAGTACCAATTTGTCTCCCTTTAATAGTTTTTGACTTTCCTTACCCTTCCCTTTTTTATAGTTGTTCTGTGTGTGTTTTGCTTTTATTATTCATTTAGAATGCTATCATTTATTGATATACATTGATATCGATATACATTGATTTACAAAACGGGGCACAAAATGTCCATGAATGTGATTGGTTGATAGCTTACTTCAGTTGTGTCCTTATCAGTCCATAAATTTTCAGCCAGCACTTCTTATGCCAGGCAAGGCCCCATAATCGTAGGTGTCAGTCTACCACCCTACCCCAGTCAGTGATGTCACAGTTGAAAGACAGCTGCGATCTCCAAGCCTTTCTAGTAGTGGAACTGCAGTCGGATGTGAAAACACCCAGTCCCCCACCACACACACACACACACAGACAAACTGTCTTTCTGTACCAAATGTACATCATGATACAATGTTGATGAAACATTTTCAAATGAAACTCTGACCTGAACTGCTTCAGTTCAGAAAGCAGACCATGACGAACAGACCATAGTGGGTGCCACCACGAAAAGTTTAAAATCACAGCATAGACCCACTCCGCTGTTACATGTTTTAAACATAATGTAATAAAATAAACTCAGCACAGACCCACTCCTCCGTTACATATTCTAAACATGATGTAATAAAAAAAACTCATGAAATATACCTTCGTTCTTATGGCATCAGTTGCTCGTAAATAGGAAAGTCCTTGGTGAAGAGCGTTAAGTATGGCGGTGCAAGGGGACATGCTCGCTCCTACAGAAATGACTTACATTGGAAAAAGCCAGCCTAAAAACAAAACCTTCACAAAAAATAGACTGTAAAGCTGTTTGAGCATATGGGGGTGGAGGGGTGGCATAAAAGTAATACACTCTTGACGATGTTTGCGTGAGGGAGTACACACAGACATTAACACCCTCTAGTGTAAATTAAACAACACAGACTATTTTTCTAATAACATGTTTCTTAACATATGTTATTAGTTTTTATTTGTATTATTGAATTTTTTTTGTTGTTACTGGGAGACCCATTTTATAAGTACAGTAACACACTCCAAAGTATGGGTTATGACCTGATAAGAGCACTCCTCAGGTGCTTAAGGTACTTGGTGCAAGTGCCTTGTGCCTTATTATGCACCTGGGGTGTGCTGTTATCAGGCCATAACCCACACCTCATCTGGGAAGGATACATCCCAGGGTACTAAAAGGGGCCATAACCCATACCTCATCTTGAAATGATACATCCCAGGGTACTAAAAGAACTCAGGGAGGTATTAACTGCCTCACTGACAGCCATGTTCAGCAGCTCACTGAAAACAGGCATAGTTATGGAGGACTGGAGAAGGGCTGACATAATCCTTCTACAGAAGAGCGGCCACAGGGAGGTGGCTAGTCACTATAAGTAAGTCAGTGTTATTCCAGTGGTGGGAAAATTAATTGAATCTGTACTGAAAGAAAGACTGGTTGTGCATCTAGAATTTAATGGGATGCAGGGCCACAGGCAACATAGATTAATAGGGAAGGTCATAACAAATAAATCCAGTAGATTTATTTGACTGGGTGACCAGGGAAGTAGATTAGGAGAAGGCAGTGAATGTGACCTCTCTAGATTTCAGTGAGGCCTTCGATGCTGTAATGCACAGGAGGCTGATAAGGAAGACGTTCAGCCTAGGAGTGGGGTCAAAAATGATAAATTGGGTTAAAAACTGGTTAACAGAATCGAGCTAGAAGGTGGTAGTTAATGGCACTCACTCTTAGAATGGCTGAGTGACCAGCAGGCTACCACAGGGCTTGGCACTGGGACCAGTCCGATTTTTTTAATTCATCTTTATTGCAAAAGGTAGGTACAGTAAATTAATCACAGGGTTATCAAAATCAACACACCTATAATTCTCAATTTACTACCCTCCTCAGTTTACCTATTACTAGAAAAGTCACAGGATGTTTATGGTGAAACAGCCCAGCTGAGGTTGTAGACCCAATACCATTCAGGAGGCAAATACTGATAATCAGGAGGAGAAAGAGTTACCAATGTCACAAAATTAGGTCCATCTAGCCCAGCATCTGGTAAATACAGTGATATGGAGGTTCACCTCCAGAGTTTTAAAACAGCATTAAAAACATATCTATTTAATTTAGCCTATCCAAAATCTGGTGGAAATTGATTTAGTCTGGTTTACTTAGACTTATTTTAATGTTTTTGACCTGATTAGTGCTATATTTTTTGTCCGAAATTTGGATTTTGATATTTGTTTGTTATGATGGTTTTAAATAGTGATGTTTGTTTTATCTTTATGTACAAGTGCCTTGGTTTCAGAAAGGCGATTTTTATAAATAAAGAAATCAATCAATCAATCACCTTATGAGTGAGCTCCTCCATAAAACTAGTTTTCCTGCACAACAGTAATCCATTGTTGTAAAGTAGAGGGCCATGTCTGGAGCCAGCGATGAGTTATAGCCTTATGCGCTGCAGCCAATAATATATTTCAAAGGTACATTCGATCAGCACCAGCCACCTCCAGAAGTGGAGGCCCAGAATCATGTGCAGAAATGTAGGAGCAGTCAAGAGAGAAAATAATGTTTGCAATGCCTCCGTCACCCACTCCCAAAAGGAGTTGGGTGCCTTACAGGACCAAAATATGTGTGTGATGTGCAGGAGAGTCCTCGCATTTCCTCTGGCATTCCCTAGAGATTGAGGGTTCCATTTGCCTGAACAATAGGTGTCCATAAGTAGCAGTTCAAACCCCTCCAGGTAAATTCTTGCCGTAAGGGTATAAGGACCTTGCACTACTAACAGTAATTCTCCCCCAGTTCTCATCCTCTAGAGCAAGTCCTGCCTCCTGTGACTATTTCTGTTTAATATGTCTACTGGGATCACCTACCAAAGGGTGAAGGGCTTTGTACAAGTGTGAAATATACCATTTAGTAATTTTATTCGCCAAAATTCCTGTTATAGCCTCCACCAAAGGGTTACGAAGAGAGGTGTCAAGATATGCATTAGACATTTGTTGTATATGGTTTCTAGGTTGAAGAAACCTATAGAAGTCCTCGTTAGCTAGGTTATATTTTTGTTTGAAAGTTTGAAAATCCATTATCTGCTTCCCAAGGGTAAGTTGTTTTGGACAGTATAGGCAATGTCAGGACCATTGTCAGAGAGTCAAGTCCAATTGGAATGGTGAGAAGGTGTCATCCCAAGCAAACCATTGAAAGGGCCATAGGAACTGACACAGACAATATTTGCTCTATAGCCTACTCACTCCACAGAGGGTGAAATGGACTGCCAACATTGTCACATCCTCAGTATGCCATACCAAAATTGGATCAAAGGCCCATGCTGGCAAAGGTGGGCCCCCTTCCTCCCTCACTTCAATCAGTTTTCAATTAGGAACAAATTTGGGTATGGACCATTGAAGAATGTCTTCAAGTGTGTATCCAAGTAGTAATCTTCAAGTTCCAGAACCCCCCCCCCACCCTTTCTAGGCAGCGGCAAGAGCTTAAATTTAAGTCTTAGGCATTTCGTAGCCCAAATAAATCTTAACCAAGCTTGATGCCAGTTGAGGAATTGTAGAGTGGGTTTAGTGATTGGGAGACACTGGAATAAGTATAGATATCTAGGCAAAATGTTCATAGTGATTGAGTGTATACGGGAATACATAGGAAGACCAAGAATAGGCCAGCATTTCATGTCATCCTGAACTTTATTGAAAAGCGGCCCAAAGTTAGCTTCAGAAAGCTTCTTTAAGTTCTTAGGTATCTGTATTCCTCAGTATTTTATCTGTTTAGCTGACCAATTAAGAGAAAACATTTGCATAATAGGAGTGGAGAGGGACTAGTGAAATGTCAAAACCTCTGTTTTGGTTCTATTCAAGACATAGCCAGCTTGTTGACCAAATAACTCTAGAGCCAACTAAACCTTAGGAATGGATGCCTCTGGGTTTGTTAGTACAGGAACACATCATCAGTGTAGAGCAAGATTTTATGTTGTTGTCCCCTGACCTTTACACCTTGTATTTTACCATTATCCTTAATGCTTTTTGCTAAGGGTTCTATATACAGTGCGAAAAGGAGGGTCGAGAGAGGGCAGCCCTGCCACATCCCCATATGCAAATTAAATTGTGAGGAGAGGTGTCCATTAGCATCTGCCGCTTTCTCTTCCTTATGATTTCTTGATTTTTGATTAATATTTAATATGATACAACAAACCACAGGAAAATGATCACTCTCTCCTGTCTTAATAATCCTAAAATATAGGGATATAGGGAGTGAATACCTGCTCTGAATTGCTGGGGAAAGCCAAAAAATTCCAGAGTGAGAAATAAAAAAGATAACCTAGATGACCTTGTTAAAAGCCTTTTGGGCATTAAGGCTCATGACACATGCCAGTGTTGGTGTGCACTTAATGGCCTCAGTCACATTTACGATGCACCTGACCTTGTCAGGAGCCTGACGCCAAGTAGCAAAGCCCACCTGGTCAAGTGCCAGGACACTTGGAAGTACTGGGTTTAATCTTTTAACTATGATTGTGGTGAAAATTTTGTAGTCCATATTTAATAGTGAAATGAGGTGGTAGGAATTACAAAATATTGGGTCCTTGCCAGCTTTAGGTAGGACAGTAATTGTGGCGTTTTGCCAAGAAGATGGCAGAGCCCTCCACCCACACCTCATTAAAGACTTAGGGGCTGTTCCAAGATGAAGGTTGCAACTTGCAGGCATCTGCGAGTTTCGACATTCGCTGCTATGCCGGGGCCCTGCACCGTATTGTAAGGCAAGGTCCTGGCACCTATGACCTGCGACATCTGGAAGGTGTAGGCTAGCACCATGAGCATGGTGCAATAGCCCTGCATGCTGCAAGTTGCAGCCCACTGCAAACTGTCCCCCCAGAGCCCCTGCCCTGGAACACCACAGCAAGCACCAGGTGGCATGGGGGGCTGGACAGATGGCACAGGCATATGGGGGCACTTTAAAAAACAAACCCTGGGGGTCCCCGACATTTGGGGGTGGGGGGCATGAACCTTCTTTGGGGGGCACGGGGAGCACTGCAGGAACTTTGACACAGAGCTGTGGAGTGGGCATCCGTCAACTGGTACAGATGGATGCCCCTTAGACCATCTCCATGATGGTCTAACTCCACTACACCAATGCAGCTCTCAGAATAGTGTAAGTGAGTTACAGCAGTTGCCCTTTTTGGAATAGGGCACGGTTGCTGCCGTAACCCATGCTTGTACCATGCTGTTGTAGGTTGCAGCGTAGTGGGTGGCATAACCCACATTTGGCGTAACCTGCATATGGCATGTTGCAAGGCACCTTTTGGAATAGGGAACGGCTTAACACATGGTGCAAGTTGTGATTTACACCATGGAGTTTGGCATAAATCAGCTTGCACCATGCGTAAGCCGTCTTGGAATCGGGCTCCTGGTGTGATAGAGGAGATACGTCATTCTGCAGGATTTTATAAAATTCCCCACTAAACCTACCTGGTCTAGGACACTTGCCTGTTTTAAGATTTTTAATGATTTTTATAATTTCTGTCTGAGTAACTGGGGCAATTAAAGCATTCTGCTGTGACGCTGTAATACGAGGTAAATTAACAATTTGTAAAAAGTTACATTTAGCTTATAAGGAAGTCTCCATATGAGGACTATAAAGAGTTTGGTAATACGAGACAAAGGCATCTGAGATTTGTTGTATTGTGGTTTACCATTTGACTGGAATTTGGGTGTTTCATTTGGGGATAGCGATTTAGCAGCTTGCTGCTTTAAATGATATGCCAGTATTTTAGTGGCCCTAGCCCACCCCATTATATTTTTGTTTTAAATAATGAAGAGCCTTCTCAGTTTCCATATTCTGTATATTTTGGATTTTAGCCTGACAGATTTAATTTTATTGTCTAATCCTGAGGTCCATTAAAGTTTCTGTCAAGACTCCAAGTCTGAAGGGAGGTTATAAGATCTGTAAGATGTTTTCTGTCTCTCATTCTGCTTATGAGCAGCTATGGAAATTAATTTCCCTAGTATGGCTTTGATGGTATCCCACAAGATCTAGTGGGGTGGTATAGAGTCTATTATTACATTTCACTGCCACTTTCAAAGTGTTATTTATTTCTTGAAGGATTTCAGGGTCCCTTAAAATGGTAACATTCAGTTTCCAGTGAGTTATTCTCCTGGGAATGTTAAGATACACCTCCAACTATACTATTAAAAACATATCTATTTAGTTTAACCTATCCAAAATCTGGTGGAAATTGATTTAGTCTGGTTTACTTAGACTTATTTTAATGTTTTTGACCTGATTAGTGCTATATTTTTTGTCCGAAATTTGGATTTTGATATTTGTTTGTTATGATGGTTTTAAATAGTGATGTTTGTTTTATCTTTATGTACAAGTGCCTTGGTTTCAGAAAGGCGATTTTTATAAATAAAGAAATCAATCAATCAATCACCTTATGAGTGAGCTCCTCCATAAAACTAGTTTTCCTGCACAACAGTAATCCATTGTTGTAAAGTAGAGGGCCATGTCTGGAGCCAGCGATGAGTTATAGCCTTATGCGCTGCAGTCAATAATATATTTCAAAGGTACATTCGATCAGCACCAGCCACCTCCAGAAGTGGAGGCCCAGAATCATGTGCAGAAATGTAGGAGCAGTCAAGAGAGAAAATAATGTTTGAAATGCCTCAGTCACCCACTCCCAAAAGGAGTTGGGTGCCTTACAGGACCAAAATATGTGTGTGTGATGTGCAGGAGAGTCCTCGCATTTCCTCTGGCATTCCCTAGAGATTGAGGGTTCCATTTTGCCTGAACAATAGGTGTCCATAAGTAACGAGTTCAAACCCCTCCAGGTAAATACTTGCCGTAAGGGTATAAGGACCTTGCACTACTAACAATAATTCTCCCCCAGTTCTCATCCTCTAGAGCAAGTCCTGCCTCCTGTGACTATTTCTGTTTAATATGTCTACTGGGATCACCTACCAAAGGGTGAAGGGCTTTGTACAAGTGTGAAATATACCATTTAGTAATTTTATTCGCCAAAATTCCTGTTATAGCCTCCACTAAAGGGGTACGAAGAGAGGTGTCAAGATATGCATTAGACATTTGTTGTATATGGTTTCTAGGTTGAAGAAACCTATAGAAGTCCTCGTTAGCTAGGTTATATTTTTGTTTGAAAGTTTGAAAATCCATTATCTGCTTCCCAAGGGTAAGTTGTTTTGGACAGTATAGGCAATGTCAGGACCATTGTCAGAGAGTCAAGTCCAATTGGACTGGTGAGAAGGTGTCATCCCAAGCAAACCATTAAAAGGGCCATAGGAACTGACACAGACAATATTTGCTCTATAGCCTACTCACTCCACAGAGGGTGAAATGGACTGCCAACATTGTCACATCCTCAGTATGCCATGCCAAAATTGGATCAAAGGCACATGCTGGCAAAGGTGGGCCCCCTTCCTCCCTCACTTCAATCAGTTTTCAATTAGGAACAAATTTGGGTATGGACCATTGAAGAATGTCTTCAAGTGTGTATCCAAGTAGTAATCTTCAAGTTCAGAACCCCCCCACCCTTTCTAGGCAGCGGCAAGAGCTTAAATTTAAGTCTTAGGCATTTCGTAGCCCAAATAAATCTTAACCAAGCTTGATGCCAGTTGAGGAATTGTAGAGTGGGTTTAGTGATTGGGAGACACTGGAATAAGTATAGATATCTAGGCAAAATGTTCATAGTGATTGAGTGTATCACGGAATACATAAGAAGACCAAGAATAGGCCAGCATTTCATGTCATCCTGAACTTTATTGAAAAGCGGCCCAAAGTTAGCTTCAGAAAGCTTCTTTAAGTTCTTAGGTATCTGTATTCCTCAGTATTTTATCTGTTTAGCTGACCAATTAAGAGAAAACATTTGCATAATAGGAGTGGAGAGGGACTAGTGAAATGTCAAAACCTCTGTTTTGGTTCTATTCAAGACATAGCCAGCTTGTTGACCAAATAACTCTAGAGCCAACTAAACCTTAGGAATGGATGCCTCTGGGTTTGTTAAGTACAGGAACACATCATCAGTGTAGAGCAAGATTTTATGTTGTTGTCCCCTGACCTTTACACCTTGTATTTTACCATTATCCTTAATGCTTTTTGCTAAGGGTTCTATATACAGTGCGAAAAGGAGGGTCGAGAGAGGGCAGCCCTGCCACATCCCCATATGCAAATTAAATTGTGAGGAGAGGTGTCCATTAGCATCTGCCGCTTTCTCTTCCTTATGATTTCTTGATTTTTGATTAATATTTAATATGATACAACAAACCACAGGAAAATGATCACTCTCTCCTGTCTTAATAATCCTAAAATATAGGGATATAGGAGTGAATACCTGCTCTGAATTGCTGGGAAAGCCAAAAATTCCAGAGTGAGAAATAAAAAGATAACCTAGATGACCTTGTTAAAAGCCTTTTGGGCATTAAGGCTCTATACATGCCAGTGTTGGTGTGCACTTAATGGCCTCAGTCACATTTACGATGCACCTGACCTTGTCAGGAGCCTGACGCCAAGTAGCAAAGCCCACCTGGTCAAGTGCCAGGACACTTGGAAGTACTGGGTTTAATCTTTTAACTATGATTGTGGTGAAAATTTTGTAGTCCATATTTAATAGTGAAATGAGGTGGTAGGAATTACAAAATATTGGGTCCTTGCCAGCTTTAGGTAGGACAGTAATTGTGGCGTTTGCCAAGAAGATGGCAGAGCCCTCCATCCACACCTCATTAAAGACTTAGGGGCTGTTCCAAGATGAAGGTTTGCAACTTACAGGCATCTGCGAGTTTCGACATTCGCTGCTATGCCGGGGGCCCTGCACCGTATTGTAAGCAAGGTCTGGCACCTATGACTCTGCGACATCTGAAGGGGAGGCTAGCACCATGGGCATGGTGCAATAGCCCTGCATGCTGCAAGTTGCAGCCCACTGCAAACTGTCTCCAGAGCCCCTGCCCTGGAACACCACAGCAAGCACCAGGTGGCATGGGGCTGGACAGATGGCACAGGCATCTGGGGCACTTTAAAAACAAACCCTGGGGGTCCCAGAAATTTGGGGGTGGGGGCATGAACCTTCTTTGGGGGGCATGGGGAGCACTGCAGGAACTTTGACACAGTGCTGTGGAGTGGGCATCCGTCAACTGGTACAGATGGATGCCCCTTAGACCATCTCCATGATGGTCTAACTCCACTACACCAATGCAGCTCTCAGAATAGTGTAAGTGAGTTACAGCAGTTGCCCTTTTGGAATAGGGCACAGTTGCTGCCATAACCCATGCTTGTGCCGTGCTGTTGTAGGTTGCAGCGTAGTGGGTGGCATAACCCACATTTGGCGTAACCTGCATATGGCATGTCGCAAGGCACCTTTTGGGAATAGGGAACGGCTTAACGCATGGTGCAAGTTGTGATTTACACCATGGGGTTTGGCATAAATCAGCTTGCACCATGCGTAAGCCGTCTTGGAATCGGGCTCCTGGTGTGATAGAGGAGATACGTCATTCTGCAGGATTTTATAAAATTCCCCACTAAACCTACCTGGTCTAGGACACTTGCCTGTTTTAAGATTTTTAATGATTTTTATAATTTCTGTCTGAGTAACTGGGGCAATTAAAGCATTCTGCTGTGAGGCTGTAATACGAGGTAAATTAACAACTTGTAAAAAGTTACATTTAGCTTATAAGGAAGTCTCCATATGAGGACTATAAAGAGTTTGGTAATACGAGACAAAGGCATCTGAGATTTGTTGTATTGTGGTTTACCATTTGACTGGAATTTGGGTGTTTCATTTTGGGGATAGCCGATTTAGCAGCTTGCTGCTTTAAATGATATGCCAGTATTTTAGTGGCCCTAGCCCACCCCCATTATATTTTTGTTTTAAATAATGAAGAGCCTTCTCAGTTTCCATATTCTGTATATTTTGGATTTTACGCCTGACAGATTTAATTTTATTGTCTAATCCTGAGGTCCATTTAAGTTTCTGTCAAGACTCCAAGTCACGAAGGGAGGTTATAAGATCTGTAAGATGTTTTCTGTCTCTCATTCTGCTTATGAGCAGCTATGGAAATTAATTTCCCCTGAAGTATGGCTTTGATGGTATCCCACAAGATCTAGTGGGGTGGTATAGAGTCTATTATTACATTCCACTGCCACTTTCAAAGTGTTATTTATTTCTTGAAGGATTTCAGGGTCCCTTAAAATGGTAACATTCAGTTTCCAGTGAGTTATTCTCCTGGGAATGTTAAGATACACCTCCAACTATACTATTAAAAACATATCTATTTAGTTTAGCCTATCCAAAATCTGGTGGAAATTGATTTAGTCTGGTTTACTTAGACTTATTTTAATGTTTTTGACCTGATTAATGCTATCCATTACTGATAGGATTATAAAGGGAAAAAAAGAGTGGGGGGGGGGTTTGACTAAAATCCTGAAGTACTGATAAACATTTGTACAATCATCACTGTACATTAAATGATATAATTCTAGTAAATTTAATAACCATAGGGAATGTGACAGTCCCATAAATGTTTTCTCAAATCTGACTGTGACAAGAAAATGACCAACATTGAGAATAACTAACTCCGACGTCACACAGGATCTTCAAAATAGCTTTGAGACCCTGGAACCATAGTTTAAAAATAATAAACCTATCCTCAACTATAAGACAACTAAAACCACACTACATAGAAACATAGAAACAACACTTTGAAAGTGGCAGTGGAATGTAATAATAGACCCCATACCACCCCCTAGATCTTGTGGGATACCATCAAAGCCATACATCAGGGGAAATTAATTTTCTTAGCTGCTCATAAGCAGAATGAGCGACAGAAAACATCTTACAGATCTTATAACCTCCCTTCGTGACTTGGTGATCAGAGAGGGTGGAAGTCCCAACCCAGAGTGAGGAGTCCTGAGGGTTGGTCACTAGAAACAGTAAGAAAAAAAATCCAGTCTTGAATATATTTTAAAGCGGGGCAGTAACATGTATAATCCCTAGCCGTGCAACAAATATTCACTAGTCCTAACTCTGTTAACATAATTTTAAAATTCTTCACTATTTTATTATTCAGGTTTGGAATTTGAGAAATGGTGTCAAGAGTTCTATTAAAGACCATATTCCAATCCCCTCCCATAATAAGTGTGCCCTTAGCTTTCCCCGCTACCAACCTCAGGAGTGAAACATAAAATGAGGACTGTGAGCCCGATGGAGTATATACATTAACCAAAGTTTGTCGTGTCTTGTATGGTGCCTGTCACGAGGACATACCTAGCCCTTGGGTCAGAAATTACTTCTATCTCATCAAATGGCACAGAGGTTGGAATCAAAGTCAACCCCTCCCCCCACTCATTTTTTCCCTTTATAAAAAGACGCATGAAAGAGTTTTGAATATACTCATTTCTGAAATTTCAGAGCTTCTTGTGGTGTGAAATGGGTTTCCTGCAAGAATATGATCTCACCTTTCTGATCTTTGTGATATTTTAGTAGTTGTTTCCATTTCACTGGACTGTTTACATCATTTACAGTGGTGATCATACAAAAGTTTATCAGTACTGAGGTATACCTCAAGGTACCAGTGAGGCACTCAAGTTCAATTTGCATTTGCTGTGATGTGATCCTGCCTCAGTACCACCAAGGTATACCTCATGGTGTGCCTCAGTACTGATAAACATTTGTACGATCACCACTGTACATTAAATGATATAATTCTAGTAAATTTACTAACCATAGGGAATGTGACAGTCCCATAAATGTTTTCTCAAATCCGACTGTGACAAAAAAATTACCAACACTGAGAATAACTAACTCCGATGTCACACAGGATCTTCAAAATAGCTTTGAGACCCTGGAACCATAGTTTAAAAATAATAAACCTATCCTCAACTATAAGACAACTAAAACCATGCTACATAGAAACATAGAATTTCATGGCAGATAAGGACTGCTTGGCCCACCTAGTCTACCCATTTCCTTATCTAACGGATAAAATGCAGATCCTAGTTAATCAACAGCCTACTTCCTCCTACCCCCCACTAGAATTGCCTTTTGTCTGTCCCTTGCATTCTTGAATTCCTCTACTGTTTTTGACTCCATGACCTCCTCAGGAAGACTGTTCCATGCATCTGCAACCTACTCCATGAAGAAATACTTCCTGACATTACCTCTCAGCCACCCCCCCATCTTCAAAGGTTGCCCCCTTGTTCTTGCACATCTCTTTTTCTGAAAGATGCTACTCTCTTGGACTTTGTAGATTTCCTTGAGGTACTTGAAAGTTCCTATTATGTACCCCCTCTCCCTCCTTTCCTCAAGGCTATACATATTATGCTCCTTTAGTCTTTCTTCATATGTCTTCTGGTGCAGACCCTGCACCATTTTGTTCTGCCCTCCTCTAGACAGCCTCCATCCTGTCTATGTCTTTGCAGAGATGGAGTCACCAGAACTGCACGCAGTACTCCAGATGTGGTCTTACCAACTGTCTGTACAGAGGGATAACAACTTCCTGTTTTCTACTTGTGATGCCTTTCCCTATGCATCCCAGTATCCCTCCCAGCCCTCCTTACTGCCTTCTCACATTGCTTGCCCACCTTTAGAGCATCTGATATATCTACCCCCAGGTCCCTTTCCATTTTTGTTGTTGTCAGTATCTCACCCCCCCCCCCATTGTGTACTCTTCCCCTGGGTTTTTGCTTCCCAGGTGCATTACTTTGCACTTCTTTGCATTGAATTTAAGCTGTCATACATTTGACCATTCCTCCAACCTTGCCAAGTCCCTTCTCATCCTTTCCACCCCACCTTGTGTATTAACCCTTTTGCAGATCTTTGTTTAGTCTGCAAAGAGAAATACTTTTCCTTCCAGTTCCTCTGCAATATCCCTTATAAAGACATTAAAAAGGACCGGCCCCAGTACTGAACCCTGCGGTACCCCACTAGTAACCCCCTTTCTTCACTGTGGACTCTGTTTACTATTACCCTCTGTGTCCTGTTGTCCAGCCAATGTTTTACTCAGGCTACCACCCTGGGACCCAATCCAAGGCTGGCTAACTTGTTTATTAATGTTTTGTGTGGGACTGTGTCAAATGCCTTGCTAAAGTCTAGGTAGGCCATGTTCACAGCCCCTCTCTGATCTACTACTTTGGTCACCCAGTCAAAGAAATTGATTAGATTCATCTGACATGACTTTCCTGCTGTGAATCCATGCTGTATTGGGTCCTGTGCCCCACTGGCCTCTAGGTACTCAACAATTCTTTCTTTCAGAAGTGATTCCTTCATTTTCCCTACCACTGAGATCAAACTGACAGGTCTGTAGTTTCCTGCCTCTGTCTTACTCCCACTTTTCTGAAGGGGCGATGCATCCACCCTCCTCCAGTCCTCAGGTACCGCACCATCCTCCCATGATTTGTTAAAAAGGGTAGTCAGTGGCATTACTAGTTCTCCCCTTAGTTCTTTTAGAAATCTGGGGTGAATCCCATCAGGCCCCATTGCTTTATCCACCTTCAGTTTTAGGAGTTATTTCAGAACCCTTTCTTCTGTGAAAGGACTGATATCAACCCCCCTATCCAGAGTGCTTCTATTGACTAGATTAGGTACCTCCTCCTCTTCCTTTGTGAATACTGAGCAGAAGTATTCATTCAGTATCCCTGCTTTTTCATTCTCCCTCTCTGCCCAACCACCCTCCTCTTTATTCAGCCTCAGTATCCCAGCCTTATTCTTTCTTCACTCCTTAATGTACATGTAAAAGGTTTTATCCCCATTCTTAACTGAGTTGGCTATCTTTTCCTCGGTTTGGGCCTTTGCTATTCAGACTGCCTTCCCCGCTTCCTTCTGCTTTAATTGGTACAGTTCTCTGTCCTGCTCCTTCTGTGTTTCCTTATACTTTCTAAATGCTATCTTTTTCTCCCTAACCTTCCCAGCCACTTCTTTTGAGAACCATAGTGTTTTTTCTTTCATTTTGATTTGTTTATTTGCTTCACACAAAGGCTTATTGCCTCTGTGATGGCAGTTTTGATGTTTCCCTATTGTCACTCCACCCCACCTTCTTGCCTGTTTGCTAGTGCTTTTCTGAGGCACTCTCCCATTTTGACAAAATCAGCCCTCCTGAAGTCCAACACTTTCACTTTTGCATGGCTTGACTCTACAGCTAAGTTTATCATGAACCACACTGTTTGGTGGTCACTTGTTCCCAGATGGCACCCACTTCTAGATCTGAGATTCTCTCTCCATCCCCATTTGAGAGTACCAAGTTTACGATTGCTCCCTCCCAAGTGGGTTCCAAAACTAGCTGCCTGAGGTATGCCCCCAGTAGGTCATTGAGAATGGCCCTGCTCTTGGATGTGGTTGCAGCAAAGGTGCTCCAGTTAACATCTGGTTTATTCTGGTCCCACATCAGCAATATCTCCCCTTTCTCTGCCGTCCTAAGGATGCCTTCTATCATTTCCTTGTCCATTTCCTCCCCCTGAGACGGGGGTCTGTATTCAACCCCTGTGCGGATTGTGGTGCCATTTCCAGTCTCCAGGGTGACCCACAGTGCCTCCTCTCCTCTCCTCCCTGTTTACCCTTTAGTTCCATTGCTTTGATCCCCTTCCCTTACATAGAGAGCTACTCCTCCTCCTCCTCTTCTAACCTCCCTGTCCCTCCTATAGATTGTATACCCTGGTATGTTGACATCCCAGTCATGGTTCCCTGTGTACCATGTTTCTGTGACTGCCATGATATCCAGGCATCCCTCTTCCATCAAGGCCCCCAGTTCAGGGAACATGTTACCTAGACTACGGGCATTGGTACTCATTACCCTCCATTTTGTGATGGCCTTATTCCTTTTTTCCCCATCCCTGTCCTTATTGTGTTTGTCTTTTTCTCCATTTACCCCTGCCTTTCTCCCTATCGACTGCTCTATCTTGGTGTTTACCTTACTAATGACCCTGATTTCTTTTGGGGGGGGCTAGAATTTCCCTTATTCTTTTCAGTGCCCCCCCCCCCTTGGCTAGTTTAAATGCTTGCCAATGAAGCATTTAAACCTATTACCTAGGATCCTGGTTCCCCTCCTGGACAGATGCAGACCATCGCATCATTATAGGCCTGTATCCCTCCAGGTGGAGCCCCAGTCCCCAATGAAGCTGAAATCCTGAGCTCTGCACCAGTTTTTAAACCATTCATTGAATCCCATGGTGTGAAGTACCCTAGCCTCACCCATACCATAGACAGGCAGCACCTCCGAGAAGGTTACCGTGTGTGCTACTTGTTTAAGGCCCCTCCCCAACTCCACAAACTCCTCCTGCACTGCCCCGATCCCTTTCCCAGCCAGAGCATTTGTCCCTAGGTGGACAATGATATCCAGCTCCTTCCCCCATGCAGCTGCTCCCATGATCCTGAGGATTCACTCCCCGTCCATCCAAGCCATGGCTTCAGGCAGGCACCTTACCTCCTTCTCTGCTCCCTCCCTCCCCAATTCTACCCTCCTAATAATGGAGTCCCCCATCAGGAGTTGTTTCCTTCCCCTGTGGGATCCCATGCCACCCTCCTGTGGGTCTCCTTTGTGGAGGTTCCCAGCATCCTCCTCGGTCTCCACTGCAGGTACCTCATAGAGGAACCACACTCTGCCAGAATGGTATATGAATTGTGGAGAGGTACAGCTGGAGGGATGCACCTCTGTTCCACTACCCTCACCCTCCCTGAGCCCACTATGGTCCAACTGCTCTTCTTTCTTGGCAACCTCTGAGGCAGTGGCGGTGGCCCTGGTGGTATCTGGGTGGGAAAGGAGGTCCCCTGAATCCTGGCCAACTCAGCCTGGAGATGAGCAACCTCCTCCCCCAACCAGAAAGGTGCCTACAGATGAGACAACACTGCATCCTCCAGAACGTCTCCCAGAAGACTGCTTCTCCACAGCCACTGCACAGCACCTCTCCCATCATGTCTTTATTCACAGGTATTCACAACAAACATAAATTCCCCACCCCCTTCTCATATGCGTCACACTTGGTGCCATCCTTGAGCAAGTACAATCCTTCAGGTACCTAGGTATCACCCCTGATGCCACCCTGTCCTATGCCAAACATATTGACAACATTGTAGGGAATGGAAACAGGAAACTAGGCACCCTTTGTAGACGGAGGTTAAACCTCAACACTGAGGCAAAATGCCTGGCTGTCACAAGCTCTGTTCTGTCATCAATAGACTACGGAATCCTGATTTATGTATCAGCCATGGATGCAGTCCATGAAAGAGTCAGAGTGCTGTTCATTAAAACATGCCATTTTGTTACTGGTTCCCACAGATGCACACACACACCTGTGAGCTATATGCACACACAAAGTGGCTCCCTCCTCACTAACAGGCTCCACTATTGAACATTCCTATTGGTTAAAAAAGCTCTATTTTTAAAGGCAAGATTAAATAAGAAGTAAATGGATAAACTAAATGAAGTTGATGAGCTCACTAATCCACGAGTTATTTAACATGTGAAACCTGTATTTCTAAATTGAGGATTGATTGTTAAAGAGTTTTTTAACTGACAAGGCACTTTGAGCATGCAATTTGATTAGAAATGTAATTAAATAGGTAATATGATTGGTGGGTTTTTTTAATTGCTGTGTGTATTTAAATGTTTTCACGTTGTGTTTGAGTATTCTCTGTGGAAGTACCGAAGGGTGCAAAACGTAAGAATCTACTGGGCGCTGCACAGAGCATGGGCTGCTACTGCTGAATAAATGTCTTTTTACTAAGAAAACAGTAGTGTTTGTGTCGTATATGAGGAGGTGTGTGTGCACTTGTATTTTGTTGTACTGTATCTTTATTTTATTTTTTTTTATTTGGAAAATGTTTCACCAGAAAAGACAACATGAGCTGTAAACAGCTCGTTTCCAGAAGCGTCTGGGGAAGGGGGGGCAAGAGTTGGGAGAACAAGCAAGCACATAGCAATACAAGTACAATTACTAAGCAAGTTCTAAAAACAAAACAGTGTAATAAAATTACACAATAACCCAGACCAACCGGCCAGGGTGAACAAAACATATTCGGATATAGCATACATTGCAACAACCCAGGAGCAGGTGATCTAGTAGGGTAAAGGTTAGAGGATGGATAACACTTTTGAAGTGCTGGAAGTAGTAGACTGAGCACAAGATCTGAAGTGCTATTGCATACCCAAGGGAGGGCAGTTATAAGATAAGTGGGGAAGTGGACAGGCGAGGGGTAGAGGGTAGGGATGGAAGAGGAAGGGCGCGGCACAACCAAGATCTATAGAGGGGGGAGAAAGGGAGAGCGGGGAGGAGAAGTGGAATGTGGCAGGTAACCAGAGGAGAGAAGAGGGATAAGGAATATGGAGGCTGGAGAAAAGAGGAGTAAACTAGGAATGGAAAAAGCAAAGAGCATCAGTGTGGGGGGGGAAGAGGGGGTTGTTGGGGAGAAGGACAGCCTTAGAGTGTCGAAACAGCACAGTAGCTTGTGGATGATAGTAGAGTGTCGCAATGGCCCAGTAGGTTGTGGTAGGGGGTGGGAGGAGGAGGTATAATGGGGGTAGCATGTGAGGAAGTAATCAGAGGAAGGGCTCAGTTAGAAGATAGGAGGTAAGTCAGGGGTAGAGGAGTAGAGGATGGTTTGCAAGGGATTGGGAGGGTTGTGAAGGTGGGGGTTAAGAACAAGTACAGTTAGGAGAATAGAAGTAAAGTAGGGCTAAAGGATAATGTGCCAGGGTTGGGATTGTTGAAAGAGGGACCAAAAACAAGTGCAATTAGGGCAATAGAAATTATGACGGGCTAAGGAAATTGAAGCTGGGGAAGAGGAAAGTCTGATAGGAGGTGGCAGTGAGTTCCAAAGCTTTTGGAAGTGGTAGGAGAAAGCTTCCTGTCCTGTGGAGGTAGAGTGATGGGGAATAGCTAGAGTGTGTGCGTCAGTAGATCTGAGAGAGTGGGAGGAGGGAGGTGGAGCAGAGAGTAAGGAGGAGAGGTAAGAAGAAAGAGTCCCAAGACAGAATTTAGATGTGAACTATTTGGCCTAGCACCCCCTAATACTTGCTCCCTCTTCAGCCCAGTCCGCAGCCTGTACACCACACGGAGCGTGATCCAGCAGTCCCTTGCAATACCAAGATGCAAAACAAGTCTAGGCCAGCATTCCTTTGACAGTCACACAGTCACATGATGCAATGAACTCCCAGCAAGTATCACAAACCTTTCCAAGCTGTCATTATTCAAGTGAGCAGTTAAGTCTCATCTTGCCACATATTCTGGATGTAGCTGCCCAGGCCCCCCGAGATAATCTCTCCCTCTCTTCTCCTTCCTCTCAATCCCCACCTTCCTCATCCCTTTTCACCAGCATCATACACCCAACCTCTGGTTGGACCCAACACTGCTAAATCTATTCTAAATCTAATCTAAATCTATGTATCTAATGGTTGTATCTTAGTTTAGCGTCTATGACAAAGGCTCCACTGGAGCCGAAGATGTAACTGTTTTTCTTTAAAACTTTGTATTGTCTTTATTATTTTGTACTGTTTTCTCCTTTTGATGTGGAACCTTTGTAAACAAGAAATTGTGCTCAAAGATTGCTACTGAATATTCCAATAAATAAACAAATAGCTGATTAAGAATTTGCAGTGTATCTTGAATAATTAGAAGAAGAAACATTCAGGAAACCTGACTGTAACAACATGTTAACAATTCAGTTATTAGAACTGAAACAGTAAAAAAATTAATAATCACAAAACAACTAGCAGACCTTGCACCCCCATATCAGGGGACCCAAGAGCATACAAACAAACATTTCCCAGTGCATAGTCTGGGAAGCAAAAAATTGAGAATAACAGTTAAGAACAAATGGTGAAAAATCACTTCCAAGGTCCAAGAGATACCAAAAGGGCCTCTTGGGGTATGTCACTCTTGTGAAACAAAACTTCCCAGAAAACCTAGGTAAGAGAACCACCCTGGCTCTCAAAAAAGGAGGCCAGGGCCAAGGAGAAGCCCAAATGTCACCAGGCTAACTAAAATGGGTGACAACATGCGATCTCAAAGCAATAACCCCCCTCCCCATCCAACTTACAAACCAGTCTGGTAATTCTGCTATAAGTTGTTAGGGAGCCCATCTTGAAGTATAAGGAATTATCCCAGATGACTAAATACATTGGTTCCAGCCCCCATAACAAAAGATAAGGCAGTAGGATATATATGGTTGATCTATATTGTGTTGCCCAAGGCATATCAAAATCGAAACCAGGGGAAAGTAGTGACAGGAGCCATCTCTTGGGTCCAAGGGAAAGGGGAGATATGATGGAAACATTCAAATATATAATGAGTATTAATAAGATACAAGAAGGTAGCATTTTCCTCAGAAAGGCTGACTCAAGGACAAGGGATCACGCTATGAAGCTGGGGTGGGGCTCAGAGGGGATGTGAGGAAACATTTCTTCACAGAGAGGGTAGTGGAAGCCTGGAATGGCTTTCCAGCAGAGGTGGTAAGTGCCAAAACAGTCACAGGATTCAAGCATTCATGGGACAGATACAGCAGGATCTTGGAAGGAACACAAGGGGTGGGGACCACCGGAGA
Organism: Neoceratodus forsteri; assembly: GCA_016271365.2. Lineage (NCBI taxonomy): Eukaryota > Metazoa > Chordata > Ceratodontiformes > Ceratodontidae > Neoceratodus > Neoceratodus forsteri. Next base: position 1,177,548,474 of record CM057450.1, on the reverse strand, counting down.
TTGTGTAAGGGCTTCGGAAAATGGGCAGACTGGATGGGCCAAAGGGGTCTTTATCTGCCAATAACTTCTATGTTTCAATATTCTATTATAGAACTCTGAGGCTGAGAGGGACATTAACTGCATCATACAGTTTTAAAATGGTATATAACACCAGACTGTAAATCAGAAACATCCACCGAGATTACTGAAAGGCCCATATAGGTATAACCAAAACAGAATTTCAACAAGTAATTAAAAACAGCTTCTATTGGGAAAAATGACTTACCAGTTCAGTGCAGTTCTCCTTTAAATTAGAATAACATGAAATTAGAGCCCCCTCAACCACTGCAATGGGGGGTCCCAGGGACTCACATCTTTACTATGTAGGGGCATATAAGCCCCCACCAAGCAACTGAGCATAAGGTTAAGGACCAATGGCCTCAAAAGGAGTATTAGGAATCATCACAGCCACTAGAAAACAGTGTGTAGCTGAGAGTATGAGAGGACAAGCCACCTGACAAAAAATATATTGACAGCTATTGCATACAATTTACATCATTTTCTTGCAGATGAACATTCAAAATGAAAGAGCTGAGTAGCCAGACTCCAGCTGTTCTGAATGGAGTATGCCCAAAGGTGACAATAAGAACCACCAGATCAGGAAACTAATAGCTAAACAGCCTGGCAGGTACAACCTAATTAGCCGTTCCAAGGGAATCAGTCCAGATACCATCAATACTGATCAGTGTGTGGCCGAAACAGCAACAAAGTAACATGTTGGTGCCAGTGACTTTCCCAGTTTAGAAGCAGTCTTTGGGAAAAGCACTTAGTCCAGGGAGCTGTTGAACACTCTATGAGGCTGCTGTGCAGCCCCAGTTCAGTCAGCTACAGCGTCAAAAACGTAGTGATTGATGGGATCATCATCCACTGTTCCATGGAGTGAGAGCACAAGACAGGCATCAAAAAGGCACATTATAACTTACAGTCGCTCCAGTGCAGAATGGGAGGGTGGCGAGGCTGCTACAGGACGTTGGTCTGCCAAGGAACGCTGCCCCTCCTATGTCACTCTGCTAGTTCCTGCTGAAACGTCCTCATGTACTCTAGTTCCCATAATACTGTAGGAGGGAAAATATATCCCCTATGAGTCCAGTGGGGTTCTGAACAGCTGATCCGGAGCCAGAAAAAGGGGGACCACCTCTCGCCATCTCCCATGCAGTTTGCAGAAGGTCCCGCTCTAGTTTGTCTTTAGTGAGGGAAGAAAAAGGAATGCCCAGCTCTGCCAGGTACAGTGCCACCTCCAAGTCACCATAAGTTTGGGGTCCCAATGTGGTCTGAACTTGAAGATGAGTAGGGTACAGAATTTGCACTTTAATTCCCCTGGCCTTAACTTGTTTTAATATCTGCCACAGGGTGTGTCTTTTCTCTTGTACAGCCATGGTGTAATCATGGTCAATAGTAATCCTGTGGTTCTGGAAACGGAGGTCCTTATGCTGTCCAGCATGCTTTAAAATATCTTCTTTGATCCCATAGTCTGACAACTTAATAACAAAGGAGCACAGTTGGGATCCTGGTGCTGCCGGTCTGAGAATCAGCAATCGGTAAACCCGATCAATGGGCAAGAGATAGTCTCAGAGCTTCCTTTAAAAGATCTTGAACAAATGTTATAGTTGTCTTTGGTCCCTTCTAAGAGTCTTCTTGTACTCCACAAAGCCGTATGTTCTCTTGCCTACTACGGCCTTCCAGGTCATCTATTTTGTGTGTCAGCTCTCTATCCCAGGCAAGCAAATATGGCAGCAGGCAATCATAGCTGTCAGTTTGTTCAAAGACCTCTGCCAGTCATTCTTCAGCACATTTGGTACATTGCTCTATCTGCTTGATATCCAATCGAAGCTGTGTCAGAGACTGATCTATTTTGCTAACCATTTTGGCTGTATGTTTAATAGTGGTTTCCAGGTTCATAGCATCTTCATCTGAGGCCTGTGGGTGCATCTCAAGGCCCTGATGGGGCCCAGCATCCAAAATGTTGTTGGTTTTCTCAGCAGCTATAAGGTCTCAGAGTTTCTGAGACAGTGTTTCTGGATGTTTAGATGTTTATAGTTTCGATCTGGTGCTTTTAGTCAATGAATCCATTCTCTCTGCCACAGATGGATAGAGATTTTGTGCAGGGAAGAGACAGAACAATTTGGCTAAGCTACCATTAGCCTGGTGACCAGAAGTCTGGGACTAGTCCTCTTAATGTCTTCATAGGGGACATTCCAGAACAGACTTCTACTTAACCTCAAGAAGTCCAAAAGCATGCACTTTACTGTAGCCCAGAGCAAGAAGAGATTTGGTCCACTGCTGATACGGAACTACAGGAGAGAGACCTTGGAACAAGTTTCTACCTTCAAGTATCTATGAGTACACTTGGATGAAATGCCCAGCTTCAATACCCATATCAATCATGTTGTTAAAACCACTAACATAAAACTGGGTGTCCTCTACTGGCACAGACGCTGTATGCTTCCTGCCGCCCTGAAGCTTGTCACAAGCAGCTCGGTCCTAGCCACCATTGACTACAGCCTGCCGATCTATGGGGCAGGATCAGATACAATCCTAAGAACAGTAAAAACACTCCTTAATAAGGCTTGCTGATTGACCCTAGGGGCTGATCACCTGACCCATACATGTTCATTTTACAACAAAACAGGTTGGCTCCCACTTCACCTTACGGTGCAGCATCAGACCTCCTTGCTGGTAAAAACAAATCACCACTAGAGCTAATGCCTGAATCTACCTGCAACCTCTTCAGTGCTGCACAACCCACAAAAAACACTAGGAGTGCGACCAAAGGGGACTTCCAGGTACCATTTAAGCGCACCAAGCTAACTCAGAAATCTCTGTCCTAGCAAGGAACCCTACCTATCACCCTTATTGAATGCACCAAACTCAACTACTTTAAATAAAGGCTACACTCTTACCTAATGTGTAACATGACCTGCAATAGCTGTCCCTAACATATGACTTGAGTATTCCCTGCCCTCCTCATGGCACCCACAGAACATAGCCCAGAAGCTACTTGCTCCCCTTCTCTCCACCCCTCCCCCTCAATTATATCCCATTTTCCCCCTCGCCTCAAGCCTATTCCCCCTCCCACTTCTTTCCCGCCCCCATTTCATCCTCTTCCTCAGTATTACAGCCCTCCTTGACTGTATCGCCCTGCACTCCTCCTGCCTCCCATGGCTTGGCTCACTTTTGGCCCTCCCATACCATTTTATTTTTTCCTTACTCTTGCCATTGACTGACTACCCCTATTTCTCTCATATCACCACATTGGGCTCCATGTGCTCCTACTCAGTCCCTCCATTTTCCTTACCCTTACCCTCCTATAACTATAACTAGCTCCCCGCTGAACCATTAAACAAAGCTTACTTTTTCGCAGCTAAACCTGCTCCATTACTACCTAGAAACGTGTTTGCCTCTTGTTGTTTCATGTAACCACTTTCTGCCGCACCTTATTGTGCAGTTGTCATCTTCTCCTTAGCACTTATTGTTGTGAAATCACTTGTGTACCTTATGTCTACCTTTTTTGTATAACACACTTGTATAAAATTGTAACCTACATAGCTTCAACCTCTGTGTAACCTGATCTGTATGTGATGCCATATAGAAAACTACCTGTATTTTATGTGCTGTTCTGTCTATTCTGACTTGGAACCTTTGAAAACAAGCCTATTTTGGCACAAAGGTATTAATGTGAATATGAAATAAATAAATATCTACTAGAGGGGAAGATGTGCAGATGGCATCAAAATCTGTAATAGGGTGGATAGTCAGGAGGGGATGGACAAAATGCAAAGGAATCTTGGGAAACATTACATGTGGTCAAAACATGACAGTTTGATTTAATGTCAAAAAGAGCAAAATCATCCACCTAGGGCATAGGTACCCCAGTGTGGATTATAGGATCGGGGAGGTTCTGATAGTCATTAGAGAGGAAAGGAAACAAATCTTGGGGTTATCATATCAGAGGACCTCAAGATGGAAGCACAGTTTGACAAGGCAGTGGGCAGAGCTAGTGGGATACAGTGGTGCATAGTGAGGGGTTTCTTTAGCGGGAGGAGGAAGGTGGGACTACCACTGTATCACTCCTAGTAGGCCCCTACCTGGAGTTCTGTGTCCAGTTTTGGAGACTGCCTCTCAGAAAGGACATAGAGTGGAGGCTGTCCAGAGGAGGGCAACTAAAATGCTGCAGGGTTTGCACAGGAAGTCCTACAAGTAGAAACTGAAGGATCTCAACATGTGCACCCTAGAGGACAGGAGAGAAATGTAACATGATCAAGACCTACATGTGTCTCACAGAAGTAAACAGGGTCAGGTGGGGAGTCGCTTTCAAGTGAGAATGAGCACCAGGACCAGGGGACATTCGGTGGAACAGTGTGTGCGTGTGGGAGGAGCTCAGGAGGAATGTGAGGAAATGTTTCTTTGCTGAAAAAGTGGTAGATGCCTGGAACAGACTACCAGAAGTAGTGGTGGAGGCGAGAACAGTAGGGGCTTCATGCATGCATGGGATAAACATCAGGGTATATTAGAAAAGAGGCAGGGAGGAGAATAGGTCGACAGAGACCAGTTAGGGTCTGTGGAAGCAGAATAGGCAAGGAACATTTGGGCAGAATGAGTGGGCCAGGGGGGGCATTTCTGTTGCAAATTCTGTGTTTCTGTTTTAATGTGCTGTCTTTCTGTCATTTTTGTACTTTATGAAAGGTAAAGTGGTTGCCATTTTAAATTTCCACCACAGCTCCACTATATATATAGTGAACACTTTCCCATACTCCAGATTACTCTGAAGAAGGGGGACATGCCTGTGAAACATTGGCATGTTGTGACACGTGAGTAGAGATGCAGCAAGGTTTTACTACCCTCACAAAGTTAACTAGAAGTGCCCAACCTCGAATTCATGTAGCACAATGTGAATTTCCCATTAGAAAGTTGAACTTCACCTTTAATGGACTTCACGTTGTACACTTTGAAATGACTTCAAGTTACAGTTTGGGAAGGTGAAGTTGGTAAGAAACAGCCCACAGATCACATGTCTGACTATCTGAAGGTCACATGATGCAGGCAGTTAATTAGGCAGGAAGTCAGTGAACTGGTTTCACTTTCTCTTGGAGAAGGAGTTGGGTATCCATGCTTACGTTAATGTAACGTGATGCAGCATGTTGAAGGGCATGTCTTACAGACTCTGTTACCATCCGATATAACTCAGGGACAGCACGGGTGGAAAAAAGTAAGTCCTGGATGGGATCTTTCATGTAGGACATGCGTGTGCCGCAAAGTGCCGGAATCCCACATTCTCCACAAAGGAGAATGGCAAAAGGTTAATTGCCAGCATTTCTGCTATGGCAGCATTGAGTTCACATTCAACTGCATGATTTGGTGGATATTTGCTGTTCCACACAAAAAGACTGTGCAACATGGGCTGCATTGTTCGGTGTTTTGCACATGGTGTGCTAAATGTCTCTCCTCTGCGAACTGACATGGGTGGGGTACCTTTGACATGTGATGGTGGGTGCACAGGTGACAACCCAATAAATGTGGTTATTTTCCCTGTTTTAAACACAGGGGTTGATGTAGTAGAATTACTACATGAACTACCACTGCTGCTCTAACCACTACTTGAACATTCATAATCATCCTCCTCCTCATGCCTGTAGTAATCTTCTGGTGTTATTTCACCACTTTTATCAACATGGCTACTTACACTGAAGGAAGGGGATGCCATCCTCACTAAGGTGGATGAGGGTGAATGCCCTACTATGGCATTAGCTCCCCTATGGTGCCTAGTCCACAGTGCCATGTGCCTGCTCTTGAGATGAGTATGCTGGCCCCCAGTGCTCAGATGGCTACTCTTTTTACCACGCTTTACACACACTTGGCAAAGCTGTCAGATTGCCACTGTTTCATTGCTACCATCTTGTATGAAAAATCCCAAACTAGGTATTTTGATGCCCTACTCTTCACATGTCGCTGCTGGTACTGCATATGGAACTGCAGTTTTGGTGGCGATGAAATGGAGGTGTACTGCATGATTTCTGGTGTTGTACACACTTGAACTTTGACTGAACATCACAGTCTGTGGTTATTACTTCAGGGTCATCAACAGACTCAGCTACATCACAACTTTGAGGAGGGGGAATTGACTAACAGACTGTTTGCAAACAGCCACCTTCACTTTCTTTTTGTCCAGTTCCCAAATGGGGTTGCTAGCATCATCATCATAATCCACAAATTCACTTTGGATGCTGTCCTTCTGTTGAGATATTCCAACCACAACCTCAATATTATCATCCACACTTTTTTCATCAACATCTGAATGTTTGGATGGGCTAACCTCAAGATCAGTGGAAACATGAGACTGTGAGTCATTTGCATGATCAGAATCAAGTTCAACTACTGTGGGGAGTGTGACATCAATGACATTCAAGTCTGTGGAATCAACAACATTTTTCCCACCTGATAACTTTGCCCAGGTTGAACTTGTAGTAATACTCATGCTGTCATCAGCCATGCCATCACTAACTTTAATACCAGCAGGGACAACAGCATATCCAACCAACATTGAAGTGACTGATTTCGCTGTGAAAAACAGAGTTGGAGAAATCCCCTTACTTCAGCAACTAGTACCTTTCCCTTCTGCTACGTATTACCATGGCCAGGGCCACGACCACACTTAACACTGCCAGACTTGCTAGCTCGTGATGAATCTACCTCATCGTCACAACAATTTCCACTGATAATAGTCTTCTTGGCAGCAGTGCCACAGCCAGAAACAGCTTTGCATGACTATCTTTTCGTGGCCATTTTTTAAGATTACACAGAAAATTAACAGCAACTTTATGTTTCTGCAGTTTTGGGGGGAATGGGAAGCAAAAAACTAAAGAAATGCAGCTGCACATGCACAGCACAAGATGTAACCAGTCTTTAAAACTCAAAAACAATACCTTGTTTTACGGGGATTACAGCAGTAGCTAGTAGCTACACAGAAGCAGGCAAAAATACTGCAGACAGGCTGAGAAATTCAGAGTACTGCTATTACAGTGCTGCAATAAAATGCATATAAATTGACAGCACACACACAGATTAAAGGTCAGACACAGAAACTTTAACTGTTCAGTAAACTACGACATAGACAGTCTTTTAAAATTACTAAAAAAATGCCCAGCAAACAGAAAAAATGTATAAAAAATTAAGTGAAGTTGTACTGTGTGTACCTGAACACACAAATAATAATACACTAGGCAACAACAGTTGGAAAACCTGCCTTTCTCACTAATCTGCCATCTATACCACAGATCCGCCCTGCCCCTCCCCTGAAGCACACTTCTACGGTGTCTGTCAGTACAGAGACTGAATGTACTAAATTAACATTCAATATTCACACAAAATCAATAAATGCTCAATGATATAAACACACAAGGGTTTATGACAATCAGTGTACTAAATTTTGACACAAAGTTTTGTGGCAAAAATGCATTTTTAAAGATTTTTCAATGGTTTGATTCTCAGAGCACTGAGAGCAAACTGTGTCAGCTTTCCACTAGACACACTATGCTGAATTGAGGCTGTGCAAGACAATTTAGAGCCCACGTTACCTTACACCCCATGAATCACTGCAAAATTTGCCTTAAACAGCAAAAAAAGGCGAAGTAACATGAAGTCCATAGAGAACAATGAAAACTTTGCGTTACTTTGAGATGCAAAGTTATTCCCTTCACTTTGTAGAGTATTACACAAAATTTGGGTTCTATGCAAAATACTATGCGTAGCAAATTTTAGGCACTTCACCCACCTCTACACGAGTAGTGGGCAAAGTAGTGGATGGAGCCTGGAAGACAACAAACAGCAGTTTAATGTTTGAATGCTGGACAGTTTAAAAGTTTAGAGCTACGCTGTGGTATTGGACATAGTCCTGTAAGAGTGACCTCAGTGTGAACCACATTTTGAGTGTGGATGACTCCACATGCAGCATAGTGCACAAGTGGATTGTCTGGATCTAAACAGTATTTGAGTGCTCCCAACACCTAGGTGTGTTCACAACTTCCAGCCAGCTCATTCAGCCTCCAAAAATTATCCCTTTCTACTCTGCACTTGGGTTCAACTGTGCTGTGAGTTTGCACAGACTTTTATGTATTTATGTTATGTATCTGACATGAAACAATTGGATAATGAAACTGATATCTGTGAATGAATTTTATTGGTGTTGAACTTTTTCACACACATTAAAATAGTTGAGAGAGTAGAGAGCTGACCTGAATTTATTTTGATTCTTTATACATTATATGCAATAGTATTTTGAGTCTTGCCCCTTCCCCCCATGCTGTTTGTATATTTGATCCTGCCTTGGGACATTAGTGCATAAAAATGCTTGTCCTCTCTGTTTAGCAGCTTTGCACTGTGGGAGCTGGAACTGCCAGTTTTCTACTATTTGGAATATGTAATTTGCATAATGTTGCACAGTGACACATTTGCAGGGGATACACCACCCCCTGCCCACTGCTCGGCAGCATTGTGTAGTGTCCAAATGTGTATTAGCAGAACAGGAAGGAAGAGTCGGTGCCCCAATATTGCACATTACACTTTGCAACTTGAGTATAGGAACCCATAATGTAAATCACAGATTTTATGATTAGGACTGTACTTCTGTTATGGTAAATTTGAAAGAAAGACATGGGGCCCAATTCACAAAAGTTCTGAGAATGCTGCATACCCCAGGTGAGGCAAACATATGCCACATGGGGTTTGCAGCATTCGTCATTTGGTGATCAGGATTCTCGCTCCCATATGCCAATTGCTGCAAGTTAGATCAGCTTTTTCTGGTCTAACTTATGGCAATCTTGGATATCCTTTTTATGGAAACTGATGTAAATCATGAAAAATATTGTAAATACATCCAAGCTTCATGAATTGGGTGCATTTTGCCGTGACCTGTTTGGCACAGTTGCATCAGAAAAAACAGATTTGACGTAGGGCTTAATGCAAATGCTGTGTTGTCATTTCTGAATCGGGTCCATGGTATTTTCATAGTAAAATTGCAAAAGACCCAATGTGTCTGCACATTTGTGGTTTGAAAGTCCATGTTATGTCATGTCCTGGACCTTTTTTTAAAACAGAATAAAAAGTGCATCAGATAGTAGAGGAGTCCTCTGTCACACTTACAGGCATCCAGATTAGTGGATGATCTCCCACTGCAGATTTTCTTGAGTAATATGTGTCATTTGCATGACCTTTCCAATATAATAATTCAGCCACTTTGTAAAATATTTATTTATAGAAATGTATTAATAAAAAGTAAAACTTTTCCATGTACTCAAAATTAAAAAAAAAAAAACATTCTGTGAGAAAGCCTTCGTCGTTGCTACTCCACCAGGAAATTTTTTCCCCCCAACAGCATAAAAGAAGACTGCAGCATACTGGCCTTGAAAGCAGCCTTATTCAGCCATATTCACAGGTTGTGCAACTGTCAAGCATCATACACAAGCTCTGCCTCAAGCAATATCAGCTGATGTCATTTCTCAAACTTCACCTAATCACCTCTGACAATCTATTCTGCTAAACTCTACCTCTAATTACTATGACATCTTACATGTTCTATTAAATAGTACAGACTAATTGTGTTATGCACTTATTCATGTATTTGTATTGTGTATTTAACAATTCTGAATTGACTGGCTTGTACACAGAATATGTATTCGGCAAAGTTAAATGTTTTGTTTAAATTGACTAGCTTGTAACTACCATACTCTGTCACTGTAACAATCTCAAAGCCAGAAACCTCTGAAAAAGGTAGAAGTGTCCCTTAAATGAGGCTATCCTGTTGTGCACAATTCTAAATAAATGATGTCATTTTCAGGAAAAGAGTAGAAAGGTTTTCATTTTGTTATATGGACAGCGCAGGAAGCTACAATGAACATTTCAGTAAAAACCTGTTTTAACATCTGATGCTGAAGACAGATTTCACTAAAAGGTTCATCGTACTGTGAGTGTAAGTGCTACATTTATTATGGAAAAAATAAAATATAATGTAATTGCAGGCATCAGGAAACCATACTTTCCATTAAAAATAACAAAACTGATAACGGTATTGAAATGGCCTTTATAATACGTGGCACTAAGCTATTATATTTAACTTTCTTTGTGTGATGATGACTTTCCATAACCTGCTCAGAGCTTTGTTTCTCATGCTTCATTCCATCACTGTTTGGCATAAATGCAATATATCAGTGCAACTTATTAAGTATTCTATGTACTTTGTTTTTCACATAAAAATCTGCACACATTAATCAGGTATATTACTTTTATTCTGTTAAGTGGTTTCATGACTACACTTTTTTTTAGCTGACTAGTCACTAAGTTGTCAGTCAATTAGTCTTTTTAGAATTCTAATAAAAACATAATCTTTTAAGATCTTTCAAGCAGCAGTATTTTTTAGTAACCATTTTTTTCAGCAATAATGTTTGTGTAGAAAAAATATTAAGGTACACATTTTCCTTTTTGTTTCCATCCATTCCTGAACCCAGATACAGGATATTGAAGTTTTTGAAATGTTTCTATTAGGGTGCTATGCCCAGCATGAGAAAAATAAATATGTTGGTATAGTGTCATACTACTTACCAACTGAAACATGAGGCGGCACCATCCTAATACATCTAACAAAACAAGAAATTGGGACACACACCAACGTCTATAAAGGCGCTCCAACTAAACAAACTGTAAAGTGGAAAGGAAGAAACATGGGCACACACCACCAGGTACCGATTTCAAACTTTATTGACTGAGATGCATGAGAAAGCCAGGCTAACACCCTTATGGGGCCCCCTGATGAGATCTCGATAGGCGACAATATGTAGGGGTGTTAGCCCAGCTTTCTCATGCATCTCATTCAATAAATTTTGAAATCAGTACCTGGTGGTATGTACCTAGCTTTATTCCTTTCCACATCCTAATACATCTACAACATGAATCTAGCATGTGCATTCAACAGGAAACCTCAGCCCATGAGATTTGTAAAAATTCTGAGTGGTGGCCATATTTAATGATGTGAGTCACTACAAAATTAGTTATAAAAGCTGTTTTAACAATACCTGAGAAAACTAAAAATACACTGAGCATGAATCTCAGGATGTCAGAAATATGTTTGCTAAAAAAATTATATGATGAAATAGTTTGCTAATAGGTATTGCTTGTTTAAAAGCTTTTTTCAGCAAATTCCAAACCTTTATGGAAACAACAGTAACAATCATTGAAGTTTAAAAGAATAACTCTAAAGCAATTTATATAGTCTGAAAAAATGTAAATCTGTTTCCATCTGAGCAGATTCACAGAACAACTGGTTAACTGTTTCATTGGTTCTGATCTTAGATATTGAAAGGTTTCTTTTTTCAATTTAACTTTTTATATTAAAGATTTGAATTTAAACAAAATTTACAAGGAGGATAATTCATGAACTTATAAGATGTTAAAAGGTTTTGTTGTCCTGCTATGTGTTGGTGATGTAAGATTTACTTTGCACATGAACCAGTTTAAAACTTTTATTCTGCTGTGTAAAAGGGCATTGGTTGCTATTTAAAATGATTCAATATTCTTTCAAAAGGGATCTGCTGTGGCAGTCAGCCCAACTAATGATGGCAGACAACAGTATAACGACAACAATTGGCATTATGTGATTGCTACTCGAAACCAGGCCGTGGGAACAATCATTGTGGACAATCAATACAGAGGTAATAGATTAAATAGCACCCTCGCATTAAGATGTCTTATTCATAGCCTTCCTTTTCACTCTTTCAATTCTGTCAATTTTAAACTCTTCTCAGGAAATTATAAAGAAGGGAATTACAGAGGTTAATCTAGGTCATTCATTGTGTGATTTGAATGAATAGAGAACTAACCAGCAGTTGGCTACTGTACATCTAGCGAACTAGTAGAGATGGACTGAACAGTGTTTCAGACTGTATGTTATGAAAGGCATAATTAAAAATGTCTTTTGATTTCCCTTAGGCTCTTCTTCAGGGACAAGTGGCAGCACCATTATTGGAGAAAACACTGGTGTTTTTGTGGGTGGACTTCCTGAGGACTACATTATTGTTAGAGAAGATATAGGTAAATATTCTATTTGTATTTTTTTTTTGTATAGACCTATTATGAACATGAAAATCTGTTAAACTGATGCATCTTTCAGTTTAGCATGCAAACAACATTATTCATAGCTCTTGATATTTTCCCAAATACTTAATTTTGCATGAAGAATGTTAGACTAACATATGTACAGTATTACAGCAGCAATAATAGCAGTATAGTTGTTATTGTACAGCTGTAGCTGTCATTTTCAAAATACAGTATATAACATTTGCAAGGCTGTGTATATAGCATGGTTTGTTTTCATTTGAAAGCAGCACAGCTAACAGTTTCAACTTTTATTACAGGGGACGCTAAAATAACTGAGAAAGGCTTTGTAGGATGCCTCAGTGAAGTGTTTCTTAAGAAAAGTGACACTCCCAATGAAAGCTGGGAAGCTCTGGAATGGGAGAATGCAGTGGAACATATCAATGTGTATAACAGCTGGGAGGGCTGTCCTGTTGTCACCATGGAGGGAGCTCATTTTCTTGGTCAAGGTAGTGTAGTATATTGTGTAATTAAATGGTTACTTTCAACCTGTACATTAGGTCACTCGATTCTGTTAACCTTGAGAGCTTAATTAAGGTTCATGCAAAGTATTTCTGTTTGTTCTGTCCAGGTCTTTGATTACTCTTATTTTTTAAAGTTTGAAGTGTTTTATTCCCAGGATACTGAGAAAACATACGTAAAATCACGGATGGATTTTCAAAAGGATCTACTCAAGATCCAGCTACTCCTATTATTAATTAAACAGGAGACCTAGCCCTTGTGCTCAGTCACGTCCTCCAGCACTGAAGTTAGACAGATAAGATGCTTGTCCAGTGTACCAACTCGATTACAAACCTAGATCAAATTATTGATAATACAGGCATTTTCTGTATGAAACAATGTATCAAAATGACATCTGCTTCACATGCAGAGGACAAAGTGATGACACTACAGAAACAAGCATTTGTCAATGCCGAATGTTTGCTTGCTGGCATTGGCATTGGCATTGGAGGGGTGTGCCTTTGGGTCATCAGGCATAACAGCCAAGCCATTTCACCACACCCTACCCTGCAGACACCGACAAGTGTTATGGTGTGCCTTGGGGTCTTTGGCCCTTATGCTCAACCCATTCCATTAGGAAATACGGTGAGATGGGTGCAGTATAGAAGAATGGGGTGAACTTTGGGGCCGAAGAGTCCAAGGCACACCTCGATGCCTCTCACTGGCTGCAGGGTGTGGGTGGGCATGGCATGGTATCAGCATTACAGGTGACAATCCCAAGTCACTCCCATAATGCCTGTCAGTGTTTACAGGGTGAGGCGTTATGGTCGGAAACCCTAACATCTCAGGCGTTCATTGGTATTTTCACTCCAAATTTTCAACATAGGTTTTTTGTGACCCCCACCTTATGAACAGTGGTAATATCACTTTGTTAGCTGAAAGCTGATTTTGCACAGAGACTACGGCATTTGGCACCACAGGTGCAAAAACACATTTCAAACAGGATGTGAAAAATGGCAGCTATACTGTTCATGGGGAGGTATAAAAATGGCAATGTTGAAAATCTGCAGTGAAAATAGTAAAAAAACTGGTGAAGTCACGAGCGTGCATAGAAACTGCACAATGCACACCCTTAATATAATTACTTTGGGGATTTTTTACAGCAGATTGTCAACACAGGCATTTTGGGACCTCCGCTCATGAACAGTGTCACTGTCATTTTCTTAATGTGTTCCGAACAGTGATTTCCCACAGCGATCACGCATTTCTGCGCAGAAAGTGTGAAAACACATTTCAGCCATGTTGTGAAAAATTACAGCTGTACTGTTCATAAGGAAGTTGTGGAAAAATGCCAGTGGTGACAATCTGGACTGAAAATATTACAAATTCATGAACTTACGAGGGTGCGTGGAAAGAGTGCAATGCTCACTCGTAACACAGTCATTTGATGGACTTTTGTCACCACATTTTCAACATAGCCATTTTAAGACCTCTGCTCATGAACAGTATCACTGTGATTTTCTTAATGTGTCCAAAACATTGATTGCACACACTGACTGTAGCCATTGTGTGCTACATGTGCAGAAACACATTTTGGGCAAGATGTGAAAAATGACAGCTGTACTGCTCATAAGGAGGTGTGGTACAATGGCAATGTTGAAAATCTGGAATGCAAATATTAAAGATTCGTGAACTTACGAGCGTGCATAGGAACTGTACAACGCATGCTCGTAAAAGTCATTTTAGGACTTTTCCCCAAATTTTCAACATAGGGTTTTTGAGGGCCTACCTCATGAACTGTGACACTGTCGTTTAGTACATCGGTCCGAAAAGTGGTTTCTTGGTGACCACAAAATCACCTTTGGGACCGAATAACAAAATGACAGTGCAAGAATTCATGAGGTGGGGTCCCAAAAACCCCATGTTGAAAATGTGGTGAAAAAATTCCCAAAAATGCCTGAGATATGCACCAAAGTTGAAAAAACCCTATTTATTCCATTATACAGCTTACCGGCATTTCCTCAGTTCGCGGTCGCCTTTGAAGAGTGCAGACGTGTTCCCGGTCCACCGAAGATCATCACGCCAGACTTAGAAACATAGAAACATAGACTTTGATGGCAGATAAGGACTGCTTGGCCCATCTAGTCTGCCCATTTCCCTACCTACAGGATAGGCCGCAGATCCTAGTTAACCAACAGCCTATTTCTTCCTACCCCCCACAAGAATTGCCTTATGTCTGTCCCATGCATTCTTGAATTCTCAAGACTCCAGGACTCAAGACTCAAGACTCCAGAGGTAAGTATGGGGTGAGGGGCAGTGTGGGGAGGCAGGGTGTGCAGAGGGTGGGCGGGTGGGGAGGGTTAAGACAGTCAGTGAGGAACGTTTTTCTTTCTAGTTTTTGTTTTTGTTTTAGGAAGACAACGCAGGATGTTTGCCATGCTGGGGTGGGCTCCCAGCATGGCAGCTGGAAGTTTTTTTTGCGGGGGGCAGCGGAGCCAACAGCGGATTGGGCACCTCCGTCGGCCATAGAAAGGTTTGCCACGCTGGGGTGGGCTCCCAGCGTGGCATCTGGAAGTGTGTTGGGGGAGCAGCAGACAGACATTTCCCACGCTGGGGTGGGCTCCCAGCATGGCACCTGGAAGGCTGTTTGGGGGGGGTCAGTGGAGCCGACAGGGAATTTAGCACCCCCGGCAGCCTTACAGATTTTTGCCACACTGGGGTGGGCTCCCAGCATGGCACCTAAAACTCTGTTGGGGGGGAGCTCAGCGCAGCCAACGGAGGATTGGGCACCCCCATCAGCCATATGGTGTGTGTTGGAGGGGAGCGTGTGAGCATGCTGGGGTGGGCTCCCAGTGTGTTACTTGTTTGGGGGAGAGAGGAGCTCTCTGTGACTGCTCTTTCACTGCAGTGCCAACGTGTAGGCACTTTGCATACTGCCGACGCAGTATGCAAATTGCCTACATGCTGCAGTGCTTTTCTTTCAACTGTACACTGCTGCATTTGCAAACGCAGTCATAGACAGCTCTTACATTCATTGGTGCTGTGGTGCCATGCCTGCAAAAGGCAGCAGGGCATTGGAAGTAGGGAGGCACACCTACAAATTCTTGTATGGTGGCACTATGTTTCTTGCACATGCGTGCAGGCAAACATAAAAATGGTGACGTTACAGAAAATGCCAAAAGTGAGCCTGATGTAACAGCATATGAGTCTCTAAGCAGCAAAGATACCTGGGGGTTATTATATCTGATGACCTCAAAGTGGTGGGGCAGTGTGAAAAAGCAGTGCGCAGGGCCTGTGGGACACTGGGGTACATAGAGAGAGGTATCACCAGCAGGAGGAGGGAGGTGGTATTTCTACTTTATCAGATGCTGGTGAGACCCCACTTGCAGTACTATGTTCAGTAATGGAGGCCACATCTCAGAAAGGACATAGGGTGGAGGCAGTTAAGAGGAGGGCAACTAAAATCATGCAGGGGTTACATCAAAAGCCCTACAAGGGGACACTGAGGGATCTCAACATGAACAACCAAGAAGAGAGGGGGGAATTATAGAGACCTACAAGTACCTCATGGGGGTGAACAGGTACAGGGAGGAGTCTGTTTCAAATGAGAAAGTGCATTAGGGCATGCAATGAAGCTGGAAGGAGAGGATGTTTAAGAGTGATGTGAGGAAGTACTATTGCACAGAAAGAGTGGTGGACATCTGGAGCAGTCTGCCAGCAGAGGTGGTGGGAGCAAAAACAGTGAGGGGCTTCATACTCCACAAATTTCATGCTGGTAGAGGAGTTCCCTTCCTAAATCTGCATAATGTTTTCAATTTACCTGCCCCCAAATTCAGTAGTAGTATTTTTTGCTTTCTCTTACTTCAGAAGTTCTTTAAGCACCCTACATAGGCAGTCTGTACTCTTGGGTCTTGTACCTTGGTTCTGCACCACCATCCCACTGGTGCCTCTCTCCGGTGTTTTCCCACTTTTTTATGTTTTTTTCTTTTTATTAATTTCAACAATTTTTTGTATTCATTAATTCACCTGGCACCTGGCACGTTTCCTGAGAAAGTCATTTTTTTGCAATATGTGGTATTTGTAGGAGACTGGTTTTTAGTGTGTGGCTTTAACAGGTTTTGTTTCATGAATTGTTTGCTATTTAAACGATGCATTTATTACTTGTAGCCATGCTCCCTGACAAAGGGTCACATTTCAGACCCGATGGGAATGGGCTTTTGGTGCTGTGGTCTCTCTCTTTTCATCATCAAACCACGAGCCTACAAAGCTTATTTTTTTGTAAAATCTTTTTATTCAAAACTTTCAAATGTACATGGCAATATATCAATGAAAAAGCCAGAGCCACTCAGAATTGCATGTGGTGCCAGTGGGAACAGCTTGAACTGGAAAACAAAAAAACGCATGCAGACACTTACACAATGCACTGTCAATAAGTGAATACGCCAAGCATGCAAGCGTAGAACTTTTTTTTTCCTGAGTCAGTGACTTGACTGACTACCTGTTCATCTGTTCTTTGCTGAAACTTCATCATTAAACTAAAAACAATAAGCTGATTGTGTCTTGGCATACTCACTTATCGATAGTGCATTGCATGAGTGTGTGCACACTTTTTTTGTTTTCCTATGGCAGTACATCAATTCATCCAATTACAATTTACACAAACATCAGTATTAGATGAATGCACTGATATGGCCTTTCATAGCCCTTATTACTTAGTCATGCAGAGATTAGAACCTTACAATATTAGTATATCTTCCTGTTTTTTGCTTTGAGTACCTTAGGTTGATAGCTGTACCATCCACCATGACTGCATTAGCACCCCCTATTTATTTTCAACCAGATCTTGCAACCAGCGCAACAGGAATTAGGACAACAGTTATTCTACTCTTTATGTGGGAGATGTGCCTTTCTCTAATGCTGTTATTATGGGATTCTAAAGGGACTCAAAGGTGTGGATATGGCTGACTGGCTCATATTGGCCCTTTTCCTATTATGTGGCCTAGCATGTTGACGGACCACTAGGTCAGGCTGGGTGTGGATGTGCTCATCCATTGTTGTGCAGTAATTTTTCTTTCTCATTAATCAAGGTCAGGCTGCCATCTGCAATGACAATGACCCAGGTTCAGGAATGGATCCAGGAGTCGGAGAGTTGGCCAAGGACGAGTAGGATGAAGCATCAGCTGGACTGCTGTCCTACTCTAGGGGAAGGGGGGTCGAATGTCCAATGCACTGCGGACCCCTGGTGGAGGCCAGGAGTTCTGGCACTGTCAGTACCATGACGTACTGGGGTCGGGGCGGACACGGGTCGTCATTGCACATCCCTGCCCCTGAGGGACTTACAGCAAAAATATGCCAGCCCCCGTTAATGAACCAGCTCTGGTGCTGTCCCCTCTGGCCACTGCAGTCCGCTTCAGCAGGCCCACTCGGGGGACACCTGAGTAAGAGGTGGTGGCTGCTGGAGCCTGGCGAGCCTGTTAGCGGGGCTAAGGGAGCCCGGCAAAAAAAAACAAATTATTTGGGGACTTTGCACCCACTGAAAGTTCCAGTGCTGAGATAGGAACATAGTGTGATGGACATCCCACCAGAACCCTCTGATTTTTGGGAGATCATTGCCATGTGGATAAAAGTGCCCTTTTCTGCCTTGCACTTGGAACACATGGGATCCCATTCAGGCTTCATTCTATGTAGTTTGCTAGGCGTGTAGTAATCCCTCTACATAAAACTTGTATTGAATTTGACGCAGTTTATTATTCCTGGCACAAAATTGCATGTGATTCAGCACCCTACACCAGGCATCTTCAGAGATGACCTTTTCTGGGTCCTAAGTCCAATGTTTTTCTGGAACATGCCTAAGGGTAATTTGTAATGAGCTTATACTGGCCTGAATTGTGACTGAGGTCTGTACACTATATTGTCTATGGAAGAGAGTACTAGAGCCCCCCTGGCCCATGCAGATACCTGTTTCTGAAACATGACTCTGACCTTCAATTATATAAAGAAACTGCCTGACTCTATGCAAAATTCTCTTCTAAGGTGCATGAAGGTTTTCACTCTGCCCCCTTAATATGGCATCCCCACCTGTGACAGTCCTTTTATTCCCCCCATATCAGGAGCCCCTGATGAAGGCAGACATCATATCCCCTGAATCCTTTAACTATCTGTTAGTGTCACCTTGGGGGATATCCCTTCCTTTTATACTATAAGCTTGTGTGCTGCCACCCATACCTGCACTGTGGTTCTGGCGAATGGGTTTCTTTTCTGCCCTCTTGCCATGGAACATAATCTAGGACTAAGTACTCCCTCTGGAAGAGGGGCACCTATATGTTACTCTTCTGTTTGCTGCCAGACCTGGGATTCCTGCTTGACCCTTCCAGGAAAGCGAGCAGAGAGGCCATATAAGTACATATGCATGTTCTGGAGTGCCATGCTTCCCTTACTGTCTTCCACTCCCTTGAAGCACCCATGCTGTTACCCTTGCTGGTTTGTTATACCAAAAGTAGACCTGCAGGCAGCTGTTGAGTTGGGTGAAGAACTCGCCCGGTATCTTGATGGGCAGTGCTTGGAAAATGTAGATGAGCTTGCGTAGAATGCATATTTTAATAGTATTGACTCCTCCAAGAGTAGAGAGTGGTAAGGCTATCTAGCCCTTCAAGTTCCCTATAATGCCTTTTAGCAGAGGGGGAAGTTTACTTCAAAGAGATTGGCCATCATATTAGGGACTTTGATCCTCAAGTACTTCAGGGAACAGACTTCTCTTAGTTGGAGGGTGTTCAGGGGAGGTCTGGCCACTGTCAGTTTCCCCAAGCGCATTAGTTCACTTTCCACAGCTAATTTAATTTAATCCCTTATCAACTGTTACACACCTGAATTCTGTTTTGTATGTTAACTTGTTTAACATAGTAGTTTATTATATAAAATGATCCTATGACCTTGAATCTTGTGGGTTCCTCCAATATTGTTTGTTGCCAGCACTTTTTTTGTCTATTATGTACTGAACCTTTTGTTGTTATTGAACGTTTGGTTATACCTCATTTCTTACTGTTCCTCTATTGTATCATCCCAGGTCATGCCTGAAAATAGGCAACTGTTATTGTCTAGTGCATCTACCTTGTAAATAAAAACTAAATAAATAGAATTTTATGTCCCGCTAGGTGACATTATTCATTTAAGATCTCAGCAAGCTTGGGGAGGGCACGTCTGGGTTGCCAACGTATAGAAGGTTGTCTACAAACATAGTGACTTTATTATGTGACTCTCCATGCTGTAATCCCACTATGTCCTGTCTAGTTCTAAGAGCCACTGCCAGTGGTTCTAAAGTTAAAACACAGAGTGGGGGGACTTGGGGCAACCTAGTGTCGTGCCGCTCCATGCTGTAAAGGACTGGGATAGTTGGTCATTGATCATGATCAGTGCCAGAGGCTTGTTGTAAAGGAGCTTGACCCCACCCCCTGAAATGTGGTCCCAGCCCAAACCTCTCCGGGGTATGATGCATTAAGTTCCATTCCATGCAATCAAATGCTTTTTCAGAATCTAAGGCAACAACGCCTGGCCCCACTTGTTCTTTTGTCCTTGCTCTATTTGTCCAGTACCACAAGATGTTCAGTGTTCTAATATTACACTTGCCCTGTCTGCCTTTTACACATCAGGTCTGGTCTGGTTGGACTACCAGCGGAAGGGCTGTCTCAATCCTATATGCTAAGATCTTGGCCATGATTTTATAGTCTCCTGATAGCAGTGAAATTGGCCAGTAGGATGGGCATAGTTTCAGGTCCTTACTAGGTCTGGGCAATACCACTATTGTTGCTGATCAGGTGGAAGGAGGTAGCACCCCCACTTCTGTGTTCTCCATGAGTATGTCCCACAGTGGTTCTCTGAAGAGAGGAAGAAAAATCTTGTACAAATCCACGGGAAGGCCATCTGGCCCTTAGGTCTTACCCTCTTGCAGGTCCTGCACTGCTTGCTCCGCTTCTGTCCTACTAAGGGGCTCATCTAAGGAGGGCACAGTACACTGGTGAATTGTGGGTATTGGGGCCTTCACAGTAAACTGTTCTAGTTGCTGATTAGAAGGATTCACCTCAGAGGTGTACAGTGATTGGTTATAGTCCTTATAGCAGTTATTAATTGCCTTTGGATTGGAGGAGTCTGTATCATCTAATGCCCTAACGGTGTTTATGTGAGCAGCCCCAGTTTTGGCCTTGAGTTGCCAGCCCAGCAATTTGCCACTCCAATTTCCTTCAAAGTACTGCTCTACATTAGCCATGAGTATTTGGCATTCTAGTTGCAGGCTAGTGGCAGTATTATGCTGAGCTTTACATTTTTGCAGTACTTAGTATGCCTGGGGGTGGAGCTTGGTATATGGGCTGTTTCACAGGCTTGTACCTTTGTCATGAGGGCTATGAGTTGCTCCTGTTACTGTTTCTGGGAGTGGCTGGCAAAGGAGATTGTACTCCTCTTGATGTATGCTTTAAGGCCTCCTATCTTGTGGCATGGGAAGTGTCCCCAGGGCGGTTATGTTTGGGAAATTCCCAGATTTTATGGTCCATATTTTCCTTGTAGTCCATATTTTTCAGTAGAGTGGGGTTGAGCCACCATGCTCTTTGGTGCCTGGCCAGGTTATCAGCCCCCAAGTTCAGGATGACAGGTGCATGGTCCAAAACTAGTATTGTATCATGGCACACCTAGCCTCCTCATGCAAGTAGATGTATACTAGCCAAATAGCAATTCTGACATATGAGGCATGGGTGTGGAAATAGAATGTGTATTCCCATCTTGTTTGGGACCAGTTCCCCTAAGTATCTACCAGGCCATGATCGTTCACCAGATTTTTGAGTGATTTGGAGTTTTTGTTATGTGTGTTTGTGGGAGGGGGGCCCTAGAAGATTTATCAATTATACCATCCCAAATGCAGTGTATATTCCTCCCCCAATATCCAGCTCTCCTGCCAGTTAGACATTGCAAGAGAAAATTTTTGAATACAGCAGGGCCAGTGGCTCAGAGGTCTGAGATGCTGGATGCCTTATCTTGCACCATGCCGGTGACCCGGGTTCGGGAACAGTCTCGGATCATCATGAAGCTGGCATGGGGGGGTGCAGAAGCAGAATCAAGCTGCCTAATGGTGGCTCTCCTCTCCCGGGGAGGGGGGTCACCCTCCTCCAGTCCCGCCGCTTCTGGGTGAAGGTCCGGTGGCAGCTCAGGTGGGAAATGGGTGACCGGTAGGGTGGGGCATCCTGCAGTGGGTGACGTGCCCATGCCTCCACATGTGTACGTCCATGCCAAGGATGTGCGGGTGGGTGAAAATGGGCGAAAAATGGCTAAAACAAATAATTATAAAAAAATAAACTTTTTGAAAGAAATCCATAGAGTCTATGTTTAGGCATAGACCGAGCTGACAACAAGTCCCCCCCCACCATTCTCCATTTGTACCAGAGTGTATCTACCTCCTTGGTCATTGCTGTGCCTGGTCACATTCAGTTCTGGCCTCACCCAGACTACCGATCCTTTGCCTTGGAATTAAGCAAGACAGTAAACCACTCCCCTCCTCAGTTTCATTTGAGATGGGAGAGTTACCCTCGACCATATGTGTCTCTTGGAGTAAATCAATTTCAGGTTTTTGCTTTTTGATGTAGCCAAAGATCCTCTTTTGTTTAATGTGGGTTTTTAACCTGTTGGCAATCCATGACATTAGTTTACTATTACTCTCCATTTTCTGAAGCTGGTTATCAACTCTCTCTTAAGTGGGGCTTTCTGTTTACCTGACCTAGTGGTGCATTCCTACTATTCATTTTTGTCGACTTTAATATTCATAATGTCTGTTGCCATACCAGATATTTTCTTCCTGTAACAGTAGTCATCCCACCCCCTCCCCCAGCTTTTGTCCTTTCCATTCTTCAACATCCCTCCCCCTCCTCACCACAGATCCTCCCCAAATGAGATCTGTGTTTCCTTTGCAGACTTGATGGTGTGTCATTGTGCTGCAGGTTGGTGCAGTCACTCTCAACCATTTATTTTAGAACATGAAAAAATTACCCAAGCCCAACAGGTGGTATAGGAAGGAAAGTGAAACTTGTAAACCAAGCAATTAATCTGAAACTGCAATGCAGTAGGCTATACATTTCCAACATCTGTATTAATTTAACTGTTACCGATTATGTGATCCAACTCCTTGGAGGGTCGCCCCATGCCCTTGAGTAGCAGCACCCTGCGTCAATCCATATGGGGGTTGCACTGCCTCGGGCTAAGTATGTAGATCTAATTGGGGATCATGTTGCCTTGTTTCTCCCTCCCAGGCTTCCTATGCATTGCAAATCTGTCACTGCATAGGGCAAAACAGTGTGTCTGCACCCCTTTGAAACACTTCTCCCCCTGTACTGAGCCATCAGCTCCGCGTGCACCCACATCAGGGAGAAAGAGGATGGCAGTGGGGGACCTCCAAGCAGCACGTTGTATGAGCCCTTCTCCTCCCCCCCTCCCTCTCTGCTCCACCAGCCCAGCTGCATACGGTCTATACACAGGGTCTTTACTGCACCATTATGTGCAGACTGAGGGTCTGAAAAAAATATAGGATTCAGAACTACAGGATCATCTTTGGGGATATGCCTGTCATGAGGTCACACCTATGGAATTTTACCATCGGTATCAAGATCCCACAAAAGCTTTTTCTGCAGCAGTCTATTCGGGGTCACTCACGACAACTTCAGGCTCTGATATCACACACCCTATATAAGTGTGGGAGGACGGTCCCTCCTCAGTTCTTTCCCACTGTCGATTATTTGCACAAGGACTCCGTGGAAGCTTTGTCTCTCAGTTCGACTGCCAAAACTACTTACCTTCTTTCTTTGATACTCAACTTTCAATCACTTTAGTTTAAAATGATTCTTTAGTCCTTTGTATGTTGAGAATGAATCCCTCATCAGCTCTCTTCCATTGCTGCCACTGTGGAAAGAAGATTTCTTCTATTGATGACCATGAACTCTGTGTCTGCTGTCTTGATCCTGGCCACAATGTTCTCACCTGTGAGTTCTGCCTGAAGTTCAACCTCATCACCCGGTACCAATGCAAGAAACCCTGCAGATGTTCCTCATGAGCAACAGGCAGCTAGTGGAGACCAGAGGTTCTCTGTGGCCCCCACTCCAAATTGCCAGCATCTTCTTTGGGCTCTCAGGTCACCAAGGCCTGGGACAAATTGTTGGGGAAACATTCTCAGTGGGACAAGAACCAGCCTAAGAACCATTCCCCTCCCTGTTGGCAATGCTGGTCCCCATTGGATTCTTCGTCCTCTTCTCCTGGATCACCCTGTTGACTGCTTCGGTGTCTGCACCTTGCTCCATGCAGGCCTCTGCTCCTATCAGGCCCCCCATAGAGGAGTCTTCTTCCAGCTGTCATGGCTGTGGAGGAGCTCTCAGCCTTAGCCCCACCATCATGACATCTCAAAGCATAAGGTCCACAAATGCTGGGTCCAACCTCTTCCACTATTGCTAGCGGTGTGTCATTGGAACTGGGCTCCATGTCCCCTCCCTCGATGTCTGTGTAGATGATGATTCCTTTTTCTGCTGTCAACTGTAATGCTAGTCTT
Organism: Neoceratodus forsteri; assembly: GCA_016271365.2. Taxonomy (NCBI): domain Eukaryota; kingdom Metazoa; phylum Chordata; order Ceratodontiformes; family Ceratodontidae; genus Neoceratodus; species Neoceratodus forsteri. The sequence continues at coordinate 1,177,524,284 of CM057450.1, read as the reverse complement.
TCCTCCATTACCACATCTTTCATACAACAGCTTATTTCACAGCCTAGGCCATCATCTCCCGCACCGTCAGGTGCTGCCTCTGTGTCAATACCAGTTTGACCTATTCACCCTGTGCCTTCTAGAGAACCGTCGGTACTCCGACCAGTGGTCCCTGCTTCAGAGCAGGATGACGCTAACGAGGAATACCACCCTGACCTCATACTTTCTGAGGAAGAGGATGTGGAAAAAGACACTGAAAGGAATCCTCTGATAGGTCCACAGTCGCCACCAGGAGTGAGAACTCAGTCACCCCCTCAGTCCCTTCCAGATGTCTCCTCTTTCTTCAACATTATGAAGCAGCTCTCCTCCACTGTGGGGTTCCAGACTGAGGAAGAGGATGTCACAAGGAGGAATCTGCTGGATTTCTTGGAGATCCCAGAATCTCCACCCAAAGTTATTCCTTCTTTTGCTGCTAGTTCTGAATGATGCTGCCACTGCTGCCTGGCATAGGTCCAACCTGGTACTAGCCATGTCCAGAAAGCCTGATAAGCTTTACCAGGTGTCTCAGGGACTGTCCTTTTATGCCGCTGAGCCAGACATCGACTCTGTTGTAATTAAGGCCACTCAAGACAGGACTAAGACACCTAAGCACCTTAGTTCCCTGCCCCCTAACCAGAAATCTAGGGGACTAGACCTCTGGAGCAAGAGGACATTTGCCTGTGCCACCCTAGGCCTTAGAATTGCCATTTACTTGGCTCACTTGATCAAGTACCAGAATACCCTCTGTGCAGAGCTGCTGCTCACGCCCACCCTTTTGGTTCCCAGATGCAAGAGCTTCCCAAGGTTCTCCAGGCCTCAGAAGATGTCAGTAAGCATCTCCTCAGAGCCACCTATGATATTGCTGATACCACAGGATCTGAGGCTGCATGAATTCACATCAGGAAGGTCTTGTCAAACAAATCTGATAGATTGTTTTGATTGGGTGACTAGGGGAAGTGAATCAGTGAGGGGCCATAGACGTCACCTACCTAGATTTCAGCAAAGCCTTCAATACCATCCCACACAGAAGGCTGGTTAACAAGGTGAGTAGTCTGGGTATGGGGCATAAGGTGATGCATTGGGTTAAAAACTGGCTGAAGGACAGAAGGCAGAGGGTGGTGGTAAATGGGATCCAATCTGGGTAGAGTAGGGTGACCAGTAGAATGCCACAAGGATCAGTACTGGGACCAGTCCTGTTCAATGTCTTCATTAGTGACATTGCAGAGGGGCTGGAAGAAAAGGTCTGCCTGTTTGCAGATGACACCAAGAACTGAAACAGGGTAGATACTCCAGAAGGGGTGCAGAAAATGAAGAGGGACCTGGAGAAGCTTGAAAGATGGTCAGAGGTGTGGCAACTGAGGTTCAATGCAAAAAGGTACAAGATAATGCACCTGGGTGGGGGAACCCTGAAGAGAGCTACAGGATGGGGGGAGGTGCTGACTGTCACCAAAGAGGAAAGGGACATAGGGGTTATCATATCTGGTGACTTTAAGGTATCAAAGCAGTGTGCAAATGCTGCAGGGAGGGCCAGTGGCATGCCGGGGTGCATAGGCAGAGGTATTACTAGTAGGAGGTGGGAGATGGTGATGCCATTGTATAACATACTGGTAAGACCTCACCTGGAATACTGCATGCAGTACTGGAGACCACACATGCATAAGGACATAAACAAGGTGGAGGCTGTCCAGAGTAGGGCGGCAAAGGTGGTGTATGATTTGCACCACAAAACATATGAAGAGAGACTAAGAGACCTCAATATGTGCTCACTGAAGGAAAGGAGAGAAAGGGGTAACATGATAAAAACTTTTAAGTACCTCAAGGGCATAAACAAGGTGCAGGTGGGGGATCTTTTCCAATGTAGAAAAGATACCAGAATGAGGGGACACAATATGAAATTGGAGCGGGGTAGATTAAGAGGTAACGTGAGGAAGTTTTTCTACATAGAGAGGGTGGTGAATGCTTGGAATAGTCTGCCACAAGAGGTGGTAGGTGCAAGTACAGTAGAGGGGTTTAAACATGCCTGGGACAAGCACAAGGGAATCTTGTGTGGGAAGGGAGTGATGAAAAGCCATTGACCACGTAGGGTGAGTGGATGCATACATATATAGGGCCTATGGGCAGACTGGATGGGACAAGCAGTCCTTATCTTCCAACAATTTCTATGTTTCTATGTTTCATAGCTAGGATGGTTGCCTCTGGCATTTGCATGAGAAGGCACTCCTGGCTTATAGTCTTGGGCTTTGCAGCTGAAGTCCCCTTTTGTGGATCACAAACTCTTTGGTCCTGATGTGTAGGATACTATCAATAATGTGCAGGCCTCTGTCAGGACCATTCTGTCTGTCCACTCCCTTTATCATACCTAGATCAGTCCCACCTCTTATTCTCCAGACCACACAGAGGTGCTCAGGGAGGAGGTACTCACCTTGCTGCACAAACAGGCCATAGAACCAGTGCCCAGGTGTCAGGGGGACAAGAGGTTCTACTCCAGGTTCTTTCTTGGTTCCCAAAAGAGCAGGGAACATGAGGCCCATTCTAGACCTCAAGGAGCTGAACCTTTTTATCCAGTACAAAAAGTCTAGATGGTCACACTGCATGGCCTTCTTCCTCCTCTGCTCAAGCAGAGAGACTGGCTATGCTCCCTCCCTTAGAGGGTAGCATCTTTCAGAAAAAGAGATGTGCAAGAACAAGGCAACACAATTTGAAGATAGAGGGGGGACGGCTCAGGGGCAATGTGAGGAAGTATTTTTTCACAGAGAGGATAGTGGACGCATGGAACAGCCTTCCTGAGGAGGTTGTGGGGTCTAAAACTGTGGGAAAATTCAAGAATGCATGGGACAGAAATAAGGCAATTTTTGGTGGGGGGGTAGGAAGAAATAGGCTGTTGGTTAAATAGGATCTGCAGCTTATCCTCTAGGTAGGGGAAAGGGCAGACTGGGTGGGCCAAGTGGTCCTTATCTGCGGTCAAAGTCTATGTTTCTATGTTTCCCTCAATATGCAGAATGCCTATCTGCATATCATGGTTTGCCACCCTCAACGGCAGTACTGTCATCAAATCATAGGTCAGGAAGCATAGGAAAACCAGGAGCAGTTGTAAAATGTGCAACAAGTGATTTATTATTAATAACAGTAAAATAAAATAAAAAAATTGTTTAGTATAACTATTTACAAAGGCAGTATAAACAGAGAAAGTCCATCTGGGTTTCTTCTCAATTTCCAATCTCAGTCTCTATGTTTCTCTCTTACAAGAAACTGCAGCTCTGTTTTGCAACCCCTGCTCATTAAGAAAACAGCATGCTTCTCAAAGTGTTCTTGTAAGTTTCAGCAAGTGCAGCAAAAAGAACACTGTGACCCAGAACTGTCCTCTTACTTACAGCTTCTCAGGCAGTTTGCAAACAGGTTAACCCCTTGAGTTCCTAACAGCTTTTTGCTATCATTTCAACAGTAAAACTATATACATTTCTAAACAAAGGGATCCCAGTATCAGTTACATTTCCACAAAAAGATTCACATATATTTTTATACCTGCAGATATGCAAGGGGGAAGAAAAGACAGAACAGCAAATGAAGGTAGAGAGATAGCAAGAGGCAGAGAATTGCAAGACAGTCGAGGTGATCAAGTCCTTGGTCTCACGAGAAAAATGTGCTTGTGCAACCAGATAGAGAAGAGACAGAAAAGGAGAGAATAGAACAGATCCTTGCATTTAAACTCCTTCTCCATAACAACTGGGACAGGGCTGTATTCAACCCTGTCACAGGTACCTGTGGTTCCTTTTACAGAGGAGCATTACCAGTTCAGGGTATTGCCCTTTGACTTATCCTCTATGCCATGGGTATTTACCAAGTGTTTAGCAGCTGTAGCAACAGCTCTCCAGCGTGAAAGCCTATATGCGTTCCCATACATGGATGACTGGTTACTGAAAGCCCAGTCCAGGGAGCTCCTGTTGTTGACTCTAGAATGCACCCTGCACTTATTCCAGTCCTTGGGTGTCACTGTCATTCAACCCAAGTCTGTGCTTACCGTGTTTCAGTGGTTGCAGTACATAGGGGCAGTCATGGACTCTACTCAGGGCAAGGCCTTCCTTCATACAAACATACAAAATTGCCAGCAGAAACAGGCCATAATGGTCTATCTAGTCTGCTCGAGTGTGCAGCTCAGTTTAGATCCCTGGAGCTGCTACCCCCCAACTCCTCCTGAAGTCATCCACCCCCTTCCCATATGGTCTCTGCTCCCCTTCCCAGTACTGATTCCTCCCGTTCTGATTTTCTTTTTCACCCTGCCCCACTCCCACTTGACGCTGTCTACTGTATTCGCTGCTACCACCACCTCCTCCGGTAACTCATTCCACCCTGTTACCACCCTTTCCATGAAAAAGTATCTGCTCATTTCCTTCTTAAATCTACCCCCACCAGCTTCAGGCTATGTCCCCTTGAGATACCCTTCTTTCTTAGATTGAATATGCCCTCTAATCAAACCCTGTTTATGCCTTTGAGGTACTTGAAGGTTTCTATCATGCCCCCCCCCCCTCTCTTCTGTCCTCCAGGGAGTACATGTTGAGCTCCTTCAGCCTCTCCTCATATGTTTTGTCCCCATGCCCTGGATCTTGATTGCCCTTTACTGGACCTTCTCCAATAGACTGACATCCTTCTTTAGATAAGGGCACCAGAACTGTACACAGTACTCCAGGCGTGGTCTCAACAGAGATCTGTACAGTGGCAAAATAACTTCTTCCCTCCTAGAGGTGATTCCTCTGGTGATGCAGCACAGAATTTTATTAGCTTTGGCTGCTGCATTACGGTATTACACAGAGTGCTTCATGTCACCTCTGACCAACACTCCATGGTCCTTTTCCTCCTCTGAGATAGTCACCTGTACTCCTTCCAGCCAGTAGCTGGCCCTTGGGTTCCTGGCTCCCAGGTGCATGACCTTGTATTTATTGGCATTGAATCCTAACTGCCAGATGCCCAACCATTTCTCTAGCCTAGCCAGATCTTCTTTTAATTCTTGTCTCCCCTCCACTGTGTTCACCCTCCCAGAGAGCTTGATATCATCTGCAAAACAACAGCTCTTACTTTTTACATCCTCTACTATGTTACCAAAAAAGATGTTGAACAGTACAGGTCTGAGAACTGAGCCCTGTGGGACCCTGCTGATTACAGGCCTAGATTTGGATAGTACCACCCCATCACCACTCTCTGGTTCCTGTCCACAGTCAAATCTTAATCCAGCATATCAGTTTACCCCTATACCCAGGTCCCTCACCTTGCTGATCAGCCTGCCATGTGGCACTGACTCGAACACCTTTCTGAAGTCCAGGCACAGGACGTCCACTGCCTGGCCCCTGTCCAGTGACCTTGTAACCCAGTCGAAGAAGTCTATCATGTTTGTTTAACAGTATCTTCCCCCTGACAAACTCATGCTGCCTGTCATCTTGGAGACCATTTACCTCAAGGAAGGACACCAGCCTTTCCTTAAGAATGGTCTCCATCAACTTGCCCACTATAGAGGTTAGACTGACCAGCCTGTAGTTACCCGGCTCATCCCTGGGAACACTCTTGTGAAGTGGTACCACATGTGCTGTCCCCCAGTCCTATGGTACACCCCCTTTTTTCAGTGAGGTGTTCCTTTTTCAAGACTTATTACCTAGGCCCAGGAGGAGGCTCAGATCTGGCCTGTCCTGGCCAGGACATTCCTCTGGCTACTAGGCCTAATGGCCATGGTCATTGTTACTATCCCTCTGGTCAGGTTGCACATGAGGATCCTACAGTGGACCTTCAGGGTTCAGTGGGATCAGTGATCAGACAATCTAGATCAGCTGGTCCTTGTCTCCTCACCAATATGCAAAGTGCTTCACTGGTGGATGGATCCAACCAAACTCTTGAAACAAGTTCCCTTTCTTATCATCACTCCTCACCAAATCTTCACCGTGGATGCTCCTGGTAAACATCCTAGAAATTGGGGCAGTTCTGTATGCCTTCCAGGCCTTCCAGAACCATCTCTCTCTCTCTCTCTCTCTGGGCCCTCTGCTGGTGCAGTTAGACAATCGCAGTGTCATCTATTACATCAACAAGCAAGGGGGGGACCCATTCCTACCCTCTGTGCAAGGAAGCAATTAGGGTCTTGTACTGGGCTCTATATCACGGTCTAGAACTGTCAGCCATCCATATGCCAGGTGCCCAAAATGCCTTGACAGACAGCCACAGCAGGTCATGGTCCAAAATGCATAAGTGGGAACTGCTGACCTCGGTCGTAGGAGACTTGTTCAACTAGTGGGGTCATTCAGAGTTGGACCTTTTTGTGTCCCCACTCAATGCAAAACTGCTGTGTTTCTGCTCACTAGATCCAGGGCCTGGAGTTTTTTGGCAAGACCCATTGTCCCTCTCCTGGAAAAGAAGGTTTCTGTATGTCTTCCCACCCTTTCCTCTGATTCAGAGGGTGCTCATCAAGCTACAGATAGAGGGTGCCACCCTACCTCTGGTGGCTCCATTCTGGCCTCAGCAGTTAAAGTTTCCATTACTGAAACAATTGGCTTTAGAACCTCCAGTTTTCCTGCCCCTCTGCAGGGACCTATTGATGCAGGCTTAGGGGACCCTGGTTCATCCAGATCTCATGCCCCTCCACCTGCATGCATGACTCCTGAGGATGTAGCCATTGCTCACTTTGGTGTGTCTCAGAAGGTGGCTGATGCAGGGGACATAACTGGAACTTTCAAGTACTTGAAAGGGATAAATAAAGTTGATAAGGAGAATATCTTTAAGCTGAGTGGCAACCATAACATGAGAGGGCAGTCTTAAGCTGGAGGGTGGAAGGTTTAGGAGGGGGATCAGGAAGCACTTCTTCACAGAGAGGGTGGTGGACACTTGGAATGCGCTGCTGGAAGAGGACATCTCATTGAAGACAGAGGGCAGCTTTAAGAGAGGCTGGGATAGACATAGGGGGAAGGTAAGGATCATGGGTAGGGAGGATGGGAGGAGTGGGGAGGGAGGGCAGGGACATTGCTGAAACTGTGAACCCTGCAATACGAGCAGACTTGATAGACCAAATGGCCTTCTTCTGTGGGCTTCTTCTTATGTTTGCATGTTCATATGTCCTGGTGGCAGCCAGAAAACCTTCCACCAGCACCACTTAGTCTACGAAATTTCAGTGGTTTGCTATCTGGGCCACTTTTCATAGCCTGGACCCCTTCACCTGTCCAGTGAACCATTTTCTGGAGTATCTCATGACCTGGTCTTATGCAGCACTCAAATGCTCCTCCCTTAATGTGCACCTGTCAGCCATATCAGCCACTCTTGTGCCCATTGATGGCCGTACTGCACGGCATTCTCCATTTGAAGCCTCCTATCCAAAACCTGGTTTTAGCTTGGGACCTGAATTTTGTTCTGGAGAAGCTGACCCTGCCTCCTTTTGAGCCAGCTGCGTCTTGCGAGCTATGCTTTCTGTCATGGAAAGCATTATTTTTAGTTGCTATTACATCTGCTTGAAGAATTTCAGAGCTACAGGCTCCCATGTTTGAGCAACATTATTTGATTTTCCACAAAGACTTAGTCTATTTGCGTACTAACCCTAAGTTTATTCCTAAGGTAGTGTCTGATAATTGATAATGAATAACTTTGTAACTGAAAATTATTGGTCATAATATCTATTTCAATACTGTGGTCCAAATAATTATTGATTTTGAAACACTGGAACAGGTAATTTTTCACAAGCTGCAACTAATGCATAAGCTTAATATGGTTTTATAGCCAATTATACAATATCTGAATGATACTAGAAACAGTAGGTTTCTAAAAATTGACAGATTAGTAGTGCTTGGATACTATCCACCAAGGTTGAGTACCAGTGGATATGGATACCACCATTATGGCTGCATGTTGATAAGGTATCTCACCATGAAGCTGATCTCCTCAGATCTCATGAATGGATTGGAACCATAGGATCTAATCAGATTCAAGGAATCTGATGGTCAGATTCCAATAGATCACAACTAGCTGAGGGTCAGATCCTAAAATCTGACCCTGTTATCCAGATATCTGACCAACCTGACCATGGATCCCCTATATTTGACTGAGGACTCAAAATACTGGCTTGGTCAGATGAAGGCTGGATCTGGAAGATGGATAGCAGGGCTATCCATCGGAGGGTGCTCAGATCACTCAGGACACCATACAAGCATCCCTGGCACAGACCATAGTATTTGTACTATACCATCATGTATGTGTCACCAATAAATATTTATCATTGTCATGATTGTGTACTGCTGTTTGAACATTTTATGTTATTTATTTTTTGATGCAACTATATCAAATGATGCTCACCTCTTTCTATAGTTGTATCTGGTTTGTTTGTATCACATGCTTTATTAATAATAAAAAGTGCCAATAAATATGTAGAAGCAGATGAACTGTAGAAGACAAGGACCTTGTTTCCATACAAATTAGCCTGATAATGAAGGACAAAGGGAAGAGAGATGCAAAAAGTCTATAAAACATTAACAGAATTTTGTCTAAATATGTTATTTTTCAAAGTTTCCTGAAAAGTAACAAATTCACATTATAGCAGACATGGGCAATTGAATTTGACCCTACTGTTGTCACTGGAAAAAGTTCCAGACATCCAGACATGTTAGTGCTTCATGTGCTGGTAAGAATTTCTATTTCCACCAGAATTCTCATAATTTTCAAAATATTTTTAAATGATTTAAATTATTTTTCTGAAGAAAAAAAACGGCTGCGGCATTTGACATAGAACTAGCACTATGGACCTGACAAAGGTTAGGATTGAGAAAATATAACAAATGTTTAGAGCACAACACATGAAGCACCTAAATAAGCTTGTAACAATGCAAAAAACAACAGGCCAATATAACCAACATTAATTGGAGCAACAGCAACATGGACCACCAAGCAACCATGGATTAATTCCCCTTGTTGCCATTGGGAGCACGCTTACTGACAGTCAGATGGGGAGAGAGAGAGAAAGAAACACACACATGGAACAGCCACTCCCTGTGTTGCATATCACCTCAACACAAAGTTGGGAAAAGCATGGTATGTTTTGTTTCTCCTCTCTGCTCACAGAGACAGAGAGAGGAGAGAGAGAGAGACACAAAGTCGGCAGAAGTGCTGTCTATTTTATTTTCCATCCTCCCTGCTGAGTCTCCTCACTACCGTGTGTGTGTGTGTGTGTGTGTGTGTGTGTGTGTGTGGTAGCAGCAATGCCATGCAGTGCTCCATTTTCTGGCTTAGTTCATCCCACCCACCCACCTGACGGACCTCGGACAATCGGGCGGTCACTGTCCCCATCACTGATATGTGTATGTCAGGTAGTCGCATTGTTGTGCTCCATTTCCTGACTTAATTCCACCCACCCACCCAACAGACCTCGCAGAATCGGGCAGTCAAGTCCCTGCTACCAGTGTCTCTATTTCAGGTTGCCCCAGTCCCTGTATGAAAAACTAAAGAGTTCTAAGTGGGAATGCATGATGGGGCTCGGTGAAATATCCAATGCATTAATTTGACCTGCTGCATTCTGGGATGTAGTATTATGCAGTGGAGCATGATTGCTTCCAAGAAGGTGGGGTCTCATGGGTCTCGATGCTGTCTTCCGGGTATAGGGTTATCACCTGGAAACAGAGAAGAGACCCGGGAGACCACATGGGGAGCATATGTGTGTGTGTGTGTGTGTGTGTGTGTGTGTGTGTGTGTGTGTGTGTGTGTGTGTGTGAAAGGAATAAGCTCCAAGTGAGCTAGAGAGCGCAGTACATTCAGCTACACACACTTATATGCAAATCTTCCTACTATACCCATAATGCTGTACTGAATCAAGTAAAAAAACTAAGGCGACGAGTTTACAAAAGACTGTTTGTATCAACGGAGGTCATTTTTTTCAGCCTTTCTGTCTGTCATTCTACAAAATATAACGGTGCACATGGTGTTTGAACTGCACTCACAGTGTTAATGTATACAGACTATTCAATGTGCACGTGTACAGTTGCACATCTACGTAGCCTGTAAAACATTTACAGTTGAGCAGCATAAACAGTTCTGTGAATCAATATTCTGACTTTCTCTTTGTGTACCACAGTTAATTGAATACAAACAGTGTTTGTCTTAACACTTGCTGTGTTACAAGTGCATTAAACCACTCCAGAGCATGGTTCTACTGTGGATTTAATCCATGGTTGGGTGGTTGGAGGCAGGAGACCTGCGACCTTGTGCCCCAACCCCAACCCCCAACCCCTCCCCCAAAACTATGGATTAATTCCACAGCAGAACCATGCTCTGGAGTGGTTTAATGCTTACGTGCTTAACAGATATTTATTTTTATTTATGTACAAATTGGTAACTGGGAAAGGCACACTGAACAAAGGTTCATTTCAAGGTACAACCCAGGACAGAGGGAATAGGAAATACAGTAATAAAAGCATACAAAGTAGAATAATTACTACAACATGAAGTACAAACAGAGCACACTTAAACACATTACAAATGCACATAAAAATAAATGGAGTTAAACAAAAGTACAAATGTACGGCTTTGATATTCAAATAAAGAGGCAAAAGCTGGAGGAATAAAATATAGATATGTTGACAGTTTTATTAGCAGAAGCTGGAAACTAGCTTTTAGCAGAAACATTTTTCATTGCACTGCTGCTTTCAGGTATTGCTACAAATATCAAGTGGTCATAATGTCTCCATCTCAGCAAGACAAACTTTGAGACTATAGAAAAGTAAGCATCCTAAGCTTTTTACAGATGGTATAGTCACTTGCTTTAAACCTGCTGACAGATAAACCTACACTAATAGCCTTTCATTAGGTCGAATATATTTGCTTCCCAGAAATCAGCATTTTGACAAAGCTTTGATTATGCAAGCAGTCACAGGCAAAATACCATAGCATATGATTCCAAACTGAATACTAACAACATCCTGTCATTATGCTCAGCGGAAGTACTGCAAATCATGCATAATAAAATATGTAGTAGTCAACATTTGTTTTAAAAGATTGGAGACTTTTTTATTTGGAGATTGACCACTTGGTTATAAAGTTATATGTTTATTGGGAAAATCATTGATTTTTCTACCTGTGGGATTTCTCCTGATACTTGAGTTGGGTGAATTTGTAGAAAATTGATTTATAAGTCCACGTTTTTCCAACATTTAGTCAGTGATTGTTGGAAGAATTATGGAAGATCAGTACACTCACCATTTATTTTCTAGATACACTACATGTAAAACTTGCCCTTGTTAGTACAGATAACTTGGCTAATTTGGATAAAACCCAAGAGCCATGATGTCATTCCACCCTAGCATACATAGTAATGTAGTAACTGAAGTTTGAAAGAGAATCTAGGACCATCCAATCTGCCCTCAGTGCTATGTAGAATTAAGAATTCCTCTGGTGGAATTCAGGTGGAATGGCAATTCCGCTTCTGAAAAGCTTTTTAGAATTTTTTGATAGTACCATGGAATTCTGAAAGTGCTTTAAACCACAGATTTATTTCCCACGTCTTATGTAAACTGTGGATTACTTTTCCACAATTTGCAGAAAACTAATCAGTGGTTTCCGTAAACTGTGGAATATTGATCTGTGGCTTATATAAACTACAGTTTACTAATCCATAGTTTAAATAGAAACAGCAAACCACTTTTAGAATTTCAGAATTTTACTGGCAGTAAAATTCCATGGAATTCTTAGAATCATAGATGCATAGAAGCTTGATGGCAGAAAAGAACCATACTGTCCCATCTAGTCGGCCCTTTTCTTCCCCTACACCTTTCCCTCCCTGCCAGCTCTCCCCCTCCCTACAATATGCATGAATTAGGCAGCATTTCCAAACTTCTGCAGAATTATGCTAGATGCAGAATTTCCCAGAGAACCCTTTAATATTTTTGGTAATCAGAAATGTGTCCATGCTCACCTTTCAGGCCTGCACTGTCTTCATATACACTTACTCCACTGGTAGGCTGTTCCATGGGTCCCTTAGCCTCTGGGAGAAGAGATGTCTCCTAGTTTTACCCTTGTATTTACTACCTTTGAGCTAACTGTATGTACTTCCCTGACTCCCTGCATCCTGCAATAGTACATCAGATCAAACATCTCCATCTGTTCTGTCTTGTTGATACCCTTGAGTATATGGAAGACCAAGCTCTTGCATGAACTCCTCAGTCATCTTATGAGGGTGGCCAGGTCTTTGTATAATATATAGTGCAGTAGAGGTTCTCCATATTGCTAAGCAGTTCCATTTACAGAAAATCTGAGCACTTTACAAACAAGACTACTTCATTGCTCCCCAGTTTTTCAGAACACGTTTACTGCTAGGACAGCACATATTAGCAAAGTAAAGGATATAATCTGGTAGCAAGGCAGTTACGGTGCTCTCCTTCTGCTCTGTGGGCCTCTGGTTCATATTCCAAGTCTGAGGCCATAGCTGCCAGTGGCAAAAATCAGTGAGTCAGTCTGACAATGCATTTGGCCAGGCACAAGCTGAACATCAGCGGACACAGCAGCACAAATACACCATTGCTACAGCAGGTTGCAAGATAAGAAATATAATTTATTGAAAACCATACAGCATGCAGCACACCCACAGGAATCCAGCATTTTGCACATCTCATTCAGGCCTTTATCAGGAATTGTACAATGCACTCTCCATTCCAATAAAAGCCTCATTCACACCCCATGGAATTGCTGCATTTTACTGTTCTGGGGGAGGGGAGGGAAGTGAAGCATTCTGTGAAGAAACCCATTAGTTCCACCTGCATACCCTTCTGTTAGCAGGGAGGGGGACCTTGGGTGGGAAGACATGAAGACATCAACACCAGACCCTCTCCTCTGTTATTCAGTGGTATATTGCACACTTGACCATTGGTGTGATCTGGTTCCAAGGATCACCACAGGTAAGGAGGGAAGAGATGGTAGAGCTTTGAGTGAGAACGTCCCAAAAATAAAAAGGATGAAAAGTACCTTTCGGACCACCAAAACACTTAAAAAAAACATCTTTGGAGGGGTCACCTGATAGCCACCTTGAAAGAATTGCTACTTATCCTGCTAAAAACATGGGATAAAGTTTCTGAGACTCAATCCCTTTTTGTCATACATAATTGGCCAGCAGTGGCAGTTCAGAGCATCCATCTTGGATGGCACCTATCTCAGTGAGGGTAGGTGGCTCCTGCTGTTACCCAAATGCCCCCAGGTTGCTAAGAAAGAGTAAATTGTATGGGCAGGCATATACAGATCCTGAAAAGGGAGTGAAATCCTGTCACTGGCCTTATACAGGATGCTGTCAAAGGACATGATAGCCTCATATGTCCAGTCTTGTGCTGGGCAGTGTAAGAATGTGGTAAGTGAGTCTGGTCTCAGCCATCTTCTAACTGGTCAGGAAGGTCTCCAGGTTTGGGCTGTGCCGCAGTGGGGGTGGAACATACAGGGATGAAAAATAGATGGAAAACAGTAGTGGATCTCAGTCAGATGATTGCTGTGCTTTAACCACCCATCTCAAGCAACTAGAACTATGGATCTCTCCCCCCCCCCCACACTTGGAGGGGAAGTCCAGGACAGTATATGAGGGAAGGAACAATGAGTATATGTGAGCCAGCAGCGACTGCTCCAGTAGCCAGAGTTGTCAAGGTGGATGGATGAGTAGGAGATCTTGGCCCACTGAATAAGGAAGGAGGGAAACAGAAGTAAAAATAAAAGATAACATCTGCATTACATTTTTTTTTTGTTTTCCTCATCTCTTTAGGATTCCTGGAGCTACATGCAGATGTTTTTATTGGTGGAATGGACTTTGATATCTCTTTTAAATTCAGAACAGACCAACTAAATGGATTACTGCTGTTTGCTTACCAGAAGGAGGGGATGGATTACCTTGCTGTAAGTAATGTTTTCATGATTATTGTCATTTGGAACAAAATGGGTAATATTTTATAGTACTGTTTGTCATTCACTATATAATAATCTGAGTAAGCTGGCATTTTTTAAAAGAAATGTCCAGTTCCCTATGCCCCACACCTCAGGGTGGGACATCCTCCAGTTAGCCTTTTCACACTGTGCTTATATTTTTTACTTACTTTTTTTTGTTGTAATACTATTTTGCCTGTCTGATTCTGCCATCTCTTCTGCTGGCATTTTGATTAAAGCTCCTTTAGTGGTAGAACGTTGGCTGTGCCTCTTGGGGTGCTTTAATCAAAATGCCAGTGGGAGGGATTGCAGGATTAATCCAATAAATATTATCACAATAAAAGCAAATATAAACATAGTGTGAAAAGGCTAACTTGGGTGCCTCACACTGAGGTGTGGGACATAGGGACCTCCTCCAGCTGCTTCCTTTTCCTATCATGTGAACACCTGTGGGTACATATTCCTGGCCCCACCAAGCAGTCCTCTATGCTAGTGGTCCAGAATGCTAAGGGCTGGAGAGACAAGGGTGTCACACTGTGGGTGTCAGCTGTGGGAGTCAGTCATCAGCCAGCCACGCTGCCTTAAACGTCAGCCAGGGATGCTACAACATCACTGACTACTACTGAAGCATGATCCCTGCAACCAGATGTTGTGTAAGGGATCATGGTAAACCACCACACCAGACAGAACTTCTACGTTATTGTTAGGTATTCTGGTGTGCATCTAAGTAAATGTATAGTGCTGTTGTTTTTAATGTAGTCTTGTAAGGGAGAATTTAGTATTAGCATCTGCATGGTCTTTTCTACTGTTGCTCAGCCTGTCTACACCAGTTTTAGGTATCAGAACTCAATCTGTAACTCAAGATATGCATCTAAGCAAATGTACTGCTGCTTTTAATGTGGTCTTGACAGGGAGAATTTTGCATTACTTTTAGCATGGTCTTTACTTTTGATTTAGCCTTCCTTAACATGAGTATACTATACACAATTGCTGCTGAGTATTGAAAATATCTGATTGTTCCAACTACTACAGTTCCTAGATAGAGTGCTTTGTGCTTTACAAAGTGTTCCTGCCTGATATTGCCTAGGTCCGCTATGTTAGAGATCGGCCACTCCTCAATAGGAGGAACTATAAGTCGTTTGGACAGATCTGCCCCCCTTTTTTCTTACTTACTGCCTACCTGTGCCCTCTGGGCCTTTGCCCATGCTCTGTTTGCCTGGAAAATGGCACTACAAGGATTTATGTTGGCACTCATGTATATTTTGCTAGTCCTGGGCTCGGACCTATTACCTCCAAACTTTAATCTCCATAATGGGTGGGAATCTGCTCCAGTGCATCTCCCCGTGACTGACTACTGTCCTCTTAGAAAGCATAGCTCCTTCCTACTTATCCTCCATGGTCTAAAAGTAGAGCGTAACTACTATAAGTGGTGTACTTTCCTACAGGAATATAAAGGTAGAGACATCCTCTCATTCCCTGGACCCCTTGTTAAGTTTTTGACATCCCTCCTAACTTTATTGGCTGGTGATGTTGAACCCAATCCTGGTCCTCCCCTTGCAGATCTAATAATAAACTCTCCCACTGACCAATACTGGGCAAATACTTGTAGTCTAAAAATTGTTCATAGGAACTGAAACAGTCTTAGGACTCAGATACATGAATTGGAAACTTGGATCAATAAGTACTCCCTGGACCTAATTGCTATCTCTGAAACCTGGCTCAAACCCACCATTCTACCCCAGGAGGTGGAGCTCCCCAGGTTCATACTGAGGTTCAAGTAGCTGAGAAGGCTATAAGCCCATGAGTGCTCCTGCCATTCCCCCATAATAGCATAAGCTATTTCCGGATAAAACGTAATTATCAAGTCTGTTTTTGAACTGCTTTTTGTCCTTACTAACTACTATTTACAGAAGCAATTTGTTCCATGGATTAATTGCTCTTTTTGTGAAAAAAGCCTTTCTGCTATTTGTAAAGAATCTTTTGGGCCTTAGTTGCAGTGGATGACCTCTTGTGCTTATGTCAGAATTTTTAAATTCAAGATTTAGTTCATTTGTTAGAAAGCTATCCTGCATAATATTATAACATAAAAGTAAATCACCTCTAATTCTTCTAGTTGCCAGTGGCATAAGGTTCAACTTTTCTAGACATTCATTGTATGGCATGTTTTTATATTTACAGATTAATTTAGTTGTTTGTCTTTGGACTTTTTCCAAACCTTCTGCCATCCCTTTAGTGATATAGCCCCATGCCTGGCTGACATAATTCACTATTGGTCTAATGTATGGCCTACACAATGGCATTATCACGTTCTCACTTCTACTCCTAAAATTTCTTTTGACTGCCCAAAGTATATATTTTTTTGCCTTATTGATTTGAGTGTAACAATGGGTATCGTATGCTAATTTCCTGTAATTTTAATGCCTAAGTCTTTTTCTTCTGTTGTTTCTCTAAGTGGTAGCCCATTTAGGTAATATATGTTTCATCTATTGCAATGCCCTAAATGCATAATACAACACTTATCTGCATTAAAACTCATTCCCTATTCATTTGCCCATTTTGATACTTCATCCAGTTCTCCTTGGAGTATATTTATATCTTCTTGGGTATTTACTGTATTTGCTATTTTTGTTTCACCTGCATATTTACTTATCCAGCTTGCAGTTTGCTTGCCCATATCTGATATAACTGTCTGACACAATAATGGTCCCAAGACAGAGCCCTGCGGCACCCCGCTTGTCACACCTACATGGTCAGATAGATAACCCTTAATGCTGACTCTCTGACTTCTCCCACTTAGCCAACGATGGATCCAGTCAGCAATGCTATGATCTAACCTCATTTCAATTAGGTTTTTTATTATTGTTTCGTGTGGCACTTTGTCAAAGGCCTTTGCAAATAAGTCCAAATAAATGCAATCCACAGATAAGCCCTCATCCAGTGAGGCCGATATTTTCTCATAAAAGCACAGATTTGTAACACACACTCTCCCTGCCTTAAACCCATGCTGTTGAGCATCTGTGTAATTATTTTCTATGATATGTTGATTTATCACATCTTTTATTATTGATTCCATGATCTTTCCTGGTACAGATGTTAGGCTTATCGGTCTGCAATTTTTGACATCTGATCTGTCTCCTTTTTATGTATAGGGATCACAATGGCTGATAGCCAATCTGCTGGTGTTTCATTGTGTAATAATGATCTGATCTATAATAATCTTACTGGAACTGCAATTTATGGTGCTAATATTTTCATCATTTTGAGTGAGATATTGTCTGGTCCTGTGGAGTATGTGCATTTCAAGGCTTGAATTTTGTTGTTTATTATGTCTAAAGTGATTTCATCAATTTGTGATGTGTTTAAAGGTATGTCTCAGTGTCAGTGGCTCAGTAGGTAGCACACTCGCCTCTAAGGCTGGGAGATCAGAGGGCTGTGGGTTCAGTTCCCACATCTGGCACTTGGGTTAATATCCCAGTACTGACACTGTAATGCAGCATGAGAGGGGTGCTGCACTTCTGAGGTGCCGTCTTTTGGATGAGACGTTAAACCGAGGTCCCATCTGCCTGGATTGGTGGTAGTTCAGGTGGATGTTAAAGATCCCATGGCACTTATCAAAAAGAGTAGGGGAATTTCCCCGGTGTCCTGGCCAAATTTTCCTCATTAACTAAAAATACCACCAACAGCTTAGTCTGGTTCAAAGTCAGTTGGCATTCATCTGTATCCCCCTCCCCCGGGTCGTGCCTGAAAATAGGCAGGATTTGTCTAGTGCACTTACCCGGTCAACAAAAGCTAAATAAAATAAGTAAATATAAGTTATTTTTTGAAAAAACAGTGACAAAATATTTGTTTGTGACCTTCAGGCATGATAGGTGTGGTAAAAAAGGTGGTAGCGTTCTCATCTATACTAAGTACTCCTTGAAGGCTTCCATGTTTTCCATCCCCACACTTGAAAACACAGAATGTGAGGCTTTATTTTTATGGCTGCATGGGCAGAGCTCCACAGATGTTTTGCGATCACTGTAGGAGACAAAAGGGACCTTGACTGGAATGCGTCCCTGTGTTCTCCTACAGTGATGCGGTGAGCTCTCCACAAAGCTTATTCTGTTGCTGTGTGCCCCTTCTCTCCCTCTGGGGCACTACTTCAATGTGGCACTTCCGCATTACTTCTGAGTAGTGCCAGTCTTTGTAAATCTTTACATTTTAAGAGTGAGAGTAACTGCACCTGAAAGATCGATTCTCACTCCAAAAGTGTGAGACTTAACAACAGTGCCATTGGCTAACCTGTTTGGGAGTGGAACATCACGGATGTGCTGTGAGAAGTGGTGCTTAAACTAGAAATAGGGCCTCTTTTATTTAATTCTTCACAAAATAAAAGAGACATTGCAACTGCTAAAAATAAGCTGAAAAGGTAGCACGCCTATGTTTTCAAACTGTTTGGTTCCCAGACCTCACACTCTACATTCCTCTCGTAACATGCCTGATGCTCCTTTTCACTGTAGCCCTGCAGGGTCTGACCTCAGTGGATCATGCTCTCCACCCTTTGTGACATCATACCACTGTCTCATGAAGGGGACGGTGTATTATTATTATTATTATTATTCATGGTATCCATTCCTATTTGCGAGGTAAACAAACACGGCTGGTGGTTGTAAATTCTGTGTGTTTATTTCTGTCGTGCTTACTGTTGATGCTCAAGATTAGATAGTAATTGCTAATTGCAGGGATGGATAACTATGTTTCTTCTGCTTCTCATAATTCCTGGAAGATGAAGGTGCTGTGGTAGGGTACCCGATAGAGAGGCTTAAATGAAGGGATGAATATTAGATTGGCAAGCTAATGATGGCATCTGGATTTGTACTAGTTCAGCTTAGCTGCTGGAAAAGGTCTGCCACAAGATACAGAAATGCAGCAGTAGGAATGCTCAGCACAATTCCTGCAGGGGCTGTGGTAGAGTACTTCTGTTTTAATACACAGGACATGATTGCACTAAACTTTACTATCCCACCACACTCACCACACCTTGTACATGGGAACTGGCAGACCCATGGCTATGGGTAATTGGAAAATTAATCCTTATAGTATGAAGAGACCCACTACAGCAGGCATTGCAGAAAACAAACACTCTGGGACTAGAGCGAGACCAAACATGGTGGGCAATTAAAAAAAACCTTCAAAACTGCAAAAACGGACAGCAGCTAGCACTTAGGAAATTGTGCCCTTCAGAGATAGAGAGAATCAACTTGGCAGGCAATATGAAAATAGAGCTGTTTTGGGCTGGTGAGACCTGCAGTGGCAGATATTGCTTAAAACAAGAACTTTTTGGTGACCTGCCATGGTGACAAATGCTTAAAACAAGCCTTCTGGTGCCAGAAAGACCTGCTGTGGTGGTCAGTTAGAAGGTGAAGCCCTGTAAGGCTAGAAAAACCTGCAGCTTCACACAGTTAAACAAGTTATGGTCAGAGCTAATATGGCTGTGCAGAGCATTGATTACTGAGTGGCGGCGGAGTGTAGCACTTTACGGAGTGGTGGCAGCATATGCTGGTGGGTCAGAGCACCACCGGAGAATGCTTTTAAATAAAATAAGTAAATAATGCTGCAGCAGTATACCATTTGACAGAACTACGCATGTGCCTCTCCATGAGCAACACTCTGTGCAGCTATATTGGCTCTGACCAGATTTTGTTTAACTTGTTGTTACATGAAATAAAGCTCCAACTAGTTGGTTGTATCTATTATCCCCCAAAGTGGCAACAACAGCCTTTGATACTCTGACAAAGGCACTCACTGATTTCCCCACAGAGGAAAGAATACTACTAGGAAATTTTAAATTGGTCTCCTGACATCAGAGGAGGTACAAAGGCGGCCCTACATTAAGCCCAACTCACCCAACTCAGTAGTGAACCCACTCGGCTAAACAATAAAACAGGAAGCAACATCATCCTTGACTGGATAATCGTATCAAAACCAGACATAATCAAATTAATAAGTGCCTTCACTGACTCCATAAGAGATCATTCTCCTATCTTCTGCGTTTGGAAAAATAACTACCCAAAACCTCTCCCTAGGATTTTTTGGGCCTGGGATGTCTCCAAATTCGACCTTCGTTCCTTCCTTAGCACATTATCTGAGGTAAATTGGACCCAAATAAAATAATTACCAAGTATAGAAACAACCCAAGACTTCTTTATAGTTTTCTGTCTGCGGCTAATAAACATGCCATCCTTAAACAACTTAGAGTCAAGGGGCAACAATCCAACTGACTGACTCGTGGGCTAGAAAAGCTTATGAGAGAAAGGGACAGAGCATGAGGGTGCTTCAAAGCCTCAGGCCTCACAGGAGATTGGCACAGATATAGGGAATTGCATAACAAATGCAAAAGGGACCCAATGGCTTCTGAACGAAAGCGGATGATTTGTCCCTGGACAAAATGTCACAGACAAAATAGTGTGGTTAAAATGCCGAGTGGACAATAAAATGCTGATTAAAGTCTCATATCATATGTAGTCGCGGACTAAATGTCGCCCATGGACAAATGGGACATGTTTACATTTAAACAGGAGAACGGGACATGCAGCAACTGCTTATGCATACAGTTTGAAATGGACCGGACAGGCTTTACATTTAAATGGGAGAACGGGACATGCAGCAACTTCTCATGTGTACAGCTTGAAATGGACTAGAATGGGAAATGCAGCAGCTGCTTACGCGTACAGCTTGAAATGGACCAGAAAGGCTTTATGCAGACTTTATGGGGGAATGGGACAAGCAGTTTAATGGGACATCTTTATGCTGCTTATGCTCACAGGACATGCTTAAAAATGGGGAAATGGGAAGGGTTTATTTGCAACTGTGTCTGACTGATGGTGCAGAATGAGGCTTGTGGATAAACAAGGAACATCATAGTAATTGCAGAATAAGGCTTGGGCATGTGCTTGTGCTTAAAACTCCGGTTGTATGGTAAAACTTAAAAACTTTAATAAAAACTTTAATTTCTAAAAACATTAAAAGTGTTAAAAGCATATCTACACAACATTAATCTCAAGGACACTGGCAATGTCTTCGAGGTACTGCTTTGGCATTCTGCGAGAGAAATCAGAGCAGATGTGTTTGTTTATTTCGTTAGCTCGCATGTATTTACTGTTCTTCCTTGGAGGATCCTGACCAAGCTCCATTTGTCTGCGCTGAAGAGAAACAGCGTGCTGTTCTTGCGTCAACTTTCTTGCCAGTCTGGAACGAGTAGGATGGGCTATTGTTACAGTTCTGGAGAACGCTCTGTGCCAGGCTTCGAGGGCATTATTACTTCTTGGCAGGTCATTAATAACCCGCTCATATTGATTCCAGAACGCTATTGTATATCGTGGTTGGTGTCTACTTTTTCTGGTTCTGTAGGGTCTTCCAATATATGTGTCCTCAAATAATCGATTATTACTTCCAGTTCTGAGAAGCTGTCATCATCTTGCAGCATTTCAAAAAATCTCTCTACACAATCTTGTGGCATGAAAGCCAGTGCAAGGATACAGTGAACCTTCAGTGCAAAATCCTCCTCCATGATATACCGCTGTTGTAAACCAGCACTTTGAATGTGGTGCCACAAAGCTTGTCTCAGATGGAAATTGCACCCACTAAGGCCTGCATTTGGGACAACCTTGTGTAGCACATTTATAGCTGCTAGTTCAAAGTCCAGCTTTATACTTTGTGGTTCAAGTTTCATGCCAAGTAAGGTCTCTAGGTGCTTGAAAAATGTAAGATATATAGCCTCACTGCATCCAGGGAGAAGGGCATACACACATGGATGGTTTACCCCACTAACTAAAGTGTGCACAGTATACAACTGATCATCACCCCTTGGTGCAACACTAAAGGTACCATCACAAAACCAATGACCATTTTCTGCTAGGCATTTAAGGTCATCATCACTAGCAAACATTAATATGCCCTCATTCACCCTTAAAAACGGCTCATTGCTGACAGTATTTGCGAACTCCTGAATATCGCAGTTCTTGTTTGTGCTGCATTGCTGCCTCTGGCGATGAACATCTCTCTGTAAGGTGTCCTGGGAAGGAAGTAGGTGTGCATGGTGAACATCGACCTCCTGCAACCCATGATGCACAACGTTGTGTGTTGGCTCCTCAGTGTCTCTTGCACGGTGCTTTATGCTTGCTCTGGCTGGATCAACAGAAACCTTTCTGTGTATAGGGGCATGGTTGTGTTCCGTCGGATCCTTCGAAATAGCATCTCCTACAGTGTGCAGCCAGGCGCGGCAACTTCGCGACTCGCAGCGCCAAATAATTTTGTTGTCTGCACCATCCTTTTCCTTTGTGTAAAGGAAATTATCAAGTGCAAGCTTTACCTTGCCTTTCTGACTTGGGATAAACTGCATGTCGATGAAAGATACAAACATAGTGCCTTGAGAACTTAAATTAAAACCTGATACAGGTGAGGCGAATATAATTAGAATAATTAATTGACTGGGTGCAGTAGCAATGTAAATTCAGAGTAATTCGATTGCAACCCTCACTGGTAAATGAAAAAAAAACAAACATGTTGAAGTTTGATTTAGGTGCTGTGGCAACGTAAGTTCAGAGTAATTCGATTTCAAACCTTACTGGTAAACGAAAAAAAAACATGTTGATGTTTGATTTAGGTGCTGTGGCAGCCTGTGCAATATGTCATTGATGACAGTAAACAATAAACAAACAAAAAAAATAATGTTGCCATTTGACAACATGGCAACATTCACTCCAGCAATATATGCTCCTGGTGACCTGTAGACTGCGACGTAGTAACCGCTACTTTTTAGCCGGCGACTTTTCGTCCTAGTGCCCTGCTAAATGTAGCTATCTCAGGACCCTAAAAGACAAAAATCTCTTAGAGCCTAAAGAATTCTGGTTGCAAATAAATGCTCTTCTGAAGGGGCACACCAATTCTAATGAATGTAATACTGTATATCAGATGGAAAGCAGTTTAGTGGCCCCTTAGCCTCTGCTGTGGCTCTAAACTCATTCTTCACTGACTTAAACAGGTACAAAAATCTCCCCCTAGTTCCTTCTCCACCTCATGACCTCCCAGAAGATTACTTCTCCTCCACCAGCTTCCACTTGAAACTGGTGACAAGGAAGGAGGTATTCAAACTCCTTTGGTGACTCAAAGTGAAAGACTCCACTAGTTACGATAAGCTTGAACCCAAACTTCTTAACCTAGCAGCACCAGTCATTGCTTCCCCCATTGCCATGTTGTTCAACAGATCCCTTCAGGAAGGGAATGTTCCCTCCATTTGGAAAGTGGCCCTTGTGATTCCTGTACATAAGGGTGGGTCTAAAGAGCAGGTAGAAAACTACTGCACCATCTTATTCCTTTGCACCCTAAGCAAATTATTGGAGAGGCTAGTTTATGCCCACATAGATGCCCTTTGTAAATAGCTGAAACAAAAGGTAGGGTTTTGTTTCCACAATAAAGCTTGCCTTAACCCGGATGATAAACAAATGCTTATACAGGCCACATTCCTTCCCCTGCTGGACTATGGCACAATTAGGACATCTAGACATACTGTACCATAGAGTGATGTATTACGTTTGTGAGGTATTACCTCTCACACACCATTGCCTTCTCTACAAGAACATAGGCTGGATATCACTTGACATCAGAAGGTTGCGACACCTAAACCTCTGGTCCTTTAAATCTCTTTGCAGTTCTCTGCCCTCATATGTTTCCTTGCTGCTTGTTAGATCGCAAGCTCCCTACATGTTGTGAATGCATAACCTTATATTGTATGATGTTCCCAAACATTGATCTAAATATGGGAAAATTGCATTTAGCTGGGCTGCTCCCAATGCATATAATGCTTTATGGAAACAAGTTAAAATAGCCACCCTGGTTTCTACCTGGCTCTTTCATTTCCTGCTCAGTCAATACTGTAAATACAATTGTGCCTGTCACTAATGCCTCACCAACGTACAATTTTTGTTTCTATTATTGTACTTATAAGCAGCTTGTTCCTAGTAGAGTACCATGCTTCATACTGAATATTATGCTCATTTCTCTGCAATGTACTGTATATAAATACCAGCCTCATTATCCCTCCTGCTATATTGCAATGTCAGTCACAAGCTGCCTACAGGTCTAATCACCTTTTGAAATATATGTCTTAACTGCTATTGCAATTGTACCTATTCTTTAATAGCTGAGATATCATTTCCTTGTTAGACAATGTGTCTCTAAAAACAAATTGCCTTTTCTATGTGTTTTTAATTTTTTAAGATTTCTCTGCAGCCTGGAAAATATGTAAAATCCCTGTATGTATGTATGCATCATTTGTATGGATTATATTTCTCAAATTGTTATATCCCTGTATATATGTACTGTGCTCTTCAATTTATTCTTCTGTCCTACCCAGGACCTCCTTGCAAATGAGCTATGCTCAATGGAGCTTTTTCTGATAAAATAAATAAATGAAATGAAATAATCAGTTCCAAGAATATATTGAACAGCATGGCCTACTCACCAATAATCAACATGGATTTAGGAAGAAACATGGAAGAGGCACCACCCTAGTCCGCTTGACTACTGGTATCCTGGTGACCCTCAGCACTGGATTGCTGACTGGTACAGTCTTAACAGACATCACCAAGACTTTTGATCTGGTAAACCACCAGCTGCTATCATCAAACTTAAAATCCCCTGGCCTTGATAGACTGTCTCAATGTTGCTTCTCTGACTACCTCACAAATAGACTGCAGATGGTTAAATGGAAAGGAGTTCTGTTGAATAAATGCCCTATCCTGGATGGTGTCCCACAAGGATCAATCTGAGGCCCCCTTCTTTTCTCCCTTTACTTAAATGATATGCTGTTAAACTGTGGTGGAGCAAACTTGCTACCTTGTGCTGATGATGCAGTCCTGTATCGTTGTTCTAAAGACACTTCTCAATTGAATAGCCTGCACTCAAATGACCTGCAGATATTAGAGAATGGTTCTTAAAAAATAAACTGGTCCTCAGTGTTAATAAGACTAAGGCCATTGTCTTTTGCCTAAGGAGTTTAGGGCCCTGAAAGGCAGCATATTCTGACCCCATCCTTTTTCAACGTGTCTGTAATTTAGGTAAATGAGTCCATCGAGTACCTCAGAGTATACATGGACCAAGACATCACATTCAAGGTACATGTGAAGCACCTAATCAAATCTTTGCACCAACAAATTGGTCTCCTTTATTGCCTAAGCCCCCTTCTCACAAAGGAGTCACCCCTGCATATTGCAAATGGCACCCTACTCCCTACACTACTCTATGGATCTCCAGTTCTCCAATCAGTCAGGTGTTCTGAAATGCAGAAGCTCAAAACACTGTACCACAGCATAGGTCATTTCACCATAGGGGATTCCCCTAGGGAACACCATTGTAAAGTGCTGCAGATGCTAAACTGGCCCTCACTTGAAGGCAGGCTAGATTACTCCTGTTTGTGCCTTGCTTTTAAACTTAGGAATGGTAATGCAGCTCCTAGTCTACAAGACTTACTAAAAGTTAAACCCTAGAGACAGTCCCTTAGGTCCTCAAGCCGATCACTTCTCCCGGTCCCCAAAGCCAGGACTACCTCAAGTAAAAGGTAATTTGCTACCTCAATCCCACTCCTATGGAATGAACTCCCTAGTGATCAACAAGAATGCTCCTCCCTTGGCGGCTTCAAGAAAGTCCTGAAGGCCCTCCTACTAGAGCATAACTTATGCAACTACCTTTGGTGATAGACTGCCCACAGTTTTTTTTATTTTGACTAGGATTTGCTGTTTTGCTTAGCCTTCTTTTTCGTATACAATTCTGCCTTGCTATGTTTAAAGGGACACTGTCAACCTGTTTTTTATCATATTATTTCTAGTTGAAAACCTACATTATATGATTGCTTACCTTCTCTAAAATTCTTTGATGTTGCTGTTTGTTTTGTCTGTCTCCTTGTTTAGTAGAACTGAACTGCATGTTAATGTATATTTATAAACAACCTTGTTTTGTTTACAATCCCGGATCTGTTCTTACTGAATACTTCATGAACATTAGAAACACCTCTAAATAGTGCAGTCACTTATGAAAGAAGAGCCTCCTAAACTCTCACTGCATCATGAATAGCTAGACAGCGTTGTGGGTGTTCCCAAGTCTAGGAAAGATGCAATTGGAGCCGATCAAGGAAAGTAAACAAACCAGTGTCTGTGTGGTAACACCAGTATGGTGGGCAGTCTGTTTTTCACTTTTTTAAAGCAAAAAAGAATCAGAATCAAACTACCAGCTACATCAGCAATCTTTACAGAATGTTGGCAATCATAAAATGTGTTTTTAAAACTAGAGACACTTTGAGACCTAAGGGGGTTGACAGTGTCCCTTTAATGCCTGTACCATTCTTCACTATGTGAAGCTGATACATGTAGATATATTTACCTTCACTGTGTGAGTGGATTCATATGTGTCATTGCACCTTCTGTAACTTACCAGTTGATACTGAATGTGTAATGTTTAGCTGTTTTCTCTGTAATTAATCCTGGGTCACCCCTGAAAAAGGGACTCCTGTGGTCCCAGTGGGCTTACCGGTCAAAAAAATTGAATAAATAAATACATTTACAGTAAGTATGCTTGAAACTGATCTCCACAGAAGGATTCTTTTACATTTGAGGTGTTTAGTGGATAACATGCACATTACTCAAGCAGATCACATAAATAATAACCTCTTGGATTAAAAGATAGTAATGGTTATATCATCTTATTGGTAGTCCAGAAAGATGCCGTTGTTTGTGAATAAGGTGTGTAGTTTCTCTCTTTCTTTCTACAGACACACACACACACACACACACACACTTTCCCTTAACCGTAGAATATTTGCTTTACCCCATAACCTCTCCAATGTGGGTATGGGACCACTGTAAAGCAGAACTGTGCTGAACCTGAAGGTTATTTTACTTACTTGATGTTTTTTTAAAAACTGGTTCAAATTCTGTTATTGTTCCATCTATACTTGCCTATTTAATGACTTTGGTGATTGTTTCTGATTGACAGTCTGGTGTTGAGTGCCATTTTAGAATTTTGTGATGTAGTTTATGTCCCTCTCCAAATGTAGCGTTCTATAGTAGAATATGGATGCATTGTTCCAACAATGGAAGATCTGAGCAAGGGGCATAAACTACATCATACAGTTCTAAAATGGCACTTATTATCTTTGTGTAAATGAGAAACACCCAATAGGATAACAAAGAAGCCTGAAGAGGATCTACTACGAGATCCCGACACTCGTTCACCTGACACACTGTAGTCTGATGCCACATTCCCGAAAACCAATATCCCGACAGTGGGACTTTGCCTGTACTCCCATGTTTCAGGGGGTTGCCCCCGCATTCCCCCATAAATATGATTACAAGCTCTGGGGGGGTGCACAATCCCACTGTCAGGATTTTGGGTTTCATGAGTATGGCATCAAGCTACAGGGTGTTGGGCTAGCATGTTCGGTATATTGTAATACTACCCTGGTAGAGATGGAACAGTAACAAAATTTGAACTAGTACTTAAAAATCAACTTCTACTGGGAACAATGATCTACAGGTTCAGTGCAGTTCTTCTTTAAATTATACAATGGCTCAAACATCTGATTTGTCAACACTGGTCATATGACTGTGCAATATTTATGTAGGTATTGAAAATTGGTAGCCGGGAAAGGCCCACTGAGCCAATGCACATTTCCAGGTACAACCCAGGGGATGGGAAATAAGGAACCAAAATATAAACTTATTGTCAAAATATACAAAGTATACATGGTAGAAAAAAATGCAAAGTACAGCAAAATACAGTAATTAAACAAAAAATGCAATACAATAAACAGTATACCGGCTAGTCTATGACAACTAAAGCACTGGTACAGGAACACTAATGCTTTGTACAAAAGATTAGCATGGCAAAGTTAACTATGGCCAGGGCAGGAGCAGAAGGGGGCAGCAAGCAGTTTGAGCTGGCATTTGAGGGAGAAAAAGGAAGGGGAGAGATGGAGGGTAGAAGGGAGATTGTTCCAGATGGAGGGAAGATAAAAAGAGAAAGAAGATTTCCCAGAAGCAGAGTTGGAGTGTGGAATGGAGAAAGTACTAGAGTCATGAGAGCAAAGAGATGATGGGAAGGAAGGGGAGGGACTGAAACAGAAGTGTAAAGGCTGCAGTGATTAATGTAAGAAAGAGCTGTGGGACTCCAGACTGGATGGGGATGGGAGGAAACAAGCCATTGCCAAGCTGCACTGACTGGAAATGATGTGAGGGGTAGGATCTGAGCCAATTAACTGCTGGCAAAGAAAGACCTGCAGATCTTAACTCCTCCAGAAGGAAGGGTTAACCTACCAAATCAAAGGCCTTAGCAAGGCCGATGAGGGTGGCAGCAGTGATGTGTCCATGATCCATCCCAGAGAGGATGGAGTCACTAACACACATTAGGGAGGATACAGTGGATTGGTTCTTATGGAAACCAAACTGGAAAGGGGAGAAGAAATTAGTTGAGTAGAGGAAGCCAGAGAGCTGGGAGTAGACTAGTTTTTCTTGTAACTTAGCAAGAGAAGGGAGAAGGGAGGAGGGAGAGAAGATGATTGTTGCCAGGGAATGTAGGATCACCACTCTTGTGTAGTAGGAGAAGCTTTGAAAAGTTCCAGGACTAAGGGACAGTACAGTGGAAGAAGGCAAGGCACATTGGCAAGGCAAGGCACACTTATTTATATGGCGCCCAATTCCGGAGGCTCTGGATGGCTTGCATAAAAGAAAACGGGCAGGGTTAATACAAATAAAGTACAAACAAATAGATCGTATAACATCATAATACAGCATTAAAACAATAAATGTAATCTTAAAAATATAATGGCTCTGATTAGTTTGGGAAGGCCAGGCAGAATAGGTGAGTCTTTAGGCCCCTTTTAAAAGCCTCAACCAATGGGGCCTCCCTGAAAGAGATGGGAAATGAGTTCCAGAGGGCCAGTCCAATGACTTTAAAAGCTCAGTTACCGGAATTTTTTAACCTGGCCCTTGGAACCCAAGGATGCCCCTGGTGGAGGAGCAGAGGGGGAGTTGACTGAGGTGGCAGGTATCAGGAGATCAGTCAGGTAGCCAGGGTCCCCATCCATATAGGGCCTTATAGGTGAGCAAGCCCACCTTGAAGATGATACTCCACCTAACAGGCAGCCAGTACAGAGCTTGCAGGACCAGGTCACATGACTACACCTAGACAGGCCCATCAGTAACCTGGCCGCTGCGTTCTGCACCAGCTGCTGCCAGCAGAGGGTACCTCCACTAACCCTGAAGTATAGAGCATTACAGTAATCAAGCCTGCATGTAACACAGGCATGTACCAGTGATGGCAGATCCTCAGGTGGAACTAGAGGTTTAATCCTGGTGACATTCCTTAAGTGGTGAAAACCACTTTGGACCACAGATGACACCTGAGCATCAAATGTCAATCTGTCATCCAGGATGATGCCAAGATTTCTCACTGTAGGGGAAGCCATCAACGGAGTGGTCCTCTGGACCAATCCTGTCACTACTCCGGAGGCAATCCCATCATGCCCTCAACCTGACTCAATTACTAGGACCTCTGTCTTGTCGGGGTTCAGTCACAACCAATTGGAGGACAACCAGTCATTGATTTATAATTTTATTTATTTTATTTTGCTTTTGTTTATCGGGTAAGCACGCTAGACAGTCAGGTGCCTATTTTCAGGTGCGACCCGGGAGAATTACAAAGGTACAGGCAATAACATTACAGAGGCAAGGTACAAGCAATAACATTATACAGACAGGTAACAGTAATTTACAGGGTACATTCAGGTACAGACAGTAGACCTCAAGCAATAACAGATTCAGAGACAAGGTAAACAGCTATCACACAAGGTCTTGCCAGGAAGGGCAGAGTGATCTCTGCCAGGCAGTTGGTAAGCACTTCCACAGCACTTTATTTATTTATTTAAATTTTGGTAACCAGGTAAGCCCACTGGAACCTTGCGGTCCCTTTTTCAGGGGCGACCCAGGTTTAGTTACATGTACCTAGAGGGAGGGAAAAACCAATGCAGACGGAATGTACAGTGCAGCAAGGCTTACATAGAGTGGGTGAACAAACATTACAGTCCATAGAAGATGAAACAAAAACCTGGAATCTCATTCCAACAGAATTTAGAGCAAGAAATTCAGTTTGCTGGTTTCAAACTGCACTTTGTAAACTATTACTCCATACTTGTAACTGCAAAGAATGAGACAGTTACTGTAACTGAAATAATGTATTGTATATCAAGTCTCTGTATCTTGTTTAAATTAAGTGTGTGATATTGTTCCTTCTACCGTTTTATGTAACCAAATGCAGGACTACTGTTGTAAATAAGATGTTCATATACTAATCATGTGTACCTCGGTAAAAATAATGTTTTATAATATTAGAAACACTAGGTCTACAAAAAAATATGTCTACTGTCAATACTAGGTCCCATTCACTAAAACTTAAAGGTACTCAAAATAATACTTCAAAAAGAAATAACTGGTATACACAAAGGGTGATAAACATGTGGAATAAACTTCCTGAAAACGTGGCATTTAGCACTAACCTGATGTCATTTAAACTTAATTTAGATACTTATATGGGCGATTTTAAGTTTAGATTCCACCCTTGATTCGGTGGCGAGTTCATAAAAGGTAGCAATACCTACTGAACTTGTATCAATCCTATGAACCTATAATGAGGAAGTAAAGGGTACAGCGATAGCAGGTGCAGAGGTGGAGTAGTTTAGGGTCAATCCTAGCAGAGTCAGAGCCTTTGGACAGATAAAGGGACGAAGGAGCATTTATGGCATCCAGTGCTGTAACAGGAGATAATTTAAAAGCAGTTGAAAGTTTCCGAGGGGGAGGATGACTGAGGTGTAGAGGGAGAAATCAGCAGTTACAACTGAAGAGGCAGAGCACAGGTAGTGAAAACATTGTTACAGTTGGAGACAGCTAGTGAGGAAGTAAAGATGGGCAAACCATTTTGAAGTAGGATAGGAGAAGAAGACTGAGGAAGGGGGTTGAGAAGAGAATGAATGACCTTCCAGAATTTAATGGGGGATTTACAGTAAATGTGACAGGGTTGAATAAGGCCCTTTCCCATTTGTTATACAGAAAGAGTTAAAAACAAGGATCTGTTCTAGCCTCTCCTTTTCTCTCTCTTGTTTGTCTGGTTGCCCAACCAAATGCTCATGTGAGACTTAGGAACTCATCACTCTGACGGTCTCACAACTCTCTGCCTCTCACTATCTCTCTGCCTTCACTTGCTGTTTCTGTCTTTTCTTCTCTCTTGCATATCTCAGTTATAGAACAAGTATGTGAATCTTTATGTGAAACTGGGATCCCTTGGTGTGAAAATGTATATATTTTTTGTTGTTGAAAAGATTGCAAAAAGCTATTTGGACTCAATGGGTTAAATTTGCCATGCAGCACAAACCTTTGCAGAGTGATCAGCAAGGGGCCAGCTTGGGACACTGTTCTATTTGTTGCACCTGAAAGGAAACTGACAAAAACATTTTGAGAAAAACAGGATGTCTCTAAACGAGTTCCCAGGCAAAGAATCATAAAAAGAGTAGCAATGCTTTTGTTTAGAGAGTGTGAGAGACTGAGACAGAGATTAAAAATTGAGATACCCTCAGATGAAAGACTTTGTTTGCTCTGTACTGCCTTTGTAAATAGTTATACTGAACAGTTTTTATTTTTTATTTTATTGTTATTGATAATAATAAAATACTACTTGCAAATTTTATAACTGCTCCTTGTCTTCCTACGCTTCCTGACCTATGCCTCAATAACATTAAGGTTATTCTGGAGGTTGGAGTCAGAATAGTTTGGTTTGATTGTCATTTTGGTCTTTGTGCAGGAATTTGAGTCTTCTGTCAGTGAGGAGGTCAGAAGGGGAGTATGACAATTGAAATGAGCCCACACAGTATCACAGGATCTACAAAGATCAGTGAGGTCCACTGTGATCCAAAGGTGGGGGGGGGGCTCTACACAGGACTTTCTTAGAGGGGTGTGCTTGTCCCACACTTGCAGAAATGTGGAGTGGAAGAGGGAGAGGACCACACTGATGTCAACAGTTGTGAGGATAGGGGACCCATCAATAGCTGCGAGGTCTCATATTAGGACGTCATTGTTTAAAGAGCAGAAAGATGTGACCCATACAAGTTTAGGTGGAGCAGAAGGAAGACAAATTTTCAGGATGCAGTACATTAATCAGTGATCACTAAAAGCATAATATGAAATGCTAGCAGAAGCTATGTGATGAGTGTGGGAGGAAAGGACCCAATCCAGCAGAGAGTCATTAGAAGGCTGATGATTGAGTCGAATGGGCTCCGTAATAAGCTGCAAGAGGTTTACGAACTTAATCTTTTGAGTAGTAGGCCTTCAGGTTTGAGAGAGTCAATTAGTATTGAGGTCCCCTAGAAGAAAAGTTTACCTAAAGAGGAATGGGAGACCAGAGAGGAAATAATGTCCTTCAGCACAGAAGGAGAAATTTTAGGGGATGCTTAGACAACCCCAATAAATATGAGTGGAGAGAAGGGAAAAGTGAGCTTTACCAGACGTTTATGAAAGGAGGGAGCAGAGCTGCAGAGAGAGATAGAGCAAGTGAGACCTTGACGGACATAGAGGGAAACACCACCCTCATGTTTTCCACAGTCTTGATGGAAGAGATTGTAGTTAGAGGTAGCTAGGTTAGAATCTAGAATTCTGGAGGAAAATCAGGATTCAGATATACAAAGGATGTCAGGTGAGTACTGAGAAATCCACATAATCAGGAGGTCAACTTCAGGTAACAAGCTACAAGCAGTTAGGTGGAAAATGCTTAGGCCTTCTAGGAGACAGGGGAGACAGGGCCAGGGGTAAACTCAATATCCCCTGCCATCAGGAGAAAGAGAATAAGGAGCAAGTGGGTAGAGTGGGATTTACATCTTTAGTGAGGCAAAGAAACAGAAGTGGAGGGAAGAGAGAGAGAGGCGGAAAAGGACCCTTTTGAGGAATTCAAGATTAAAGTAAGGGAAAGAGAAGAGGCCTGGGTTTATGGGTGGATAAGAGGGAAGATGGAGTCAGGAGGGTGTGGAGGTGAGGAAGGGAATAAGAAGGAGGAGGAAGCATAGTGTTTGGTCCATGACAGGCAAGAAAATGTAATGAAATGCATTAGTAGAGAAAATATGACAACAATGTAGCAGCAAAGCAAACTGGGTCAAAGTTGAGTAACTGAGTAGGATTGGAACACACAGACCAGATGGTGAAACCAATAAGTAGAGGCTGCCCAGGAAAGGGAGCACACCCAGGTTGTTAACACCAATTTGTTATATAGTGGATAACATAGGGCTACCTAGATAAGGAGCATGAGCAGGTTATAGTTACAGAACAAATAGAGTATAAACACAGAACTAGTATGCAACAAAAGTATGTAGGAGCTACCTAGCTAGGGAGTACAAATAACTAGTTACTGTGCAGCTATGTAGGAGCTACCTAACTAGGGAGTACAAAGAACTAGTTACTGTGCAGCTGTGTAGGGGCTACCTAGATGGGGAGAACATACAGGCTAAAGTTACATAACTAATTACAATGCAACTAGACAAGGGCTACCTAGAAAGGGAGTACAAAGCAGGTAATTACTGTTCCAGCACTAGTTATAATGCAACTAATGTACGGGCTACACCGATAAAGGAGCATCAACAGTGATTTAACACAAACTAGTTGCTGAAACACATAGCTAAGGACAGTTTGGCAATATCTAGGGAAAGCAGACATAAACAGTAACTAGTGCTAGCAGGTAACCATAGTGAATCAGCCCAGTATGAAGCAAACCAAAATGGTACTACTATATGCACGCTGAAAACAGAACATAGAGTTAAAATCAATGTTTTGACCTTAAGTCTTCTTCATCAATTATCTAAAAGAGAAAACACTTCCTGAAGCAGACCTAAGGTCAAAACGTCTATGTTAACTATTTTCTGTTTTCAGCGTCCATATAATATTACCATTTTTTTTTGTTTTCAGACTGCACGCTGATGCAGCACTTTGTTTTTTTGTTCTTACATTCAGTATGAAGCAATACCACAAAGAGCATTCAACCAGGCTAAGGCAGTTAACAGCAGTGTAGTTGAGTCGATAATAGTAAGGTACAGTGGAGCCAGCCACGTTACAATGCAATAACTTGAAGCAAATGACATGTCACAAAACACTGCATGACAAAAGGGCTTAAAACAGCAGTACTAGTTAATTAGGAAATGATTTTCAACTTACCTGGCCTCTTGATGTAGTTGTGCAGCTTTAATTCTGGTTTATGGATCCACCAATGTAATTTGCAGCTAGAGATGTGTAAAACTGGAAAATTTCGCCTAGCAAAATATATTGCATAATTTCCACATTACGCAAACTTTTATGCCTAGGCCAAGCATAATTTCACCTCTGATTTCACTTTTGCGTAATGCGAAATTTTGCCCAATTTCACTGATTTCACTTTCATGTAAGGCGAAATTTCACCGTTACCCTAAATTTCGCCAATGTTTTTCAATTTTACCAGCAAAATTGCAATGCATTGTTGGTAAATAGCTGAACTATCACGTGTGCAGGCTGTTTCCTGCAGAGTATATTATCTGTTGAGTCAGAGAGCAGTTCAGTGTGGTGCATCACAGCCAATAAACCCTACAAAAACCTCTTTATTTGTGATTTTTGAAAGTTAGTTGCTCTCAAAATCTCAATCTAGTTCCTAGTGCTGCTAGTAAACGTTTTTTTTGTTTTGGTATCTTTGGATAATACTTAGTTAAACTTAGGTAGTGTTTTCAGTTTTCTCTGTGTCTTTGAGGGAGTTGAGTGGGGGAGGGTTGACCATGTGGTGTGTGTGTGTGTGCGCGTGTGTGTGTGTATGTAAAGGCAGAGCAGGCTAGTTCCCAATATTTGACAGATTTCTCACAAGTTGTGAGTGCGTTTCTATAATTTCTTTTAAGTCTTAATATTTTTGTTGGTATGCTACTTATTTGTCTCCCTCTCACTTTTTTCTTTCCCTCTCACTCTTCTCTTCTCATCCCCCCTTACCCCACCTGCACTTATACTACCCCTTATAGACTAGCTCTTAAAAGGGTGACTGGATCCTATGTGTTCACCGTGCTGCATCTGCATCACTAATGAACTACCTGCAATGTATGCATTGTCAACCATACATCCTGTGCTTGATCCCTGTACTGATTCTATATGTATCCTGCTCCTATGAACTGCCAGCACAGTAACTGTTGCATCAGCCTATTATGTACTCAGTTGCCATGAACCTGTTTTGTAACTGTATGTATGTATGTATTCACCATCTGTTATGTATGTGTAACCCCTAGATGGCACTATCCCAGGGGCTACTACCCCTGCCTGATTTGCCACTAACAGGTTGAGGGGCCTGGATCCAATGGCGGGTGCCTCCACCCAGAGGTCAGGGTTTGCAATAGTTAAACTAACTTGGTCACAGCCCTCTGGGACACCGCAACCCCCCTTTCTTCCCACTAGTGGCCCACACAATATATCAGAATTACCTTCACAGTATACACTTACCCCCACGTCTGGTTCCGCACTGGGACCTCCTGTGAAATGAGATACAGTCAACAATCACAGTACAGTACTTTAACATAGACAAATACCTCAGGCAGTATAACTTTGCTGAAACAAGCAGCTCTGATTTATTTAGGGGGATATAACAAGGACAGGGGAAATCAGGTTAATTAGCTTATCACTCTAATAATCTACCTATGGCTCTGTGCACAGGCCTATCCTATCAGTTACTGTCCCTGGGTACCCAAGCCCTAGTGGCTAGTCCAAACCGTGGCAGCTGGTAGGGCCCTTCACACAGAGAAAAGGAGAATTAAACAGTCAGCAGTACAGTAATTCCATTTGGATTTAATGTGGCAATTCAACAGGGAGCGACCCTGAATTAGTACTCACGACCTCCAAATAAGATAGGGTCCTTCAATGTCAGCAGGGCTCACTTGAGGTACACAAACCTCTTCACACATCCATATAAAAGAAAGCACTATACCAGGCAGGCTGCATCTGTATCCCGATCGCAATTACTGCACAATACCCGGGAGAACACACAGCAGATTCAGTTCCTGACAGACCGAGTGCAATTTTCAGTAATTCCTCCAGTCTTCTACAGGGTGAGCCTGGTTTCTACTCTTCAGAGATCCTTTGATTCTTTTCACAGGACGGATTCAGTCCTACAAGCTGTTACACAAGCTGCAGACCGAACTCTGGGCCTTACACACGTTTTTTTACTAAAACTGCACACTGAAAAGCACAGGGCTCCTTCCTTCTTCACTGCCAAAGCTCAACTGAAACTCAACTGACAAAACCGGGCACTTCCTTTGAGTTCCTCCCAGTTCTTGACTGGATTGGCTGTCACCACAATAGACTGCTGCTGTTGGTCCAAAAGGCACTGAAGTCTAAACTACATCTCCCAGAGTCACTGCCCATACAATCCTCTTGTGGCTGGCTCAGATTATGAGTCCAAGTTCTGATTCGTCCAAGGCACCATTTTAGAGCTAGCTTACCCCACACTGATTGGTCCAGTTCAGCAGTTCAAAACTAGAATGGGAACTAGCAGACACAGTTCTGACTGCAAAGAAAGCAGGTTAGACAAACTGTAATTTCATTATTACTCTAAATAATTTCTGGCAAACAGTTACATCTTTCAGATAGGTTCCTTTGCACTCTAGTGACTGCAAAATGAAGTGAATTGCAGCAGCTTGAGTGGTACTCAATCAAAGAAACACACAGTCCCCCATACAACTAATTATGTCTGCAAGCAGACAGCTCTAAAAGACAGTACCAGAGGTTCTAAAAACACTCACTGATAAATGGCTTAAATGCCAAACACCATTCAGGCTTGGAGCATTCAAGCAAGCTCCTGGAAGTCTTTTGGGAACCCCCATTTGCAGGGGGGTTACATATGTATCTAAGAACTCTCACTCTGTACATCCCTCTCCCCATTCCCCAGGGCGTACCGTGAGATGAGCATTAAGTTGCTCAGTGTATCTTTCCTGGTGAAACAATTCAATAAATACATAAATAAATAAAAAAAATGATGTTTTTTTTCTTACATATTGACCCTTTTTTGGGTAACTTTATCTGAACAGTTACTGATTCTGAGTAGTTCTGTTCATTTCCCTTTGCTTAATCACTTCTGTAATTTATTTTTTTATTGGCAGTATTCGTGTACATTGATCACTTGACTTGTCAATATCCAGGTACATTGCATTGTTGAATTTCTCACATAAATTAAAATTGTGATCTAGTCTCTGCATTGCAGCACTCCTGTTTTTCTGTTTAATTTGCTTACACT
This sequence comes from Neoceratodus forsteri, assembly GCA_016271365.2. Taxonomy (NCBI): domain Eukaryota; kingdom Metazoa; phylum Chordata; order Ceratodontiformes; family Ceratodontidae; genus Neoceratodus; species Neoceratodus forsteri. The sequence continues at coordinate 1,177,487,015 of CM057450.1, read as the reverse complement.
GTTAACCCTTTCCTTCCTGTTACACCACTGTTGTGTACTACCTGACCCTACTATATAAAAAAACTACGTAGTTTTCAGGAGAGTGGTGGTCTCTGCACAATTTTTGGAGGTGACTTTGTTTGTTCATTTCAAATCTTGTTGTCCCTTCTGTCTGATATTAAGTCAAAATTTTATTTAGTAAGTACTAACACGTTGCAGTACTCGCCTTATCCTCCGGACACCACGTATCTGGACCGTAGTTCATATTTTGACTGTGAGGTGTTCTGTGCAGTTGGTTTACAATTTAGTTTGCATGAACCTACCAGTACCTACCCGGTTATTATCAAGTTGTGTAAAAATCATTCCATTTAAACACTGACATTTGATTAAGAACTACTCAAGTATTTTTTTAGAGTTACTGCACATCCTTGTTGTGGAGGTGTTCTCTGTCAGTTTTGTATTGAAAGTCTCTTACTTCTGTTACTTGACTCAGGTTTTTGTAATTGAAAAATTAAAATGGTGTTTTAAGACTTGAATAAGCTACAGTAGCAGTTGTAGGTAGTTATATACACTACAGTGCAGCTACCTGTTCTGATTTCTGTTTGCCATTTGTAGATAGCACTGCAGGTGTTAAATCGCACTTATTCAATAGAAATACATAATAATATAGTTCCGGAGGAAGCCAGACGGAACAAGCATATAAATATGCCTGCCAAGAGATGTTCAACTTCAGGAAAAGGTGCCTGGGTGGGAGGTGGCTCAAAGAAGTCTGTTGGAATAGTAAACCTATTTATGAATCAGTGCCCTCTGTAGGCTCTGCTGCTGCTATGACAGCCAGTAGCAGCAAAATCAAAGTTAAAAGTGGCTTCTAGTCTGTGACTCATTTTTTTACTGCCTACTCTGTAGCTAGCATGCTTATTGGGGATGATACTGGGAATAAGGGAGACACTCACACCAGAGAAGGCACAGAGGTCCAGGAGGAGGTTGAAAAAGTTGTTAGTGAGACTGTTGTTTCTGCTCAAGGAGGGGATGAAAGGTGGTGAGGGTGACAGTATCCAGCTTCAGTCTGTTTCTCCTGGAGGAGATAAGGAAAGTCAGTACCCCCCACAGTGAGGAGATGCCAGAGAAGGGAAAAGTTTCTCTGGAAGTAGACAGTGATAGGGAGGAGGATATAATATGTTTCAGTACAGATGATGGTGAGGTGTTGGATCCCCTGTGGGAGCCAGAAGTGAAAAAGATGAAAGGTGATGATGTAACCCATTTAAATGACAAGCCAGAGGTTGAGGATATCAGTAAGCCTACAACAAGCAGTCCAGTCACCCCACCTCCCAAACGTAGCATGGTGGAAATCATGCAAGTGGCACAAAAAGCAAAAACGTCCACACCTTTGGCTCTGCTGTCCAAGTCTCAGTGACATGTCAAATCTAGAGGTTCAGAGTCCCTAGTTTGGGATTTTTTGTGCTTGATGCAGCTGATGACATCATGGCAATATGTCAGCTGTGTCAAGCACGTGTAAGTCGTGGAAAAAAGGGCAGCCACATAGGCACTGGTGGCCAGCATGCCCTCTTGAAAAACAAGCACCCATTGCGCTGGCACCAACACCAGAAAGATACCAAAGCTATGGGTGGGACTTCCCTTGTCAAGCTTAATGTTAGTGACAGCAGTGCAATAGAGCAGGAGGAGTGAGGGCTGAGTGGGTCAGTGGAGGAGAAGTGTGAGGAATCATTTTCTCTCTCAAGCAGTGGGCATAGTAGCAGAGGAGCCGCCACTCCTTCGAGTTATAAAAGTACACCACCAGGCACCAAATCCACCAAAATAACCAGTTTCATACATGCTGTGCATCCCAGGCCCCAAGAGTCACCTTGCAGCCCAGCAAGAACAATATTGGTGGCACAAGTGAAGCATTTTTATCAACCCGCTCCAAAGATTCAGCCCACATTGAAGAGTGTGTTTGAGCAGCACTTAAAGTACCCCCCCAATCATGCTGCTGCCTGTGAGCTGAACACAGCCACTGCTGAAATGCTCACCATCGACCTGTTGCCCTTCTCCTTTGTGGAAAATCCAGGATTCCACCATTTGATAGCCCGTGCCTGTCCCAAATGGCAGGTGCCATCGTGAACATATTTCTCAAAATGTGCCATGCCGGTACTGTACAGCAGAGTTTCACAGTCCTACTTACATGCCATGAAGCATTCTGCCTCCAAATATAGCCACCTTAGCATGGATATGTGGACAAGTGGGCAAACAACGGGCAGCTCATATCTGCGCATAACAGCACACTGGGCACAGGTACCTGTGATGGTTGTTGATTTGGGGCCTGCCAAAAGTTGGGGCCTGTGCTGCACTCGCAGAAACAAGATGTGGCCTAAAACCAATTCTAAACAGTGGCCAAAACAGCATTTTAATGTCTGGGTGCTGGGGGGGCACCATTAAACATCAGGACTGGGGAGTCACGTGATGCAGAGCACCAGGTAACAGCTTCCTCCATGAGCTCCAGCCACCAGTCCTCTAATCTACAAGGAATATGTTATTTTGGTGGAAGTTTTACTGGGCTAATGTTATTAGACACTGGCAGAAGACTCAAGCTGCTTCTACAAGTGAGCCAATGGAAGTTGACATGCGCAAGGCGATGCTGAAACATACCCCGCCTGCAACTCCCAAAAAGGCCCCCACAAAATTAAAGGCCTCTTCCACTCACCTGACACAGAATCAACCTGCTGCTAATATGGATTCTGAACCTCTTACACTTGCCAGATTTTTAGAGGAGTTCCAACCTTTTAAGGCTGAAATACAACAAATCGCTGGGGAAATAAAATCCTTCTCAAAAGCCTTAGAGGATCTCACGCAGAGAACATTGGACAGTGAGGCCCGGATCCATTCTCTTGAGCGTAAGCAGGATAAAATCAACCCCGAGCTGGTAGCAGTTTGCCAACGCCTAGTTAAGATGGAAAGCAACGTTGAGGATCTGGAAGGGTGAAGCTGCCATAATAATGAGGTATTAATTGGACTGCCCGAGAAGGAGGAGGGCCTGGATCCAATTTTGTTTGTGCAGAAATTCATGGAGAAGGTAGCTGGCCCCTCTCCCTTTGGTGCCAGATACACAATCGAAAGGGCTCACCGCGCACTTCGCCTGATGCCACCACAGGGTGCACACCCCCCCCGCACCTTCATTTTCCGCTTTTTGAATTTCCAAGAGTGGCAGCACTTCTTGAAAAAGGTCCGAGATACCCAAGAGCTACAGTGGGAAGGGGCAAAAATTAAAGTCGCTCAAGACCTGTCGCTTTCAGTACGGCAAAAAAGGTCCTCCTTTCACCCTTTGGTGTAGAAATTAATCACTGCGGGGATCAAATTCAGATTGGGGTTCCCAGCACGGCTCCAAGTATGCCTTTCAGGCTCCTGGGTCGCCAATGAGGAAGTGGATCCAGCAATGACCAGCCTTAAAGCAGCAGCTCCAGAGCTCTTTCAAATCCCCTAACTATTGTCCTGAGTTAACCTGCCATTGATCCACCTTGGATCTGCAAAAGGATGTTCTTGTTTATAGTGTTTGATGTGGTACTTCTGGATTATGGGTTTCCCCGAGAGGGAAGGGTGCAGATGTTCAAGTGTCTCATGGGGCAACTGTTTGTCTCTATAGCTGCTGGATGGGGGCTCTGCTCCTTGAAGTTCATCGCTATTGGACGCTCACCCCAAGGCTCTGTTTGGTTTTATTGAAGGGCTGGGGGGTGATTTGGAGTTTCACTTGAATACTTCTTTACATTGATCTAATCTAATGTTTCGCCGTTAGATGGCACCAGAGCTTGTCAGGTCATTACAAGCTCAATCGGCAGAATTGTTATTTTTTTTCTTTTCTTTTCCTGTCATTTGCAAGCTGAGTTTAAATTCAAGTGCCTGGGACTTTGGATTGGGATAATATGCAGCCTTCTCTTCCCCCCTTTCTCCTGGTTGGGGATAGGCAATATACATACAATTAGTGCTTTATTTTTAAACATATTGCTGCCTTCATAGCTATGCATGGGGGGGGGTCTATTTTTGGTTTTATTATGGCTGAATTTGTACTTATGCTTTCTGTATTTAATCTGTATATTTCATTCCTCCACAGGTAAGGATCTCTTTTAGTGGATTATCATTAGTAGATGGATATCTTATGCAGGTTCTTACAAGTTAAAAGACTTAGAATAAGGTGCCCCCTCAAGAAAGGGGGTACTTGTGCAGATTTACAGTAAGCTTAACCATTCCACTGATATGGGGGCTTCTGAGCTCACTTTATACAGCGGGTTCCAAAGATAAGGGTACCTCTGTTGCTGGGTTAGTAGTTCACTGTTATTTGTTGGCATCATAGGAATTGTAGTTGGTTGCCAAATATATCGAGGTTATTTCCTCAAGGTTTACAGAATACACCCTATTGATGGTGACTTGAATTAGCCTGCCCATAGGTATTTGCACTATATTTTTAGCATATGTTATTTGTTGGGGAGATGGGTAGGCTGGGCGGAGGTGGGTAAAATGTGTGTTCTGTCCATCAGCAAAAAGGGGGAGGGGGAGGATGGGGGTGATATTGGTGTTTGTTGTGTTTTTTCTTGGGAATGGTTCTTTAATGGGAAGGAAAGGAATGTTGGGGGTTAGTAGGAAGGGGGGAAGCACAGACTACACAATAATTGAAGTACACAGGAATCATTCAAGTGTCAATGTAACCCCAGATATCCCCTTAGACACAGAGCTGTTCTATGGCTCGGGAATTTAGAGTGATTACCTGGAATGTTAAAGGGGTCCGACACAAGACTAAACGATATAAAATACTTCTTAAAGCCGACATTATGTTCATTCAGAACTCCCACTTGCTTAACTCTGAAGCACTTAAAATGAGGTGTCAACAGGTAGGACATATTTTTGCAGTGGAAGGTAACACCCAGAGTAGAGGAGTAATGATTTTAATACACAGATCGGTCCCCTTTAAACATCTCCAAACTATATCAGACCCCACAGGCAGATTTCTTTTAATTAGAGGCAGACTGCACACTCTGGACATCCTATTGGGTAGTATATATGGCCCAAACTCTGATACTCTGTTTTTTTTGTACAGGTTATGGAAGCCTTAGTCCCTTTCTTGAATATCCCAATAATTCTGGGTGGGGATCTAAACATTGTATATGATTCAACCCTGGATAGGTCTGGTTTCTCCCGTAAAGGCCTCTCCCCTGCCCAAAGGGCATTCAGGGATTTACTAGACCATACTGATCTTTGCGATATATGGAGAATTTTACATCCCACCATGCGTGAGTATACTTTCACCTCTCAGGCCCATGAGACAGCCTCCCAAATTGATTGTCTTCTCATTTCGCAATCCCTTATACCCGGTGTTTTGGACTGCGCTATATGTACAGGGCCTCCCTCAGACCATTCAGTGGTCACCTCCCTAATTTCATTTCCAGCTCTCCCAGGGAAAGGTAATAGATGGAAATTTAACAACCAACTATTACAAGACCCAGAAGTGGTTAAATATATATCCAACCATATATCTCAGTTTATTTCTATTAATCATAACTCTACAAGAAGACTCGATGTAGAATGGGGAGCACTCAAGGCATACCTGAGAGAGATCCTGATTAGTTTGACCTCTCAGAGAAAGAAAGATACGGAAAAGTGTATAGCAGCTCTCCTTGCTCAGATTCAGGAAAAAGAATCCAAACTTTCCTCATGCTCCTCAGAGCGATATAGGCAGGAATTAGTGAGATTAAAGAATTCCTACCTAGACTTTTTGGGGGAGCAGGCCGAGTTCACAATTTTGAAAACTAAAGCTGCCTACACTGACTAAGGAGAGAAGGCTGGTTGTATGCTTGCACTGAGGGTTAAGCAACAGGAACCCTCCAGATTAATTGTGGCTGTACACTCCCTAGAAGATTACTCTCTGAAAACCTCTCCAAAGGACATAGTGGCAGAATTCAACTGCTATTATAAACAGCTCTATGGTCCTATGACAGACCCTCCATCTGATGAAAATTTAGTTCAGTATCTGGAAGACTCCCACTTACCCTCCCTCTCAGATTCGCAGCAGGCTCTTCTCATATCAGAGATTTCCCAGGTTGAGTTAGAAAGAATAATCAGAAATCTCCCCTCAGACAAAACTCCCGGCCCGAACGGATTCTCATCCAACTTTTACAAAGTTTTCGGCAAACAATTAATACCCATTCTCTTGCCTCTCTATCAGTATATCCTCTCAGGTCAAGCATCTGACATATCCTTGTTTGAGGCTTTAATTGTTCTACTGCCTAAACCGGATAAACCCCTGATTTTGTGTCTAATTATAGACCAATATCACTCCTTAGTCATGATATTAAAATCCTGACAAAACTGGCTGACTGAGTGAATGAAGTCCTCCCCTCCTTAATAGGTCCAGAACAGGTTGGATTTATGAAGGGAAGATCCTCCGTGGACCACAATCGTTCTCTAGCCCATGTTTTCTCGGTCTCCAGGTATGCCCCTTTCCCTGCTGCTTTGATTTCCCTGGATGCTGAGAAAGCTTTTGACAGAGTTCACTGGAATTATTTACTTGCCTTAATGAATGCATTTGGCTTCCCTTTAGTTTTTCAGAAATGGGTCGGTTCTCTTTATAAAATTCCCACTGCAAGGATATCCTGCAATGGGACAATTTCTGAATTATTCCCACTATATGTGGGGACAAGGCAAGGTTTTCCTTTGTCTCCACTACTTTTAAATATATACCTAGAACCTCTCATACGTAGGTTAACCGACTCCCAAGAAATTCAAGGTATCCCCCTCTGTGGTCAAGTAGCCAAAGTCTCGGCCTATGTGGATGATCTTCTGCTTCAAATATCGTACCCTGTTATTTCCATACCAGCTGTACTAAATGGCATAGATGGATTTAGCAAAATCTCTAATTACAAATTAAATATTGAAAAAAACCTTGGTTTTTCCTCTTAATTATAAGATTCAAAAAGGTGAAATCTTCGCTTTCAGACTCTCCTGGAATTCTGAATCTATTAAATACTTAGGGCTCACTCTCACAAGGAGCTTATCTTGCCTTCAACAGCTTAACCTTGATTCACTTGTTCGCACGGTCAATCAGGATTTAAATAGATGGTCTGTCCTCCCCCTCTCCCTTTGGGGAAGGATTAACTTAATTAAAATGAATGTTTTTCCTTGCCTTTTTAACCCCCTTAATCTTTTGAACATTTGGCTCCCCTTAAAGTGGTTTAAAAAAATTCACAGTATTATTACTGACTTCATCTGGGCAAGCAAAAAGTCTAGAATGGCATTTCACAAAATAGCAGCTCCCAAGATAAAGGGAGGGTTAAGATTGCCTCATACAGGGTTATACTACTGGGCCAGCCATGTAAACAAATACCTCAGATGGTTATCTATGGAGGACTCCCCAATCTGAATTCACTTATATTCCGATCTGGCTTAAAGAAGAGTTGGCATGTGTAAAGGAGCATGCCTTTTCTCCCTCAGCTATGTTATACATAAAAGCAGGCTCCCTTCCTACATCTTTATGAGGTTGTCCTATAGAAACTTCTGTCAGGGTTCATTCTCAGTTTTGTGCTTTTCTAAAATATGATAATATCATGGACTTATCCCATGTAGTTATAGGTAACCCCAAATTCCAAATTGATCATAGACCTCCCCTATCAAGCTGGTTCCCACAGATAAAGGACTGTCAACTCAAAGGCTGTATCAGAGAAGATGGGCACTGGCTTTCTTCGCCGGAACTTATGTATAAATTTCGTATTCCCCATACTAAGATTTTTAAGGTTTTCCAGCACCTTTTGATAAAGGTTATGAGGACTGTCCCCCCCCCAGCTGCAAAACTAAGTTTCCAGTTGGATTTATGGATGCTGGCAGGTTCCTCACATGCAGTCTCAAAAATATATAGTATTGTCTATACGTGGTATTATCCTAATACTTTTGGTCCCATAGACTATTGGTCCTCTGTTCCCTGGTAAAGAGTTCAATTGGCCTCTTTTGTGGAAGAATTGTCATAAATTTCTGTTTCAAGACTGACTTCGGCTTATGCAATTTAAAATATTGCATAATATCTACTATTCCCCACAAAAATTGGCTAGGCTGGGTATTACATCTTCCTCAATTTGTACACAATGTCAGCAGGAAGAAGAGGATTTGCTCCACATTTTCTGGAACTGTTCCAAAGTTACCCCCTCTTGAACTACTATTAAACAGATGGTCGACCCCCTACTGGGCCTGGCCTATTTGTTTATGGCAGAAATATGCCTCTTAGGTGACTTTACTTCCATTCCAGTCCTTAACAGGAAGTACCATATGGCTCTAATTTCCTTGTCACTTAAGAAAGTTGTCTTAAGGCACTGGAAAGACAACACAGAAATTTCCTATGTGGAATGGCTACAAGAACTCCTGGCCAATCTCAGAACTGAGAGGACTATTGCTAATCTCCAGAATAAATCAGAGAAGTTTAAGAGAATTTGGGGTCCTCTGCAATCTCTGTATTCCCTTCAAGCTGATGGGGGTGCCTCTTAAACCTTATGCTGGTCTAGTTCTGTTGTATAAGGCTGTGCTGGGGACAAGGGGAGGGAAGGGGGTAGGGTGAGAGAGAATGAATCCTTTATGCAAATGTACATCTTTGTTTTTGATATGTATATTATACTGTGGATTTATTCTCTATATTGTAAAACCTTGATAAAGTTTGAATGGCCAAAAAATAAAAATAAACATCAGGACTGACACCAGATTTCAGTCTGAATTTGATTTAACATTTTTTGGTAAACATTTCTGGACTTGTAGGCCTTGTTTAGCATGATCAGCGCTGAGATTCTAGCTGAAATACTTGGCAAACAGGCCCAAAACTAGCTATTTAATGTCTATGTGGTGCATGGTGGGGGAGAAAACATCACATCCTGACTCAGACCGTATTTCAGTCTCAATTTTATCTACCATTTTTGCTGTCACATTTCTGGACATGTACAGCCTGTTCTGTGCTCACAGAACAGAGAATCAGCATGAGATGATTTGTAAACAGTGGACCAAAGACCATGTTTTGGTTCGGGTGGTGGCTTGGGCGCCATATAACAACATGTCTGACACCTGATTTAGGTCTGAATTTACTGTAACTTTGGGAAACATTTCTGGACTTGTGTGGCATGTTAGGCAGTGGCACCACCATGGTTAGGCCTGAAAACCATTTTAAATGGCGCAGAAAACAGCAGATTTGGGACCTGATAGTGGGTGTGAACCATGTAACTGTGTGTCTGACACCTGATTTAGGTCTGAATGTACTGTGCAAGTTTTTGGGAAACATTTATGGACTTCTGGGCCATGTTAGGCAGTTTCAACACCATGATTAGGCCTTAAACCATTGGTAAACAGTGGGCCAAACATGTTTTGGTCCGGGTGGCAGGCATGCAACATATAACAGCATGTCTGACACCTGATTTAGGTCTGAATTTACTGTAACATTTTTTGGGAAACATTTCTGGATTTGTGTGGCATGTTAGGCAGTGGCAGCACCACGGTTAGGCCTGAAAACCATTTTGAATGGTGCAGAGAACAGCAGATTTGGGTCCTGATGGTGGATGTGAACCATGTAACTGCATGTCTGACACCTGATTTAGGTCTGAATGTACTGTGCAATTTTTTGGGAAACATTTCTGGCCTTCTGGGGCATATTGACAGTGCTGGCACCAGATGAGTTACATCTTCATAATGTTGCACACAACATGTGATGCAACATCACATAGTATTGTGAAACAGTTTTTTTAATAGGCACAACACTTGACATTTCTGGATAGGAGGAGGAAACATGTTAAAGAGCAGGAGCCGCCTTCAACATAACTTTAACAAAACATAACACTGACCAAAAATTCCGTTCTATTCCCCATATATGGAGTTTTCAAAAGAAAGGCCAACACCATTCGAAGGCTGTGGGCCATTAGAGCCCTGTGCACAGAGTTTTTTTTAATTCAAATACCTCATGTGAGTTGCTTCGACTCAAAGTAAGAAGTAATCACCACAAGCACGTATCCATAAAGTGCTCTTTCTTTATTACAGTGTGGCATGCAAACAATGTAAAAAATGCTCCCATGTAACTAAGATAAAAAACACCTGCTCCCTCAAGGCACTTTACTTCATGATACATATAAGGAATGATGGTGCCTGTGGGCGGGGGGACAGGCATTTTTAACTTGGTTATATGGAAGCACTTTTTACATTGTTTACATGCCACACTAGAGAATCGAATAAAGAATGAGCACCCTATGGACATGTGTTGTGATGACTCTTGAGTACATCTAACTTTGAGTTGAAGCAACTCACATAAGGTATTTGAATTCCAAAAAAATACACACTACTCTGTGCACAAGGACCAGATGGCCAACAGCCTTCGGCAGGAGCCGTCATTTCATTTGTAAACTCAATATATAGGGAATGCAACTGCATTACACATCATTATGTTGTTAAAAGGAATCTTGTAGGTGCAGCCAGCTCTAACAAGTAACACACACCACAAATAATTTTATTTATTTATTGAAATGTTTCACTAGGAAGGCACTCTGAGCAACAAGTTGCTCGTCTCCCGGTGCGACCTGGGGGGTAGGGGAACATGAGGATAGTATGCAGAGATTTGGTATACAATATAGATATAGATATACAGTTTGATTACATTCAATAAAGTGAGCAGACTATACAGCAGTACTGAAAAGGAGTAATGCTAACAGGTATGAACTAGATGGATACAATGCTAACAGTCTTGAACTGAATAGATACAATAGCACAAATATCTTTGGCAAACACTTGGTGGAACATAGCTTTGTAGTTAGAAAATGGCTGGCTAGACTACAAGGAGATTGAACTAGGGCAATATTACGAGGAGAGACAAAGATAGAACAAAATTTGCAAGGTGTAACAAAAGTGCAAGGCTGACTATAAGTGCATTAGAGATTAGGGTTAGCCAATAACTATGGCTAGGAAGGGGGAGGTGGGGTAAATAGGCAGAGAGCAGGGGGGCGGAAAGGGGGGATTTGGAGGAGGGGAAGGCAAGGGGTGGAGGAGAAGGGTCTGCCAGGGCCTGACCCCTCCAGAATGCTGGGGACCCTGCCTGCACCAGGTGGAGGTCAAGCACGAACATGAGGGAAGCAGGTTGTAGGCAGTGGGAGTTTGATCACGTCAGGAAGGAAGAGGGGGGAAGAGAAGGGTCCCCCGGGGCCTGGTCCCCCCAGTATGCTGTGCACCCTGCCTGCACAAGGCAGACGTAGAGCATGACAGGAGGGAAGCAGGTTGTAGGCAGCAGAGGTAGAGCATGACAGGAGGGAAGTAGGCAGCGATGGTGAGTAGGCTTCAGAAGGATCAAGAGAGAGGGAGGTGGGAGAGAAGAGGGGCAGAGACACAGCCCTTTCAGGAAAAAATGGTGTGGGAGTAGGAGGTGAGGAAGGTGTTTTCCTAGGATCTGGACCCCTCCAGGATGCAGAGAACCCTGCCAGGGGCCTAGGCCAAGCAACGGCGAGTGAGTAGTGAGAGTAAGGTGGTGTACAGATGAGGGAACGGGGGTGGGAGTACGGTGGAAGGGGTGCTAGGGGGGAGGATATAGGGGGAAGGTTTTGCAGGAAAGAGGTGGGTATGAAGCTGAAGCAGGCTCATAGGGGAACAATTTATGGAGGATTGTAGCAGGAGCAGCTAGCAGAAAGTTATGTAAGGCAGAGGCAAGGGAGTGGGAGGAGGAGGAGTGTTGTATTTGAGGTAGGAGAGAGTTCCAGATTTTGGGGAAGCAATGGGAGAAGCCTGATTGGCCGATGAGAGTGGTACGATGGGGACTAGCAGGGTGCAAGTGTCGGAGGATCTGAGGGAGTGGGAGGAAGGCGGGGGGAGGGAGCATGAAAGGTAGGAAGGAAGTACACCAAGCCAAAGTTTGGACGTTAGCTTGGCACAGTGAGCCAGGCATCTGTTAGCAAACGAGGGGAAGGACAGAGCACGGTAAAGGTCACAATGATGGGTTTGAGATGGGGTGTCAAGAACGAATCGGCAGAAGGAGTTGAAAAGAGAGTCCAATCTGGTAAGGGAAGATATGGGAGTGGCACCATAGACTACATCACAGTAGTCAAAAATGGGAAGGATCATTTTCTGGACAAGTTCTTGCTGGGCCATAGGAGGGATGCAACTACAGTTCCTGTAAAGGGCTCCAAGCTTGGGGCGCAGTTTTTTCAGAATGGCATCAATGTGACTGGGGAAGCTGAGGTGTTGGTCCAGCAAAACCCCAAGGTATCTGAAAGAGGGGGTGTCTTCAAGGATTTTCCCATCAAGGGTGTGGAAAGAGGGTAATGGGCGGAGCCTATAGAGTCTCTGCCTAGTGCCGAAGGTCATGGAGACTGTCTTTTTGGCATTTAGGAATAGTTGATGTGAGGCAAACCAGAGCTGAACCTGGTGGAATTCATGCCAAAGAGTGGTTGCTACATCAGTGGTGGTTTTGCCAGAGGTGAAAAAGACAGTGTCATTGGCATACATACTGTATGGATAGAAGAAGAGGGGGAGCAGACTAAGGGAAGGTCATTTAGGAAGATGGAGAAAAGGATGGGGCCAAGCACAGAGCCCTGTGGGACTCCTGTGGAGATTGGTAGGGGTAGAGAGATTGCATTCTGAATCCTGACTGATTGTGTTCTACCTGTGAGGTAAGCTCTAAACCAGGTAAGAGCAGGAGTAGACAAACCAGCAGCTGTAAGGGAGTCAAGAAGGAGGGCATGGGAGACTGTGTCAAAAGCCTTGGCGAGGTTGAAAAAGATGGCAGAGGTGATGAGGCCGTTGTCCATCCCGGTAAGGATGGAGTCAGTGAGCCTAAGGAGGGAGGTGCTAGTGGAGTGGTTCTTCCGAAAACCAGATTGGAATGGGGTGAAGAAGGAGGAGTCAGCAAGAAAAGAGGTCAGTTGAGAGAGGACCAGGTGTTCTTGGAGCTTAGCAAAGGTGGGGAGTAGAGAGATTTGGCAATAGTGGGCAGGGGAGGAAGGATCGCTACCCTTAGGGAGAGGGAGGACCACCGCATGTTTCCAGGGTGTAGGGATGGAGGAGGATGTAAAGGAGAGATTTAGAATTAGAGAGAGAGGGTAGGCAATAGCAGGGGCTGAGAGGTAGAGAAGTTTAGGGTCAAGGTCGTCCAGAGAGGATCCTTTGGAGGGATTGAGAGAGAGGAGGGCCGTTAGTGTCTCCTCAGGAGAGATAGGAGAGAATGAGAATGAGAATGAGAAAGGGGAGTGGGTAAGGTGGGGTTGAGTGGTCGGAGAGGGAGAATGAGTGGAGGAGAGACTTGGGGGAGGGATTTTAGAAGGGTTGAGACACAGGAGGTGTAGTAGAAGTTGAACTTTTGAGCCACTATGCAAGGTTCAGACTCTAGTGTGTTGTTTATATTAAGAACGGGGGAGGGTGACGAGGGGGGGGAGAATAATGGACTACTGTATTTTCCAAAATTTGTAAGGGGAGTTTATGTTATTGAGGAAAGAGGATTTAAAATATTCAGACTTGGCAAGTCTGATTGCTTTAGTACAAGCGTTTCTTAGCCTGCAATAGTTAGTAAGGGCTGATGGGAGCTGAGAGGTCTTGTATTTCCTCCACGCTTTATCGCGCTTCCTGAGCCAGGTCATTAATTCAGGGGTGATCCAGGGATGATGGATACCTCGGACTCTAGTGCATTTGAACTGGGCATGGAAGTCCCAGGTAGCTAGAAATCTGTTTTTGAAGTAAGTGAGGGCTTGTTCGATGGAAGTGGCGGATGCAATTGGGGACCAATCAGATCTGGATATATCATTGAGGAGAGGGTTTAAGTCAAGGGAACTGAAAGAACAGAGTTGCATGATTTTATGTGGCAGTTTAGGTCTGTGGACCTTCCTGACCACGTATACAGTGTGAAGATCACTGATAGCATCCAGAAGGACGCCGGACTTGATAACTCAGTGAGGGTGGGTGGTGAGAGCTCAGACTAACAGCGAGTGGTTTTGGGCTTTGTGAATTAGTCGGATAGGCTCTTGGATGAGTTGGGAGAGAGATTTATAGCAGAGATATCACTTTGTGTCTTAGAAGTGGTTGATGACAGCCAGTTTAGATTTACGTCACCTAATACATATAGATCTCCTTTGTGTGAGCGAAGCTATAGAGGTGTTGAGGTGAATAGATTCAGAGGGCTTGGTACCTGAGCGACAGTAGATACTGGCAATAAAGATAGAGGAGGAGAAAGGCAGGGCAATATTTACTACAAGGGCTTCGTAAGTGGAGGGTAAGGCAGAAGACAGAAGGTAGTGTACTAGAGAGAGGACTGGATATACATGGCCACTCCACCTCCCCTACCTGCCTAATCCTGCCTGACTAAGGAGAATAGCCTGGGATGGCAATGGAGGGATCAGAAATTTTAGTATTTAGCCAAGTTTCAGTTAAGATTAGAATGTCTGGAGTGAGGGAGATTATCACCGGCTGTAACAGATCAATTTTTGGGACAAGGCTGCAGATATTTAAGTGAAGGATCTTTAGGCCTTTTGGAAGGGCAGAGGTGGTGTTGGAAGGTTGTACGTTAATAGGATAGCAGCTGGGGGAGGAGGGGGAAGGGGACCAGTATTGGGATGTACATTTCCTGAGGCAAATAATAGGAGTGCGAGTATAAGGAAGTGTAGTTTAGGATATTTTTGTCGGGCAGAGTATTCATGATGGGTTTGGAAGGGAGGGGCTGGGTGAGTGGATAATCAGGAGACGAAGGAAAGTGAAGTGGCTAGAAGCTGTGAATAACGTGGCAAGGGGTATGTGGGGGAAGTGAGTCCAGAGTATTTGCAGGGAAGAGGGGGTGATAGCAAGAATGAAGGAGGGGCTAGGAGATCATGGGGGGAGGGGCAGGGGACAGGAGCAAGGTTTTTAAATTGAGATGTTTGTGGAGTTGTGTTAGAGATGATGGAAAGTAGAATTAAAAGGAGTGGAAGTGGGGAAAGTGGGGTGGGCATGCTGTAGGTAGACGGGGAGGGCGCTTACCAGTCAGGGTAGATTGGATAGTGGAGGGGGAGCGCGGGACAGTGAAACTGGGACGGGTGTCAGCGAAAAAGTGGCCACTGCCAGAGGGAACTGACAGCCACAACAAGTCAGGAAAACCTGGAGAAAAATAGGTAGCTAGAAATAGGAGTTGACAGAAGTAGAAGAGGAAGGGGGCAAAGACTAATGAATAGGGCTAAACTGACCACACAATAAGTGAAATGAGACAGGGATTGGATTGGGTGAGTGCGGTTATAACTGGGCCCTCTAGTGGCTAGAAGATATAATCTGCTAATGGAAAAGTCAGCACAAAAAAAGACACTTTAAACTGAAAAAAAATTTGGCAGTGGGTGCATGAGAAAAATCAGTGGTTTGTGGGAGCCAGCAGGGTCTGCAAAGGGGAGTTCCCGGTGCCCTGTCCAGGCTGTACCTGCAAGCAAGGGGTCAGGGAGTGTGGCAGCAGGTTGTTCTCACTGTGGAGGTGTGTGGATCCCCATCAGAGGTGACCACAGAGGAGTTGTTAGCCCAAAGGGCTATGATAGGATGCCTGAGGGAGAAGGGACAAGCAGGGGTTAGATGTAGCCCAGGAAACAGTAGGAGGCTTCCTGCTTTACAAATTCACAAAAAAACTGTCACAAATAATGGGGGTTAAAATGGGGAAGGGTCGTAAACAGCGAGCTCAGTACCAGCAGTGTCTGCAAAGGGGAGAAACAAAAAAGGCTGCAGTTGGGGTGGACAGGAGAAATGAACTGAAAATGGCTTTCACAGAAAATCCCAATTAGGTAGCAGAAACACAGAATTGTTCAAGTTCTAACACAGAATCAGAAATGCAGTCTAGCACTCTAAAATTCCCAATTGAAACATACAGTTAAGTACAAGTAAAATTACACTTTAAACTGAAGAAATTTGGCAGTGGGTGCATGAGAAAATTCAGCTTTTTGTGGGAGAAATAATAAGGGAATAAGGTGTTTATTAGGGGAGGGGTACACAGACATGGTACAGAATAAGTATAACAGATGACAGGCAGGATCAGGAGGACAAGGGTAATACAACAATGAGTGGGGAGAACTAATAGAGAGAGAGAACAAGAAAAGGGACCAAATTCTATAGGGAACATAAGACAGTAACAAACAAAACAACAATGGTCAATAACATTATTTTACATAATAAATAAACAAGAGGGACTTAAGGAATGGATGTAGATTAAAGAGGACAGAATAGCTTTTTTTAGTTTTTATTTTTTTTATAGGGGGAACATACAAACAACAGAATGGGAGACAGAAAAATGAAACCAAAAAAAGACAGATTAATTTGCGCTGCTGCATAAAGTGCCAGTGGGCTGTCGACACGGAGTTCAGACAGGATGCCCATGATTTTTGTCAACACCACACTGCAGTTTAGAAATCTTCCCCCCGGGCATCACTAAATTCCTGTCTGAAATCATTTATCTCCTGTCGGAGATGCTGGACTTCAGACAGGACAGCTGATAAGTCCACATGTCACTGGCACTGCTGGCAGGGCGGGGGCTGCCTGTGCTGCTGGCTTTGGACAGGGGGTGCCTTGGAGAGTCTTGATGTTACTGACTGCTGCTGTTTTCTGGTACAGTGAGGATGTTTAACTGGTCCAACCACGCCTCCATCCAGCTCACCCACTTCAGTGTTTACACCCTCACTGCTCCCCACAGCTGCACTTGATGATGCCTCCACCTCCTGCAATTTGAGGTCCCATTGGAGTGGGTGGTGGTGCTCCATGTAGTTACATTGGCCAGTTTTCCCAAAGTGGGATCCACACTTTTGTTGACACACTTCCTGGCCACATAGATTGCAGGTGACCACTGGGTCAACTACTGATATTGTTTTTTATCATTTAACATTTTTCTCCTTACCAGCCACAGTCCTGCTCTTTCATCCAGCCATCGCTCCTTCTGCCTCTGACCCTGGAGCTCCGCAATCCCAGCTGGCAGACGCATCTCTGCCTGTGAAGGGGGCCCCCCCATAGCCCCCACACCTGGTGAGGAACCATTACCGGCACATGCCATTCCGGGCATCGTCGGTCGGTGGAACAGTGGCTATCAAGTTGCCGCAGATCTGTGCTGCCATTTTCCCCTGATTTTACCCCTGATGGAAGCACGGATGTGCAAGGACGTCAGTGCACTAACGTGCAGATGTCTGCCGTGCTTCCCCCCCCCCCACTGGCACCTGCACAACTGCAGTACCACCGGGCGTCCCCAGGGACCAGCAGAGCACGGTGTGCGCCCACCCCGTCTCCCAAGGACTAGGAGAGCAGTGAGTCGGACGCTCAATCCTAGTCCTCCCCACAACGACCCACGATGACCCAGGCTCGTTCCTGAACCCGGGTCGCTGGTGTGGAGCGAAGTGTGGCATCCAGCGCCTCAACCCTCAGCACCACGGGGCCAGCCAACTACTGATATTGTGTAGAAAAAATCCCAGACAGGAGAACTTTGGGGTTGATGGAGCCATGGGGGGGGGTCACAGATAATACCCCAGGCACTGACTCCTCCAACTGCTTGGGAGGGGTCATGGTCTCTTGCTGCCTGAGTGGAGGAACAGTATCCTCCTGGTGCTGGGGAGGGGGCACTGTCTCCGGCTGCTGCTGCTGCTGTGGTGGAGAGGCCATGGTCACCTCATGCTTCTGGGGAGGGGGCACAGTTGGCTGCTGGGTGCTGGTGCTGCAGCCCAAAGTCTCCTGCTGTGGCATTTCATTTGTGATGGTTAGCTGAAATGTGCGTACAGGTGCCCCACTGTCTTCCCCCTTCTCCATTGTGTCCACAATCCACAAACATCACCAATTCAAACAAAACCCCCCCAAAAAAGAGAAACAGAGATAGAGGCTCTAAATCACACACACACACACACACACACACACACACTATTACCAGGTACTAAAATATGAACTAGAAGAAAGATAAACAAGAAAAAGTTAGAAATAAATAGCACAAATTAAGCAATTTATCTGTAAAAGTACACTCTGCCATCACAGGGAGTATAAATGCTGCCAGTTTCCTTGAGATATATAGCACAGGAAATGAACCACTCACTTCCTGCCTGTTTAGCCTCAACCACATGACCACAAGCAAAGTGAAAAACCCAATTTCACCTAATTTCACCTCTGAAGTGAGGCAAAATTTTGCGGGAAAATTTCGCCGAAAGGCCAGAATGACGCAAAATGTTGCGCTGGACAAAATGGGCGATTTCGCCATAATTTCGCTGCATCTTTATTTGCAGCCAAGGCTTTTTTTTATTTAATAAATGTTATCAGTGTTATGGAGCCACAGTAAATATGGAAGGCACTGTATTTACAGCACTCCCCCTTCATGTTACTAGATGTCTTTTTGTTTACTTCCATTTAGCCCTGTGCAGCATGTTCATGATCTTCCATTGTTAGTGCTGTTGGTTTTATTTTCCATTCCTTGGTGTCCAGTGCCCCCCATCCACCAGCAATTGCCTGTACATATTCTACCCATGTATTCCCTTCCTCCGCATTCCCCGGTGTCCAGTGGCCCTCCACCCATCGATTAACACAAAGGCGACTAGCATCCCCACTCAAGTGACTACTGTGAACTAGTTATTGGATGGTGACCGGCAAATCCCTGCCACTCACAACCTTGGCTGGCCACCCGCTGTAAACATGACAGTGAATTCTCTTTCCCTCACTGTCATTTTTATGGCAGCTGACTAAGGTGGTGAGTGGCGGAATTTGCTGATCACCATCAACTCATTCAGTTCATCGTAATGATCTTGTGTGGATGCTGATGCTTGTTACTAACAAGGGGGGGCACTGGACACCAGGAATGCGAAGGAAGGGAATACATGGGGAGAATATGTACCAGTGATTGCTTGTGGAGGGAAGCAGCTACTGGACACCAGGGAATGGAAAATTATACAGTGCCCCTAGAACAAGGCTGACACTTATTGTGACCATGCACAGGGAAAGAGGTGGGAGGTTTACTAGGTATACCATCAAAACTGCATTGGAATAAGCATAGTGAAATGCATGCCATGAAAATAGCATGAGTGAAAACAGCTACATGTATAGAAGAGCGTGGGGATATTATAGTGCTGTGTGTGTAGCTGATTGCAGTCACGTTGATACTCATTTGGTTACATTCACCCCCCCCCCCGACTTTGTCCCTCCTGGAGTTGAGAATAGTAAATCCTCTCCCCTCACCCCCCAATTTTCTCCCTCCTGGAGTTGAGAATCATAAATGTCCCCCTTGTGCTATCACTACTTTGCGCTGTATTTGTGGAGCACAGTTTTTGCTGTTGGCATTTTGTCTGCATTGTTATTGACTGCGGTGTATTTGTTTTAGCGGTCTTGTGGTGGACCCGGTTTACTACAGTTGTGCTCTCACACTGACTGCAGAACCTGTTTACAACAGTGACACATGGGTTAATGTGCCAAGAGGTAAATAAACAAAGCCGCTGACAAGAGTGATTATTTTAATGTGAAAACACTGTTTGCTTCAGCAACCAAACACAGGTCGGTGCTAATCGGGAAATGGGCATGCATACTAAGTTAAACAATCATGTTGTAATTAATTACTACTGCTGCTTTAAATGCCATTGTATTATATTGTTCCCTGCAGCACAGCATACTGCAGCATTTTGTGATATACTGCAGCATTACTGTGTTGCATCCTAGCCGGCACCGCTGTACTTACAGGGGAGATGAGCAGGTGTATACTGAATAGCTATAGTGGGCAGCCTGTGACTGACTCCACAGCTGATGCCTGCAGTGTGACACCCCTGTGCTCTGGACCTTTGATTATGGACCACAGCAGAGGACTGCTTGTGCAGGAATGAAAAAATACAAGTAAACCCTACCCCCTTTCTGTAAACCACCCCCAAATGGAGCAAAGCAGCCAATCCACAAGCCGGTGGGCAGACAGTCACAAAGCACAAAGTCCTGAAAGTAAATTCTCTGAAATGCCAAGGAGAGGGATCAAGCTGCACCAAAATCGCAGTGGCCCAGTTGGATTGGAGAGAACCCTCACCACCAACACGAAACGCTGGAGCAAGAGTAGACTGTGTGCACGATTTTCAGAAGTGCTCAGCCATATCCCCTTTCAGAGAAATGCTCCTGATTGGGGCAAGGCAGCCAGAACGCAGCCCAGTGGGCAGACAGTCACAAAGCACAAAGTCCCAAAAGTAAATCCTCTGAGATGACAAGCAGAGAGATCAAGTTGTACCAAAACTGCAGTGGCCCAACTAGCCTGGAGAAATCTCTCACCACCGATGTCAGACACTGGAGTGGGAGTAGAGCAAAGAGCACTATCTTCAAAAGCGCTCAGTTAGCCACACCCCCTTTCAGAAAAATGCATGGTTTAAATCTTACTTTCTCTTTTTTTAGGCTTTTAAAACCATTTTATTAGTGCAATAACACTGACCAAGGTGTGCAGCACTGCCTTAAATTACCACCTTTTTCCATGTGGGTGAAGGCACTTGGCTGTAGCTTGTGCATCACAACCCACGTGGAGTGTGCAGTAAGTCAGCATTACCACACACCATCATGTGTTATTGCTTACATAGTATATGTCTGCACAGCATACTTCTTTATACCTACTTGAGAGTGCTTTTTAACCTTACATTATGTTATTAAAATATGGGTAGGGAAAATTGGGACTTCTGATTGGCTTAGACAAGTTGGCACCCATACTTTTATTTCAGTACTACCAATGGGTAAAAGAAAGGTACTGGTGCCAACCTGCCCCATGACCAAAAAACATCAGTGCGGCAGATGTAGAATGTACAAATTCAAATGCTATGCCATTTTTTTTTACAATCAGTAAAACCATTGGAAATTTATTAAGTTAATTAAAAATGAGTTAGCAAAACAAAATACTTTTTTTCAATAGTATCTCCACTTTCTCTGTTAATTACATTACTTATTGTTTTTCTTTGTACTACTTTTTTTTTAACAAGCTGGCAAACCCCAACCACTGCCTGCCCAACTGGCACTCATTCCATCACTCCTACCCACCTGCTTGTTAATACTGTATTCATATTCCTTCTAAAAATATTTTGTACTCCTTACATAATCCAAATCTTTCTTTTACTAGGACTAGAGACACACAGTCATCAAATCTGAACTACAGACCACCTTCTCCTGGATAACACAGTCAACACATTGGACTACTGTAATTGTGACCCCACTGCCATCTACCTGACAGCCCTGCTAGCTAGTACATTGCACACCATGATGTCAATCGCTAACTGCTTAAAAATACAGAAGCCCACAGCTTTTCTCTGTCAAATGAATAGTCTTCTGAAAATAGAAGAGTCAAATCCTTCACCTACTGTACTTCTTAAAAGCTACTTCGTCTGGGGTTCCATAAAGAATAAAGGGGTAGTTTATTCCTCCAGCCTGCTTGCTACAGCACTCTTGACAAAACAGTCCATATAAAACTCAGGCTCATAGTTCAGCTCAAAAACTCAGAGGAAAAAAAATCAAAACTCAATTTTACATTTAACAAGAGAAGCTTAAAAGTGCTCTGTTTGTGTGTGGGGGAGGGGGAGTTCATCTCACCCATTCACAATAGCTCATTTAAACTCAGGTTCACAGTTATAGGTCAAAACATGCATTGGAAAGAGCACTTGGAATTACAGTTGCAGTTTCCAGGAGTAAGGGAGAATTGTTAGTGCTTTACTATACCTAGGAAAAACAGGATTCTACGAGTAACAAAATGTGCACTTAAAACAAATGGATCAAATAAAAAAACATATATTGCCTATTTTAACCCTTCCCCTCCCGGTGACACACACAGATGTGGAGGAATTACTATATGTTAAAAAATTTATTTTCTCAAACTTTAAAAATGTACCATGTGTTCTGAGGTAAGAGGAGAGTTCAGTGTGGCTACCACCATAAGAGCAATAGACACTCCAGGGTGTTGGTAGAAACACAGAAACAGAGAATTTGATGGCAAAAAGGAGACTGAAGGTCCAGCAAGTCTGCCCATACTATACAACTCACGGCACCAACCTACTGTCCTGGTGGGCTGTACCAGTACCTGTCTGCTACCCCACCTCTAAAACTATAAATCCCCTTGCCCTGTCCTAGCCATGTTTAAACCAGATAACGGTAGCTGCCCCTACGACTTTTGCCAGCAGTCTGGTCCACAGTGCCATCACCCTCTTAGTGAAGTAGAATTTCTTCAAGTTTCTCTTTACTTTGCTCCCACCATCCTCCAGTCACGTCCCCTAGTGCTTGCATCCTTATTTCTTACAAATAGGTCTTCACTGTTTACCTTGTTTATGCCCCTGACAAATGTATATGCCTCAGTCATGTCCCACTGCTCCTGCCTGGCTGCTAGCAAATACATGTTTAGGGCCTCTAGTTGATCCTCATAGAATCTGCCCTGCTAGCCTGAATCCTTTTGGTGACCCTTTTTTTGCATGGACTCTAGCCAGGCATTATCCTTTCTCAGGTGTGGGCTCCAGAACTGGGCACAGTGCTCCAGATGCTGGCTCACCAGGGATCTGTACAGTGGCAGAATCACCTTGCTTCTCCTACTGTCAAAACCACTCCCTATACAATGCAGGATCCTTGTTGCTTTGTTGTTTCCTTTGCTGCACTGACGTGTTTGCTTATGCGAGTCCCTGATTATGACCCCTAGATCTTTCTCCTCTGTTGAAGTAGCTAGTCTAACTCTGCAGATCTAGTACAGTGTGTGCAGATTCCATCTGTCTAAGTGCATTACTTTGGACTTCTTGACACTAAACCTTAACTGCCAGATTTTAGACCGTTTCCCAAGTTTCTCTACTACTGGCCCTTCTGGAGCTCCCACACCCCTTCCTTGTGATCCATCTTGCCATATAGCTTTGTGTCATCAGCAAAGAGAGACACAACTTTCCCTGGATACTGTCCCCAGTGTAGCTTAGGAAAATATTAGATAGGACTGGTCTCAGGACTGCTCTCTGCAGTACTCTATGATCTCCATGTCCCCTGACTGAGCCTGACATATAATAAGTAGTAGTACTGACATGCGTGCACTTCCAGAGACTGAAGGCACTTGATCTGCAGTTTTGTGCCTTACTATGCCTCTCAATATACATTTATGTCAGTACTACTAATAGCCTGTTGTGTCTTGGTGCAAACCAGTGTTATAGTATTTGAACATTATCACATAAATGTAGTGGCCTGATGTAATGCCAGGTTTTAACTTGATAAACATGGATAAAACTATGAAACACATAGTATTTCGACATAAAAATAAAAAATAAAAATACTAAATTATTTGTTTTCATTTAAATGTTTAACCAGGGAAACCCCTGTGGTATGAAAATAGCCCATTTCCAAGAATGTCCTGGGAGGTAGCAATGACAACTGTGGTGAGCTGATTTACAGTTTGGAGTGAAGGTCGGCAGTTAAAGCAATACATTCTGAACACTACCTAATGATACAGCTCTTATAGTTTGTAAATAATCTGATTTAATTTCAAGCAAAGCAAGGTCTTAACATTTTTTTTTTGTCTTTTTGTTCTCTGCAAGTATTTACAGCATTCACTGAGACCTCCTTCAGTTGACCACGAGCCCATTTCCCTTCTCTTCTACCCTATCTGCAGGTTATCCCACTTCTCTCCTCTCCGCCACTCTGGACTTCACCTCCATGCTTTTTTTATTTTTAGTGAAAGCGTCAAAGGTAACCAAGTGAGACAGGGAATAACATACAATCAAAAAAACAAATTTTTTTGCTCAGTAGTTACAAATGAAGAGGGGGAGGTACCTAAAACATGAGGCAGTATAGCGCAGTGGTCTAAGGCTCTGAGCTGCAAATCTGGTGACATCCAGCAGACCAGACCTGAGTTTGAATCCCACAGCTTCCACTTGCATACTGTGTGACCCTGAGCAAGTCACTTAACCTCCTTGTGCTCCCAGGTCGCTCCTGTAAAAAAGCTTTCAGCTTAGTGTGCTATACCTGGTTAAACAAAAAAAAACAAAAAAAACCAAAACAAAACAAACAATAGCAACACTCTGGATACAGAAGTTGATACCAGCCCATTTACAGAAGAAAGGGTTCTGAAAGAACTCTTAAAACTGAAGGTGGACAAAGCAATGGGGCCTGATGGGATTCATCCCAGAATTCTAAAAGAACGAAGGGTAGAACTAGTGACACCACTGACTACCCTCTTTAACAAATCATGGGAGGATGGGGTAGTACCTGAGGACTGGAGGAGGGCAGATGTGATTCCCCTTCACAAAAGTGGGAGCAGGGCAGAAGCAGGAAACTATAGACTGGTTAGTTTAACCTCAGTGATAGGGAAAAGGATGGAATCACTTCTGAAGGAAAGAATTGTCGAGTATCTAGAGGCCAGAGGGGCACATGACCCAAGGCAGCATGGATTCACAGAGGGAAGGTCATGCCAGATGAGTCTAATAGATTTCTTTGACTGGGTGACCAAAGTAGTAGATCAGGGAGGGGCTGTGGACATGGCCTACCTAGACTTTAGCAAGGCATTTGACTCAGTCCCACACAAAGATTAATATACAAGTTAGCCAGCCTGGGAGTGGGTCCCAAGATGATAGCCTGGGTAAAGAATTGGCTGGAGAATAGGACACAGAGAGTAATAGTAAATGGAGTCCACTCTGAAGAAAGGGGGTTACTAGTGGGGTACTGCAGGGTTCAGTATTAGGACCTGTCCTCTTCAATGTCTTTATAAGCAACATTGCAGAGGGACTGGAAGGAAAAGTATGTCTCTTTGCAGATGACACAAAGATCTGCAACAGAGTTGATGCACAAGGTGGGGTGGAAAGGATGAGAAGGGACTTGGCAAGGTTAGAGGAATGGTCAAATGTATGGCAGCTTAGATTCAATGATAAGAAGTGCAAGGTAATGCACCTGGGAAACAAAAACCCAGGGGAAGAGTACACAATGGGGGGTGAGATACTAACAACAACAAAAATGGAAAGGGACCTGGGGGTAGTCATATCAGATGACTTAAAGGTGGGCAAGCAATGTGAGAGGGCAGTAAGGCGGGCTGGGGGATACTGGGATGCATAGGGAGAGGCATCACCAGTAGAAAACAGGAAGTTGTTATCCCTCTGTACAGACAGCTGGTGAGACCCCATCTGGAGTACTGTGTGCAGTTCTGGAGACCCAATCTCCGCAAGGACATAGACAAGATGGAAGCTGTCCAGAGGAGGGCATCTAAATGGTGCAGGGTCTGCACCAGAAGACATATGAAGAGAGACTAAAGGAGCTTAATATGTATAGCCTCGAGGAAAGGAGGGAGAGGGGGGACATGATAGAAACTTTCAAGTACCTCAGGGGAATCAACAAAGTCCAAGAGGGTAGCATGTTTCAAAAAAAGAGGTGTGCAAGAACAAGGGGGCACAATTTGAAGATGGGGGAGCAGCTCAGAGGTAATGTAACGAAGTATTTTTTCACAGAGAGGGTTGTGGATGCATGGAACGACCTTCCGGAGGAGGTTGTGGAGTCAAAAATGGTTGAATTCAAGCATGCATGGGACAGTCATAAGGCAATTCTAAGGGGTGGGGGTAGAAAGAAGTAGGCTGCTGGTTAACTAGGATCTGCAGCTTATCCAATAGGTAGGGAAATGGGCAGACTGGGTGGGCCAAGCGGTCCTTATCCACTGTCAAATTCTATGTTTCTATGTAAGAATATACAGTGTAGAAATACTTTACCAAATATAATAAGATATAAAATACAGATTATTTAAAATAATTACATTTTGCAATATTAAACAGATGCAATAGTAAACAGGCTTTGTTCTGGCTGACCCTGTGTGATGACTGTGGGTCAAATCTGGTCAGAGAAGAGCTGGAGTATCTTTGTAGGGACAGAGAGGAGAGGCCCCTGTGGATATGGAGGGGTGTCATCTGCCCATAATCCTACCCCTCTTTCCTCCTAGTTCCCCCAGGCATAACCCTAGTGATGATAGTGCAGTATCGTCTGACACACTGTAGCATACCACCATTACCCTATAGTGTGCTCTCTTTGACTGCAATGCCAGCTTAACCACCAAGTGGTGATAGTATGGCTAGAGACCCTTCCCTTCCACCCCAGAGGAGCAATCATCCACTGACATGCTTAGTCCTACTTCTTGCGGTGCACTACGGCATTCTATCTCATAGCTTAAACCTAATTCACTAACATGGCACTGATCATTTGCCACCAACACATTGTTGGGCTCTGGCTTTAACATTTTTTTTAACTGTTTATCCTCCTACGGCTGACTGACACCATCCTGCCACATCCCTGCCCAGCCCTGTCACTCAGCTATCTCTGGGTCTTACCTGCACCTCTGAAGATCTCCCATAAAATTTCTCTTTTGGAAGGACTGGGGATCACTAATCCAGAGAAGGCAGGAGTTACCTAGTTGGTGAGTGAAAGGCATTATCCAGGTGGACAGTGCTTCCTCCCATCCTCAGCTGCATGTTACTCTAGGACATTGGCACACATGCATGTGGAGGCATGCACATGCCACACATTGATTGGCAGTCCCTCCCTTTTGCATTGCTCACACTGCATCACCCCCTAGTCTTCACTTGAGGGTGGTTGATGGGAGGAGTGGTGACCCCTCCATCCCCAGGAGAGGAGAGCAGTGCCTTGGACACTCAATCTTCTTCCTCCTTCCCAGCTGGCCCCCAGCAACTGGAGTCTGCTTCTGAACCCTGTTTGCTAGCATGGTGGGTGGTAGTGCTACCACCGGGCTCGCATTCAGCCTCAACATTTTTAGCACCAATGTTATAATGAACTCAGACCTTGTCAGCCTTATGCTGTTTGGAAATACCATTTAAAAATCATACCATCAGGCCTGGTCTGGTGGCATGGTGGGCTGAGGCACTGGGCATCTTACCTCTTGCTTTGCCAACAACCCTGGCTTGGGAATAGATCTGGGTTGCTCGGGGGCTGACCGGGGAGGGATGATTAAGTGTTTGTAGGACAGTTATTCTCCCTCAGGAAGTATGGACTGCCCATTCCATGGCTTGCCTGCTACCTAGAGGAGTCTAGGTGGCAGTACAGTGGAATGGTCAGGGAAGATGACCCTACATTCAGATGCAGGGGGACTGTCCATGAATAAATATATCGGACTGTTCATGCTGCTACATGGTGCCAAACAATGTGTCAGTCCCTGCCACAGTCCTTGTCATGCACTAGAGGTGTGGCTATGAGAAAACATAACATGCATAGAGTCTGTGCTCCAACAATTTTTTTTTCGGCTGCCAGAAAAAATATATCAGGCTGTTGCATGCTGGTACATGGTGCTAAGCTCTTTGTCAGTCCCCCCCCCCCAACTGTCACCACAGTTGTTGTACCACACTGTAGGTGAAATTGTGAGAAAAGCATAACACATACATTTTGTGCTCCTAGAATTTAACTACCAGAAAACAATTTATCAGGCGCTGCATTCTGCTACATGGTGCTATGCTGTCCCCTGCAACAGTTCTTGTAATGCACATTGGGGAAATGATGCAAAAAGCACCACATACATCCATATACATTAATTCAGTGCTTTCAGATGTTTTCTGAACTACCAGAATAAATACACCAGGCTGCTGCATGCTGCTACATGATGCTATGCTATGTGTCAATTCCCCCATCACAGTTCTTATTATGCACTTTATGGGAAATGGTACAAAAGGCACCATATACATCAATTCTGTTCTCCCAGAATTTTCTTGAACTACCAGAATAAATATGTCAGGCTGATGCCTGCTGCTACATGATGCTAGGCTGTGTGTCTATCCACTGCCACAGTTCTTCTAATGCGTTTTAGGGGAAATGGTGCAAAAAGCACCTCATACATAAATTCTGTTCTCCCAAAATGTCCCTTGTCTATGAAAAAAAGTAAATCAGGCTGCTGCATTGTTGGCAAACTTGGCATTAAATGAAGTAGAGTTCACTGATTTTCTAGTTTGTCTATAGGCATGACATACTGTAGGAGAGGGCAGCTGGAGGTAATCAGATAGATATATGGAACAGCAGCACAACTTGGGGAAAATATGATGAAAGGAAAACAAAACTGAATCATAAAGAAAAGGATTCAACTGATGAGGAAGGAAGGATAGACAGAACACATTTCTTTATGGAAGTGGCCATGATGGTCAAGGAAAAAAAGGTGGCATTCAGGTCATACAAAGAAATGCAGAGGGGTGAGGGGTAGAGAGGTTTACCAAATAAAACAGAGGGAAGCAGGTAAGGCAATGAAGGGAGCAAAAGACACAAACAGAAAAATGTAGCAAAATAGAACAAGACTTTCTTTAGGTACATAAGTGAGAAGCAGCAGGCAAGGGGAGGGACAGTGAGGATAAAGTGGATGGTAGAGTGACACTGTACAGAGGAACATCAGGAAAAATAGACATCTTCAACAGGTACTTCTGCTGAGTCTTTGTCTTTACAATAGCGCTAGTGGGTGGTTGACCACCAAGGAGCAGCAGAAACACTGTGGTGGGGGGGGGAGTGAAGGTGGACTCAAGTCCCTTTTCAGAGGAAAGAGTCCTGAATAGAATTGCAAATCTAAAATTAGACAAGGCCATGGGACTGAACAAGATACATCCAAGGGTGTTAAGGGAACTCAGAGAGGTGCTTGCTTCACCACTGGTGCTTTTACTCAACAGCGTACTGAAAACAGGAGTGGTCCAGAGGACTGGGGGAGAGTAGATGTAGTCCCACTCCTTAAGAGTGGCAGTGTGGAGGAGGCTAGCAACTACAGGCTCATACCAGTGGTGGTTAAATTAATGGGAACCATGTTAAAGGAAAGTCTAGTGAATTATATAGAATCCAGGGGGTTACAAGATCAAAGACAGTATTGATTCTCTGGGAGGTGAAGGTCATATCAGATGAATCTGATTGATTTCTTTGACTGGGTAACCAGGGAAATAGATCAAGGAAGGGCAGTGGACATGGTCTACTTGGACTTCAGTAAGGCCTTTAATACTGTGCCACATAGGAGACTGATACAGAAATGGGTCAGTCTAAGGGTGGGTTTTAGAGTTGAAAATTAGGTAAAAAAATGGTTAATGGATAGGTGACAGAGGGTGGTGGTAAATGATACTCACTCTAATGAGGGGAAAGTGACCAGCAGGGTACCACAGGGCTCAGTACTGGGATCAGTCCTCTTCAATGGCTTCATAAGTGATATTACAGAAGAACTGGAAGGGAAGGGATGCCTTTTTCAGATGACACCAAAATCTGTAATAGGCTAGGTAGGTAACCATAAGGGGGTTGAGATAATGAATAAGGATCTTAGAAAACTCGAGGAGTGGTCAAGAGCATGGCAGCTGGGGTTCAAAGCCAATAAGTACAAAATCATGCACCTAGGGCATAGAAACCCAGGAGATAAACATAAAATGAGGGAGGAGGTACTGATGGTCACTAGGCAGGAAAGAGACCTTGAGGTTATCATATCTGATGACCTTAAAGTGGTGGGGCAGTTTGACATGGTAGTGGGAAGGGCTGATGGGATGCTGGGGTGCATAGGGGAGGTGTCACCAGCAGGAGGAGGGGGATGGTGTTACCACTGTATCAGTCATTGGTGAGACCCTACCTGGAGTAGTTTTCAGTTCTGGAGTTTGCATATCAGAAAGGACATAGACAGGTTAGAGGCAGTCCAGTGGAGGGCAACTAAAATGGTTCAGGGGTTATGTCAAAAGCCCTATGAGGAGAGACCGAAGGATCTCAATATGTACACCCTAGAAGAGAGGAGAGAGGGTGGAACATGATAGAGACCTACAAGTATCTCACAGGGGTGAGCAGGGTACAAGTGGGGAGTCTATTTCAAATGCAGAAGTGTACCAGGACAAGAGGGCATGCAATGAAACTGAAAGTGAGGATGTTTGAGAGGGATATGAAGAAGTACTACTTCACTGAGGGAGTGGTGGATGCCTGGAACAGTCTGCCAGCAGAGCTGGTGGGAGAGAAAACAGTGGGGGGCTTCAAGCGTGCATGGGATAGGCATAAAAGAATATTGTAAAATAGGCGGGGTGGGAGAGATTGATGGAGACCAGGTAGGGTTTGTGGAGGCAGAACAGACAGAAAATATGGGCAGACTGGGTGGCCAAGTGGGCCTTTTCTGTAAACAATTTCTGCGTTTCTATGTTTCTATTTCTTTTTATGCTTCAGTTATCCTCCTCAAGGAGGCAGCCTCCCAGTCTGGCGTTATCCCCACATGGGACTTCTTTCTCCATCTGTACCTCATCTACCTCAGTAGAAGGCAACTTGTCAGTGCTGATACCATCAGGTTCTTCAGGTTCATTTTTACCACCACCACCTTCATGTAGTAGGGATGCAGACATGATTATTTTGCATGGAATGTGCATCGCATTCATTTTAATAAATGTTAGTGTACCACCATTTCTGGGGGACAGATTTTGTTTTGCCAAAAAATAATTTTTATTAATGAATTTAGAATGTGGTACATACAAAAATCCAAGTGCAAAAGAGTTTTCATAAACAGATACAATGTTCAACTAACAGAACTAGTAAGTTAGGGGACAGATTTGTATGCCTGTCCCACACAGTGGTCCCTGCCTAACTGAATGCTCTGTCCACACTGACACTAGAGGGTAAGACAGCCCAGTTATTTGACTGCTACGGGGGTCAGTGCTGGCTAATCAGTGATCTTGCTGCTCCAGTACAGCAAGGGCTCTTCCATGATGGTAAGGTGCCTGATGTCCACCAAATATGCATCTATTATGTGTTGCACTGCCAGCAATCCTGCAGCCTAATCAGCCTCCTCCTTTTCCTTCACACCTTCAATGCCCACCTGGCACAAAACATCCTAAACATCCCAAACATTTGTGGTTATTTCTGCTGTCTTGCATGTCTTATCAGCCCATTTACCATGTGAGGTGGTTGCATCACCTGATTTCAGCTCACTTTAATGTTGTGCCTTATATACAGTAACCATGATTTTAACATTCTTGCCCCATGTACCCATCTTATTAGTTGATTGGTTATATTGTGGGCCTGATAATGTCTGCCTGCAAGTATTGATGACAAACCCTATTTAGGTCATGGGTCCAGCATTATGGCCATCCCAGATTTGCAGATTGCAGAATGCAATGAAGTATGGCTATTACCGTCCAAGACATATAGTATGTGTTCCTTTAAGGCACAGCTTCCCATATCACCACCTGCCTCCAGCAACTGCTGTACATTGGACAACATCTGCCTCAGCACCTGTTGAAGTGGGATAGCCTGATTAATCCAGGCAGTGTCCCACTCACTGCCTGTGTTGCATGTTCCAATGGCCTTAGAATCATGATTATGCCATCCATTAGTTGCCACTGGTCTGTTGTCAGAGACATGGATATCTGGCACTGTCATGGCTTGTATGCAGCAGCAGATACTCAGGGATGGCTTTGTACTGCTCATACAAGCATTCGGTCATGTACAGTGTTAAGTTCCTTTTGTTAATGACTTCCAGCTTCACATGGTTCTGAGGCAGTTTGGTCTGGATGTGCATTTGACTGAGTCATGGTCCTTTCTGGAACAGACAAAATGAGCACAGATGTGACAGTCAACATGGATTTAATAATAGGATATGCAAGAACCTCCTGCCCAACGAGACTAATACAGTGTGCCAGGCATGGCATCCTGAGACACCCCAACCCCCCATCATTGATGTATTTCACTACGTTTGAGACATTTTCATGTGCAGAGAAACCTGCTTTCAGTAAATAGGGGTACAGCCACTTATCAGTCTTAGTCAGGAGCAATTCTAACATTTTCTGACCCATGGGTGAGCCAGTCTCACACTCTTCATTGCCAGCGTGGCACACTGACAAATACCCACTGCCACCACATTTGGGCTTAGTACAATATTTTCCTGGGCAGATTCAAGTACTACCCCAGGTACCTGTGCCTAATGTGCTGTAGTGCACAGATAGGAACTACCAGCTGCTTGGCCACTGGTCCACATATCCCTATGGAGATGTATGTATGATAATACTGAATGCAGCAGGGTGTAGATTACTGGGTGTGACACCCTCCCATAAACTTCAAGAATGGCACATGTGGAGAAGTTCTTGAGGGAATCTACCACTTGGGACAAGCTTGTGCCATCAACTTTCTAAATGCCATGTTCTTCACAAAAGAGAATGGCAATAGATCACTTGCCAGAATTTCAGCTGTTTCTGTATTCAGTTCATGTGCAGTAGCATGACTGGGTGGGTATTTAGTATGATGCTCAAACATGCTATGCAGCATAGGCTGGACCTTTTTGGGTGTCTGGCTACCAAACAGCTGGACTCAACATGGCAACATAGCTGGTGGGGCAGTATTTGACTCCTGGGGATTCACAGGAGCTGCTTGAATGAAAGCAGTGATTTGAAGTGTTTTCTGCACTGAGGTTGCTGTGCTTTGGCACTGCTGGGTGCTAGTACTCAACCCTCCACTGCTGCTGTGACCACTACTAGGCAGTCCTACTGACTCCCCCTCATCTCTGTAGTAGTCCTTGTCAGTCACCCCCCCCCTCCGCTGGGTCTATTTCCCTGCCACTTCTTGATGTCTTGGGAAATACAGATAAGGGAGACAGTCCCCCTCCACCAGCTTCCATTTGGTGCTGAGTCCAACATAACAGGTTCCTGAACTTTAGGTGTGTATTGCCCACCAGTGCTGAGGTGGCTGCCCTATTTTTCTTGATTAACTAGTGCTTCACACTGCTGACAGATGACAACTATTTCATCAGCTGGGTGCAGTATATAAAAATTGTAAACTAAGGATTTTGTACCTTTTGGTTATACATGGTGGTGGGAGTAGGATGGGGGGAGTGGAAATGGGTGTTTTTTGGAATGATTTCTGCACTTTGACACTGGGTGTCTCATGCAGTGTAATGGGCTCAACACTTTAAAGAGGAACAACCTTTGTAGTATTTGGCGGGTTGGGGGTGGGATTTTGTAGTTCAAAGACATACTGGTGTGCAAAGCTCCATATGTTCAACAGCATCACCCTTCCTTGTTTTCTTCTGTGGTTGCCATAGGTGATCCAAAGCATCATTCACACCGCTGCTCATATCCTCCTCATCTTCACATTCTCCAGACTCTCCCTCCTTATAATTATCTTTAATCAGAGACACATTTTTCAATTAAACACAAAGCAGGAATACTTCCAGCAAGCAAGAAAAATGAAAAGCTGACAAAACAGAGGAGCATAGAATGTTTAACAAAAAACGTGAAGACAAGACAGCTCACAGAGAGAAATGTATCAGAAGAACAGAAAAAATTCAGTGGCAGATTTTGTATCAGTAAAGTGAGAAAAAGCAAGTCCCACACCTAAGAAGATCACCGCTGGGCCCTGAAGAAGTGGTCCCACTACCACAAAACATTGGCTGGACCTTATTAGGTGGCAATTAAAAATAATTATTATAAACAAAAAATAATTTAATAAGAATTTGGAGTTTCAGAGTGTCTTCCTTGCCCCCATATATTTGTTCAACATTTTTCAATTAAGTCTGTTCTGAGTTTGCAACAGTTGCCTCTCTGTCCTAGGCTCTGACTCTTGGTCAAGCTCCACTCTCTCATTTGGGGATGGGAAACTATCATTGAGATCAGGCCCAGTCCCACCACCACCACCAAAAGTCATGGGGAAATCAACAACCTTCTCCTTCACCACTGTGCCTGATCCAGATATTTTGCTACCTCTTAGACTAATCCTCTTGTAGCCACCTCCTCCTGCCCCACCAGTATGGATGCCACAAATGTGGCAGAGAAAAATTGTGGCCACACTAATGCCACTGCTGCCAACTTCAAGACCTGGAGCCCATAGATGATGCTACTGCAGACGTCATATTTTTTTTTTGCTGCAACATCCTTTTGTCCCACAGAACTTAACTGACTTCTTTGCGACCTCCCAGGCGCCTCTCCCTTTAATTGAGCATCTCTTCCCAGTCATTTTACATATGTAACCCCCCTACAAATGGGGGTTCCTGAAAAGTCTTCCTTGAGCTTGCCTAAATGCTCACTGCCAGGCTGGTGTCCTGCGTTTTAGAAGGTTAAATGTGATTGCCAGAGAGTGCCTGTATAGCCTCTGTGTACTGTCTCTTTAAGAGCTGCCTGGATGAGAGTCATAAGTAATCTGAGAGGGAGCTCTGTTGAAATATGTAACTATTTGCTGAAAATCATTTAGAGTGATAATGATAATGTAGTTTGTCTAGCCTGCCTTCTTTGCAACAAGGACTGTTTTGTTTATCTCCACTATCTTGGTCCTGGACTGCCGAATTGGACCAATCAGTACTGGTGGGACCTAAAATGAAGCTGTCTGGAGTCAAATTCTATAAGAATTGTAGTTTTGGGCATTTTGCGCATTTTGCACCTGAAGGGGGAGCCTTTGTTGTGACTGACAGACAGATCAGCCAACTGAACCTTTTGGATTCTGGGGACAGCCCCAGGCTTGCTGGCAGTTGAGTCAGATCTAAGTTGGGAGCTGAAGTAGCCACAGCTTGAGACAGTCAAGCGGCCGCCTAAATAGTTTTGTGCGGGAGAACTGTGGAAAGGACTGAGTTGTGGCCTGCATGTCTGCCTGCTGCCCCTGAGAGGGAGAAAAGAGAATTATTTCGAACTAAATCCAAGTTTGTGAGAACAAAGTAAGCCACTGATTTTTTACCAGGCTCATACCAGAAGAAGACTGAAGATTTTGCTGAATGCGATCGGACTGTCAGGATTTCCAGCTGCTTTTGAATCCCCAGTTTGTGTGGAGACTTTGCGATTATGACCAGAGAGCAGTTTGCCTGGTATAGTAGAATTTCTTTACATGTAAATGAGCTGTGAGTTGTTAGTGGGTCATGATTTGGTTCTCCACTGTGTGAACTGTGTTCTGCTTGCTGGAAGCTGTATCCAGCCCAAAACGGACTGTATCTGAATTTGTCTCCATTTGGCCTGGGCTTTGCCACACTGGCCCAGCCAGACTACCGACTGCACAGAAAAAAGCCATCGACGAGAGACCTGCCTGGGGATCAGCCCCCTGCTCCACGTTTGAACAGGAACGACGCCTCGGCAAATCGTGTGGACCCTGCTTCTCCTGGCATTCCAGATCAACCACCTGCAGTCTCAATTTTCATCCAGCCTGTGTCCAGTCTTGGGTATCGTGAGTAATCATCAGGGTAACTCACTGCAACAACAGCCTAATATAAAAGTGTGTCATCTGATTGTCTTAATGTTTTCTTTTCACAAACTGAGCCCTCCGGCTCCGGATTACAATTAGTGTGTGTGGTACATGTTGTTTTCTTCTACCACAGGGCCCCAACCAGCTGCGATGTTCCTGGCTTGCCCATCATTCTCCATCTGGGTACCCAGAGTGTGTTATTGTTTATGGACCCTGAAGTACTATACATGCATAACTGTTTGATTGATATAGCCTTTAAGCAAATTAACCTGATTATGCCCCTTCCTTGTTCAAGTCCCTTAAAAAAGTCAGATCTAACTGTTTTTGCATTTACCTTGACTGTGGTTCCAGTTTGTGCAAGAGTACTGTACTGCTGTTATTTGCTGTGTATAACCTTGTTTTACAGGGGGTCCCCAGGGTCGAGCCAGAGGCAAGCCCTGGTGGTAAGTGCAAACAGTGTGGGTACTTGTGTGGTGTATCAAGGGTATTGTGAAAGTGATTATTGTGTATTGTTCTGGCCACTAGCAAGGCAAGAGGGGGTTACAGTGTCCTGGAGGGCTGTGCCCAGGTTAGCTTGACCACTACCAACCCTGACCTCCAGATGGAGGAACCCATTTCAGAGCTCAGGCCCCTTAACCTGCTACTAGCCAAGCAGGCAGGGGTAGTAGCACTTGAGATAGTGCCACCTAGGGGTTACACATATTTAGATTTGTAATATAATGAGTAAAACTGTTAAAGAAACCCTGCAGAAAAACTAAATGGCAACGGCAGACAATGCCTCCATTGACGGATTAGAAGTTTGATCTGATTCTGAACAGAACAGTTTACTGAGCTAGCAGCAGCTATAGTAAAACCACCAAAAAAAGTATTTTTTAATTTTTTTAAACATGATGGGGATTAATAAGACACACATGACAGGGGTAGTTATGTTATTGTAAGTAGCACTGTCACTTTAAGAACTAAATGAAATAACTACAATTTATATAGACAGAGACTGACACAATACTTCATCAAAGCACACTAAACTGTACTACAGAAATAACATGATAAATTATAGACCATAGATAAAAACAAACATGAAAGACTGAGGAAAACAACCTTGATGGACTGCCTTGCTAGCTGAAACACCTGCCCTCCCCACACAACAGTTCTTCACTAGACAAAACCACAACTTTCAATTAAATAAATAAAAATAAAACAGAAACTACACTAATATAGCTGTATAATCTTTCTGTCAGAGATTTTGTTTCAAAATAATAAGTTTTTGGATTAATTTAAAAGTTTTTTTTTTTTTGCTCAGACAAGTAGGGACAGACTTCTGTCCAACTCTGTCATCAGAAGACTGCCCTCGGCACAGTCTCTGCATGGTGTACGACCTATTTCAGTACCATGTGACCTCCAGTCCCTATTACATAGGCAACATCGCCTGTGGGCCCCACTTCACCAGCAAAGTTATCAAATTCACAATTCACAAGTATTTCTGTACTGCAAACTGGCACTTGGCAAGGCAGATTAACTTTGTGAATTGTGGCAAATTCACAAATTAATTCACAAAGGGAGGTTTTTCCAACTTCACATACTACTACTGGCCACAGAGGTGATCATTTAAACTACTAAGCAACTGAATCTGTCTAGGAATCTACTCAGATATTTGTTGTAGCTATTTTAATTCCATGGTTCATACTAATCTGAAACAGGATTCAAGTAACAGTAGAGTACAGTGGCCATATGGGCAGCTGTGTCATTTCTGTGGATCATAATTTGAAATTGTAGCAGTTTAACAAATATCTGCTACCATTGTGCAATAGAAGGCTGTAAGTAAATCAAATTCTGGAATTAAGAGGTTCATGTAGTGACTAGGTGTGGAGATAATATGTTAGTTTCTGTCTTCATTTTCAGTAGCTTTCTAATTTTATAACCTGTTTTTTTTAGGTTGAACTGAAGAGTGGGATCTTGAGCTTCACGTTTAGAACCAGCTTCAATGTTACTCAGGTGGATCTTTGGCTAGGCCTGTCTTACTGTACCGGAGGGTGGAGAGAGATACTTCTGAAGAAACAGGGCTCATTAGCATCAGCCAAAATGGGTCCACTATCTGAGCAGGTATCGGGGTCTGCTGCTACGGAGCTTCATGTAAACTCTCCTATTTATGTTGGAGGAATTCCACTGAAGATACGGAGCATCTTTAAGGAACTTGGCCTACAGCAAGGTAAACAATGCAGAAAAGGGTGTTTTTTGTGTTTCCTTGCAGTCCATTGCAAGCGACCTACTTTTTTTGTTGTGTGACTTGTGCATTGGGCGTCCATGGCTGACTTGATCACTTGTAAATCTTTTAAAACATTGCAGTAGGAACTGACTGCCTGCTGTACTGGAGGTGTTGCTTTATTTTAGTTATAATTTCTAATAACTTTGCAATACTCCCTTATGTAGTACGGTATTCACAATTAAAAACAAGACTGCTTTTCACAGTGGTATTTCACCAGTAGAGTTTTGTTTCAGTTGAGGAAAAATGAAGAGATTTAATTAGATATTATCAGCTGTGAGATTTATGAACTACAGAATTAACTCAAAGTCATAAAAAAGACTAGCATGCATATGTAAGTCCTTATAGTACAAGTAATGTTGCTGCTAGGAACTCGAACTGATGTGAAAATGACTGCAGCCTTCTTACGTGACACTCATCCCTTATTGCTTGCCAGGTTTTGGTGGTTGTATAAAGGATGTTAAATTTACACAAGGTGCTGTCGTAAACTTGGCGTCTGTGTCCAGCTATGCTGTCAGAGTCAATCTGGATGGATGCCTATCAACTGACAGTACTGTTAACTGCAGGGGAAATGACTCCATTCTTGTGTACACTGGGAAGGATCACAGCATTCATGATACTGGTCTGCAGCCATTTTCAGGTAACCCCCTTCATATTTAAAGTAAAAATATTGTTCAAAGATATTAGTAGTTTGTCTGTAAGCATTTATGTTTTTTTTTTTTTTTTTTTAGAATACTTATATAGAGTAATTGCCTCAAATGATGGAGGACAGACTTCTAGTTTGTGGGAGAGAGGACGCACAAGAGAAGCAAGTAAGCACATTTTGAAGTTTTACATTCCCTTAAGTTTGTGTAAACATTTGTTGAAAGTGTTTTAATATGTAGTAATGCTTAAAATTCTAATCATGAATATTTAAAATGAGTAGGGTGGGCAGTGAAAAATATTTTACAATGGAGTATGTGTGTAAATACCCATAACCACTTCTGCTATGTTACTGTAATAGCTGGTTTTTCTTTTTTGCCCTGTTTAGCACCTTATGTAACCAACAGGATGTGCTTTGTGCTGATGTAATGGCAAATGCCGAGATTGTTGAATTGCAGTTTTCCATTAGCACTAAGCACAACCTGGAATATTTTACTGCAGTTACAGTTACAGTGTCTTACTACAGTTACAAACTGGACCATTTTTATTTTGACATAAGAAAAGTAAAAAAAAATTAAATCATATTATTAAGATATAGCACCCCTCATTCATTATCTCTGGTTTATGTCCTCCTGGTAGGCTATGATGCACATGTGACCAGGTCTGTAATCTGATCAACCTTAACTCCCAGTCTTGTTGCAGGAACTCCGTTCGAATCTTCCCATGCTGTTGTAATTCCTGTTATCTGGTACCTGTGTGATACTGGAGTGAAACCGGAGGGATGTTGTGTTATGGCATGGCAATAAGTGAAGAAATAACAATAGTGTACACCAACCGATGAGCCATTATTTGATTTATTCCTATTGGATTATATCCTACTGATCTAGTCAGCCCATATGGCATGCTGACAAAAAAAACAATGTTGCTGTATGCCATGCCTCCCACGCTATCCTCCCTCCAGGGTGGGAATAGGGATGCTGTTAAGTGCTACTCATGCAGTCACTTTCACCAGGTGAGGAAACTACCATTGCATATTGCATAGCCTTGTAGCATCCTTTGTCCATTACCACTGAGTAGAAAGAAGAAGTATACCCTAGTAGGGAGGGGAAGAAGGATAGCGTTTGAGTCACTGTATCAGCTGAGATGACAGAAGGTTTCTGACAAATGTTAATTTCTCTGAATTTTATTTCCATACAGATATTTTCGATCCTGGAGCCTGGCAGGCAGCTCCAGTCCCTCCCTCAGAGGGAGCTTGGTCTCTGATCCCACCTTTCACCCACCCGACTGACCTGGTGATTCCCCACAGGTTCCCCCCCCCGAGACAGGGCTGAGGTGAAGGGCACCAATGCACTCCCTACCCTGGAGACCAACATCCAGATTCTGGGTGTTGGGACAGGGTGCTGGTGGGGCCATTACAGAGCCTGCTAGCTCCATTTTTCTCCTTGGTTTTCTCCCCCCTCCCCATTGATGTCGTACATCGACAATGTGCCTCCCAACCTGTATCCCCCTCCAGCCTCACTAGAGAGTGATCATCAAGCGGGACAGCAATCCCTCCTTCTCCAAGAGAGGAAAGCAGTCCTCAGAACCCTTGTTTTTCTCTCTCTCTCTCCTGCTGACCCCCGGGGGCCTGAGCTCATTCTAGAACCCAGGTCTCTGGTATGCTGCAAGGTGTAGCGTCCAGCGCCTCAACCTTCAGCTGTACTGGGCTGGCTGCATTTCTCTGAATTGAATAAGTCTGCCTATACTAGCTGGCAGAAGTGTGAATAGTAACCCATGTGGCTGTAGCACATACCTCCTGGACTGTTTTCATTCTCTTTGCCCATGTTGTAATGAGGGCCCTAGTTGAATGTGCCTTCACTCCCTCTGGAGGTAGGACGCTTTTGACTCTATGGGCTTCTGTAATGCTCTGTTTGATCCAACTGGCCAGAGTTGATTTAGCTGCCTTTTTGGCCCTTATGTGCTCCTCCATTCAGAACAAATAGTCTTTCTTACTATCTGAATGGTATTGTGCATGCTAGTCAAATTGTAATGGCGGTGTTGCTGTTGAGTGTTACATATGCCTGATTATGAGAGTTTGTTTCTGAAACATTGAATATGGGTAATTCCACCATTTATAGGTTCATAGGTTCATGGGAGAGTTATGAGATTGAGGGACTAGCCCATTGTAATCTCGCCATCTACCATTGGTGGAATTCAAATTTGGATTCATCCATGTAAGTATCTAGATTATGTTTAAACTGAATTAAATTGGTACTATGGACCACCTCAAAAGGAAGAGAGTTCCATGCTGAAATAACTCTCTGGGTAAAGTAGTTGTTTCTTTTAGTGGTCTTATTAATAATAGCCCTTAATTTAAGGTCATGAGATCTGGTTATACACACAGAATGGTGCCATTCCAAACACAAGGTCTCAAAAAGCAAAATATCTTGAGTAAGTTATGGAAGGTGGATGATACCTTCACTACAAATGCAGGTACTGTCCTCAGAGATACTCCATAATTATGGATGATTAAAAATGGTTCCCTGCATGATAGACCACTCGACTCATTGATTCATCTTGCTGAACAAATGGCCATGAGGAAAGATTCCTTCAATGATATCCATTGTATATTGACTGATTGTAGTGGCTAGAATGAAGCTATCATTAGGGCATTTAGTACTATGTAGAAGTCGTGTGGTGCTATGAGTTGTGTAGGTTTGGGTCTTATTTGCTTTCAGAAATCTGATAATGTATGGGTAAGAACCTGGTGTGGAGTTATTGATCTGACCTCTGACTGCCCCAGTTGCTGCCGCTTGGACTTCCAAAGAAGTGACTAACAGTCCTTTGTCTGGTTCCTGCTGTAGGAAGGGTAGAATATGTCCAATGTTGGTTTTATCATTTTGGATACTTTTCTCTGTGCAGCACATGTGGAACACTTCCCAGTGTCTACTGGAAGTGTTAGTAGTAGACTGATGCCAAGACTACAACATAGTGTTCAACACCTTATCGTATCCTTGTCGTTCTGGGAAACAAAAATCCAGGGGAAGAGTACACAATGGGGGGTGAGATACTGACAACAACAAAAATGGAAAGGGACCTGGAGGTGGTCATATCAGATGACCTAAACGTGGGCCAGCAATGTGAAAAGGCAGTAAGGAGGACTGGGGGGATACTGGGATGCATAGGGAGAGGCATCACCAGTAGAAAACAGGAAGTTGTTGGCTGCTGTACAGACAGTTGGTAAGACCACATCTGGAGTACTGTGTACAGTTCTGGAGACCCCATCTCTGCAAAGACATAGGGTGAAAACTGTCCAGAGGAGGGCAACCAAAATGGTGCAGGGTCAGCACTTGAAGACATATGAAGAAAGACTAAAGAAGCTTAATATGTATAGCCTTGAGGAAAGGGGGAGCATGATAGAAACTTTCAAATACCTCAAGGGAATCAACAAAGTCCAAGAGGGTAGCATCTTTCAGAAAAAAAGATGTGCAAGAACAATGGGACACGATTTGAAGATAGAGGAGGGATGACTCAGAGGTAACGAGAGGAATTATTTCTTCACAGAGAGGGTTGTAAATGCATAGAACAGCCTTCCTGAGGAGGTCATAGAGTCAAAAACAGTGGGGGAATTCAAGAATGCATGGGACAGACATAAGCAATTCTAGTGGGGGGGTAGGAGGAAGTAGGATGTTGGTTAACTAGGATCTGCAGCTTCTCCATTAGGTAGGGAAATGGGCAGACTAGGAGGGCCATGCGGTCCTTATCTGCCATCAAATTCTGTTTCTATGTTTTTATGTTTATCCCTTAGCCAGTAGTCTTTGCCGCTCAGGAACAATGCCTTGGGGACTGGGGTGTCTGATTGGGCCTTGAGATAGAAGGTCTGGACTGGATTGAAATCTCCAGTGTTTGTGTATTGCCATGCTATCAGGGAAACAAACCATGGTCACCTCTGCTACAATGAAGCAATGAGTACCACAGTAGTCCATGACTGTTAGATCTAGTTGGTGGAAAGATGTATGCTCTAGCAAACTGCAAATGTGATGATAGTTTGACCACACTGTTGGAGTTCATGTCCTTGAAATGTGATACTAACTTGGGTAGTTGACTACTCTTCCTTGAGGCCATTAGGTCTGTTTGGAGTGGCCCCCATTTGTGTTTGATTTGGCAGAATATTTGTGAGTTTAGTGACCAATCTCCTGGTTCTATGGCTTGTCTGCTGAGCCAGTCTGCTGAGATGTTTAGTGCCCCTGCTAGATGAATGGCTGTGATGTTGAGTTAATTGTACAGTGCCCATTTAATTACTCAGTTTGCTTCTAATAACCTGCATTTGTGTTTCTCTCCCCCCCTTGTTTGTATATGTATGCTACTGTGACTTTATTGTCAAATCTTAGCAGAACTCATTTGTTCTGGATCTATTTCTTAAATTGAGCCATGGTGTAATTTCTAGAATGTTTGTGGGTACTTTGGCTTCTGTTATTGACCATTGCTCTTCAGCAATGTGATGATTCAGGGTGGCTTTCCACTCTGATAGGCTTCCATCTGTGTCTATCACTCTTTTGTGTGACATATCAATACATGTTCCTCTGGGGAATGTTCTTTGGTTCCATCCACCACAGTAGAGAGTCCCTGTGATGTCATTGAAAGGAACCTTTGTAA
Source organism: Neoceratodus forsteri (assembly GCA_016271365.2). Taxonomy (NCBI): domain Eukaryota; kingdom Metazoa; phylum Chordata; order Ceratodontiformes; family Ceratodontidae; genus Neoceratodus; species Neoceratodus forsteri. Next base: position 1,177,444,438 of record CM057450.1, on the reverse strand, counting down.
GATCTTGCTTGATTGATTTTCCTGCTTGGATCATGACTTGTTGCAGTGTGCACATGTTCCTTCTTGACCATGGGATGATATCTGTGCAAGATGCCTTTGATCCCAGCATTTGATAGATGTACACTAGTGTGGTATTCTGTTTCTGTCATAACATGTGTGCTTGGTCCATCACTTTGTTTGATGTATTTGGTAATTGGCAGACTGTGCCTTTTGCCATGTATATGATGGCCCCCAGGTGCCCTAACTGCTGGCTAGGGTGTGTGCTGTTTTTGCCAATGTTGATGATCCAACCATGAGCAGTCACTGTACTCATGACTGTCTGTGTGTGATGTAGTGATTGAGCCGCTATTCAGCTCTGATCAGCCAATTGTCTAGATATGCCACTATTTTGACTGTGACTTTGCCAATAACTCCAGTGGTTAAGGTCAATATGAATGGTAGCACCTTATATCGGCAATGTTTTCCCAGGATCTTGAATCATAGGAATTTGTATTGTACTGGGTGAATTGGTATGTGTATCCTTCGTGTGGCTTGAGGTGAAGTTATCTCCCTCTTTTATATTTTATGGATTGCAAAGTTGATCTGAGTATCTTCATCTTGAATGTCTTGTATTTGATGAATGTGTTGATGAATTTTAGGTCCAGCATGGGGCGTAATTCATCAACCTTTATGGGGACTATAAAGAAAATGGAGTAAACTGATTGATTGAGTTGATCTGGTGGAACTGGAACAATGGCCTTGTTCAGGAAGGAGACTGTCGATGGTCGATTTGATAGCCTGTTGGGTAGGAAGCTGTCAATGGTTGATTTGATATCCAGTATTTTGAGTGCCCTTCTTGAAATTGGCAAGGTAATTATTCTGTTTAGTATTTGTTTCTCCTTGAATTCTATAGCGTAGGTGGATGAAATGACTTCTAGAACCCAGTTGTATGAAGTCATTCTTGTCCACTGGTGAAAGAAATGTCGTAGTCTTTCTTCGACTGGTGGAGTCTCATTTGTTTGTAGGGGGGAATCAATTGGTATTGTGTCTACCTTAAAATCCATTACTGAATCTGCCTCTTTGTCCTCTTTCTCAATCTTGACTTTGTTGTTCTATGAGAAGTAGGCAGGTTTAAAATCATTTGATTGGCTTTGGATATAAGAGTAGTTGTCCTGCCTCCTGTTAGGCCACACTCTGTTGGCATGGAACCAGCCATGAAAGCATGGCAGGAATAACAATAGGCTCAGCTTGTCCATTGCCAGGTGTTTACCATCCTTCATCCTTCAGTGGAAAGTTTTAAAGCCCCTCTCCAGATATGTTGTTGCTTTAGAAAGTTAGCTTATTTAGGAGTGCCTTTGAAGTGTTATTGGCTTGCCAATGTTTAAAGCCATAGGGTGCATCTTGCTCTGTCAGCTACTGCTTCTGCCCCTGCATTCAACTTAGACGTATCTACAGAAGCATCCACCAGGTATTTGCTTGCCTATATGCCATATTCTGTTTGGCTTGTTTGTATTCAGGATCCATGTCAGCAGCCAGCTGCTCCAGCAATGTAAGTAGTGCTCTGTAAATATATATTGCTGCAGTGGCTACTAGTTCCAACATCTCAAAACTGTTTTTGAGAAGCTTCTCCATCTTTTGTCTACAGGGTCCTTTAGCAAGGCACTCAGCCAGTAACACTGTCTTATGACTTAATGTGGTTATTTGTGGATTGACTATAGGGTCCGAGCACTAGACTCTACTTTTGTTCTTTGTATAGGACAGAAGTGGTTGAATGTTTTCCTTTCCATGATTCATTCTGGTTCAGGCAATTCCTTCTCTTCCTGTATGATTTCACTTGCAGACTGACAGGTAGGGATGACATCTTGGTTCTTGGGTTTGGCCCGAAGCAGAGGACTGAGTTTTCTTTGGGCCTGTAGTTCGGAGTTTTCAAATCCCATTAAATCCTTTATGGCCCTAATTAGTTCTGAAGTGCCATCAGTCAAGCACAATCATTTTGCTATGGATAGTTCCTCTCCTAGTTCCTCTTCCTATTTGTTTTCAACTCTGGATGCATCACCCTTTTGATCCTCCTCTGAGATCTGTTAGTATGTTGGGTGTTGCCAGTCCAAGTAGTTGAGGTGTCTGATGTGGTGAGCTGTGTCTTGAGAGCTGTTTGGTATGGGGTCTGAGGAAGAGAGGGTCAGTGGTAATGTAGACATGGCTATGGTGGACTCAGGAAGGGTGGGGTGGTGGGACAGAGGCACTTTCCTTAACCAGTACCACTACACAATTCCTATGCCATTCTGGTGGGGGGCACGGCTGGGAAGAGGCACCTATGGTAATTACCAGGGAGGATGTGAAGGCCTTCCATAGTGGAGACCCCAAGGAGGGAGGTAGAGGACCCCAGAGGATGAGTAAGCAATTTCTGGTGGGGTACTCAGTTGTGAGGGGGACAGATTTGGAAATAGGAAAGGGTGGAGAGGCAGGTTAGGTGTCTACCTGTGCCATGGCCCGGAGTGATGGGAAATGGATCCTGAAGATCACTAGGGCAGCAGGACAGGTGGGAGAGCTGGATGTCATTGTCCACCTGGGGACTAAAGACCTGGCTAGGGACGGGGCTGGGATAGTACGGGGGAGTTTAGGGAGCTGGGAAGGGGTCTTAGACAAGTAGCTTGCTCAGTGGCTTTTGCTGAGGTGCTGCCTGTCTATGACAGGGGGATGAGGGCACCAGGAGCTTCATCTCATTGCTGAAGAAATGGTACAGAAAGGAAGGGTTTGGCTATATTGAAGTCTGGCAATCCACCTGAAAGGATAAGGGCCTATGCAGGAGTTATGGACTGCATCCATCCAGGAGGGGAACCGCAGTCCTCAGTAGATGGTTCAGATGTTACTTTGATGAACATTTAAACTAGCCAAGGGGGTGGCAGAATGAATCTGGGAGTCTGAAACTGCCACCCCCACAGGCTGAAGTACAGAGTAAGGAGAACGCAAGGAGAGAGAAATCCCCAAGGGAGCAAATTAATAAAGGAAGCAGAATGGTAGAGATAAAGGGAGAAAGAAGTGGGAGCATGAGAAAGAGAAGGGGAAAAGAGAGAGGGCAAAATGGAAAAAGGACGGCAACAAGCAGAGTGGAAACAAAATCTGGAAGGTCATGTGTGCAAATGCTAGAAGTCTAGGAAATAAGATACCAGACCTAGCGACCATTGTGGCTACTACTGAGTCATGGTGAACTCAAAACCATGACTGGAACATGGCCATACCAGGCTATACTCTGTTCAGGAAGGACTGGGTGAGAATGGAAGGATGGGATGTGGTGCTTTATGTGACAGAATGCATGAAAGCAACTGAGATACAGGTACAGGGAGTACGGGTGGAGGCAGAGGTGCTCTGGGTCTCCATGGAGATTGGGAATGGTGCAACTATTCACACTGGAGTGATCTACAGATCTCCAGCACAGGACCAGGAATTAGATAAGGTACTGCTGGAAGCCATTAGCAAGATGGCAGAAAAGGGGGGAGGTGCTGCTGGTGGGAGATTTCAACCTGCTAGATGTAGATTGGAGCCTCTGAGCAGTGGTTTCATATAGAATCAGGGACATCCTGGGATCTCTTCCAGGGGTGTTCCTGAGGCAAATTTTCAGTGAACCTACTTGTGATGGGGCAATACTGGACCTGGTACTCACTAACAGGGACAGTGTTGCAGATATCAAGGTGAGAGTCCATTTGAGGACCAGTGATCACTGTAAAGTGTGGTTTAATATAAGGATGGCTAAGGAATCAAACCACTCTTCAAGAAGACTGGACTTCAAGAGGGCAGATTTAATAAAGATGGGTGAATGTGTCAGGGATGACCTGAAGGGGGAGATGGCCTGGGTGGGATGGAGGAACAGTGGGCAAAGATAAAATGGAGCATAGTAAAGGCAACAAACCTCTGCATCAAACAAGTGAGCAAAAGCAAGAGCAAAAAGAGACAGCTGTGGTTCTCAAAAGAGGTGGCTGAAAAGGTAAAGGCAAAAAGGTAGCATTCAGAAGGTATAAGGAGATTCAGAGGGATAAGGATAGTGAGGTGTATCAGGGTAAACAGAAGGAAGCAGGGAAAGCAGTAAGCAGTACAAAGGTGCAAACTGAATAGAGAATAGCCTAGGAGGTAATGAAAGGAGACAAGACATTTTTTAGGTGTGTAAGTGAAAAGAGGAAGACAAGGGGTGGGATTTTAAGGTTAAAAAGGGAAAGGATGGACTGTGCAGAGGGGGACCACGAAGAGGCAGACATCCTGAACAAATAAATTTGCTCAGTGTTCATAGAGGAATGATAAGGGGAAAGGCCACAAAGTAACAGAAGCTTTGGAGGGAGAGAGGGAGGTGGGCACTAGCCTTTTTTGGAGGTAAGTCCTGAAAGGACTTGCTAATCTAAAGGTGAACAAAGCAATTGGATCAGATGGGGTGCATCCAAGGGCATTGTGGGAGCTCAGGGAAATACTGGCTGTGCCTCTGACAGTTTAAATTTAATAGCTCACTGGAAATGGGACTGGAGGAGGGTGGATGTAGTTCCATTACTCAAAAGTAGTAGCAGGGAAGAGTCTGGCAGTTGTAGGCCAGTTAGACTGATATCAGTGGTGGCAGAGTTAATGGAATCACTGCTGAAGAAAATAATTGTGGACTATTTTGAATCCAGTGGGTTACAAGACCCAAGGCAGCATGGTTTCATATAGGGGAGGTCATGCCAAATGAATCTGATAGATTTATTTTGCTTGGTGACCAAGGAACTAGATCAGGGTAGAATGGTGGACTTGACCTAACTAGATTTCAGCAAGGCTTTCAACACTGTTCCACAGAGGAGACTAGTAAGCAAGCTGGGTAGCTTAGAAATGGGTCCAAAGCTGTTAAAATGGATAAGAAATTGGTTAGAGAACAGGTGACAGAGGGTGATGGTAAACAGAGTTCACTCTGAGGAAGGGAGGGCGACCAGCAGGGTGCCTCAGGGATCAATGCTGGGGTGGCGAGTTTTCCAACTGCTAGAATATTGCAGACAATATTTTTTCTGTTTATGCTTTAAAAATACCAGGAAGTTGAGCTGTGGGGGACACCTGAAATATTGAGTCCCTCAAAGCATGGGAAAGAGCAAGAGAGACCCCTGCTGGCCTAAAAGATAAGGCCACAAGCTATAACACAGAGAGGGTTATTACAAATTGCATGAACCAGGCCTATAAAAAGGTCCTCCAAACAGAAGCTAAGGACATTTCATTTTGGATACTGTTCCTGACACACAAGAGAAGCAAGCTTGTCATACTGAGGACCAGTGACTGCAAGAGAGAACTGGGTCTTTAAAAACTCATTTATTCTCTGGACGTTGATCAGCCACAAACCAGGTAGGAACTAGATAGTTACATTTTACACTGGGCTTTTGCATGTATATTTCCACCTTTATTTTTGTTACTCTGTAACCAGATTTCTAAACCTTTTGTTTGTAAAGTTTTATGACAAACATTTAGAGTTAGTAAAAGCAATTCTGGTTTTAAAATGGCCTGTGAGTGATCTTTGTGTGCATAGAAGTAAAAGTTTTAGTCACTTCTGAGACCATCTTGTAATTGCTAAAGCACTACCATTCACTGCCAAGACTAGGATCCTGAAAAAGGGGATCTGGATGCCTTATGTTAGGGAGATACACAGGTCTCAGGGAGAGTCAGTAAGGGGGAAACTAGGTGCTGCACACCCCATGAGAGAGGACACAATCAGGGTTATGAGGGCAAATCCAGAAGAGCTCGTAATGCCTGGGTCTCCCCCACCCCAGTACAGCAACTGAGGAGAGTTCTCACCTGGCTACAGACTTGAGACTGTATTTAGCCCTTACCCAGAATAGAGAGGGAGCCCTGGAACCTCATGGTGGGTGTTCTGTTGTGAACTCGGCGAGCATTCTAGAGGGTCACTTGAGGGTATTCCTGTTTCCCCCATCATGGATTGCACTTAGGTGTGGGCACTGTGAGCTCAGTGGACCTGGCCCTCAGGAGTGGGATTGTGACAGATCTTGTGGCACAGTGGTGGGATCCAAGAGATATTGGTGGCATAGGCATAGAGGTTGGATTCGAGGCCAGTGTATCAGATTGATAAACTGAAAATAATACACATGCAAACAGGGCAGAGATTTGGAAAAAAACAATTCGGTTGCAGTATAAAGTTCCCTATCTTTTTTTTTTGTTTTTTTCAGTGTACGTGCAGCAGTAGTTAGGGAAGAAGATGACTTCCAACTACATTGACTACACTGCAGACCACCTAAGGCAGTTGTGTCAGGAAAGAGGTGTCCAGTATGAGGGGCAAACCCCCCAAAAAACCTAATGAAGGCTCTCATGGTAGCAGATGAGCAAGCAGTTGCCTAGAACCTCGAGTCACAGCAGGTGACTGAAAGGGACCAGGCCTTGGGCATGGGGGTACCAAGGGACATTGCAGTGCCCAGTTCCAGGGAGGAGGACAGTGAGATCAGAGGGAACCCAGAGTCACAGTGCAAGGGTAAGACCACCACAGAGCTGGAGCTGGAAGGGATCCAGCTACAATATGAGCTGAAGAAATTGGAGCTGGAGCAGAGAAAGTTTGAAGCCCAAGCAGCAGAGGGAGTTTGAGAGGCCAAGGAAAAAGAAAAACAGTGCCAGAGAGAGGCTGAAGAAAAAGAAAGGCAGCTTCAGAGAGAGGTCGAGGAAAAGGAAAGGCAGCTTCAGAGAGAGGCTGTGGAAGAAGAAAGGCAGTGCCAGAGAGAGTTTGAAATGGAGAAGCTAAGACTCCAATGACCAGTGCCAGAGGCAGTAAGTGGCAGGGGTGAACCTGAAACTCCAGGGTTGGGGTATAAGTTAAATTCAAAATTAATAGTGGAATTTAAAGAGGGGGAGGATATGGATGCATTTTTGAATTTGTTTGAAAAGGTCTGTATCCAGGCCAAAATACCCAGGGAGTCCTGGAGCTTCCAGCTATCCCCGCTGCTTACTGTTAAAGGGCATGATGCACTAGGCCAAATGGACAATCAGGACAGTAGCAGTTATGAGAAACTTGAAGTTGCTTTGCTTAAAAAGTATGAACTAACTCCTGAGGCCTACAGGGTTAAAGTCCATTAACTCCAAAAAAGCCATGACATGACCTTTGAGGAACTCTCCACAAAGCAACATCAGTTTTTGAAATGTTGGTGGGAGGGGGTGGAAGCAAACTCTGTTGGGAAACTTGAGGAGGTTGTATTTTAGAGTAGTTATTTTGGGCTTGCCCAACAGAGTTGGAAACTTGGCTAGAGAACTGAGATCCAAAAACAGCACAGCAAGCTGCTGAGGTCTTGGATCACTATGCCAGGAGCAGACCTGCTCTGAAAGGAAGTGGGGCAGGTGTGGCAGGGCAGAAAGGGAAAAGTGCACCTTCAGGGCAGCTAAAACCCTCACTGCCTCTGTAGAAACGGTAAGCCCCAAATTACCAAAAAGGGATTTCTTGGATAAAAGAAATGATTACTGTTGATTTTGTAAACAGCCAGGGCATCTTGCTAGACAGTGTCCTAAAAAGACACAGAGTGCTGTGGTGCTCAAACTGAGTTGGGTGCACTGTATATCCCCGAAAGCATACCTGTAAACATGAGGGAGCACATACACCTGGTTACTGTAAATGGGGAGCAAACCCATGGGTTAAGGGACACGGGGGTGTCTCTTACCCTGGTAAAAGGGGATTTGGTTGGGCCTGAACAGCTTACACCTGATCAATTTGTAATGGTGAGGGCATTCAATGGGGAAGAGAAAACTGCCACTAGCTAGTGTTCTCCTGGACTGGGGTGAAACAGGAGAGAGGGTGCAAAAAGTGGCAGTGGCAGACAACCTTGCCCTGGATGTGATTATAGGGAATACTCTACAGCAGGGGGTGGTGTGTGCAGTTACCCACAGTCAGATGGCTAAGGCCCTTGTAGTTCTCTGAACCCCACAGAAGCCCCTGTGGAAAAAAATAGGAGTCTGGCTCCACAGCCTGTGTCTCCTGAAATGGAGAGTAGTGAAAGGGAAGTAGGACTTCCCCAAGAAGCAGTTCACAAAACATCTACAAAAGGTTACTCTGAGGAGGGAGGGGTAACCAATGGTCAGAAAGTTAGGGATGACAGTGATTTTGAATGCCCTGATGCTAGAGCTGTGGACCCCAGTTTAGGAACTGAGGGAGACATGTTCCATGCCTTGAGAAAATGTGAAGATTTTTCTGCTGCTCACAGGACTGATCCCAGTTTGGAGAGGCTGAGGGCTTGTGCAAAATCTGATGGGACACAGGGAATTGACATGCGACATATGGAAATTTGGGACAATGGACTGTTGTATACACAGGATGTGAGACCAGATGGAGAGGTGATAGGCAGGCAGCTTGTCATTCCAAGGGGTACCATGAGTGGTTGCTCAAGATTGCTCATGATATCCCCATGTCCAGACATCTGTATATCATGCGCACCATGCAACGATTGGCCCAGAATTTCTATTGGCCCAACTTCACCCAACAGGTGAAGGAATATTGAAGGTCTCGTCACCTGTGCCAACAAATAGGGAAGGCAGGTAATAAAACCAAAGCTGCCCTAATTCCCTCATGCATTGTGGAAGAGCCATTCCAGAGGATAAGAATGGATATTGTGGGACCCTTGAATACCACAAGTTCCTCTGGGAAAAGGTTTATCCTGATGGTGGTTGATTATGCCACCCGATACACAGAAGTGGTCACCCTCTCCTCACTTAGAGCAGACAAAGTGGCAGACATCTTGCTAGAGATTTTCTCCCATGTTGGGTTTCTGCAGGAGGTTCTCTATGATCAAGGGGGTAGCTTCATGTCAGACCTGATGAAGAGTTAGTGGGAGAGGTGTGGGATGGGGCAGAGATACACAACACCTTATCACTCACAAGCTAATGGTCTTGTGGAAAGGTTTAATGGTACCCTAAAATTGATGCTCCAAGTGTTTGCTGAACAGCATGGAAAGGACTGGAAGAAATCCCTTCCCCACCTGTTGATGGGACAGTTTTTGGATGGGACATTTGATGGGACAGTTTGACCGGGATAGGTGGGGTAGTTTCATCCTAATCAAGCAGAGATTGAGGCAATAGAGGTGTGGCCCATGCCTGAAACTCAGAGGTAAGTTACAAGTTTCCTAGGGACTACAGGGTACCACTGAAAGTTTGTGCCCAATTACAGTACCCTGGCAGCTCCCCTATCTAGCTTGTTGAAGAAAAGACAGCAAAAATGGGTAACGTGGGAGCCAGCCTGTGAGCAAGCCTTCACAGGGCTAAGAGAGGCACTGTGCAGTGTCCCTGTGTTAACCAATCCAGATTACACTAAGCAGTTTGTAGACCAGACAGATGCCTTGGATGTGGGGATTGGAGCAGTCCTCAACTAGACATCTAATTAGGGCAAAGACCACTCAATAGTGTACCTTAGGAAGACATTACTTCCCTGGGATCAGGCATACTCTACAGTTCAAAAGGAATGCCTTGTGGTAGTATGGGCCCTGAAGAAATTAGAGCCGTACCTCTATGGGAGATAGTTCGAGGTAAAGACCAATCACAGCCCCCCCGGTGTGGTTAAATCTGATGGGGAAGACAAATGAATGGCTAATCTGATGGAGTATTGCCCTACAGGCCTATGACATAACAATTACCCACAGGGCCAGGTCAGCCAACACAAATGCAGATGGCCTATCTCACCAGTTAGAATAGTAAACAGAATTATGGAAACTCTACCATACAATAGGGGTGTGTTCCCATAAATTCTAAGGAGGGAAGGATGTGGCAAGTTTGCCAACTGCTGGAATATTGCTGACAATATTTTTTTTATATTTTTTTCTGTTTATGCTTTAAAAGAGTTACATGCAGAGGATTTGGGTTATGTTTAAAATTCCCAAATAGGACAAGAGAATAAGCTTTGACAGAGGGATACATAGTTCACTGAAAAGGTCACAGGAAAGAGAGAAGGTCTTGCAAAATATATGACATTCCTCTGTGAACTGAGAACAGGCTTATTAGCCAGGAAACTAAGAGCCCATTTCAAACAGATAGAAGTCCCTGGTTAGCTAATTATAAGGAAACAGGTGTAATACAATCTCAGGAGATGGGAGAAGCTGGCCCTGTCATAAAAACATTAAGATCAAAAGTAAAATAGTTTAAGCAGGAGGTGTCAGAAATTTACCACATTTTTTTATAAGTGCCAGGAAGCTGGGCTGTGTGGGGGACACCTGAAATACTGAGTCCGTCAAAGTTTGGGAAAGATGAAGAGAGTCCCCTGCTGGCCTAAAAGATAAGACCACCAGCTATAACCCAGAGAGGGTTGTTACAGACTGCATGAACCAGGCCTATGAAAAGGGTCTGCAAACAGAAGCTCAGGATATTTCATTTTGGACAATGTTTCTGACACACAAGAGAAGCAAGATTGTCACATTGAGGACCAGTGGCTGCAAGAGAGAACTGGGTCTTTGCAAACTCATTTATTGTCTGGACTTTGATCATCCATAAACCAGGTAGAAACTAGGTAGTTAAATTTTACAGTGTGCTTTTGCATGTATATTTAACCTTTATTTTTATTATTCCATAACTAAATTTCTAAACCTTTTGTTTGTAAAGTTTGTATGATAAAAATTTAGATTTAGTAAAAGCATTTTTGGTTTTAAAACTGCCTGTGAGTGATCTTTGTGTGTGTGTAGAAGTAAAAGGTTTAGTCAATTCTGAGACCAGCTTGTAATTGCTAAAACATTACAATTCACTGCCAAGACTAGGATCCTGAAAAAGGGGATCTGTGTGCCTTACATAAGGAAGATACACAGGTCTCAGGGAGAGTCTGTAAGGGTGAACTAGGTGTTGCACACCCCATGGGAGAAGACACAGTTAGGTTTATGAGGGCAAATCCTGAAGAACTTGTATTGCCTGGGTCCCCCCACCCAGTACAGTAGCCAGGAAGAGTTCTCACCTGACTACAGACTTGAGACTGTATTTTGCCCTTACCCAAAACAGAGAAGAAGCCCTGGGACCTCATGGTGGGAGTTTAGTCATGAACTCGGCGAGCATTCTAGAAGGACACTTGGAGGGTATTCCTCTTTCCCTCTGTCATGGATTGCACTTAGGGGTGGATACTGTGAGCTCAGTGGACCTGGCACCCAGGAGTGGTTTTGTGACACTGGGACTGGTATTCTTTAATGTCTTCATAAGTGATATTGTAAAGGAGCTGAAGGGAATGCCTGCCTCATTACAGATGACACAAAAATCTGCAATAGGGTGGACACTCCAGGGGGGTGGAAAGGATGAGTAAAGCCCTGAGGAAACTAGAGGAGTTGTGAGGAGTGGTCAAGGGTATAGCAGCTGGGTTTCAATGTAAAAAAATGCAAAATGATGTACTTAGGGAACAGAAATCCATGGGCAGAGTACAAAATGGGTGGAGTAGTATTTATGATATTTGGTGCACTTGTGGCTGAATTTATGAGCGGCAGACCACAAGGAAATTAAAAGAGTGAATACAGGAGCATTTTAGAGCACTGAGACAGAAAAATATTCAACATCCCATTGCTAGACATTTGAATTTACAGACAGATCAAAAAGAACAGCTCATCAAATACATGGGTATTGACTATGTGCTTGTACAAACAAGAGGAGATGATAGAGGGAGAGTGTTGGATCAGAGGGAATCCAAATGGATTTTCTGTCTAAAAGCACTAACACCCTCTGGATTTAATGATGTCATGAACTGGACACCCTTTTTGTAGAAATAGTATCTATGATAAATATTTTCTATGTGGAGAATTTATCTGAATCCAGGATGGGTGGTCCATTTGTGTGGTGGAATACTGAAAGGAAGAATGTTTATATTATTCAATAAAATGAAATAAATTTTTATTGTGAGTTACAGTATGAGGGCTTTTTTTCAGTGGTTTAGTATTGGCGCAGTATGTGCTGTGAGGCAGTGCATGAGGGTGACAGAATTTGGGAATTAATCAGTAAATAGATCACTGCACCTCCATGCACTAATGAGAGCCTTTCAGCACATACTGCACCATACTATCCCCTGAATAGTTGTTGCAATAACTTCCTTAAAAGGAAAAAGATAGAAAGTTTTGTCATAATTATGCAAAATGTTTTTTGTACCCTATATGATTAAAAAATATAGAGATCACTAGAAATGATAAATCATTGTTATGTACTTTAATATACCAGGCTATATGAAACACTGTCTAAACACTTTAGTGATTAATGTGTAATTGATATATCTGCTTAAGTGGTTTCAATTAACTTGGATAAGGGGGAAATTGTGTGGAACACTGTATAAATGGTTATCTGACAGTAATGCCACACCCCTGACAAAGAGGTCTTTGGGGCCTCGAAATGCTGGGCTGCTATAACTGACATGGTATGTGAACCTGCATCTTATGTTATGAAATAATGTATGTATTTTTATACTGAAATAAATGCATGTTTATATTTATTGAGGTTGCTCTTAATAAATCTATTTGAGATTTGAAGTAACGTTTGCCTGGAGTTCCATTTCTTGTTTTGAATAGTATTTATGATCACCAGACAGGAAAGAGACCCGGAGGTAATCATATCAGATGACCTAAAGGTGGCCAGGCAGTGTGACAAGGCAGTAAGGAGGGCTGGTGGGATGCTATGGTGCATACAGAGGGGCACCAGCAGCAGAAAAAGGGATGTGGTGTTGCCTCTGTATAGATCGCTAGTAAGACCCCACCTACAGTAGTGTCCATGTTCGCATACAGGGAGGTACCCCAAGAGTTGACAGGGTTCTCCCTCTTCAAACTCTTTCATGAACATAGTGTGTGTGGGACCTTAGACTTGATCCAAGAAGACTGGGAAGGCAAGCACACCACCCAGGGAACTCCCATAGTGGAGTATGTCCTTAAGTTTAGGGAGAAGCTGAAGATGTTTATGGGAGTGGCCTAAAGCAACCTGTCAGCTGCCGGACAGAAGCAAATAGTCTGGTATGACCATGGAGCCAGAGCTCACTCATACAGTGCAGATCAGAAAGTCATGGTCCTAATTCCAGTCCAGAAGGAGAAGTTGAAGGCCGAGTGTGTGGGATCATATAAGGAAGTCTGACAGGTCAGTGATGTAAATTATATTGTGGAATTGCCTGAGAGGAGAAATATGCATAAGATGTACCATGTCAACATGATGAAGCCATATGCAAATAGGGCCGACATGGTATTTGCAGTGTGCAGTCCTGGGGAGGGGACAGATGAGGAAGATCCACTCTTGGACTTGCTAGAGGTAAGCAAGTGGGAGTCATCTCTGGAGGCAATCAAACTGGCACACCAGTTGACCCCAGAACAGTCCCAGGAAGTGAGGGAGGTTTTAGAGGACTTTGCCCCTTTGTTTATGGCCAAAATTGGATGAACCTCCTTAGCGACACATGAGGTAGACACAGGGAAGCAAGCACCCATATGGTAGACAATGTTCTGGGTGTCTGAGGCCATCCTAAAGGATATTAAGAGGGAGGTGGAGGAAATGCTGGATTTAGGGGTAATCCAGAAATCCCACAGCCCCTGGGCCTCGCCTGTAGTCCTCGTTCCCAAGCTGGATGTCTCTACTCGCTTCTGTGTGGACTGTCATGGACTCAACGCAGTCCTGAAGTCTGAAGCCCACCCAATGCCATGGACAGATATACTGTTAGACAAGTTGGGAGGGGTGACACCCCTTACCTCAGTTGACTTAATGAAAGGGTGCTGGCAGGCAAAGTTAACTGAGAGAGCTAGAGAGCGGTCGGCCTTCATCGCTCTAACAGGATTATTCAAATTCCGGGTAATACCTTTTGGAATGAAGAACATCCCTGCCACCTTCCAAAGGTTGGTCAACCAGGTGTTACATTTATTTATTTTATTTATTTTGTTTTTGTTGACTGGGCAAGTGCACTAGATAAATCCTGCCTATTTTCAGGCACAACCCAGGGGAAGTGGATACAGATGAATGCCAACTGACCTTGAACCAGATTAAGCTGTTGGTGGTATTTTTAGTGAATGAGGGAAATTTGACCAGGACACCGGGGAAATTCCCCTACTCTTTTTGATAAGTGCCATGGGATCTTTAACATTCACCTGAATTACCACCAATCCAGGCAGATGGGACCTCAGTTTAATGTCTCATCTGAAAGACGGCACCTCAGAAGTGCAGCACCCCACTTATGCTGCACTACAGTGTCAGTACTGGGATATTAACCCAAGTGCCAGATGTGGGAACTGAACCCACAGCCCTCTGATCTCCCCACCTCAGAGGCGAGTGTGCTACTGACTGAACCACTGACATCTCAACATGGTACATGGTACTGAAAAGTGTGCAGTTATTTATCTGGATGATATTCCCATCTTTAGTGGCAGCTGGAAGGATCACCTGTCCCACCTGAAGGAAGTGTTGGGCAGTATGCAGAGTGCGGGGCTCACTGACAAGGCTGAAAAGTGTCAGATGGCTATGGCAGAGGTGGTATACCTAGACCACATAGTGGGGCGGGGGCAGTTTCATCCCAATCAAGTGAAGATTGAGGCAATAGAGGTGTGGCCCATGTCTGAAACCCAGAAACAGGTTAGTAGCTTCCTAGGGAAAGCAGGGTGCTACCAAAGGTTTGTGCCCAGTTACAATACCCTAGTGACTTCCCTATCTAGCTTGCTGAAGAAAAGACAGCCCAAATGGGTAAAGTGGGAGCCAGCCTGTGAATGAGCTTTCACACGGCTAAAAGAAGCACTGTGCAGTGCCCCTGAGTTAGCCAGTCCAGATAACACTAAGCAGTCCGTAGTCCAGACAGATGTCTCAGATGTGGGGATTTGAACAGTCCTCAGACAGACATCTAATCAGGGCACAGACCACTCAATAGTGTACCTTAGGAAGATGTTACTTCCCTGGGATCAGGCATACTGCACAGCTGAAAAGGGATGCCTTGCGCTAGTATGGGCCCTGAAGAAATTAGAGCCATACCTCTACAGAAGATGCTTTGAGACACAGACCAATCACAACTCCATGGTGTGGTTAAATCTGATGGGAAAAACAAATGGATGGCTACTCCGATGGAGTGTTGTCCTACAGGCCTATGACATGACAATTACCCACAGGGCCAGGTCAGCCAATGCAAATGCAGATGGCCTGTCTTACCAGTTAGAACAGTTACCAGAATTATGGAAACTCTACCATACAATAGGGGCGTGTTCCCATAAATTCAGTCTAAGGAGAGAGGGATGTGGCATGTTTGCCAACTGCTGGAATATTGTAGACAGCAATTTTTTGTATATTTTCTCTGTTTATGCTTTAAAAGAATTACATGCAGAGTATCTGGGTTATGTTTAAAATTCTCAAATAGGCCAAGAGATTGAGCTTTGACAGAGGGATACATAGTTCACCGAAAAGGTCACAGGAAAGAGAGAAGGTCTTGCAAAATATTTGACTTTCCTCTGTGAACTGAGAATAGGCTGATTAGCCAGGAAACCAAGAGTCCATTTCAAAGGGAAGGAAGTCCCTGATTAGCAAATTATAGAGAAACAGGGGTAATAAAATATCAGGAGATGGGAGAAGTTGGCCCTGTCATTCAAACTTTAAGATCAAAATGAAAATCATTTAAGCAGGGGGTGTCAGAAAGTTACCAATTTTTTTAATAAGTGCCAGGAAGTTGGGCTGTGTTTGACACCTGAAATACTGAGTCCCTCAAAGTTTGGGAAAGAGCAAGAGAGGTCCCTGCTGCCCTAAAAGATAAGGCCACATGCCATAACACAGAGACGGTTATTATAGACTGTATGAACTAGGCCTATAAAATAGGCTCTGCAAACAGAAGCTTAGATTATTTAATTTTGGACAATGTTCCTGACACACAAGAGAAGCAAGATTGCCACACTAAGGACCAGTGACTACAAGAGAGAACTGGGTCTTTGCAAACTTATTTATTTTCTGGACTTTGATCATCCACAAACCAGGTAAAAACTAGATAGTTACATTTTACAGTGTGTTTTTGCATGTATATTTAACCTTTATTTTTGTTATTCTGTAACCAGATTTCTAAACCTTTTGTTTGCAAAGTTTGTATGATAAGCATTTAAATTTTGTAAAAGCATTTTTGGTTTTAAAACTGCCTGTGAGTGATCTTCGTGTGTGTGTAGAAGTAAAAGGTTTAGTCAATTCTGAGACCAGCCTGTAATTGTTACAGTGCTACCATTCACAGCCAAGACTAGGATCATGAAAAAAGGGATCTTGGTGTCTTAAGTAAGGGAGATACACAGGTCTCAGGGAGAGTCTGTAAGGGGGATCTAGGTACTGCACACCTCATAGGAGAGGATACAATCAGGTTTATGAGGGCAAATCCAGAAGAACTTATAATGTTTGGGTCTCTCCCCACCCCCAGTACAGCAACTGAGGAGAGGTCTCACCTGGCTATAGACTTGAGATTGTATTTTTCCCTTACCTAAAATAGAAAGGGACCTCTGGGACCTCGAGGTGGGTGTTCAATCATGAACTTGGTGAGCACTCTAGAAGGACACTTGGAAGGTATTCCTGTTCCCTCGTCACAGATTGCACTTAGGGGTGGGCACTGTGAGCTCAGTGGACCTGGCCTTCTGGAGTGGGTTCGTAACACATGGACTGGTTTTCTTTAATGTCTTTATAACTGACATTGCAAAGGAACTGGAAGGGAAAGTCTGTCTCTTTGCAGATTGCACCAAAATCTGCAGTAGGGTGGACACTTTTGGTGGGGGGTGGAAAGGATGAACAGAGACCTGATAAGACTAGAGTAGTTGTTAGGAGTGATCAAGAGTATGGCAGCTGGGTTTCAATGTGAAAAAATGCAGAATTATGTACTTAGGGGACAGAAGCCCTTGGACAGTGTACAAAATAGGTGGAGTAGTATTTATGATCACCAGGCAGGAAAGAGATCTGGAGGTAATCATATCAGATGACCTAAAGGTGTCCAGGCAGTGTGACAAGGCAGTAGGGAGGGCTAGTGGGATGCTGGGGTACATAGGGAGGCGCACCACTAGCAGAAAGAGGGAGGTGATGTTGCCTCTGTATAGGTCACTGGTAAGACCCCAACTGGAGTAGTGTCCAGTTTTAGAGACCACATCTCAGGACATCGACAGAGTGAAGGTGATCCAGAGGTGGTGCAGGGTCTGAATCAAAAAGCCCTGCAAGGAAAGACTAAAGGAACTCAGTGTGTACACCCTTGAAGAAAGGAGTGAGAGGGGGGATATGATAGAGATCTTTCAATACCTCACAGGGGTAAATAAGGTACAGGAGGGATGCATTTTTCAGAAGAAAAGGCATTCAAGAACAAGAGACATGCTTTGAAGCTGGAGGGGATAGATTCAGGAGAGATGTGAGCAAGTACTTCTTCACAGAAAAAGTGGTAGATTCCTGGAATGGACTTCAGTGGAGGTGGTGGGGGCAAAAACAGTGGTGGGGTTCAATAAATACCTGGGATAAGCAGAAGGGAATCATAGTGGAAAGGAAGGGGAAGGGAGAAAGAGCTGTAGAGAGGGGACGGCCACCAGTAATAGTGTAGGTAGGGAGAAATGGGCAGACTGGATGGGCCAAGTGGTTCTCATCTGCCATCAAATTCTATGTTTCATACTATCCAGCATGCAAAGCATAATTGCCTGCTGATTTTTTATGAACGCTGACATGCTGGCATTCAGTTCTTCTACTGATACCTCCTGATCACATGGAAACAGTTATATATTGTTTTTCTTACCCAGTGATGGCTGTCTGTGGTTGCATGTGTGGTTTTGTCTGTTTGTTGTTTAGGAGGGGGGTGCTAAAGTTGGAAAACCAAATGCCACATTTTCCTACTTTTGTGGCATTAGCTTGAACCCTAATTGGTGCATTAACAAAGTTTTTTTTTGTAATGAATATATATATATATATTCATATACATATATATATATGAATATATATATAGTTGCAGCAACTGACATGGTCAAATACTTCTTGAAATTTCTGTGATATCTCTAGAGAAATTTTCTGCCTACAGTACATTTTAGTGCCACTAGAGAAAATCAATTTAGAAACATTGGGAAATATCTGAAATATTTGACCATGTCATAGCTACAACTGTACACACACTATGTAGATGATATATAGTGGCACAGTAGCAGCATAAATAACAATATTAGGGTTGAGTATGTACTTCTATGTTAAAGGCAGCAGCAAAAGACCAAGCACCTACATCCTATCACCCCATAATATATCAATACATTCTGTATTTTGTATAAAAAAGTACAAGTTTATTTATTACTAATGAGTACCTACATATAAAAAGCAGGCATACAAACCTCCCACAGTGGAGCAGAACTTCTCAACACCGTTTCGCACCCCTGTACTTTTTTATGCAAAATACAGAATGTACTGATATATTGTTTGGTGATGGGATGTAAGTGTGAGGTCTTTTGCGGCTACCTAATATCATTTTTGATTGGCATACACTACTTAGCATTCTGGGCCACCGTTCTGGGCAAGTCTTTTCTTTGTAAATTTAGTCAGTTGGCTTCTATGTTAAATCCTGATTTTTGCACCTTGATAACGTGGCCATCCCTAGGTGGGATTACCTAAAATTTAGAATGTGCATAGTTAGTGCCAGGATCTCTGGGTCCTGTAAATATGGTAAGCATGGGATCAGTGGCTTAAAAGTTGAAAATGCATAAAAAATACGGTTTTTAAGACTTTTTTTGTTGCTCATCAATAGCACAAAAATGGCTGCGAGCGGAAACGTGAAACTTTCAGGTTTATTTAAGTTTGGCCTGAGGATGATTGTTTGATAGGTGGCTTGACTGAAACATGAGCAGATTTTAAATAGTGAAGAAAATAAAATGCCATTCTGGTGCATGCACAGTTCATGTTTTCTCAGCTTTTTCATAATGAGTTGTGCAGAAATGACATTTATCACTTTTGTGACTAAGACACATGGTTTTGTGAACCTAAATTGCCATGAAAATGGGAAAACACAAGAAAGGTTTCCAGATGAAAAGCAAGAAAATATTGTGGAAGTTAAGTCTGAAACCTATGGCATCAATCGTGTAGTGTGTTAGTTTAATTCCTCAAATATTTTTCTGGTTTAAAAAATAATTTTTAGAATAATAATGAAATTAAGGTGTTTCCTCCAGTGAACCAGTTTTGTAACTCACGAACCCACTTTTGTGAGACTCAGTGGTCATGCAACTGTGAAAAAGAACAGAAAACATTGCACATTACAAGCAAGAAAATCTGTTTGAAATTAAGCCTGAAGCCTATCTTCAAAGTGTTGTTTAAAGTAAAACACTATTTGTTATCCTGTAACTCATGTAATTTTTTTTTGAATGTTGTGTTTTTTATGCATTTGTAATTGTGTTATGTTTCTGGTCACCCGTGACAATGGGCACTATTGCTTATGGGAACACCAGGTTACCAAATTGAATCAAATCAGGCCATACTTGTTTGGCAGACAGTGGAGGGTGTAAGGTTGTATTTCAAGTTTTGTTGTTGTTTAGAAAACAAAAATGTGCTAAAAGATTTCACATCACAGAAGAGGACTGCACCCAGGTTATGAAATCACACATGGGATTATTGCTGTGTAATAGGCATAAAGACTCTCATTATAAATGTATTCACTGCTTGTATTGCTTTCCACAGATTGCCCATACGTTTCATCCACAGATCTCACCCATATGTGGTAGATGTGGAGAAGCTGTAGTTACATACATACATTGTTTTTGGTCCTGTCCCATCCTACAACAGTTTGGGGGGTGGGAGGGGCTGAGAAATCTCGAACATTGGGGAACACCCTGTGACAGTGTCACCAGTCCCCTTACTATTTGACATGAAAGATTTGGGGGATGAGGGTTGGGCCCTGTTCCCTCTCTGGTTCAGAGTCCTCCTATCCCTGGCCAGACACTGTTTCTTAAATACGCGGGTATCTTGTATAAAACCTATGTCACAGCAATGGAAAACATTAGCCATCCAAACTCTAGCCCTGGCGAGGTTATCATATTTCATGACAGTCAGGGAAGACAAATTCTTAGAAGCATGAGCCCCTTTCTCGAACTCGCTTTCATCAATGGAGGCTCAGATCTTTAAAAAGCAGGCTTAGGAGCCGAGAGACTAAGGGAATTGGTAAAACAGATTGAAGTGATACCCTTCACTTATGGATATAAGATGGGTATTGTGTACTGCACCCGGCTATCCCATGAATTTAATACTGGACTCTATTTTATCAGACTTCATGGATGGGAACTTTTTAAGTTAATGTAAGTTATTGAAAGTTTTTATTTGTTTCTGATAGTTGCTTTTATTGTAATCTCTATAACAGTTTGTTGTTTTTGATACGTTGTGTAAGTGTGTTCATAGTTTTTTTTACTGTGCTGTAATAAATGAATGTATGTTGTGTATCTTACTTCATTTTTTCAATATTAATAAAAAGATTTAACAAACAAAAAAAATTAAGAAAAATAGGATGAAGCATGTCATGATAAGCCCTGCTTTTGTCAGTCATGAACATGCCTTTGTGATTCACGTAGCCACTTTCAGGAAATACAGCCTCATTTTCTGTCACTTAGTCTCAAAACAAGAAAAATCTAGCTGACTTTGTAGGGTTGTGTCTGTGAACATGCAGTAGAAATCCTTAAATACATATGCAGCTGCTTCGTGAGTGACCCCGCAGTGCCACTAATAAAACAAGCTACAGGTCAAGTGCAGTAAGCGTTATTATCGTTTGCTTGCCATGCGGTGTAAGAAAAGCAAAAGCTAAAGGTGTCAGTCATTATATATATTTTCCAAAAAGTATGGAAATAAATTGCAAACAACTATTGGGGGAAGCACAGAACATACAATGTATGAAAATGAAGAATTAAAATAAAAAGACACTGGGACCTTGGCAAATTAGTGTAGTGTTCCTCAGGGCTTGAACAATCATGAAATGCACTGTTGGTACTGCACTGTCTTGTCATATGAATGTACAAGTATATGAAAATAGCTAGCAGAAGAAGACATATTTGTCTGTATAGTCTGCTAGATTTGCAGAGCCCCTTCCAGCTACTGCTGTAGGAGCTGCCCCCCTGGCCCATCAACCTGACCTCCCTTTGTACCTTTCCTGCCCCCCCAGTGACCCTGTCCCTCCCTTTCACCCTGTCTGACCCCCTCTTGACTCCATCCACCATCTCTAGAGAGATAACCTCCTCCGGGAATTCATTCCTCCCTGCCATCACTCGTTCTGTGAAGAAGTGTCTCCTGACCTCCTTCTTGAACCTTCACCCTGCTAGCTTATGGCAGTACCCCTTTATATTCATGTTCCCATTATGATAAAAGAGGTCTCTTGTATTTACCTTGTTGATACCTTTTATCTACTTTGAATCATGTCCTTCCTCTCGCTCCTCTCCATGAATGAGTATATATTGAGGTCATTTAGCCTGTCCTCCTATGCTTTTCCTTGAGGTCCCTGAACCATTTTCATCACCCTGTTCTGGACTTCCATGAGCAGGTTTATAAGCTTTGTCAGGTAGAATCTCAAGTATTGCATGCCATACTACAGGTGTAGCTGCAGCAAGGATCTGTACAGTGGAAATATAACCTCCTTCCCCCTGCTCCTGATCCCCTCACAATACACCAAGGCATTTTGTTTGCTTTGTCTGCAGTCATCCTGCACTGTGTAGATTGTTTCAGGTCACTCATGGTGTCCACCCCCAAGTCTTTTTCCTCTTGCAATTTGGTGACCTTGACCTCAGCTAGGCAGTTGTTGGTCCTTGGGTTCCTACTTCCTATGTGCATAACTTTGCACTTCTTTGCATTGAACCTGAGTTGCCATATTCCAGACCACCTTTCTAGCCTGGCTAGGTCTTCCTAAAGGTTTTATATCCCATTAGCAGTGTTTACCCTCCCACAGAGCTTGGTGTCATCAACAAAGAGGCAGAGCTTGCCCTTTATGCTGTCTCCAATATCACTTCTAATGATGCTAAACAACACCAGGCCAAGTGCCAAGCCCTGTGGTACCCACTGGTGACTTCAGTTCAACCAGATAGACCCCAACTACCACCCTGTGAGTCACATCTCCCAACCAATTTGCCACCTACCTAGTTAATTTAGTCCCTGTCCCTAGGTCTTTCAACTTCCTGATCAATCTCTTATGGGGCACCAAGTCAAAGGGCTTGCTAAAAACCAGGTACAGTATGTCAACCACTTGACTCTTGTGTGCTGTTCTTGTTACCAAGTCAAATAAGTTGATCCGATTGGTTTGATAGGATCTTCTTGCCATGAACCTGTGCTTCCCCTCGTCCTGACAACCATTTGACTCCAGAAACTTGGCCAGCCTTTATTTAAAGTTAGTCTCAATTAATTTACCAACAATTTAGGTTATACAGACCAGTGTGTAGTTGCCTAATTCATCTCTTGGCCAACTTTTATGGAGTGCTGTCACATGTGTGGTTCTTCACTGCTGTGGTATCTCACCACATATCCAGCAAGCTGTTGAACAGATCCACCATTGGACCTGCCAGGTCCTCCACCAGTTCCCTCATAACCCTCAGGTGAATACCATCTGTACCTGGGAACTTATCAACTTTAAGGGCCGTGAGCCCTCCTTTCACTTATTCCTCTGGGATCTTGACTTCTGCCTCATCCCCTCCTGAGATCATAAAGCCCTTTGGCCTCATGGTTTTATGATCTGATTAGACCCCTTGCTGAGTTTATTTCCTTGTATACCTCACATATCCATCATTTATTATATGTATAATATCAGTTTAAAAGTTAAACATTTTAAATCAGCTGTTTGTGTTGAGATTTAACTTTTAGTCTTTGAGTTCAGCAGCTGGTTGGAGGGTGAGGGAGGCTATCATAATGTCATCAGTTTGTGAAGGCTGCTTTCTTATTGGTTCTGAAAACAGCTCCTGTTATAAAATATATGGTTTTGATTGAGACATATGCAACTTCATAAATAAATGTTTGTGATATAGCGAACCCCTAAAGTAAACAACTGTGACAAAAACAACCTCTAAAATTATATGCTATTTTTAAACATTTGATATGTCATCAATTAAAATAACTTCATTTGTGCTTTTTTCTCACCACTAGTGATATATATTATGAGCTGCAGCAGAATAACACATTTATATAACAAGGTTGACCCTGTTGCTCACTGATCTCAGTGAAATTAGAAACCTTGTTACCCACCCCAATGATGCCACTTTTGGGAATAATAGATGATTGACAGCTCAGTTTACATGCTGTTATTCTCTAAAGTGGTGTCACTTCTGGGAACAGCAGTGTGTTAATGATGATAGACACCCTTACATTCTTGCCTGGAAAACCAATCTAAAACTGCCTCCCCCAATTTAACAGAGTAAAACGGAATAAAAGAAAGACATTCCTGAAGTAAGAACAATACAAAAATACAGGTAAAATCAATACTGACATCAGTGCTTGGCAAGGTTATAAAGCCATGAACAAATATTGAATAATGGGGCACTTGATTGGGTCCAAGGTTCTTGCCCCATCTCAGCACAGCTTTGTGAGATGCAGATCTTGCCAAACCAAACTGATTACCCTTTTTGACAGGGTGACTAGTGAGATGGGTAGACAGTCTATTTGTACTTCAGCAAGGCCTTTTAAACTGTGGTGCATGACAAGCTTCTGGGCAAATTACACCAGTGTGGTATACATGAGGCATACACAAAGTGGATTGCTGAGTACAGATAAGAAGCAGAGTGTTGTAGTGGATGAATGAAATGAATAAAAAAAGAGGGGTTCTCAGTGGCATACCTCAGAGATCTGTGCTAAAACTACTGCTGTCATTTTCATCAGTCAGCTGATAGCTGCAGCAGGCTACTTAAGTTCATCAATGACACTAACTCTGCCAGGGTGGTGGACTTCTTTCAGGATAGGGATGAACAGCAGGAGTACCAGAATAAGCTGGACAGTTGGCTGGACTCCTGAAGTCTATGATTAAGTGCAGCTGAATACAGGATGCTACACTTGAGGAGGGAAAACAGGTAGGACATAGACATTTCTCTGTCAGATATGGAGCTAAAAAGAATGGTCCCATAATCCGTGATTGGGAGAAGGCAGTGGTTTGCAGTGACTAAATGGGTTTAGTCAGTCAGACACCATTTATCTCTATAAAGTGGCCCAAGTGTTTTATTCAGTTGAATGTTGAGATGATCCACATGAAATTTTAAGGATAGTCTGACATTGAGGTGGATACCTAGATATTTAAAACTGTTGATAACTTTAAATTTTGAAGAATCTAGTGTGTGTATGTAAAGGGCATCCAGAAAGGGAATTATTCTGTTTTTCTCCAACAACAAGTGCTAAGATCGATAACTGATAAGTGGCAAAATCACAAGTTAGATATGAAGTCTTATCCCTCATGTGTGGGGATAGATGTGCAATTCCACTGCACAGCATTATGTATTTTATACTGTATAAACCACATCACAGTACAGTTTACAATAAACTCTCATGCTATGTATTTAATCCATCAGTCCATCATGAAATGCTTATATTTATCCTTTGGTATAAAAATTTCTTGGATTCTCTGATAATTTGTGCATATTTGTCCTTTATATGTATGTTGTGAAATTATGTTTGTGATATTTGTAAGATTGTTCCTGTAATATACTTTATTACATGATGTTATTGTACCTTTTGAAACTGTATTTTAAAACAGGACAACTTTGATTAACAGGGCCTCTTTTGGTCCTAAAAGTTACCTTCCTGTCAAAAAATATTTTTTTATCTATCTATCTATCTATCTATCTATCTATCTATCTATCTATCTATCTACTTTTTATTTTTAAGTTGTCGATGTTCTGGTGGTTTTAAAACACTTAGCTGAAGAGCAACTTACAGTATATGAAATGTTATGGCAACTCAGCTAGAATACATCTACCACAATACAGTAAAAATGGAGTTGCAACATTTAAACATTTTGTGGAAGAATATGCGCTGGTTTCAGCAATTCATAAAAGGAATGGAAACGCAATTCATTGCTGTGAGAAGTTAATGTGAACTGAACTGCAATTGCAATATTTGAATCAGATTAGAGTTTTAACTGGTTTTAGATTAAACTGCCAGTTTTTTGTTTTTGTTTTAAACTTTACATGTGATGGGGAAATGGTGCAATTATATAAAACAATAAAAATACACATGATAAATTGGCACTGCCCACCAAAAGCCTTTGACTTGAGAAGTTAAATAAACATTACTAAAATATAGCAGTGTATCCACCTATGTGGGCTTCCATAATGCATAAATCAATAAATCGGTAAATATATTAATCCAAATGCTAACATTCAGTACATATATGTGTGTGTGTATCTATCTATCTCTCTCTCTGTCTCTATATATATGTATATATATATATATATGTTTTCTTTTTTCTTTTCAAAAAACTACGTTAATGCATCAGTTATGGTTGATATCAAACCATAAAAAGAAGGGAAATATGACATTAGGGTTTCCAACCCTAACACCATCATGCCCACCCTGCACACACCAACAGGTGTTGGGGTGTGCCTTGGGGTCATCAGCCCTAATACTCACCCTATTCCATACCTAAAGCTGAGATGGGTACAGTATAGGAGAATGGCATGAGGGTTAGGGCTGTTGACCCCAATGCTCACCACCAATGCCTGTTGGTGTGTGCAGAGTGGGGGTGGAGTATTATAGTTGGAATCCCGAACATCATATTTCCCTCCTTTTTATGGTTTGATATTAACCATAACTAATGCATTAATGTATTTTTTTTCTCATAGAGTTTCCTTACTTTCTGAGGTAGTGTAATTGTAGCCTTATTTGCCTGTGGGAGTGCAGGGCCATCTTGGCCCTGGGCTCCCACCCATGTATAATTTTTTAGATAGAGTAATCTTATCCTTATTTACCTGTGGGAGTGTAGTGCCCTTTGGGCCCTGCGCTCCCATCCCTCCATAGATTTGTATATGTAAGTTGCCATTGAAGGGCCCTGTGCTTCCATTTTTAGGACAACAGTAACAAATTGCCAGCATAGCCATCTTATTACCCCATCTTATGTACCTAGTACAGAAAATGTTCAAATCCCCACCAAAACATCATTTGGTGCAACTGTAACACCATTCCGTGCCATGGGTGTGAAGACACATTTTAACTAGGATTTGAAAAGTGACAGCTGTGACACACATGAGGTGGGGTAATAAGAAGTCCATGTTGAAAATTTGTGGTCAAAGTCTATTTAATTTCCAAAGTTATGAGGATGCATAGTGAAATTGCATTGAATGGTCATAACTTTGCCATTGTTAGATATTTTGACTCCACATTTTCAAAATAGCCTTCTTATGACCCACCTTATGGACAATATAACTGTCATTACACAAATCCCACCAAAAAGGTGAAATTGCCAAGCAACCGCAAAATCACCTTTTGGGCGGAAGTTGTGTAATGACACCCCCATTGTTCATGAGGAGGGGTCTTAAAAATGGCATGTTGAAAATTGGGTGTCAGAATATGCAAAAATATCAAAGTTATGCACCAAAGTTGAAAATCGCATTGAAATACATTGATTTCCCATACAAAAAAAGATCTTTTTTCGTGAGTTGTCATACGAAACAAGATCTTTTTTCGTATGACGCAGATACGAAAAAAGAATTTCAAAGTTAAAAAACAAAAACATTTTAACAGCATTTCTCAAGCAGTAAAGTGCAGAATACAGTTAAGGGGGTTCTGTCAAGCAAGCTACATGTGTTGGTTCCTTCCTAGAATATCATTTTCAGGGGTTTCCAAGATTGAATTTCTCAGGCAAAACTGAAAACAAGATGGTGGCCATATGAAAAAGATTTTTCTCAAATGAAAAAGGATGATGTTATATGAGAAATTTTTTTTCATACAGCTATCTTTTAGTGCTTACTGAGCATGCTCAGAAACTATTTTTTCAAATTTTTAAAATGCAATAACTTAAAAAGGGCTTTTTTTTCCCACCAGACTAGCAAAAGACACATCTGTAGGCTAGTCCCTTTCTGCCCTGAAAATGTCAGACCAAGATTCCAAACCGTCTGGGCAGTAGGCAAGTTCAAAGAAAAATCCCAGCAGTCAATGAATGAAAAATGCTTTTTTCATCTTTCCGGGAACTTGCAAACCACACATCTGACCAGAACATAACTTGCCACATTCAGAGGTCTACCCTGGGCTACAGTGCATGCAAATTTGCATACAAATCCATTCTATGGTTGCAAAGTTATTGAAGTGCAAAATGTAGAGTTTAACACTGAAGTGCCTACTCAACCCTAACTATAGGAATGCAACCGTGCCCCTATAATACAGTACCTATATATATATATATATATACTGTATATATATAGAGAGAGAGAGGGAGAGAATAAATGATTGGTAAGTATGTTTTATGATCTGCTTAGCCCCCTCAGTAGAAACATAGACTTTGATGGCAGACAAGGACCGCTAGGTCCACCCAGTCTGCCCATTTCCCTGCCTATTGGATAAACTGCAGATCCTAGTTAACCAACAGCCTACCTCTTCCTAACCCCCACCAGAATTGCCTTATGTCTGTTCCATGCATTTTTGAATTACCCCCACTATTTTTGACACTATTACCTCCTCAGGAAGGCCGTTCCATATGTTCACCATCCTCTCCATGAAAAAATACTTCCTTACGTTGCCCCTGAGCTCTCCCCCCTCTATCTTCAAATTGTGCCCCCTTGTTCTTTCACATCTCTTTTCCAGAGAGATTCTACCCTCTTATACTTTGTTGACTCCCTTGAGGTACTTGAAAGTTTCTATCATGTCCCCCCTCCCTCCTTTCTTCAAGGGTATACATATTAAGCTCATTTTGCCTCTCTTCATATGGCTTCTGGTGCAGACCCTGCATCATTTTAGTTGCCCTCCTCTGGACTGCCTCCATTTTGTCTATGTCGTTGTGGAGATGGGGTCTCCATAATTGCACACAGTACTCCAGATGGGGTCTCACCAACTGTCTGTACAGAGGGATAACAGCTTCTTGCTTTCTACTGGTGTTGCCTCTCCCTATACAACCCAGTATCCCCCTAGCCCTCCTTACTGCCTTCTCTCACATTGTGTGCTTACCTTTAGGTTATCTGATATGACTACTCTGAGGTCCCTTTCCATTTTTGTTGTTGTTTTTACCTCCCCCCATTGTGTACTCTTCCCATGGATTTTTGTTTCCCAGGTGCATTACTTTGAACTTCTTTGCATTAAATGTAAACTGCCATACTTTTGATCATTTCTCCAACCTTGTCAAGTCCCTTCTCATCCTTTCCACCCCACCTTGTGAATCAACCCTGTTGCAGATCTTTGTATCACCTGAAAAGAGACATACTTTTCCTTCCAGTCCCTCTGCAAGGTCACTTATAAAGACACTGAAGAGGACTGGTCCTAGTACTGAACCCTGCTGTACTCCACTAGTAACCCCCCTTTCTTCAGAGTGAACTCCGTTTACTATTACCCTTTATGTCCTGTTCTCCAGCCAATTTTTTACCCAGGCTACCATCTTGGGACCCACTCCAGGGCTGGCTAACTTGTATATTAATCTTTTGTGTGGGACTGTGTCAAATGCCTTGCTAAAGTCTTGGTAGGCCATGTCCACATCCCCTCCCTGATCTACTACTTTGGTCACCCAGTCAAAGAAATCTATTAGATTCATCTGACATGACCTTTCCGCTGTGAATCCATGCTGCCTTGGGTCCTGTGTCCCTCTGGCCTCTAGGTACTCAACAATGCTTTCCTTCAGAAATGATTCCATCATTTTAGCTATCTTGCCTCCTTTCTATGTCCTTTGACTTCCTACCTTCTTCCTTTACCTGTCTGAAATGTAATTGTTACCGTACCATAGATAGGGTGTTTCCTACTTTCCATTTTCAACCCTTTTAGCATTTGCTATCTTCCTGATGTCTACTACTTCCTACCCTCAGATTGTTACCCCACTAGCAGTACATACTTAACCTTAGACTGTCTAATCCAGTATGTCCATAGACAGTACTGTGTTATCTCTTATCTTGGTCAGGTGTTCCTCCTGCAGAGTGCAGACTGCCTGCAGATGCCAACACAAGCCTTAAAATGGATGTTCCACTCCTGCGCTGTCCCACTCAAGTGTTGGGACATGTGTGTGAAGGGACATGCTGGGCAAGGGAGTCTTTTATAGTGTTCTTGTAAGAAGGCACTAAGCCTCTGGCAGCTCCACCCCCAATCATAAACCTGATTCACAGAGATTTCTTAATCTACTCACCACCAAGATTAATTTCTTGAGCTATGTTTCCCACACTACCTGTAACAAATTTAAAGACAAGTCTGAAAAATGCCTCCAAACACTAACTAAAAATGTATTTCCTATCTACTTACTGCTACTTTAAAGGGGAACAGTTGGCACCAAGGGCCCAATACTCAAGTGTGAGACTGGTCCCAATGTGCACTTTGTGTGCAAAAGCATTTTGGTTTGCTTACTGTATACTGTAGTGTAGTGCATTGTATCAGACTAATTTTGTTTAGTCCTAAACTGACATCTTCTATAACTACAAATCCCAGAATCACCTGCAGCTGACCTTAAAGCAGTGTGAGATTCAATAGCCTCCAGTGCATGTTAGAGTTTATATAAGTTCTGACTTGTTGTTTGCTGGTCCGCTGTCCTCCCTGGAGAAAAGCAGAACGGAAAATATCCAATTGGAGATTATAAAAGCTCTAACATGCACTTTTACACCGGGCACAGTGAGTAAATCAAAAGGTTTTTGCACACAACATGCACATTGGGACCAGTCCCACACTTTAGTGAGAGGCCTTTTGTGCTAATTGTTCCCTTTTAAGTGTGGAGAGAAAGTATATACATATATAGTTCTTTCCAAAAAAAACTTCATTAATGCACCAGTCAAAGTTCTGTTTAATGCTGCAAAAGTAGGGAAATGTGGTGTTAGGGTTTCCTGGATTGCCAAGACTCTGGAAACCCAAAACCCTATTTTTTTTTCCTTTTGCTGCTTGTGGGGTGGGGGAAGGAAGTTAGGGTTGGAAACCCTAATGCCACATTTCCCTATTTTTATGGCATTAATTTGAATGCTAACGGGTGCATCAACATAGTTTTCTGCAAATAATAGATGTAGTGTACTAGCGCGGTCGCATCAGTATAGTTAGGGTTGAGTAGGGTGCTTAATGTTAAACCCCTAAATTTGCACCTTAATAACTTTGCCCCCATTCAGTAGAAGTGCATGGATTGTTGTGTGCATAGTCTGGGGGGCAATGTCTCTTGATTTGGCAAGTGGTGTGTCAGTCGCATGTCCAGATTCCGAGATCCAGATAGTGCAAAAAGTGGAAAAGTCAGGTTGTGACTGTTTTCTTTTTTTTTTGCTTTTACATATAGTCCTGATGGTTTGGAATTCTGTTCGAATCTTTTCAAGGTAGGAGGGTCTTTTCCTAGAAAGAGGCCCCTTTTTTTTGGTTTAGTGAAAAAATATTAATCATTTGCTGAGTCATAAGGATTTTAAATTTCGGTTCTAAGCATGGTCAGAAAGGTTTTTCATTTATATGTTCAATGCAAAAGAAAAATTGCAGCTCACAAAAGAAGATTATGTGAGCTGAAATTATTCTTTCATGAGAAAAACTTCTTCTTTCATATGGCCACAGTCTTGAATTGTATTTAAAAAAAATTGAAAACCCATAAAAATTATACCCTGGAGAAAAGCAAACACATGAATCTAACTAAATGAGACCTATTTAGCTCAATTCTGGAGTTTGACTTTTGAAAAAATGGCTGCAAAATATGGCTCTGGGCCATCCCTAAAATCTTAGGTGGAAGGGTTAGTGAGGGCTGCTGATTCTTCTTTTGTGTGCCAAAATTCTTCTTTTGTGAGTCTGACAAAGGAAGAATCTTGGCTCATGAAAGAATAATTGGCTCTCACAAAAGAAGAAATTTCTTAATTCTTTATTCTCTTTCATATCAAAAGAAGCTCATGAAAGAATAATTTCTTCTTTCGTGAGATGACATTCTTCTTTTGTGATCTTTTTTTGACCTGAAAGAAGAATTTGTCACAAAAGAAGGTTTTTCAAAAATGTTACAAAAGATTTCCCTAATATGAAAGAATAACTGTTCTTTTATGAGACCATACGAAACAAAAATATCTACTCACAGAATTTTGCCTTTGTATAAAATAAAAAAGCTTTGGTTTATAACAAGGCCATTTAAAAAAAATTACCTCAAATTTTCAACATGACTTTTTTGGTCACAGTTCATGAACCAGTAAGGTGAAAATTTTCAAATCCGAACTGGAAGGTGACTTTGTGATCATTCTGTGAAATCATTTTTTGGGCAGGATTAGACAAATTCCACCTGTCTGGTTCATGAGGTGGGGTGGGTGATAAAAAGACTGTTAACAATTTTGGGTCATATTAAAAAACAAAGTTATGAAGGTAGGCTCTGCATGTCAAAAGTGTTAGGAAGAAGTAGGCTGTTGGTTAACTAGATTCTGCAACTTGTCCAGTAGGAAGGGAAATGGGCAGACTAGGTAGGCCAAGTGGTCCTAATCTGCTGTCAAAGTCTATGTTTCTATGTGTCTGTATCTGTAGCTGCATGGAAGTGCGTAGCCCTCTGAGCTCTGCATTTCAGCACCTAGAAGGAATCCTCATTTGGTATGGAAGCACAGGGTCCAGAGGGCCTTTGCTTTTTTACCCCCAAATGGACCCCTCACTTGCCACAGGGCTCCAAGGGCTTCTACATCTGTAGCTGCACAGAAGTGCAGGGCCCATAGGACCCTCTGCTTCCACAGCCTGATGTACTCCACATTTAGTATACCACCCATGGCCCTACACATCTGCTTCTGTAGCAACATGTAAGGGCCCTGCACTTCTGCAGCCAGACAGATCTGTTCCAAACTTGTGTGAATGAGAATACAATTCCACCATCTCAGAAAGAAAGGAAATTCATTGCAAAAAAAACTGTGTTAGTGCACCAGTTAGGATTCAGCTTAAATCTACAAAAGAAGGGAAATATAGTGTTAGGATTTCCAACCATAACTCCCCCCCCTCCCCAAGCAGCAAAAGGACAGGATCAGACAAGCAACCTCAGACAGCCATCATCTGGCAAGAGAAACAACATACAACTGTTTCCAGATGACAGAAGACATCCATCATCATGATCCAGCACTTCTGCAGTCATGGATACGCATGCACACTTGAACACATATGCACCAACTTCTAGCTGCAGATAAAAATGCACAATGCCCAACAAAGAAGACAAATGTGGGTGTGTATGTTTTTCTGTTAGCAGCTTTGTACATAGCTGCAGAAGCAAAGGCCCCATAGATGCCTTTGCATCTGTCGACAGGTACAGTTTTAATTTGGGCCCTGTGTCTATGACAGCAGAAGCACAGGCTCTACAGTTACCTGAGTTTTGCAGACAGAGTCGAGTGTGCATGTCTTACAATGTGCAGTTGTATCTGTCTCTACAGAACTCTAGGCTCTACATGTGCTGTAATTCAGCAAACAGAAGTACTTTTTTAATCTGGTCATCCTTGATTTGTGTATGTGGCTACAGAAGTGCAGGCCCCATGGTGTCCTGTGATTTGCAGATAGAAGTGGGTGTGTATGTCACACTATGCAAGTATAGATGTGTCTACAGAATTGCAGGCTACATAGGGGCCTTTGCTTCTGCAGACATAAGTAGGTGTGTATGTCTTACGCTGTGCAAATGTATCTGTGGCTACAGAATCACTTCTGCAGACAAAAGTAGTGTACTGTTGTGATCTGGGTATTCTGGAATTGTATACATTTGACTGCAGAATCACAGGACCCACACTGTCCAGTGCTTCTGTAATCAGTAGTGGCTGTGTATGTGTTAACTATGCAATTGTGCCTGTGTCTGCAGAATGGCAGGCTACAGAGGAACATGTTCTTCTGCACACAGTATCTGTGCTTCTGCACTCCTCTGTTCTAGAAAATACAAAATCACACATGCCCCCACAATGCAAAGCATCATGGGCTGCATATGCAAATCACCACAGAATGTTATGCTGGTCCAACTTTAAGCAGAATTGCATGGTGCCGAAAGGCCTCTCACACTTCCTTGTTTTCCTGAATCTGCCTCCTGCCCTTGGTGATACCCTGCACTAGCCCCTCCCACATGTTTTCTAATATAAATTCCTCTGATTGCCTTGTCCATTCTCCTGATCTGTACCATGACTCCCTCCTCTCAGATGTATAGCCCATCTTGGGCATACAGGTATCCCATGATCTCGAAGACCCTCTAGTTGGCCAGAAAATCAAAATTCTCCCTCTTAAGATGTGCAATAGAAGAAAGTAAAAATTTTTAAAGTTTGTATGTATGTGTACCTAAAATAGTTCTTCCACCTGTGAGAGTTTTTTTTTTTAATTCTATTTTTTCTCCCCTACGGCCGAACTCTCTCTCCCCGGCAACCTCCAAACCGCCATCTCTACCTCCTTGCTAGACCACAGTTGGTCCCCCCACTCTTCTCCAGCCCAGGCATCTCCCAGATCTGCCCTCCGGGGAAGGATCACCCTCACCCAGGATGTTCTATCAGTAAGTATTGAGCCACCGGGCTGGAGAGGGGAGGAAAGCAGAGAGGGCCTGGTCTGACTTCAGGAGTGTGGATTGCAGCTGGAGGCACCATCACCTATCAGCAGGGGGGGTTCTTGTGTTTTTCACCCCTGTGGAGCCCGGCTGCCAAGGCAATGCATGCTGTGACTCCACCCCCTGGAATACACCACAATGCTCTTTCGGCTACCACCCAGCCTCTGCCAGAGGTCGCTCATTGAGTGGTCGTTACCCCAGCCCTCCCTGGGGAGAGAGAGCAGTCCACTGGATGCTCAAACTCTTCCCCCCCACCTACGCCCAGCTGCCTGGGTCCATTCCTGAACCTGGGTCACCGGGATGGCATGAGGTGTGGCGTCCAGCGCCTCAACCCTCTATGCCACTGGGCCACCACCTGTAAGACTCTGATACATTTTTTTTTTTACTTGAGGATATTAGTCATAAGTAGGCTGTGTCTAGTAGTTTATAGTGCTCCTCCACCACCTCTCCTATCTCCCACAAATGCACTAATAAAACACACACACACACTTTGTTGTAATGTGTGTTACTTTACAGTTTCATTTTAAAGAGCTAGTGTGCAGCATGGAATGAATAGTAACTTTAAGGAGTGGTCAGCTACCAATTCTTATGTCTGAAGTATTTTTTTTTCTTTTCTGTTTTGCAATTAGAAGATGTATTACCTGACACTACTAGGTGTGGTATGTGGAGCAGCGCTCTACCTAGAGACTGACATTGTCAGTTCTGTTCCTCCCTGTACATCATCAGCACTATGACATCACTGATTGCCACCCTTAGTAACCAAGAAGAGCCAGTCCCCTGCTGCATAAATGGTAACTTGTGTCACATGTTATGTTGTGGGAGAAATAGAACTAGATTTGTCTGCTACCAGGTAAAGCATTGCCTTTCACACTGCACACAGTACTATTAGGTAGAAAACTATATAATGATCACTTAGAAAAGGAAAAAACACATTAGAAATAAAAAATAACAAGAAATTGCTTTTAAAAATTATTAAATTTTCTGCCTGCTGTTTTTAGAGTTACTAGTTTATTATTAGTATTAGCAGCTTTAGTTTTAATTAATTTTTTTTCTTGTTTAATCCATGTCACTTAATATGGAGAAGTGGAAACCAGAAGCCCCACTCTCACACCTGTCTGGCCACCCCTCCCTCTCCTGCAATAAATCAGTCTTGTATTATATTTCTTTATTTCTGTTTGGAATGGAAGAACTGAGAGCTTCAAAATTGTTAAGAACCAGGAGCCCCACGGGCAACTTCATTAGGATTGTGGGCCAGAGATAGTGAAATGTGAGCTTGAACATGAGTGCTATCAATGGTATTGGTACAGGATCCTGACATGCAGAAACCCAACCCTCAAGAGCCCAACAGCCAGAATCCCGATGATGTAACAGTCCTGATGTGTGGTGATTTTTGCAGTTTGGGGGATGTTTATATATATGACGGGGGGTGCAGGGGGCAAAGCCCCCTGCAAGCACTTCTTCCAAATTTCACTTCTCTTATCGGCCATCATCGGGATTCTGGCTGTTGGGACTTTGGTGTCGAGCTTTTGAGGGTCAGGATTCTGCACTATGTTCCAATAGACTGTTTAATTTGAAACAGCAGAGAAAGTTTGTTTCTTCATATAGTTGGAAAGTGTATTAAAAATGTCAATTTCAGGCTCATAAAAAAATGAAGGGAGTGAGCACGTGGTGGTAGGTATCAGAGAGCGAGAGGCATTGGGGCAGTCAGAGCAAGTGAACAGATGACAACAGCAGCAGCTGAGGGTAATGAATGGGATAATGGCACATAAAATTAAAAAGAAGTCACAATTATGACATGTAGGTCAGCAGGGGTCAACCTTAACCTTTTTTTTCACTAGCCGACAGGACAAGTTGATTCTAAACTGCACTAACCCGCAGATGGTTGAAATAGCCCACAGTAATAATGGTACATTTTTGATCACTTATACAGACAAAAATGCAAGTCAAAAAATACGTAAATCCACAAAGTTTTAACCATGAACTCAGTGGTAGTGTGGTGCTAGGATAGGGGTTGGTAAGACCCTCACAACCAATAAACACAGTTCCAAAGAAGTCCTACACTCCAGTGATTAATTTGACTAGAACTCTTGTTTGATTCTGAATTTTTAATACTTGAATGCTAAAATCAATAAAAGAGTTATAGTTTCGGACATAGGACACCCACAACTTGCCCGGGCACTTCGGGTGTCTAAACCCTTCCTCAGGGAGAAATACTCTGATAATTGCATATTTATTCTGCTCCCACATTACTTCCTGCCCCAGCAAAAAAAAAAGAGATTTTAATGCAATCACATCCAGTGTGCATCCCCATTGTTTTGTACCATGGCCCCCACGCTTCTTCTTTCTGCACCCCCCCCCCACCAAACCAGAGGATACGAAAATAGCGTTTAGCAAAATATACATTCTTCAGATTATTACCATTTCTGTATCCCAAGAATGAAATCTTCTTTAGGACAAAGATCAATGTTTTACAAACTTCCTATATTTTTTATGCCATCACATCAATATGTTGCTTTAGAACAGCTTTGAAAAATTACCTTTTGTCTAAAATGCTGTTTACATTTTTTAAATCATTTTGTTGTTTAGATTGATGTACTGTTGTCTTATATTTGATTGTATGTTGATTATATTTATGTATGCTTATGACTCTGGTTGCCCATAAAAACAAGCCTTGGCCCATGGATTTACCAGATTTTAAATAAACAAAACAAAAAACAAATAATTGCAAATATTCGGTCATGCAGTCCTAGCTCTGCACATGCGATAGCTGACATCATCGTGAATCTCACCACAGTCTCACCCCCACCCACAGGGCAATGAACAGAGTCAGGCACAGAAAGACAATCTCGGCCCCCACCCTGTGATCAACTGGACCAGCACTTCTGGAAGTTTCGTACAGTATCAAATGAACTAGGGGCAGATTTAGGATTTCTTTGGGAAGGGAGCTACACAAACCTAGGGGGCTTGGCATATAGAAAACATGACATTTCTGTTTATATATAGCAGGCAAAAAAGTATTGATTTAACATGCTCTGCCCCATCAATAACAGATTTTTCCAAATACTGTCCTTTCATCAGTCCAAGGGAAACAGTACACAGGCATGATGTTTCTATATAGGATGATCTATGCACTCCAGGAATGCCTATTTTGGCCTTTAAAATTATGTATTTTTATTAAGGTTTATTTTTGTACCACACATGCTTTAAAGCATTGTTTCTAGGATGAAGTGACATGCTGGGTGGGATAAGGGTGGGAATGCATGGATGACATTACATAGAAACATAGAATTTGATGGCAGATAAGGACCGATAGGCCCATCCAGTCTGCCCTTTTTCACTCCCTACTAAAAATGCCACAGATCCTACTTTATTTCTGGCTTCACCTCCTCTTTTGAACTGCTAGGGTTCCCCTATGTCCATCTCATGCAGTTTTGAATTCCTCCACCCACTTTGCCCCCACCACCTCTGCTGGGAGGCTGTTCCATGCCTCCACTACCCTTTCCATAAAGAAGTACTTTCTCAAGTTTCCCCTTAGTCTACCCCCTTCCAGTCTCATGTCATGCCCTCTTGTTCTAGAGCATTTCTTCCTCTGAAAGATGCTGCCCTTCTGTAACTTATTTATTCTCTTTAGGAACTTGAAGGTCTCTATCATGACTCCCCTCTTCCTCCTCTACGGAGTATAAATAATGAGTTCCTCTAATCTCTCCTCATCTGAAGTTTGGTGTAGGCCCTGCACCATTTTTGTTGCCCTTCTTTGATCTGCCTATACCCTGCCTATGACTTTTTGGAGATGCAGCTTCCAGAACTGGACACAGTACTCCAAATGAGATTTAGCAAATGACTTCTTCTGGTGATACCTTTCCCCATGCACCCTAGCATCCCAATGGCTCTTCCCACTGCATTGGCACATTGTTTGGCTACCTTTAGGTCATCAGATATGATCACTTCAAGATCTCTTTCCTGTTTTGTGGCTGTTAATAACTCCCCACCCATCATGTAATCCTCCCCTAGGTTCCTGTGCCGCAAGTGCATGATTTTGCACTTCTTCGCATTGAATTTTAGCTGCCACACTCTGGACCATTCCTCCAGTTTATTTAGGTCCTGCCTCATTTTCTCCACCCCTCCTGAACTGTCTACTGTATTGCAGATCTTGTTGTTATCTGTAAAGGGGCACATCTTCCCCTCCAGCCCCTCTGCAATGTCACTGATGAAGATATTAAACAGTACTGGCCCAAGAGCTGATCTCTGTGGTACTCCTGCTCTTAATAGACTGGTGTGGTCTATTAAAAAGAGCTGTGGACCCCCTACACTTGCCAGTAATGGCAGCTATGGGTCTATGTATGGTCACTTCAGAGTCTGTTCTGCAGTGGTGTCCAAGTATAGAGTTGAGAGATTGGGAGGTCAGAAGGAGCAGCTATGGTGAAGCTGGGATAATAAAACCCACCACCTGCAGGGCAGATCCTGTATACCTCTAAGCATTCTGTCTCTGAAATTTTAGATACAGATACTCAAAATGTTGGGAAGTTAGGCACACTGGTCTTAATAATGTGGAACCAATAATCAGACAAAGACAACTTCAGAAAACTGGAAGCTAGTGACTTAACAGCACTGTAGCCTTGATCACAGCCTTCACACTAGCTGAATGTCCTAAGAACTGAGTGATAAAATTAATGACTCACATTGAGTCTTTTGTTGGATCAGCCCCTTGAACTGCCAGATAACTGCATCGCTTAATGAACTGTTAATCACTCCAGGCCACCTGGAACACTAAGGGAGATTAGCATGAGTGCAGCCTGCTAAAGTAGGGACTTCTTTATCTTCATCAACAGCCATGAAAAACCTACACTATTTAAGACAAACAAGTAGGGGGTTAGCTGCGTTAGTTCTGGTCAATTTGCACTAGGTCCTGGGCTAGTAAAACAGTGTTAAAATTGATCCCAGGTCAGGATATTTGAAGGTCCAGATTAGGGCCCACTAAATGTTTGCTCCAGAAGCCAAGTTAGTGCCTGCAGCAAACAAAAACTATACTGGAACATGCTTGGGCACTCTGCGAGTGCTAAAGACATGTTCCAATATACCAGTCAGGCACTATCTCAATTGTGATCATAAACTCCAGCCCCCGACTGGCCACAAGAGGAATGTAGCCAATAGGGTGCTATAGGGGACTGGGATCTCAATTGGGCTGTTAGGGCCTACAAATGACAATTGCTTCTCTGGAGCAATTAGCCTTATTTGTAGCTTAAGATGCAAATTACCCTATAGCACTAACAAGATGCTATGGGGCTATTTGCATCTCATTAGAGCCTCATTACAGGCCAGGTGCAAACAGTGTTTGCATCTCCCCCCATGCCTGTCAGGACTACCTCACTGGTGGTCTAGTGCCCCATCACGGCCCCCAAACACCCCTGCCAGTCTGTAATAAATATTGCCTTGTGTCTAGTGGCCCTCCGGCCCCGCCAAGCACCCTGCCAATATGGCTTTCCTATTTCTCTACTGGCTAGTGGTTCCTGTCCCCCAAACACTCACCAGTGTGGCATTATAATTGTCCTGATGCCCAGTGGTCCCCCCACCCCTGAACCCCTCACCATGCTTACCATATCACTTCCCTGGTGTCTAGTGCCTCCCCTGCTCATAGGTTCAGATCCACTGCTGATAATATCCTGATCATTCCATGTGTCTAGTGGTTCCCCAGCTCTCTGTAGGTCTGAATCCACCACCAATAATATCCTGATCATTTCCTGGTATTCATTGTCCCCCCTGATTCTTGTAGGTTCAATTCCCCCTGCCCATCCCCGTGTGTGACTGCCCCCCAAGTCAGACCCCTTTCAACTTGTTCACTGTGTCTCCAGTGTGCTTATCCTTTCAGTGACCAACACAGCCTCTCCACTCACCTCCACCACCTCCACACCTACATACCAACTGTATTCAGCTGTTTACAGTAGATGCGCAATTGCAAAATGTTGGAGGGGGATTCTGACCAAAGGGGAGCAGGGATGGGGACCACTAGACACCAGGGAATAATCATAATATTATCAGTGGGGAATCTGAACTTATGAGTGGGAGAGGGACCACTAGACACCATGGCATGATCAGGATTTTATCAGTTGGGGATTCAAACCAATGAGCAGAAGGGAGAGCTAGGAAACTGATGTGGTAAGCATGGCCAGGGGTTCCGGATGAATGGACCACTGGATGCCAGGGAATGGATGATGTATTATTGGTGGTGTATTTGGAAGCAGGGGGCAATGGGTAAGAGCTGTAGCCTTTAAGACCTGGTTTGGGGATGTGGCACTAATGGCTACATATCACCTGTCCCTGTTCCCCGCATGCGCTCCCCTCTCGATGACTGGCACAGACCCTCTGCTCACCTTCATGGCTGGCCACCAACTGACAATTCATGATCATGTGCTGCAGTAATCAGCTGTTTACAGTAGATGTCTATGAGGGATTTGTATCTATAGGGAGTGGGGAGTGGGGACCATCAGACACCAGGGAATGATCAGGATATTATCAATGGGGGATTCAAACATGCAAGCAGAGGACCACTAGACACCAGGAAAGTGATATAGTAACCACAGTTGGGGGTTTGGGGTGGGGGCTACCACTAGATAACAGGGAAAGATCAGGATTTTACCAGAGTTTACTCAGACATGCAAGCGGAGGGGGGCACTAGACACCAGGGAACTGGTATGGTAAGCGTGACCAGGGGTTCAGGTGGGAGAGACTGATGGACATCAGGGAATGGATGATGTATTATCGGTGAGTAGGGCCTCCACCTTTAAGACCTGGTTTGGGGAGGTAACACTAACAGCTACTTACACTACCATCTCTCCAAATCTACCAATATGGTGGTTCGCTTCCATGCAAGGTGCTATCACCAGCTCTGCATAGGCACACTGGTATATTTTAGGACCAGTCGCAAATGAGTTAGTGACTCACTAACCATGCTATCCAATATGGCAATTTGTGGACCCACCCTGCTTTGGGGCCACAAACTGGTATTAGCAACTCATTAACCAAACTAGTGATTGCTAACAGGGCTTGAATATCCCAGCCATAGAGTTTGGGGGGGTCGAATGTCACACAGGATGCTATCCTCCAAGGAGGGAGGGTGTCACATTGTGCTACTTTACC
Source organism: Neoceratodus forsteri (assembly GCA_016271365.2). Taxonomy (NCBI): domain Eukaryota; kingdom Metazoa; phylum Chordata; order Ceratodontiformes; family Ceratodontidae; genus Neoceratodus; species Neoceratodus forsteri. Next base: position 1,177,403,820 of record CM057450.1, on the reverse strand, counting down.
ACCACCTGGCTGACCACAGGTGGTGGTGCAGGGGATAAGCAACTGGTAGGAGGGGACTGTTGGAGCGCATCCATGGATTGGCTGGGTCAGGCCTCACTGGCAGCCAATCCTGACACATGTTTCTGGTTGGGGGGGTGAGAAGAACAGTAAAAAATGGTGCAGGACTGGGTGGATGAACCCTTTACTGGCCCACCACATCCCACACTGGACTCATGCCACCATCGCTCAAGGACACCATCCCTCTTAACCTCCCCTGTATGTGGCTAGATTGATGCAGGGAAGAAATGTCGTGTAGCTGAAGGCATAACCAGCCCTGGGGGTAAACCAGCAGGGTAGCACAGCAGTATGTCACAGGGGGGCTGATGGTCCCAGGAGGATATGTGGTGGAATCTTAGCTGGATGGGAACTAGACCTCTGGCAGTAGGTGGAAGGAGGTCCAGCCTGTGAATGACCTAGAGGGTAAAACAAATTAAAAAAAAATGCATTCTGCTAGTTATGCAGTTCCCCAAACTTTGGGGTTCTCTCCACCTGGTCATCTGCATTGCCCCTTCCCGCTGTTTAGACCCTGTCCACACTTGGACTTTTTAACCATTTTAACAGAGTTAAAATGGTTAAAAAGGTTTGCGTCCACATTGTAGCACAGTTAAACAATCCTACAATCAGAGTTACGAAACAATGCTGAACCCTGCTCGGAGCCTGATTTTAGCATGTTTTTAACACAACACAGATGCAATCCGAGTTGTAACACTGTTTAAGGCAATGGTGTTAACACTTTTGCTCCTTTTTTGTGGCTGTACGGGTAAAAAAAAATAAACTTACTGGCATTCTGGAAATTAGAATGAGCTCCAGATTCCAATGCCGTCTTTTCTCTTGAATCTGTTACTACATCCAGTAGCAAGTATCCCAGCATGCTTTGTGGTACCTGTGCTCCTTTAAGGTACTGCTGCAATCATGCCCAGGAACTCACTCGGGCAAGTACAGTGTTAGAGTGCAATCTGGACTCTCTAACAACCATGCTGCACAGTATGTAACTTAGTTAAAGATACATACTGTAGCCTGGGGACCCCCCCCTCTCATTATTATTGGTTTCACTTTCCTATAGGACCAGACACTGCTTACCCAATAGATATCAGGCTAAGCCTAACTCTAGTCACTGGTAGCCCGAGGTGTCTGTTTAGTCACTATAAGAATTGAAGTGTCCTTATAATAGCCTACTCCTAATGCCATTGTTGAAGATTGTATTCTTTGAGAACCACTAGGTTGCTGCAATACGAATTTGCATGGTCAGTTCCTTTGCTCTTTGTGTACCCAAGCTTTTCAATAAACTTGAATTAAAAAAAAGAAATGAAAAGTTTTTCAAAAACGGGTTCCATTGTGGACAGGGCCTTACTCAACTCTCTCCTCTGTGACTTCACTACTCACTCCTGCAGCTGCCCTTGATACTGGACCTACAGCTGCTGCCCTACACCTTCCTTCCTCTGCTCCCCCTGTTTCTCCCCCTTTCACTCTGCACCTACAGTAGTGCAGACCCTTGTTAACCCTCCCTTTCCCACAACCATTAGCCCCCTCTCTAAACTAAGTATTGCATTCTGCACATTGCAAATGTTCTTATTCTCCAGCACTTTATTGTATTGTAGTGTATTTTTCTCAAAAATTGAATTTTTTTTGTTTTTAAAATGTTTTCTTAGTTATAAAATTGATTTACCCACATACTGTAGCTCAACTAAGGTGCAACACCCTTTTTCTCATGGGTTCTGTTTCTACTCATTTCCTCTGCTGGGTGGATTGGAGCACTGGGAAGTGAAGAAACTTGCCCAAGGTCAGACAGTGAGTTTTTGAGTCTAGTGGGATTTGAATCTGTGGGGCCTGATTTTAGGTTGGCCCTTAGATCGATGCAGTTTGCATCAATCTACAGCTGAAGTAAACACAGGGTGGATCAGGGACCCTGCTCCCTGTTTTATAAAAGTGGGGATCCTGCACCAAAATGCAGAGAGTTGCTGCAGCCACAGGGTTGGACCACCTGAAGTGTTTGACGGAGGGTCCCATCAAGCTCCCTCCCCACATGGCGCAACCCTAGTTGAGCCTTAAAAGTGGGTAGAGTGAGGATGCCTACAAGGAGGGTAACAGGGGCCGAGGGAGCAGTGGGAGAGTCATAGGGGTAGTGGGAGCACAGCAGCAGTATGAGGGTCTTGAGGAGGCACCTGGTGGAGGTGCCATGATCCATGAGACAGAGCCAGTTGGCTCAAGTAGAGGGGGTGGGCTGGGACAGACCTGGACCCCAGGTGGAAACAGGCCTGGCACCTGCCCCAGAGGTCCCACAGACCCCAGCAGTGTAGTTGGGCATCTGCCTGCTGTCACATGGGGGAGTGGCTATGTACCAAGAGATTGTCACAGTGCTCAAGGAATGTACCCATCCACTGTCTGCACCCCACAACCCCTCTGCCACTACCACCTGCCACATGTGGGGGACTGCGGGTCCTCTGGGGCAGGTGTCAGGCCTGTTTCCACCTGGGGTCTGTATCATGGTCCATTCTTGCCCACTGCCCTCTATCTGGGCCAATTGGCTTTGTCTCTCAGAGCATAGCACCTCCACTGGGTGCCTCCTCAATACCCTCACACTGTCACCCTTCCCTCGTTGCCCCTATGGCACCCCCAGTGTTCTCTCTGCCCCCAGTCCCCACCTTCCTGACTCACCCTCCATTCACCTCTCTGTCCAGCAGTGGTGCAAGGCCCTTAGACCAGATTCTGGCCTGTCTAAACTCAGTCCCCTGTTATGACCAGAGTGGGGCTTCTAAAATTCAAAAAAAGAGATGGTGCAGCCCCACCATGGTGCAAGCAAGCCCCCTTGCGACCTGGCTCATGGGCATTTCTGCTGCAAGGTTGGTGCAGGGCAGCTTTGGAACAAGGCATCCCTATTTTGGTGCAGCCTGCATTCAGAAATTAGGATTGCCGTAAACTTTGACGCAAGGTGCCACTTGCGTCAAAGCCATTTAGTGCAGGCACCTTGTGCCACAGTTTGGCTTTTGAAAATCAGTCCAGTGATCTCCCAGTTCTCAACCCAGAGGTCTACTCACTAGACCACACTGCCTCCTCAGTATGGTAATAGCACTCACAATAACCAGTTTCTGTGGGTAATTAAACCCTCAGTCTTCAGTTTTGGATATCTGATCAGCAACATCAGCCAGTTATTGCTTTGTAAACTCCAGCTAACTGAATGCTATCATTTAATTATACTGTTTACAGTGAAATGTTTTTGTGAACTTTGTAAAATACTTGCTAGATCATATTCTATAGGTATATACCTACATTTAGACAAGAATTCCCTTGGGAAATCATGACAATTTCTGTCACTGACTCTTGAGTTTTTGAAATCACACAGTTCTGTCCTGTGTTATATTGAGTATATATTTTAATTTTTTATTTTTATTCAATTTTTTGAAATACACAAGGCATTGCAAAAACTTCTTGTTTCAGAATACAAAAGTGGCTTATAGCAATGACATAGCAGGGGAAATAAACTAATTGTCCAATGGTGCAGCATGTTTGGGAGGGAAGGTTAAATATAATACAGAAGTTAAAAACATAAGAAAAGCAACCAAGAAAGTTAAATAAGATGAGCTATAGTATATTGTACCATAATTTGGGACAGTAACCTATAAAACTGTCCTAAAAGTCTTAAAGAGTGCCTTGGCACAAATATGCTATGCTGCTGTAGTGCTAAAGTCCACTAGCAGAAACTAAATGAGTGGTTATAAAGCAGCTGCTGATTATATAGAGATGAGCTTCAAGGACTCCATATGACAGTATGAAATGCCAACAGAAACAGGCCTCACAGTCTATCAAGTCTGCCCAATTGTGCATATAGTCCCTCAACTTGCAGTTGCCCCACCTTCCCCTTTCCTCCTATTAACTACCCCCTCACTCTGTCCCACCCTCTCTTAAATCCTTCCACCATTGTACACGATACCACCTCCTCAGGCAGAGTATTCCACTTATCTACCACCCTTTCTGTGAAAATTATCGTTCCCCAGGTTCACCTGTGGAAACCTTGTTACGACTTTTACTTCCAACTCCCAACAGCTTACAGTAACTTGCTGTATCCCCAGTAAAATTAAGATTGGATTGAATATGTCTTAAAATCAATTTAACACTAAACTGTCACGGGTTTTAATAAAGCAAGGTTCTTGGGAATTGAATTATCACTTAGGCACATTTATTTATTTATTTCATAAATCAGATTTACAAACCTGTGAGTCGGAGACTCATTTACAAAGGTACCTCATCACAGGGAGGGTGGACAAACATAATTGTGAGGTAAGACATTGGTAAACAATACAGGTGAGATACAAGGTGTAAAACAATAAAGCAAAACAAGAAACAGTAACTATACAAGACTGATTCATACCCTGTGACAAAGATCAGTTCTAAGTAAGCTGGGATGTTCAGGGGGTGCTCTGGGAGGTACTATTAAGGACAAGAACAGCTCCTATTATCAGTGAGGTATTCCCGTAGAGCTATATTGAAGGGGCCAATTCTGGGGATGTTTGTGATGTGTGTAGGGAGGGAGTTATACCAAGCAGGTGTTCTATGGTGAAAGGCTCTTTGGCAGAGTGAGGTCTTGGCTCTAGACACCTGGAAGGTGGCTTTGGTGGCATTACGGGTGAGTGCCGGGTGGGAGGCCTGTTGCAGGGGTGTAGTGACCCCTGAGGGGCAAAGCCCAATTAGAGCCTTTTTTGCCAATAAGCCGGTGTGGTATTGTAGCCATTCATCAAAGGTGAGTATGTTAGAGGCAGAGTAGAGTAGGTATGTGTGAGTTCTGCTGTGGGCACTGGTCAGGAGCCTACAGGCTTTGTTGATAGAGGTCTGGACTTTGGTGAGGGCAGTAGGGTCGGCAGCTGCATAGGTAGGGAGTCCATAGTCTACCAAGGACAGAATGGATGAGGTGATAGCAAGTTTTAGGGCGAACTCAGAAAGGCAGTCTTTTTGGCGATAGAGGAGACCAATCCAGGCATTCATGGCCAATGACAAAGCGTTAAGATGGGTGTGGAAGGTGAATACCGAGTCGAGTGTGATGCCCAGATACTTGTAAGTTGATACCTGTTCAAGGGGGTGGAGTGTGCTGGGGGTGATGTGAAGGGGAGCATCTCTGGAGTTACTTTTACTTTGGCAGTGTGCAAAAAGCATAGATTTCATTTTTTTCAGGTACAGAACTAGACAGTGGTCGAGGAACCATTTTTCTGCTTGGCTGAAGGTGAGTTGCGTGGAGCTTTGGAGCGTGAGTGGGTCGGGGTGTGAGGTGACGAGGACAGTGTCATTGGCATATAGAAGCATTTTGCCTGTGCAGAAGCTTGGGAGGGTGTTTGTAAAGTGGCTGAATAGGGTAGGGCCAAGGATGGATGGAGCCTTGGGGGACCCCAGAGAGTACTGGTAGGGTTGTTGATAGGGTCTCATTTTATTTGACCCGTTGGGATCTATTCTGGAGGTAGCTGGAGAACCAGTTCAGGGGGCCTGATGAGAATCCCAGCTGACGAAGGGAGTCTAGTATTAGTGGGTGACACACAGTATCAAAGACCTAAGATAGGTCGATGAACACTGCGCCGGCGATTTCCCCAGTATCAAGTGTGGAGTGTATGTGGTGGGAGAACTCTAAAAGGGCTGTGGAGGTGCTGTGGTCAGGGCAGAAACCATGTTGCTCTGGGCATAGTATGTTGTATTTAGATACGTAATCCATGAGTTGCGTGGATACTCTCTTCTCCAGGGCTTTGTGGGGGGGTGGGGTGGAGATGGGTCTGTAGTTGTCTGGTAATGTTCGGTCTCCAGTCTTATGGATGGGGGTAATTTCAGCCAGTTTCCATGCACTTGGGAATTGGCCAAGGCATAGGGATCGGTTGAGGAGATCCATAAGGGGGGGCTAACATGACATCCAGTGTTAGTCGGAGTATCCTGGAGTCAAGGGGGTCTCCGCTCGGATTGTGGGAGGAGAGGGCTTTTAGGAGGAAAGGTTTGGTGTCACAGGGTGAGATTGTCCTGAAGAGAAATGGGGGCCGAGAAGAAGTAGGGTGGTTGGATGTGAGGATGGGGTCAAAGAAATGGGCAGGAAGAACTGCACTTAGGTCAGAGAATGTTGTGTTTAGGCAGTCTGCAATGCATGGTTGGTCAGTACTAACAGTGCCATTAATAACCATCTGAGAGGGGGGGAGCGGGTATTCCCATTAAGTTCTTTTATGTTCTCCCAAAAGGCTCAGGCAGAGCCCCAGGATGAGGTCAGGTCTGTTTGGTAATAGCTGGCCTTTGCTTGTTTAATGGCCCAGGTGCACTGGTTACGAGCAGCTTTTTAGGCTTGCCTATCCTCTATCCTGCCGGACTCAACCGCAATGTGCCATAGGTTATCCCTATGTTTTAGTTGCTGGATCAAAGTGGGGGAAACCCAGGCAACATTCTGTCTCTTTGGACGAGATTTGCTGATGGGGGCAAAGATGTCACAAGCCTTGCTGAAGTCACTGGTGAGGTAGGCTAAGGCAGTATCTATATCTTTTGTGAGGGTGATTGGGGATCAGTCGAGTTGGGCAAGGTGCCGCTTAAGTTTTTTAAGGCTCCTGGGGTGGAAACGGCAATGGGGGGTGGTATTGTACTCAGGACTGATAGTGGGGGAGGACCAAAAACATAGAATTGGTGAGTGGTCACTAAGGGAGTCTGCTAGGACATTAACAGGCTTTATTTTGTGTGGTCAGTTAGAGAGTACTAAGTCTAGGATGGAGCTGGTCCCCCTAGCTTGGTTAAGTCTGGTGGGCCGAGTGACCAGTTGGGATAGGTTAAGGGCTGCGAAGTTGTCCTTAATGTGTCCTGAGGTGGGGCTGAGCCAGTTGATATTGAGGTCTCCTAGAATAAGCTGTTCAGCCTTGTGTGGCAGGGTGGACAGATAAGCTATGAGAGAGTGGATAGCTAGGCTTTCACTCATGGGGATATGTAGGTGGTTGTGAGGTAAAGCAGGCCATGACTGGGGTGCGGGGTGATTTTCAGGGTGATGACTTGTGCCCCGTGGCCAAGCTCAGGGGTCGGTAATGCATGCCCTAGAATGGAGTCATGCAGGTAGATGGCACATCCGCCTCCACACTTACCCACCCGATCTTCTCTGAAAAGAGTGAAGCCAGGGAGGGAGACAGCTGAGTCTGGGGTAGATTGGGAGAGCCAAGTTTCTACCATTGCAAGAATGTCGGGTGTGTGCTGTGCTACCCAGCATTGGAGTTCTGCATTTTTCTTTGGGAGACTGCAGATATTCATAAATGCAATGCGGAGGCCATGTCCAGTGTGGGGCGGTGGTGTTGTAGCGAGTCCCGGCCCAGGATTAGGGTGGACATTCCCGGAGAGCATGAGGAGTAGGGTAATAAGACACATATTCAAATGGCGCAGATTAAACAAGGACATTTGTATACTATTTGGTAATGAAATGCATTTGCAGGGTACATTAACAAATTGTATTTTTCCACTGGCAAGTAATGAATAAACAGAATAGTTGGGAGGCAATATGATAAAATGTGGTACTCGCAGCATTGATAGCTAGGCTTTGTGCAGAAGACTGCTACCATCTGCATATAGCTTGCTAACATATTCCATCCAAAGGCCATCACCATCTTGCCATCAGCATCTCCCCACCCAAACAAGTGCTCCCCACCATCATGTGTAATATATACATTATAATCTTGCAAGGGCTATCTGAGTTCTGGATATATACCTATTGGTATTAAACAAGAAAATTATATTACTTAGCCTGAATACCTCCCCCAGTATGGCACAGTGACCAGTACTGCATAAGAAAAGTTTAATTTGTCATTCAGTCATTATGCATGCAATAATATCCGACAGGGTGAGCAGTATTGGGCAATACCGGATTGCCCAGGGGCGTAATGAGGCCAGACACTGCAGGCAGAGGACCTTATAGCCTCTGGAAGTTCTGGCATTGCCCAATACCGCTCACCTTGGAGGGTATTATTGCGCCTAGAAAATGGGCTGCAGAAGAAAAACAAACATTAACAAAAATAATGTTTAAAATGTTTTTTCTTTCATTTTTGGTGTGTGTAGGTATATGTTTAGGAAACAAAGTCCACAGTTTGTGTATTGCCCACTAGATGGTGCTGTGAGTCTATACTGACTTCTGTTTCCTACCTGCTGGTCTCCTTCTCTTCTGAGAGACAGGTCTGTGTTTCTGTCCGAGCTGTTGTCTTCCACTTGCCCCTCACCTACCACCAGCAGAAGAATAGACACTTTTCTTTTTAATTCTCCCTAACACAGCACACACAGAAGCAGCTTCATTTTAGCTTTATTTTTCATTTTATGTGAACTGCAGGCTTTACAGTGAGTGAGTGGCTACCTGGAGAAGGAGGCACAAGAGCACAAATGGCTCTGTGAGACTTGTGTGGCAGAAATCAGTGTATTTCAGAGAAATGCTGGATTTCTGTGTCTCTGGTAAAATAGATAATAAACTGTGGTTTAACGTCACCAATTTCATAAAGGGACAGTAACCTCAGTCGGCTGCAGCATGGTGTCTGGAAGTAGAGTTCTGATGTCATGGTAGGGATCAGTCGACAGCATCGTAGATGGGACTGTTGGGACAGGAACAAAGGTACTGTTTAAAACATACACATAAAGAAGTTTGACAAGAAACGAGTCCAGTGTTTGTGTGTGTGGTGGGACTGACTCGCTCTTTCCTTTCGCTAAGCGAGTGGGAAAAAAATGGCAGCTGCTGTCTTTTAAAATTAAAGCTGGCACAAGGATACCAGTTTGTCATTGGGGCATGGCAGGCTGGTACTTTTTATTTCCTGGGCATCCATTGACAGTTGATGTACCCCTGGTATGGGAACCAGCCAATCAGAGTCAAGGAAATAAAAAGCCCATGTTCTAAATAAAATTTGATCATGGCTTATCAGGAGGCATGCTAAAACAATAGTATATAACACAGATTCACCCTCATTGTCAGAGTTTCAGTTATCTAGCCTGGCCACTAAGTTTTTTTTTGATCAATTCAAGTTTTTTGCCCACTTCCTAAGGCTTATTAAAAAAAGGAAAATTTTACCTGTGTATGTCTAGTGAAATTTCACAAGAAGTTGCAGGGCAAGGGCAATTCCTAGCTCGCATGGATTCAAAGATCTTTTAGTGTTGACAGGTTGTGGAGCTGAAATTGAGAAAGATATATACCGGAGACCCATTTTCCAGTGTCAGGGGTCCCAGGGCTTTAGCAGATTGCAGTATCCAGTCCCCTACATGAGGTCCATAAGTGATTAATAGTAATATTTGTGACCAGGCAAGATAACTATGACCTCTGTGAATGTACAAACTGGCTGCATCTCAAAGGGAGAGTCAACTACCAGACCTGTCTCCTGGCGCATATGGTTAGACTAGGTCTTACTCCCCCTTCCACTGAAGCACTGCTCTCTGTGGCACCTACACCTCGTTGCACCCTTCGGACCTCAAGATCGACTTTCCCAGTCCCTTTTTACTTGACCTCTCAGGCCCAAAGATCCTTCAGCTTTAGAGCACCTGCTTGGCACAATGATCTTCCTCCTGACATCACGAACGAGACTAAGCTTGGCCCCTTCAAATCCAAACTGCGTACCTTCCTCCTGGCCCTCAGTAAATGTGATTGCAACTAGGCAGTTTGCTCTGCATACATCCATTACCTCCTCTCGTCCTGTCCTTCCCACCCCAGTACCCCCCTGCTCTCTTCTACACTGAAGCACTCTCCCACCAGTACCCTCACTGCTCCTCTCCACACTGAAGCGCCTACCCTGACTAAGTCTATCTCCTGATGGCTACTTTACCTCCTTTGTCTGTTTTTTGTATCCTCTCTTGCTAACGCCATGTGTAACCAGGGGTTTGTTTGTAACTACTTGTGGTTATGTAACCCCACACTCTGTAACCAATTTGTGTTTGTTTGTACATTCTCTGTCTAATGTGGAGCCTTTGTAAAAGAACCTCTGGTTCAAAGGTTGATGTAATTCTAGTTTCTCAATAAATAAAATCAATGTCTGTGGTTGGGATTGCTCATTAGGTCAAGGGTGAGATGTGATTCCGTAAACTTTATAAAATCAGTCCCCCACCTCTATGTTCAAAAGTTGCTTTAATATATCTGCAACAAATTTCAATGGACCAGTGCCCTCTGAAACTTCTGCAGTCCCTAGCAAGTGAATATTGCTTATCCTCACAGGGTTCTCCAGCTGCTTGAAGTGGCTCATTAGAAGTTTATTTTCTTTGGCTAGACCTGCTATGGCTGTGGCTGTTTTATTGGCTGAGTCTTGTACTGCCTTTGAGTTCAAGGAGACCAGATTCATTTTAGTCTCCATGTTAGTAATTCAATTGTTGAAGTACTCCACTTTATGTTCCAATTCACGTATAATCTGCAGTAAGGCTGAGTTTGTTAGTTCCTCGTGTATTCTGCCACCACCCGCTAGATCTGCACTGCTCTTAACCATCTAGTCCTGTGGTTTCTGGCTGGCAGGTGTGCTGTTTGGATTGTACAGCCTGCTGCTGAGGTCTTCCCACTGTGCAAATTCATAAATGTTTACACTGTTCAACAGTGCCAAAAAGTACATGTTTTTTAAATGTATTCAGGGGTTCAGGTGCAGGGGCAAAGCAAGTTGAATAGTGTCTTTCCTTAAAAGGTATGATCTAAGGAAGTACAGTAGGTGTTCTGCCTTATTGGTGATAACGTCCATACAGAACTAAGTTACGCTTGCAACTGAAGCTTCAGTGTTGAGAAATGCAAAGTGATGCACGACTGCAAAATGCAACCTGAATGGCATGGAGATTATTGAAAGCAAGCAGGAAAAAGGACATTGGAGTACTGATCAGCATCAGATTTAAATGGGAGCAGCAGTATGAGGCAGTAGTTAGCAAGACAAACCAAATCATGGCATGCATTAAAGGGGAACTGTCATCTACAGAATTTCTTAATGTCTGAAAGCCCATAAAAAACTAATTTGAGTGAGTCATTGTGTTTATCTGTGAGTCTTTGCAGTCCAGAGTTATTCATATGTAAATCAGCCTGTAACTCAGGGCTGGTTGCAGCCATATGTTTTGGGTTCCTGACAGGAAATTATGTCACCGAGGGTCTTGGTCCTCTTTGACTGTATTTAATCCAACAGAGTTAAATAGGAATTGTATTAAGTGTGCTTTAAGGTGTTATTACAACACTTTCTACATCTATAATAGCTGTTTTGTATGTGCATTGAAACTAGTGAGTCATCACCTTTACATTTCCAACTGTTAGTAAAACTAATCCATCATTTGGAGGCAGTATAGTGCAGTGGTTTAAGGCTCTGAGCTGCAAACCTGGAGACCTGGGCTTGAATCCCACAGCCCCCACTTGCATACTACATGACCCTGAGCAAGTCACTTAACTTCCTTGTGCTCCCAGGTCACACCTGTAAACAAGCTTCAGCTTAGTGTGTCTCTCCTGGTTAAAAAAAAAAACGTTCAGGATTGCTTTAATCTCTAGGCTATACTGATAGCTGAACATGTCAATACAGATTTCTGGGGCTGCCACAGTAACAACTTCTGTCTTTTTCTGTTCCCTCTCTTTCAGCCTTTTCTCTTACAATTTTGTGTGTGACCTTGTGTCTGCAAGATGCAAATGTGGCTACATACTTACTGGCCTGGCATCATGGCCTCCCTGTGCTCCCACCACACACCCAGAAACAAACTATGGCTCAGTGTGCCTTTCCTGGACAAATACAGTAAAAACAATCTGAGCATGTGTTATGATTCTGAAAATATTATGCTCTTTCTATCCAGATTTGACTTGAAAAGAAAATATAGGGCACAATTACTTGTTTATTAATTGCAAAACACATAGATGAACAACATTGTTAAAACATGCATAATCTGAAATGCATTGTTAAAAGGGTATTTACTTCTTTTGATGAAGTTAAAAGTATAACAGTTTCTTACTGAAATACTTTGGATGGAATGGGATTTTGTAATTACAGCACTTTTCTACATTTATTTATAATAAATGTTTTGTATGTGCATTGAAGCTAGTGAGTTACCTCCTTTACATTTCAAACTGTTAGTAAAAATAATCCAGTAGAATTCTGGGCATTGTAACAGTGGAAAATCCCATTCCGTCTAACGTATTTCAGTAAGAAACTGTTCTACTTTTAAATTTATCAAAAGAAGTAAAATACTCTTTAATTAATGGTGATCACTTTTTACATACAGATAAAGACACTTGTATCTCCAGTTACAACTTCCCGGTTGATATTTTTGGTTACAACTGCGAGGTTGTAATCAGCACCTGTCAATCAAGCATCACCACAGAAAGTTAACTGGGACGTAGTTTCACTGTGGGCGGGCTGAACATCTTGCCCAACATGGTGGCTCCGTTACCGAGCACTCAAGCTTTGCCACATACTGTTAAGACAAGTAAGATTTTAAATATTTTTAAATATCGATCTAATTGATCCTGCCTTGAAAATGAAAAAAATGGGTCTATGTCAATTCACTCCAGCATTTTCGCTCCCGGTCAACTCACTCCCGACGACTCGCTCCCTCGTCAGTTCACTCCCGCGGATCTCGCTGCCCGACAACCCACTCCCGCTCCTTATCCCGAATACAATTTATCTAGACACAGTGATTACAGCCTGCATAGGGTCTAAAAAGGATAAATGCAGAATATGGCATCCTGCAGTGCACCTCAAATCCAGCCTTGAGATACTGCCCAAAGTACAGTTTGCCAGCACCAAATTGCAGTTACTGATGCAATTAATCAAATGCCAAATGCAGGTGCTTTTAGATTTGAAAACACATGTCCAACTGAAACAACACTCTGACCTCAGAGACTCAATTATTTTTAAAACAATTTAACAGGTTTTTAGTGTTTTATGTTTTGTTAAGATTTACATTTTAATTCTTAGATTCTAAGCACAGTGAACTCTCAGGGTAAAAGGATGAGAAGTGAGTTGTCCTGGTTTTATGCTAGCTTCCTGTCCCCCCACAGAAAACATAATTCCTCCCAGCTCCTGGGGCACCTTGGATTGTGGCTGGAGCCACTGGGCTATTCCCCCCCCCCACTCGAAATCTTTGTACATTTCCTGTCTAAAAACATTTGTGCTCCTAACTGGTAAAGTTTATGTTGATAAGAAAGTGAGCTGACTGAACTGAACATGAAGTGATGGGGAGTCTGTTCACAGTAGTGGCTGTGGCAACATCATGAGGCAGGCTGAAATACTGCTCAACAGATTCAAATGGGCAGGACATTGCAGAGACATACATGGGTGGGAGTGAATTGACAGGGAGCGGAATGCCACAAGAGCGAAAAAAAACGGGAGCGAATTGTCGGGAGCGCATTGTCCGGGAGTGAATTGACGGGAGCTAATTGACGTGCTCACGAAAAAAAATCAATCTAGTTGATCCTACTGCTCATACCCTTCGAGCACTTCTTACACTCTGCAGCTGTGCTGATGGACCATGTCTTTCCAGAATGCTGTCACCACTGTAATGTAAAAAAAAATGAAAAGAAAAAAACAAAAGGGAGGACAGACAGTGTGTGTGTGTGTGTGGGGGGGGTGTGTGCGCATGCGTGTGTGTCTATCTCTGACAGAAGTGCTGCACTAAGTGAACTGTGCTGAAATGGAAACAATTATTACCTTTAATTAAATAAAATAATGTGCGCGTGTGTGTGTGTGTGTGTAAAAAACAGAATTTTATTCACACACACACACTCAGTGTGGGATGCTTTTATAAACCCTTTGGGCTTTGCCCTCAGGGTTTATGTAGCATCCTACACCTTGGATGTGTGTAAAATTCTGGTTACTCTCACCTACCCATATATTATTCTACATTTTTAATAATGCATTATAGGTTATGCATGTTATAACAATGTGGTTTTGTAATTAATAAACAAGTAATTGTGTCCTGTTGTTTTTTTCTGTTCAGTTCAAATCTGGATGGAAAGAGTATAATGTTTTCAGAATAAGAACTCTTAAAACTGAAGGTGGACAAAGCAATGGGGCCTGATGGGATTCATCCCAGAATTCTAAAAGAACTAAGGGTAGAACTAGTGACAACACTGATTACCCTCTTTAACAAATCATGGGAGGATGCGGTGGTACCCAAGGACTGGAGGAGGGGCAGATGTGATTCCCCTTCACAAAAGTGGGAGCAAGGCAGAAGCAGGAAACTACAGACCTGTTAGTTTAACCTCAGCGGTAGGGAAAATGATGGAATCACTTCTGAAGGAAAGAATTGTCGAGTATCTAGAGGCCAGAGGGGCACAGGACCCAAGGCAGCATGGATTCACAGTGGGAAGGTCATGCCAGACAAATCTGATAGATTTCTTTGACTGGGTGACCAAAGTAGTAGATCAGGGAGGGACTGTGGACATGGCCTACCTAGACTTTAGCAAGGCATTTGACACAGTCCCACACAAAGATTAATATATAAGTTAGCCAGCCTGGGAGTGGGTCCCAAGATGACAGCCTGGGTAAAGAATTGGCTGGAGAATAGGACACAGAGAGTAATAGTAAATGGAGTCCACTCTGAAGAAAGGGGTATTACTAGTGGTGTACCGCAGGGTTCAGTATTAGGACCGGTCCTCTTCAATGTCTTTATAAGCGACATTGCAGAGGGACTGGAAGGAAAAGTATGTCTCTTTGCAGATAACACAAAGATCTGCAACAGAGTTGATGCACAAGGTGGGGTGGAAAGGATGAGAAGGGACTTGGCAAGGTTAGAGGAATGGTCAAATGTATGGCAGCTTAGATTCAATGCTAAGAAGTGCAAGGTAATGCACCTGGGAAACAAAAACCCAGGGGAAGAGTACACAATGGGGGGGGTGAGATACTAACAACAACAAAAATGGAAAGGGACCTGGGGGTAGTCATATCGGACGACCTAAAGGTGGGCATGCAATGTGAGAGGGCAGCAAGGAGGGCTGGGGGGATACTGGGATGCATAGGGAGAGGCATCACCAGTAGAAAACAGGAAGTTATTATCCCTCTGTACAGACAGCTGTTGAGACCACATCTGGAGTACTGCATGCAGTTCTGGAGACCCAATCTCCGCAAAGACATAGACAGGATGGAAGCTTTCCAGAGGAGGGCAACTAAAATGGTGCAGGGTCTGCACCGGAAGACATATGAAGAGAGACTTAAGGAGCTTAATATGTATAGCCTCGAGGAAAGGAGGAGAGGGGACATGATAGAAACTTTCAAAGTACCTCAAGGGAATCAACAAAGTCCAAGAGGGTAGCATCTTTCAAAAAGAGGTGTGCAAGAACAAGGGGCACAATTTGAAGATGGGAGGGTGGCTCAGAGGTAATTTAAGGAAGTATTTTTTCACAGAGGGTTGTGGATGCATGGAGCGACCTTCCGGAGGAGGTTGTGAGTCAAAACAGTGGTGGAATCTCGACACGCATGGGACAGTCATAAGGCAATTCTAAGGGGTGGTGGTAGGAAGAAGTAGGCTGCTGGTTAACTAGGATCTGCAGCTTATCCACTAGGTAGGGAAATGGGCAGTCTGGCTGGGCCAAGTGGTCCTTATCTGCCATCAAATTTTATGTTTCTATATTTCTATAACACTTGCTCAAAACCCGTTCTGCTGGGTAAACAAAGCTTGTTCTAAGCTCTTTGCTTTAACCCCTAGGCTGTACTGCCAGCTGATAATCAAAAGCTACACATTTCATGACTGGCCCCATGATGCCATGCCAGTAGGTATGTAGCCACATTTGCATCTTGTAAACCTGAGTTTACACCTGAAATTGTAAGAGAAAAGGCTGCGAGAGAGGGGCTGGAAACAGACAGAAGTTGGTGCTGTAGCTGTCCCAGAAATCTGTACTGACATGAACACAGCCAGGGTTTAGAAATCCTGATATGGGGCCCCAATACATGTTGGCATAACAGAGCCAGCCTTGGGATGTGTAGTTTTTGATGATCAGGTAGCAGTATAGCCTAGAGGTTAAAGCAATCCTGAAGATGCATTATTTTTACTAACAATTTGAAATGTAAAGGTGATAATGCACTAGTTTCAACGCACATACAAAACAATTATTATAAATGTAGAAAGTGTTGTAATAACCCCTTAAAATACACTTAATAAAACAGATGCTCTCCTATTTAATCTGTTGGATTACATACAGTCAAAGGAGGACCAAGATCCTCAGTGACATCATTTCATGTCAGTAGCCCAGACATTAAGAAATCCTGTAGATGACAGTTGCCCTTTAAGAGATGCTTCGTAGGTACAGTAGGCCTAGCAAAGTTATAATGCAGATCCTTAGTTTGGCTCCATGTAGAGTACCGTGTGCAGTTCTGGTCACCATATACAGTATGTGTTCCATGACAGCTCCATCAGCAACTGGCTGTGGCGGTGAGAGGAGGGCTGTGCTAGTCACTGGCTTGGTTTCAAGATGGGGGGAGTGGGGTGGTGGGGCACTACCTGTCAGGTGGAAGGGTCCACTAGATCACCAGGGATATGTTAATTAGTAGTTTATGGGATAGCGATTGAGGACAGGGAAGGACCACTGGACATCCAGGGAAATTTTAAGAAATATATAACAGGACAGCAATTGGAGAATAGGAGAGTGGGGAGGGATCACTGAACTACCAGGGAAATTAATTTATTATATTGGGATGGCAATCATCAGAGAATGGGTGAGGGGGGAGGGACCACTGGACTACCAGGGAAATTTTAAGACATATAAAATGGGACAGCAATCGGAGAACAGGGGAGGGAGGGATCATTGGAATACCAGGGAATTTTTTTTATTATACAGGGACAGCGATTGGAGAATGAGGGAGTAGGGAGGAACCACTATCCACCAGGAACATTTATGTCTGTTATTCAGGATGGTGATCGGTGGGGGGGGGGGATCACTACCCACCAGGGTAAGTTATTTTTATTACCTGGGATGGCGATCAGAAAGGGGGAGCTGCAGTACGTCCATCAACCACTAGGGTTGCACAGAGTTAAAAGGAGGTTTTCCTCAGTTGTGTTTTCTCATGGTATATGCAATGGGATGCTGCAAATAATCCTTGTGAGGAGAACTTGCTCTGTAGTATTGAGACTATGCCAGTATGCAGCTCCCATCCCCCTAATTTGCATTGCGGCCTCCTCCAGACTTTGCCCTGGCGCAAACCCAGTTCACGGGTGCAAGCTGGGATTTTGTGTATATCAGCTTGGCACAAAACCCAGTTTGTGCCATGCAAACTGGGTTTGCACTGGGGCAAAGTTTTGTGGATCTGGCCCCAGGTCTTAAAAAGTGAGCCAACGTACAAGCTATATTGTAGCTAAATTAAATAAATGTGAAATTGCTACATAAAATGTATTTTTTTTTAACCAGGAGAGATGTACTAAGCTGAAAGTTTGTTTACAGGTGTGACCTGGGAGCACAAGGAAGTTAAGTGACTTGCTCAGGGTCACTCAATATCCAAGTGGGGGCTGCAGGATTCAAACCCAGGTCTCAAGGTTTGCAGCTTAGAGCCTTAAACAACTGCACTATACTGCCTCCTAATGATGGATTATTTTTACTAACAGTTGGAAATGTAACTGTATACTGTCTCCTTTGGTTAAAAGGAGTATGTTGCAGCTTTTAACTGATGACAAGAAATCTTTACAGTGGGAAGAACTTTTAATTTAGAATTCTGTGTAGCTTTGTGATTTTACCCGATAGAAGAGATTGCTGGGTTGCATATCATAATACTGATGTGTTAGACAAGCTCCATATTCATGCTAGCCACTAAAGTCAATGATTTTATTCCATCTGCACTTTTGAATATATCATCTATTTTTAAAATATTTTCAAATTCTCCAGGAAGCCTGTTTCTGACCAAGAGACCATGCAAGTATGGTAAACAGAAACAACAACAGAGGCCCAAGCTGATTAGTTCCCAGTGTACACAAAACATAAAGCTGCATGCTTACTGCTGTGTCTGTCAGACAATTAAGTTATTGTCTAATAAACATCATTTGTCACCCTGTCACCCACATGTTTTATAGTCATCGCCAGTTCCTCAGTGTGGTAGGCCAAATGTCCACAGGTTTGTCTTTTGTTTTTATTTGAAGACTGTTCCACAACCTTCCAGGCTATCCACAGGAACAATGATATCCTCTGTTTAAAAAACAAAATACTTGAAGACATTTAGACCACCACCCTGAGGAAGCAAGGCTGAGGGAAACATGTTGGTGTACTATGGTGGGAAGTGAAGTTTTAGTAAATATTTTGATAAACATAGTTATAAGTGCATAGGTGTCTCATTTACATAAAAAAAATATTTAAAATCTGGAAAAGTACAATGAGATATCATAGACACAGTCTCAGTTCCATCCTGGCTAGGGAATGAGTGACAGCAGCATACTGTAAGCACACAATATGCATTCATGCTGTTTAAGTGAAAGGAATTTAGCAGTTAGCATTTATTTGGGATATACAGCTTTGTGATTTTTAAAGCCATAATAAGAATTAACACCTTAAATTGAATCTGGACTTTAAATCCACATTTTAGGTGCATTGTGGGTCCAGCTCTTTTCTATCCCTGGTAGACTATGGTATAGTCATCTACTGGTCTGCCTCAAACTCTGCCCCCGAGAAAAATTAAACTTGCCTTAAACAAAGCCTGATGCCTGGCCGCTGGCTGTGACAGATTGACGCATATCTGTGATGTCTATTAATGCTCAGCCTGGCTACATTTCCAAGGGTATTTCTACAATCAGACTTAACTAGTAGCAAAAAAAAAATCTCTATGGGCCACTCACCCCCTGGTTGTAACCTTCTCTTCTCTCCAGGGCAGCACAGGCGGGCAACCAGACACACCAACTAAACTGCTTTAAAAGTCTCCTTCAATAAAACCACTACTGGTCAAAGGTCCATCAAATATAGGGCCCCTTTATGGATGAACTCCATCCCCAGTTCCATCCTATCCATACGCAGGTCATTTCAAAAAAAGAACTGTGGGATCACATCCTGGTTTCATCAAACTGTGACTGCCTGTAACACTGTTGTAACCCTCCAACTATTTCCTCTACTGCACTTTAGCACCACAACACCCATTTGGTGGCTTTCTGGTCTCTACTATATTTCCAGCTCTCCTTTGGTCCACTTCCTGGGCTTGTTTCTCACTTTCTTCTCCATAGTTCCATTGCTCCTGACTCCAATATTTATTTTTTCTCCTCTGACTTATTTCAACAATTTTGGTTACTCCCATGTCAATTGACAATGCTTATTGTATTGCACTGTTATTAGTTAACGCCTGTACCAGAGCTACAAGGCTAACAAAGTCTGAATATTTCAAATCTGCCTTCCACACAAACATAAACTCTCACTCCAAGTTCTGGAAGGTGGTCCATGCACTTTTAACTCCTTCATCCTGTCCCTCCAGCCCTGTGCTTAGAATAAATGGCACTGTAGTGGAAGATCAATCTGCCATTGCTGCCAAATTCAACTCCTATTACACCTCCTGTGCAAATGAGCTATTAAAATCCTTCCCTACCTTCCCATACTCCTTCCCTCCCCCTTCTGTATCCTCCCTTCCACCCTCCCCCTCATCCCTTTCTCCTTTGCTTATATCTCCCCAAATTATACTCTAAAAGTTCTGCTCACTATCAACCCCTCAAAAGGCTCCTCCCCAGATGGCATCAACCCTAAACTCTTATCTCTCTCAGCACCGACCATTGTCTACCCTCCTTTCTCTAATTCTAAACCTATCATTCACAACGGCCTCAGTCCCTTCCCCGTGTAAACATGCAGTGGTTCTCCCCTTACCTAAAGGCGGTGACCCTGCATCCCCTGGTAACTATCGCCCTATCTCTCTCCTCCCTACCCTAGCTAAGCTACAGGAACACCTTATTCTCTTCCAGCTTACCTCTTTTCTATCAGACACCTCCTTCTTCACCCCTTTCCAACCTGGATTTAGGAAAAACCACTCCACTACCACCTCTCTTCTCTGGCTCACTGACTCTATCCTCAGCGGGATGAACAATGGGCAAATCACCTCAGCCATCTCTGTCAACTTAGCCAAGGCTTTCAACAATGGTGGAGCTAGAGGGGGGGGCTGGGGTTAAGGTCGCCCCTCCTGTCTGCCCCAGTGTGAGTAGTGGCGCCCTGCCACCATCTTTATTCACTGTTTAGTACCCATTGTGGAGCCTGTCATTGACTGAATGGCCCTCCCTGGCTCCCAAATGATCCCAAACCTGGCTCCGCTACTGGCTTTCAACACTGTCTCCCATGCCCTCCTCCTTAATTCCCTCTGATCAGCTGTCCTTTCCCCCTAGCCACTAGCTGGCTCAAAGCCTACCTCACTTGAAGATCTCAATCCATAAAAATCTGTGATGACAGATACACCCCCCCCGATCAGCACCGGAGTTCCCCAGGGCTCTGTGCTAGGTACCATTTTATTCTCCCTCTTCCTAAATGCCCTCCCTTCTGTTTACTCCCCCGCCACTGCCATACTTATGTATGCCGATGATACGGTCCTGTATGCCTCTGGTTCTTCCTCAACTTTGGTTACATCCACCTTGCAGCATGACTTTGGCAAGGTTCAGCTCTGGTTTGCTAACCATCAATTATTCCTCAGTGCCAAAAAGATCATCTCTAGGACCTTCGGCACAAGACAGGGACTCTTTATGCTCCCCTCCCTGCCATCTTTCCACACCGTTGATGGGACTCTACTGGACGACACTTCCTCCTTCAGATACCCAGGTGTCTGGCTGGACCAACACCTTAACTTCTCTGAACATATGAACACCATCCAGAAAAAACTGCGCCTCAAGCTTGGTGCCCTGTTCTGGAACCGCAGCTGCATCCCTCCTGTGGCTAGGCGAGAAATCATCCAAAAGATGATCCTCCTCATTTTCAACTACTGCAATGTACAGCAGTCTATAATGCTGCACCTAAGTCCTCCCTGACCAGATTGGACACCCGCTTCGACTTCTTCTGCCGCTTTTCCCTTGATGTTCCCTCTCACACACACCACTGCATTCTGTATCAAGTCCTCTTCTTTCCCTCTCTGTCAAATAGGGGCTTTTCCCACTGCGCTAAATTTACCTCCAAGTGCTGGCTAGGTGAACTCCCTTCCTACCTCTCCTCTTCATTTATATCTCCTCCGCCCGCATACCACTCCCTTAGATCAGCCAACCACAGTACATTGGTCATCTCCTACCGGTCCACCCTTATTGGTCAAATTAGCTATTCCTATCGCCTACCAAAACTTTGGAATTCTCTCCCTCCTCAAATTTGTCACTCCTCCTCCTCCTCCTCCTACTCCATAAATTCTGCACTTCATAACTACGTTTCTCCAAACTGCTCCTGTTACAACCCACCCTAATTTCCCTTCCATTTTCCCTTCCTATATAACTCCTTATAATTTCTTTTTCCCTTCATCTAGAACTCCTCATAATTCTTCCCCCTCCTTCCACCTCTATCTTTCCTTGCTTATTCTTCACTCCTTCCAACTTCCCCTGCCCTCAATGAACTCCATCAGTTCTGCACTTCAAAATTCCTTTCACTCAACTGCTCCTGCTACAACACTCCCAAATTTCCTTCCATTTCCCATACCATAAAACTCCCCAGAATTTCCTCCTCCATTCCTACTTCTATCTGTCCCGCCAACCTCACTACTTCCCACTCCCCCTACCCTCAACAAGCCCCGAGTCCTTCCTGCAACCCCCACCCCTACATCACATCCTAGTCCTCACAGTCTCCTTGCAGGGTTCTCAACATCCTGAAGGGCCCCCCCACCATTACAGTACTAGGTTTCTTCCCTCCCCTACTTCTCCCTTCCCCCATTCCTCTCTTTGTACTCATTCAATCTTCCCTCCCCTCTCATTTCCTTTCCCTCCTTGTATGCCTTCCAAATTGTTGTCCCCCTTTATTGCCCTCCTTCTTAGTTGCACCCCCCTTTCCATGTCTGTCCATGTCTCTGCTACACTCTCTATACAACTACTTGCTCTCATTCCTGTGCTTAAATTAAACTTATTACGTAGCTAAATCTTCAACCTCATTCTATGTTAATTCCTGCCCTACCAATGCATCCAAGTGTAAGAATCACTGTATCGAGCATATGTATGCAACATTAATGTAACAATCTCTATAACTTGACTGTTGTATTTAGTGAGTGCATGGTAACTCCTGCTCTATCAATTGCTCTGTAATGTAACAATCACTGTATTGAGCATATGCATGTATCATTAATGTAACAATTTTTGTAAATTCACATGCTTTTGCAATTGTTGCAAAGTAGACTTTTGTAACTTGCATACCTGTATTTAGTGAGTGTATGTATATACGTATTATTGCACTTTCCTCTTTGCCTCCCCCCCCAAAGGTCGCACTGGGAGACGAGCAACTTGTTGCTCAGTGTGCCTACCTGGTGAAACATTTCAATAAATAAATAAATAAAAATATAACTCCCTATTGTATAATTTTCTCTCTATATATAATTACTGTCATTATTCATGATGTCTGTAACACTTGCCTACCACTCTTTGCACTGATGTGGAGCCTTTGTAGCAGCTCCTATTATATAATTTTTCTCTTTGTGTACAATTACTGTCATTGTTCATGATGTCTGTAATACTTGCCTGCCACACTTTGTACTGACATGGAACCTTTGAAAAAGAGTCCCTGACTTAAAGGGTTGTAATTCCTAGACTTCAATAAATAAATAAATAAAAATAAATTGTATGTAAAGCACTTGCCCAGATGATTTTTACAAATTTAGGAATGTGTACTGTAACTTAATTCATACTCCATGTGTCTGATCTTTAGTATACACCCAACAAACTCAGGCATGAAGTGCTGTAGGAACACTGTCTCTTTGGATTTTATGACATTCCATGTCCATGTACCAGTTGATCAGAATTACACAGTGAAATGTATAGTAGTGCCTGAACCAGTTTTTATCTCCCCCTTAAAAATAAGCATTTGTCAGTGCCGAATGCTCACTGCTGGTATTGCTGTTGTACTGGGTCTTGCTTGTACACATTTTTACTATATATTTACCCAGCACAGAGCAGACGAGAGACAGTATTTCATTTCCAGTGGTGTCCTGCTTTGACACATTGTTAGATTGTAAATATCCATGATAGGGAAGCTGAGAGGCAATATTCTGTTTTTAAGTCTCCAGGACTCACCATAGAAGCAGATGCTGGACCATTTACAAGAGGCAGTGTCCCAAAAGAGCTTCTCAAATTAAAAGCAAATAAAGCAATGGGCCCAGATGAAATCCATCCTAGAATTCTGAAGGAGTTGGCACATTAAATTGCAGGCCTACTGGCAGAATTAGTCACACAGTCCCTAGAGAGCGGGGAAATACCTCAGGACTGAAGAAATGCCACATTGGTACCCTTGCACAAAAGTAGAAGCAGGGAGGAGGCCAGAAACTACCATCCAGTGAGCTTGACCTCAGCGGTGGGGAAGCTTATGGAGTTCCTACTTAAGGAAAGAATAGCAAAGTTCCTTACGGAAACAGAGCAGCTAGATACTAAACAACATGGATTTATAGCAGGACAGTCATATCAAATGAATATGATTGAATTCTTTGAATGGGCATCCAAAATAGTGGACCAGGGAGGGGTGACAGACATAGTCTATCTAGATTTCAGCAAGGCTTTTGACTTTGTCCCCCATAGAAGATTGGTCAATAAGCTGGAGCACTCTGCGTTAGGGCACAAAATAGTCAAGTGGGTTCAAAACTGGCTGCACAATAGAATGCAGAGGGTCATAGTCAATGGAACACTGTCTAGCGAGGGAAGGATGATCAGTGATGTGCCTTAAGGATCTGTCCTTGGCCTGATCCTCTTCAATATATTCATCAGCGACATTGCTGATGGCCTGCAGGGTAAGGTATGCTTGTTCACAGATAACACAAAGCTCTGCAACAGGGTAGATACAGTTGAAGGAATGTCAGCAATGGAAGCAGATCTAAAGAGCCTGGAAGTATAGTCTAGGGACTGGCAGTTGAAATTCAATGCCAAAAAGTGCAAAGTCATGCACCTAGATAAAGGAAACACAAGGAAAACATACAGACTTGATGGTGAACAATTACCAAAAACAAAACTTGAAAGGGACCTCAGAGTGCTTATTTCTGATGATTTAAAGATGGGTAGACAATGTGGAAAGGCAGCACAGAAAGCTAGTAGCATCCTCAGATGTATTTGCAGGGGCATTACAAGTAGGAAGTGAGAGGTCATACTCATTCTGTACAGGTCCTTGGTGAGGCCACATCTCGAGTATTATGTAAGTTCTGGAGGCCACACCTAAAAAAAGACATAGACTGCTCAGAGGCTGTACAGAGGAGTGCAACTAAATGGTACAGGAACTGCACCAGTAGCAATCTGAATCTAGACTACAGCAACTGCAAATGTACTCCCTTAGGTAAAGGAGAAACAGGAGAGATATGATAGAAACCTTCAAATACAGTACATAAAGGGCATACATAAGGTACAAGCAGAAAACCTCTTTCACAAAAATGAGGCCACATGAATGAGAGGGCACAGTTTGAGATGAACATTCATAAGTTCTTCTTCACAGAGAGGGTGGTGTACCCTTGCAATAGCTTACCACCAGAGGTTGTGGAGGCCAAAACTGTCACTGCTTTTAAGCTAGCATGAGACAAGTACTGCGGCAATCTCGGAAGGAGGACAGAAAAGGGAGGTAGGCAATCTGGGCAGACTAGATAGACCATATGGTCTCCTTCTGCCAACACGTTCTTATGTTCTTGAGTGTGCACCCACATTTTCCCCCAAATGTCCAACAGTCTTTTTATGACCTGATATTATGATCAAGACAGGTAGAATTTTTAAAATTCCATTCCAAATGTGATTTCACTGAGGGACTGTGAAAAGTTTTGGAGGGGATTTGAAAAATGACACCTGCCGTGTTCAGGAGGTGGGGTAACACAAGGGATATGTTGAACATTAGGGTCAAAATCTGCAAAAATAAAGTGAGTAAATGTTGGAACAATTTGTTTCCTCATGACATAGTTGGTTTTTCACATTTTTAC
The DNA here is from genome assembly GCA_016271365.2 of Neoceratodus forsteri. Classification (NCBI taxonomy): domain Eukaryota; kingdom Metazoa; phylum Chordata; order Ceratodontiformes; family Ceratodontidae; genus Neoceratodus; species Neoceratodus forsteri. The sequence continues at coordinate 1,177,378,831 of CM057450.1, read as the reverse complement.
TCCAAATTTTCAACATAATCTTTTTATGACCACTCCTGAGAAAAATAGGTTTCATTTATAAAACAATGGCTGAAACATCATTTTGTGCCATAAGTGTAAAAACACATTTTGAGTAGGATTTGAGAAATGACAGCTGTCAAATTCTTGAGGTAGTGTGACCAAATTACTGTGCTGCAAAGTTGGGGTCAAAATATTGAAAATTAACACAGTTACAAGTGTGCATAGAAAAATTGCAACATAGACTCATAACTTTGTTGTTTTCTCATATTTTTACCCCAAATTTTCAACATAGCCTTCTTATGACCCACATGGCCTTCTTATGAGCCCACCTTATAAACAAGGCAGAGAATAATTTTCAAATCCTGCTCAAAAGCGATTGTGTGCCACAAGTGTGAAAACACATTTTGGTCAGGATTTGAAAAATGACAGCTGCCACATTCATGAGGTGATGTGAAGGAAATAGCTATGTTAAAAATTTGGGGTTGAAATATTGAAAATTATTGAAGTTACGAGTTTGCGATTGCAAATTTCAACATAGGCTTGTAACTTTGTTGCTTTTTAATATTTTTCCCCACATTTTCAACATAGCCTTGTTTTGACCCCACCTCATGGACAAAAATAGAGAAAATTTTTGACTCCTGCCCAAAAGGTGAGTTCATGCAGTGACATCGAAATCAACTTTTTGGATGCGAAAACACATTTTGGCCAGGATTTGAAAAATGACAGCTGTCACATTCATGAGGTGCTGTGTGGAAATAGCTATGTTGAAAATTTGAAGTTAAAGTATTGATAATTCCCAAAGTTATGAGCCTGCATTCATAAATTTAGATGTAGGCTCATAACTTTATGCCAGCGCATTGACGCAGTGGCAAGACCTCCACATGCAATGCTGACATCCCGGGTTTGGAGGGCCGTCCAGGCAGAGGAGGATTGAGTAACTGAGGGATGACTCTCCTTCTCTGGGGGGAGAGGAGTGAGTATCTGGCTTGTCAGCAGACCCTGGTGAATGCTGGGGGATCCACAATGACCAACGCCAGATTACGTCGGAGGCAGGACAGACATCAGACATCGTTGCAGGTCCCGACTCCAGAGGAACAAGAGCATCCAAAAATCCCAGTCCATGGCATGATGCCCTGTTTCACCACCATCTCTGCTGCCCCAATTGTCTACCAGTGGGTCCTGCTCCCATGGCCCTGCCCTGGGGGGTAAGCCAGGGCTCATTTTTATGTGTCTGTTGGGGGGAAGCCTGCCTGGTGGCCCCACTCAGAGGGGTAAGCCTAGGCATAGTGGGGTGGTGTGCGGGGCATGGGCTGAGCTCCCTAAATGGGAATTGGGTACAGGGGCCAAAAAAAAAGGCTCATAACTTTGTTTTTTAATTTTTACCCCAAATTATCATTATAGCCTTCTATGACCCCACCTCATGAACACGGGTGGAGAAAATTTTCAACTCCTGCTTCAAAAGTGACTTCATGCAGTGACTGTGAAATGACCTTTCAGGACAGACTTGCCTAATTTTACTACCATCGTTCATGAGGTTGGGTCCCAAAAAAGGCATGTTGAAAATCTGGAGCAAAAATATAAAAAAATGACGAAGTTATGCCACTAAGTTCAAACCCCCTATGAAATACATTGAACCGCATACCTGATTTCCTCAGTTCATGGTCCGGCGTTGATGAGTGAAGATGGGTCTGTGGTCCAGAGAGGATGATGACTTTGGACCTCAGTGGGTAAGTAAGGGTTTGAGGGGGGTGTGGGGTGTTGCGCGCTGAGTGGGAGGGTCAGGTGGGGGAGCAATAACAACAGCAACAGACATCTATGAGTGTTTTCCTTTTTTATAGGGTTAAAAAAACTATGAGGGATGTTTTTCTTTATTTCAGGTGGAGACACTGTGGGATTGGGTGCCCCTAGTGTCCGTGTTATGTTTGTGGAGGGGGTGTGCAGTGGTGGATACTGAGTGGGAGGGTCGGGTGTGGTGACAATAAGGGTGGGGTGGCAACAGACATCAATGGGTGGTTTTCTTTTTGGCAGGGTGTATTAACAAGAAAAAACTACAATGGACCTTTTCTTATTATTTTAAGTGATGACATGCGGGGGGGGGATTGCGCACCCCCAATATCACTGTTATGTTTGGCAGCACTGAGTATGGGCTCCCTGTTGCTGTGTAACTAAAACAGGCAGGGTGGAGGGTAGCAGCCAACACAGAGGATTGGGCACCCCCTTACTGGAATATGTAACAAAACCTACAAGGGACAGTTTTCTTTATTTCAGGTGACTATACTGGGGTATTGGGCACCCCAGTATTGCTGTTATGTTTGGCAGCACAGGGGTGGGCCCCTCGATGTGCATAACCAAAACTGGCAGGGTAGCAGCCAGCATGGGGGTTTGGGCACCCCCTGCTGGCATATTAACATGGGTTGGGCTTGGGGGCAGTTATGGCAGCAACTGCAACAGACATCAATGGATGGTTTTCTCTTTTGCTGGGTGTATTAAAAAGCTATGAAGAGTGGTTTTCTTTATTTCAGGTGGCAACAGTGGGGGATTGGGCACCCCCAGTGTTGATGTTATGTTTATGGGGTTGGGGGTGAGTGGGTGCTGAGTGGGAGGGTTGGTGGGGGGAACAGTAAGGGTGGGACAGCAACAGACATCGATGGAAGGTTTTCTTTGTTACAGGGTGTAATTCAACCTAAGCAGGCTGATCATGACAGGTCAGCTATACCTGCTGGGTGGCGTAAATCAAAGGAAAGAGACAACCTATGACTGGATCGGTTTTCTCATTTGAAATACACAAAGTTTCCTCCCAGCAAGCCAGAACAATGTCATGATCAGCCTGACTGATGATTGGTGTGACATTGATGAGCCTCTTGCAGACCACTCATTGGACTGACACTGTCCCACCCCTCAAAAGCCACTTTCCTAACAAAATGTTCACTGCACATGTGCACATGGTAAACATAAAAAATATATCCTTCTATAGAGAATGTCTCAGCTTTCAAAGCAGTTAAGCAAACTAAATGTGCCTCTGAAGACAGTAGAGGACACAGTACAGAATCATCCTTTCTGAACCCGAGACCTTGTAAAGATCATTAGGAAGTACACACCATAGAGCATCTCACAGTACTTAGTAGCTTAATTCATTTATTTTTCTCAAAATTCAGCTGGTCACCTCAAACTCCAACATTTCACACATAAAAAATGTGCTTTCTCAGGGAGAGTGGACCTGTGTAATAAATGTTGAAAAAATACATATGTGACAATATTTAAACAAGCCACGTCACACTCTAGAACCAACACAGCATAAATATTTAACAATTCATCATTTCACTTCTATTAATGCAGACTTTCTTAAACAAGTTTAACTTACAGATTCAGAACAAGTAGCCATCCCTTTAAGATGCTCAGCCTCACACAGAGGTCTTCAAAAATCAAACATAGCAGATGCCATGCCAGATAGCCATGTGGGCTTGGCATCTGGAGCCTCCTATTTGAAGCTACTTGCTACCAGCAAGTGCTGGCACATGTGTGATATGCCACCTGGTGATGTCATGATGAGCGTGGCATCATGACATCACACGCCCACGGCTGAGTGCTCTGCACTCAAAATGCAAGCCCCAAGAGTTTAAGGCTCCAGAACTCTTGAGCTGTCTCCAGCCATTACAGTTTTCAAATGTAAATGCAACTCAACAAATTTACTTAAACAGGAGTTGTGACAATAATAAGTACAAGATATGTAGATCGTAAAGAAAATGTACCAAAATCATAATGGGAAAAAAGCATAGTAGAAAAAAGAGGTATGTCCCCTGTACAGCAACACCAACACAGTGACCTACATAGCTGTTGACAAAATCGACAGCTCACTGACAGGTTGCTGTGTTAGCTGCTCAGGTCACTCTCTGAAAACACCAGTACTGGCTCAGATGGCCTAGAACCAAGACTACTAAAAAATGGCTTCTTACTACATCTCTGGCCCCCTGGCACACATCTTTACCCTATCTCTCTCCAATGGCATTGTCCCTGAAGTCTGGAAGGCAGCCAGAGTCACTCCTGTATTTAAGAAAGGCAGTAAAAATGACATATCAAATTACCGGCCTATTGCTATTTTGTCTGTTCTGAATAAAATCCTGGAAAAAGTAGTATCCATGCAAATCACTGAATACCTTGAGAAATTCAATTTACTAAGCTCAGCACAACATGGTTTTAGAAAGCATCACAGCACCATGACAGCACTTGCAAAATTCACTTCAGATATCGTTACCAATATGGATAGAGGAAAGTTAACAGGGGCAGTTTTCATTGACTTAACCAAAGCTTTCGATCTGGTTGACCATTCTCTGCTAATATCCGCCCTCAGTACCTTGGGCTTCTCTCCCCCCAGTCACTACCTGGTTCAAAAGCTACCTCTCCAACAGGACACAAGCTGTTAAGTTTAATTCATCCATGTCAGACAGTGCTGTTATCAACATTGGGGTTCCTCAGGGTCTATACTTGGCCTCTTCTATTCTCATTATTAGTCAATAAACTTCCTGAGCTGGTCACCACAGGTCACTCACTTCTTTATCCGGATGACCTGGTAATTTATTATCACTCTGATAAGGTCCTGGATCTAAATGCTGCCCTCACTGCAGATTTTCGTGGTGTACAACACTGGTTGAACTCTCAACGCCTGGTTTTAAATACAAATAAAACAAAAGTTATGATGTTTGGCTCCAATCACAAGCTTAGATCCTGTCCTCTGACCATCTCTGTCTCTGATATCGATGGGGACCCTATAGAAACTGTCACTTCCTTTCATTACCTTAGCATCCACCTGGATCAAACCTTGGACCTGAAAGCACATATACAGGAAACCTGCAAGTCAATTAACTGCAAATTGGGGGCTGCCTATAGAACCAAATACCTGCTCACCCCTGCTGCTAAATTGGCGATAGCCAGAGGCATTCTATTGCCAACCTTACATATGGGTGTCCCATCCTGTCCTTGGACCAAATCTTCACTGCAACTATGGGATACTACCTTCAATAATGTGTGCAGGTATGCAACCAAAGCACCTCGGCTGCAGCATCATTGTCTCTTATATCAGGACCTTGGTTGGCTCTCCTTCCTCTACCAGGCAGTACTACTTGTACAATTTAGTTGATTCCATCCTAAGGGCGTCCAAGCCTGCTATCCTGTCTGATCTCCTCAGGCCGGCCATTCCCACAAGGAATCTTAGATCGGCTGATCAGACCTTACTATCCATCCTTTTGTCGGACTAAAAGGGCATGGGCTCCTTCCATCATGCTGCCCCCACCTATGGAACCTACTACCTCAGGATCTAGAGATGTCTCCACTCATGTGACTTTTAAGAGCAAACTCAGGACTTTCCTCACTACTATGGACAAATGTGTTTGCTTGACCCTACCTGATCCGCTGCATTTGTACTGTTTCCTCATTGCTAGCACTTTTGCCTGTCAAATGGGTGTTCTATACTGTGCCTTGTAATTAATGTTTTATTTTGTGCCTTGTAATTAATGTTGCCTTAACCTGTTTCTTTATAAGCCTAATGTTAGCTGTTGACAATTGTAAGTCGCTATTCTACTCCATGACATTCTTATCTTCACTTCACAGCCTCTCCTCCTTAACCCCTGCTGCTCTCTCCCCCTTCTTCTGTTATATCATCTTCCCCCTTTTGCCACTCCCACCAAACTCACCTTTACCTGTTCCTACCTCATCCATGCCTCTCCTTAGTCCCCACCCTCCTGGCTGTGCTAGTCACCTCTCTCCACCTACTACACTTCTCCCACCGTCTACCGGCCCCCCCTTCCCTGCCCTGCCGTCTCTTGGTTCCACTGGCTCAGCTTGACTTTGACACTTTGCCGCTATTGCCGTAACTCCTCCGCCTCTATCCCTCTCACCGCATCCTACTCTCGCCTGCCGTCTATCGGTTCCACCAGACCGCTATATTTTCCTACCTCCTACCGCTGTTGCTGTCTCACTGCGCTCCCCCACCACCCTCTCTTCGCCTGCCGTCTTTCGGCTCCATAGGCCCGCCGCGGGTTGGTACCTCACCCGCTGTTGCCGTATCTGGCGGCACCTCCTTTCCACTTAATCTCTCCTCCCATCCTTTTGCCAGTTTCCCTTCCTTGTGTCTTTTCTACTGATGCATATCCTCTCTTATTTTCTGCCTTCTACTATTCACATTTTTGAGTATGTTCCATGATCAAGTGCTAAAGTATATTTTTGTTTACTAATGTATGTTACATTGCCATATGTATTTCTCTCTGCATTTTTTGTACTCGTTGTCTTAATAATCTGGCTGTACTCTTTGTGTATTGTAATTGTACCTCCCGGGTCGTGCCTGAAAACAGTCACTTGCTGACTAGCGCACTTACCCAGTTAACAAAAACTAAATAAATAAATAGTGTGCTTGAGACAGGGACAAACTGTCTCCCAGTCCTGCACCCCCTCACCAAATCAACTCCAACTCGGAGTTGATTATAAATAATACAAGGGGTGTGGGGTGGGGGGCAGAGCCCCCCAGTAGAAAAAAAGACCAGGAGACATTCGGGATTTATGTCAACTGCAACTTGTGGTCGACAAAAATCCCATCACTGTGATGCCAGTCAATGAAAGTGTTGTCAAATCAGCATCATAGAGCCAAAAAAAGATATGGCAACTTGAAAAATTCACAGACTGAAGTGGTTCAGTTTTTGAATGTTTTTGAATTTTTTTTGCATGACATAGATTTCTTTCATGGAAAAAATATTTTTGATTTATGATATGCACACTCTGACCTTTTGACCTCCCTGCTATTTTTATTTATTTATTGAAATTTCAGAATTATAATCCTTTGAGTTGAAGACTCTTTTGCAAAGGCTCCACGTCATTACAAACAGAACATCACTTAGAGAAAAATTGTACACTGCTTACTAGGCAAACATTACAATAAGACAAATACTACATGGTTACTCCATACAGATTATTTTACTTGCTAGGTTAGTTTCTCTAGGTTTCTCTAGGGTTGTATGGTTATGTTTCAAGTGGTGATTCATTCTTGAGTTCAGTGGCATTGTGGCCATGACTATAACCAATTCTTCCCCACATATACTATCTCTCTGTCCTTTGGAACATGGCCCCTTTAAACTTGCCTTAGTCTGTGTTATTTTTTTTCATGCTGGCATATCTTTTTTCTGTTATTATTTTTTTATATTATGTTTTTTCCATTATGATTTTGGTACATTTTTTTACCATCTACATGTGTTTTACTTGTTATTGTCACAACTCCTATTTAAAACAATTTATTAAGTTGCATCTATGTTTGAAGACTGTGATGGCTGGGGTCAGCTTGAGTGTCCAGGAGCCATGGACTCTTGAGGTTTCCATTTGGAATGCAGAGCACTCAGCTGCAGGCGTGTGATGTCATGACACCACACACACATCATGACATCACCGGGCAGCCTGTCATGCATGTGCCAGAGCTTTGCTGGTAGCAAGTAACTACAAATAGGAGGCTCTAGATGACAAGTCAGTGTGGCTATCTGGCGTGGCATCTACTGTGATCAATTTTTGAAGACCTCTGTGAGAGGTTGAGCATCTTAGAGGGATGGCTACTAATTCTGAATTTGTAAGTTAAATTTGTTTAAGAGGTTCTGCATTGATAGTAGTGAAATGATAAATGTGTTAAGTATTTAAGCTGTGTTTGTTCTGAAGTGTGACATGGCTGGTTTAAATATTGTCACTTATATATTATTTTTTCAGCATTTATTACACAGGTCCACTCTCCTTGACAAAGCATGTTTTTTATATGAGAAACATTTTGAGTTTGAGGTGGCCAGTTGAATTGTGAGAAAAATAAATGGGCTAAGCTTACAAATATTATGAGACGCTCTACGGTGTGTGTGTTTATTTCCTGATGTTCTTGAAGACTGGTCCGTTAACATACCCAGGGCAAACTAATTGAGAGAAACACTCCAGGAGGCTTAGGAGACAAGTTGTTTGAACCTTGTAAAGTTACCGTTAAATCCCATGCATAGTAATTGTGGAGGAAATATACAAAACGCTTTATATTCAGAAGCAGTACATAGTGGGGTTAGTTTCCCTGAACAATAACAGTTAAGAACAGAGGGCATCTGAAGTGGGAAAACACAACTGATCTTCATGGAGCTGCACAGGAGTCCACATATATTGCCAGCAAACCCATCATCCATCATCCTGCCATGAAGCTCCTTGGGCCTTGCCTCAGTTTCCCTGGTGCAGTCATCTGTAATGAAGTTGTAACCGGCCAGCCTTTTCCTTGGAGTAGCTACACCTATTAAATGGTTAAAGGTCGTGTGAAATGGGTGACTTTTTGTTATGGAGAATGTTTTCTTGAGTGTGTATGTGTATGTGTATGCCTGCCTGTGTTTGAACTAGACTTTGTGGTGCTTTTTAGCATCTTCTTTTTTCCCCAGTGGTCTACACAGTATGTCACTGGGTTCAAAGTGAAAAGCAAAGGCAACTGTTAAATATTCTTAATAGGAAAATTAATATTATAACCCTGCATGCAACCGAAGAGCAAGGAGTTAAGATCAAGCAAATATCTTGCACGATTACCCACCACTTGATAATTATGCTTGAAACAATAATGTTGAGTAAAACAACTGAAATGATGCATCTGAGACATAATCTAATTTATCACTTTGTTAGTTGATGTACACAAGATATAAAACTGTCAAACAGCAAAATATAATACCTACATTAACATGCTTGTTAAAGTTACGTTATTGTAATGCTGCATCTTGGTAGCTGTCGAAAATCCTCCTCCTGTTTTATGAGTGATGTTTAAACACTTTTGATACATTAAAGGGTTTGGGTGAAGCTAAACTAGACAAGAAAAGAATGTCATGTAGATGGAATTTTTGACAGATTTGAAATATAGCCTAAACTGAATGGCTAAAGATGTAGAGCCATATTAAATCAATGCTGCAAAGTTACAACTCTAATAAATTGTATTTATGCTAATGGTTAGATCTGATTTACTGTGGCTATTAAAAGTGAAGAATAAGGACTGTGTTTTACTCAGGACTGCCATTTACTTTTTTTTTTTCTTTTCTCCTTCCTCAGTTCCACAAAGTGTGCCAACTCCCACAAGAGCTCACAGCGTAAACGGTTACAGTGTTGAGGTGAGCTGGGACGAACCTGCTGGGGTCAGAGGTGTAATTGAGAAGTACATTATGAAAGTGTACAATGAGGACAGTCCCAGTATGCCCACCATCAGTGCCGACTTTACTGACATCCGAACCCTCACAGGTAAATTTTACAGTCTGTCAGGTGGAACTGGGAATTATCTGTGAAAGCAAATTGTTGAGTGCTAAATAACTTTTACCTACAGTACTTATATACATTATCGTGCTATTCCTATGACTAAAACCTTTTTGGTAATGTAATGTGGTAATGGAAGTGTAAATAATTAAAAATATATATTAATATACTGCTCTTTTTTGGAAAGAAATGATATTTTGAAAAATAGAAATAATGCTGCCCTATATATGTCCTTCATATGCATAAGTAGAGCTTAAAAATGTCACTGGCCCTGGGTCTTGGATCACCTCAGGTTGGCAACACTTAGTTCTTAAAATAGTGTCACATGGAAAACTGGCAACTGTGATAAAGTGAGTGGACCCAAACTGTTGTCTAGATCAGAGGGAAGGAGAGGAAAGGGATTTGGTTTTATGTTGAAGCCTTTTGTATACACTATGTGCTTTACAAGCCATATACAATACAGTTGGATGCAACCATCAGGCATGCACTGAGATGTTTAATGAGGTTGAGGAAATGCTCAGTGGGAAAGGTATCATGTAGAAAGGGCAAGAGAGAGACAGACAGATAGAGAAAGCAATTTATTGCTGGGAGGTTAAGTTGCATGTTTAAAGTCAGGTAGTAAGCAAATGCTGCTGATGGGATTCAAACCTGGGTTTCCAGGTTTGTAGTATTACACCCTAACCTTTGGGCAACACTACCTCATAGGCAGAATAACATAGTTTTAATCTTAATGAAACTCAATTTGCATAACTGATATTTTTCTCACAGAAATATAGGTTACAGGGGAGGTACCCAAAGCCTGGAGGACAGCAGATGTAGTCCCCTTATACAAAAGTGGGAACAAAGAGGAAGCAGGGAACTACAGACCAGTCAGCCTCACCTCGGTAGTGGGGAAGATCATGGAAGCACTACTGAAGGAGAGATTGGTGGAACATCTAGTTGTCAATGGACTACAGGACCCAAGGTAGCATGGTTTCACCAGGGAGGTCATGTCAGACCAACCTCGTTGAATTTTTGACTGGGTGACTAGGGAGGTGGATCAGGGAGGCAGTGGACATGGCCTATCTGGACTTCAGCAAGGCCTTTGATACTGTGCCACATAGAAGACTATTACACAAACTGGGGAATATGGGTGTGGGCAGGACAGTAGTGTGGTGGGTAGGTAACTGGCTGGGTGGCAGGACACAGAGGGTGGTGGTAAATGGCTGTCACTCCACAGAGGAAGAGTGACCAGTGGCTACAAGGGATCAGTGCTGGGACGGTCCTATTCAACATCTTCATCAGTGACATTGTGCAGGACCTAGAAGGCAGAATTTTGCTGTTCGCTGATGACACAAAGCTCTGTAACAGAGTAGACACACCAGAGGTGTAGACAGAATGAAGCGACCTGCAGAAACTTGAAGAATGGTCAAGGGTTTGGCAGTTGAAATTCAATGCAAAGAAGTGCAAGATAATGCATATGGGGCACAAAACCCTGGCACAATATATCAGCTGGGGGTGAGGATATAGCATGCACCAAGCAGGAAAGGGATCTTGGGGTTGTTATCTCTGATCACCTCAAGGTAGAAACAGTGTGACAAGGCAGCAGGTAAAGCAAATAGGATGCTGGGATGTATAGGCAGGGGCATCACCAGCAGGAAAAGGAAGGTCATAATTCCGCTATACAAGACACTAGTGAGGCCCCACCTAGAGTACAGTGTACAGTTCTGGAGACCTACCTACGTAAGGACATAGACAGGGTAGAGAAGGTTCAGAGGAGGGCAACAAAGATGGTGCATGGATTGCATCACAAGTCCTATGAAGACAGATTGAAGGAACTGAACATGTACTCCCTGGAGGAGAGAAGGGAGAGGGATATGATAGAGACATGCAAGTATCTTACAGGAGGAGCAGGGTGCAGGAAAACACTATTTTTAAGCGAAAAGATGTTCCAGGACTAGAGGGCATGGGATGAAGTTGGAGGAGGACGATTCAGAGGAAACATGAGAAAGAATTTCTTCACAGAATGGGTGGTGGACAAGTGGAACACCCTGCCAGAGGAAGTGGTGGGGCTGAAACAATCACGGGATTTAAGAATGCATGGGATAGACATAAAGGAATTCTGGAGGTCAGGGGTAAGGGGCAACAGACTTCTAGGAAAACAAACTGAACTTACAAGCTCAAATGGGCAGACTGGGTGGGCCATAGGCCCTTATCTGCCGACACTGTCTATGTATCTATGTATCTATGTACACACAGTACAGTATATTATATACAGTATGTCACCTTGTATGTATGTAATTAAGCTCAGCAGCCGAATCAGTGCTAGATGAAAACTGTTCCTACGATCAAGTTCAGTTGACCAGGCAATCAGGTATTACTACTAGGATATACTGCACATCATTCACCACTCATTCAAATCACAGACTTTGAAGAGTGAGGATGGGCTCACTTTGGTGGAGGACGTTTTCCTTTTTTTTTTACAACTTCTACTATTGGACACTGGGCTTTGGGGTTTTGGATGAAGGGTTTTTTATTTAGCAAGAGGGGAGGTAAATGGGGGGTTCTGTGATGAAAAAGAGGCCTGGGTAGGGGGAGGTTGAGGAACTTGCTTTTGCGGGCATAGGAATGGTATGTCGTCAGCACCAGCTTTTACTATTACTCAACGTCCCTGGATATGAGGTGGGGGAGGAGAGAAGTAGTGGCTTGCAGCGGGACAGGTTGGGGGGATTCTTTAAAAAAAAAAAACATGTGGCATGGTGGGAGGGAGTGAATTGCACATGACACAGAGGGTGGGGTGCATTTATGTTTTTTTAAATAAAATGACAAAATAAATGTGCTTGCAGTAGCCACTCAGCGTAGTACTTTGTGAACATCGCTCCGCCCTCGACCCTTAGATATAAATTTGCATTATAGACCATTCATGCTTAAAGAGTAACTCTGCACTTCAGCATGGATCTTCATAAATATGTTTCGGCTAATAGAATTTATCAGGGAATACGTGTTTCATTTTCTTTGTTCATGACCAGGGTTTACATTATGCCCTGCTAGTTAGAAAGTATGTATAAAAAGCAATTGCCTTTCCCCAATTAGCCTCACAGGGCCTTTGTTTATGATATGCTACTGCTCACCCTGACAGACTGTGAGGTCCCACACAGAAACTGTGAGGTCAGCTGGGGGGAGTCCAACATATTTTGAAGGACTCTGTGACATAACTACTGCATCATGTGCAATATTTAGTATACCAACAACAGGAAAAAGTATAACAAACTAGTGAAAGCTAAAGTTGAAACATAATTTATGTAAATCTAAGGGTTTTAAGCTTTTTATTTCATTAGAGAGCTGCTTTATAATGAGGGAAATTGACCAACCCTTGTTTTTTGTTTCTGCTTGTGGTAGTATAACCTACTGTAGCTGCCTTTCTTACTTCTTCCCACCCTCAGGGTCTGCTTCCTTTGGACTGTCCCTTTAATTTTAATTTTGTGGATTACATATCATTTCCTGGTTCCCCAGCTTAATCCCATCTGGGGTGCTCATACTTGTCACCTATTGGTTTGGTAAATGATCTATCACAAGAGCCCTGCCTCTTGCAGGTTACACCTCTTGTCTCTTTTGGGGTTGCTTTTTTAAACTCTGCTGATTTTAGAAGTGATTTGTATCGATGTGAGGGACGTGCATCAGATGATGTGACACAAGGGTCAAATAGTGCAGCAGTCACAGTTTTGGAAGGCAGCCTGCCACAGCCTCTGATGCAAGTCCCTTGTGCCAAATGCCACAAGTTAGACCAGCTTCCCCCCGGTCTAACTTTGTGCCATGTGGTGAACCTTTTTATAGGGCTTACGCCAAAGCTTTGGCACAAGCTGCCGTAAAATGTGGAAAATGCTGCAACTGTGCCAAACCTTCTAAAATTGGGCTGCATTGCATCAAAGGAGTTTGTCACAGCTGTGCCAAACACTACGGTTGATGCAGGGTGTGACGCAACCTTCTAAAATCAGGCCCTAAATTCTGAGACCAGTTTATTTTGTCTCTGCTTCTTCGTCTCTTGCCCCCGATTCTGTATTTAGTTTTTACCTCCTTAAGGTTTGCTTTACATAATCAGTGGAACCTGGATTACCACTACCTGCTGTTTTAGAGGTGTTTAATTCCACTGAGCCTGCTCTCCTTTTATGTGTGCCTGTAGTGCTGCTACTAAGAACCCCCAACATGTGTCCCCATCTCCTTTCATTTCTCTGCTGTTATCTCTGCTTGTATTTCTCTTCTCCCTCACCCTTACCCCCACCATCTCCTACTCATCTCTCTATCTCTCTCCCCTCTCCTCTTGTCACCCTCCCCACCATCCTTTCTAGTCTCCTCTCCACTCAACTTTGAAGCCCTATGGTGCTTACTCTAATCTGTAACCCTCTCATAAATTCCTCCCTCCTGAGCCTCCTTGCCACCAAAATCCCTTCTCTACTTAGCTCACTGTTGCCTTGTTGCCTCTGCTGTCTGGGAGTGTCAAATTCAATCCTAGCTCCACTCCCTCCTTTTCCAGTCTCTTCTCCCTATGGGTATCAGAGTGTTTTAACTTGACACTACAAGTTTTCTTTTTTTTTGGAAAATTATATGTTTTTGAAGTCTGAATTTTCATCAGGAACATGAAAACAGTCTTATGGTACATATGTTTTTCACATGAAGACTAAAACCTCGCTGGGGCAAGCCCCATGGATAAACAGTCTAGATGTACAGTAATTAGCATTTGAACTTCAGAAAGTTATACATGAAGACTAAGCCTAGCCAGGGTGGGCCCACGGATATGCAAACTAAATGCAATAAGCAACAGTAATTCAGAAACTTTTACAAGAAGACTAATACCTAGCAGGGGCATGTCTTCTGGAGATACACTCCCAATGTAAGTAGCACTTATAATTCATATAAATAGAAAATTAGTGTTAAACAGTAGTGGTTAAATTAGTTATGAATAAACAGACAAGTCAGCAAGTAGAAATTTACCATAGAGATTCTAGAAGGCTTGAGTAAACTAATTTAGTGCTGAAAATCACAAGGTGGGTGGAGAACTGGCTGACGGGTAGAAGCCAGAGGGTGGTGGTAAATGGGGTGCATTCCAAGAGATAGCGGTGATGAGTTGGGTCCCCCGGGGGTCGGTACTAGGGCCTGTTGTGTTTAACATCTATGTCAGCGACATAACGGAGGGGTTGCAGGGAGGGGCTGCCTTTTTGCAGTTGACACAAAGATCTGCAACAGGGTAGACATCACAGAGGGGGTTGAGGCTATGAGGAAATGTCTAAGGTAGTTGGAGGGGTGGATGGAAACATGGCATCTAAAATTCAATGCCAAAAATGCACAGTGTTGCACATGGGGAGGCATAATTCACAAGCAAATTATACACTTGGGGGGGGGGTGAATGTAACTGAGCAGGAGAAGGATCTAGGAATCATAATCACAAACAATGTTAAGGTGGGGACCCAATGCAGCAAGGTGGTGGGCAAAGCGAAAAGAATGCTGGCATGCATAAGGAGAGGGATAACTAGTAGAAGGTGGGAGGTGTGGATGTCACTCTACAAATCCATGGTGAGGCCTCATCTGGAGTATGGGATTCACAGAAACATAGACGTTGACAGCAGATAAGGACCGCAAGGCCCACCCAGTCTGCCAATTTTTTCTACCTTATGAATGTGCCATAGGCGTTTACTCTGTCAATGGCCTAGCTATTCATACTCATCTGTATTGCTCCCTTATGCCTATACCATGCCTGTTTGTTGCCCTGCACTGTATTCATATCCACCACTTCCCGAGGTAGGCCGTTCCATGCATCTACTACCCTTTCTGTGAAAAATAACTACCTCACATTACCCCTTAATCAGCCTCCCTCTAATCTCATGCTGTGTCCTCTTGTCTTGCTATTTTTCTTATACTGAAACATGTTAGACTCTTTCACCTTGTGAACGCCCTTAAGATGTTCGAATGTTTTGATCATATCACCTCTCTCCCTCCTTTGCTCTGGGGTATACATATTGATTAATCTATCCTCATATGTTTTCTGACACAGTTCCTGCACCATTTGGGTTACCCGTCTCTGGACTGCCTCCATTTTGTTACTGTTTTTGTGCAGGTGCGGCCTCCAGTACTGCACACAGTACTCCAGACGGGGCCTAACCAGTGTCTTGTAAAGAGGGATTATTACCTCCCTCTTATGACTTGTGATATTCCTACTAATATAATACACCCCAACATCCCACTAGCCTTACCTACTACTTTAGTGGTCTGCTTGCATGACTTCAGGTCATCTGTGATGATGATGCCCAAGTCTTTTTCTTCCCTTGTGATTGCCAGCAACTCCCCTCCCAACTTATAGGTAGCTTCCGGGTTTCTCTTCCCTACGAGCGCGATCTTACACTTTTTTGTATTAAACCCCAGTTGCCACTCTTCCGACCATTTTGCAAGTTTATCCAGATCTCTTCTCATTCTGTCCACCCCATCTGGATCATCTACTCTGTTGCAGATCTTGGTGTCATCTGCAAACAGACAAATCTTACCCTCCAGTCCCATCTGCAATATCACTGATGAAGATATTGAAGAGGACTGGCCCCAGGACTGATCCCTGAGGTACTCCACTTGTGGCTTGCATCTCTTCTGACTGTATACCATTTACCATCACTCCCTGTTTTCTGCCCACCAACCAGTTTGCCACCCAGTTGACCAACCTCTGACCCACCCCAAGCCTACCCAGCTTATTAATCAATCTTCTATGTGGAACAGTATCGAAAGCTTTGCTGAAGTCAAGGTAGGCAGCATCAACTGCACCCCCTTGGTCCGCCACTCTGGTTACCCAGTCAAAGAAATCTATGAGATTAGTTTCACAGGACCTTTCTGTTGTAAACCCATGCTGTCTTGGATCCTGTGCTCCTATGGATTCCAGGTGTTGCACTATCCTTTCTTTAAGGAGTGCCTCCATAATCTTGCCCACTACTGAGGTAAGACTGACTGGTCTGTAGTTCCATGCCTCCTCCCTGCTGCCACTCTTGTGGAATGGTATCTCATGAGCCCTTCTCCAGTCTTCTGGGATCTCTCCTGTGCTCAGAGACTCACTAAACAGTTCTGCTAATGGCTCTGCTAGTTCCACTCTTAGCTCCTTTAGTACCCTGGGATGTATGCCATCAGGTCCTATTGCCTTGTCCACCCTGAGCTTAGCGAGCACTTGTAGAACCCTTTTTTTTGTGAAGGGATTTGTGCAAACCTCCCTCCCCCTGTGTCCATGGTGCTGAGCTGTGGGCCCTGCCCTATCTTCTCTTCAGTAAATACTGAGCAGAAGTATCTATTTAAGACAGATGCTTTTCCATGGTCCTCCTCCACACACTCCCCTTATCCCTTTTGATCTTAGCAATACCCCCTTTGGACTTTTTTCTTTCACTAACATATCTATAGAAAGTCTTGTCCTCTTATTTTACTGTTCATGCTAGTGCTTCCTCAGTTTGGGCCTTCGCCTTCCCTGCTTCCCTTAGGGAAGTTTGGTATGCCTCCCTATCTTCATCCTGCTGCATTCTCTTATATTTCCTGAAGGCCAACCTTTTGGCTCTGATCTTTTCTGCTACTCTTTTTTGAGAACCAAAGTGGTTTCCTTCTTCTTTTGATGTTGCTTTTCTCCCTAACACAATGCGATGTTGCTTCAAGTACTGCATCCTTAATGCTAGCCCGCTTTGCCTGTACCTTCTCACCTGTATTTCTTCTTGCCAGGGCTAGTGTAACTCTGTTGGCCATCTTATCAAAGTCAGCTCCTCTGAAGTCCCATATTTTGCCTTGGAATGGAATGATTTAGTTCTAGTGGCCAAACTGAACCACACAATATGATGGTCACTCACCGCCTTCTACCTGGAGATCTGTGATCTGTGATTCAGTTCAGGAGACCTCACCTACGCAGCTGTATAGATGGCATGGAAAGAGTACAGATAAGGGCCACTAAGATGGTGCATGGGCTTAAGTGGGAAGCCATACGAAGAGAGGTTGAGGGTGTTGGATTTGTACCCGCTGGAGACCAGGAGGGACCAGAGGGACATGATAGAGACATTAAAGTATGTGAAAAGGATTAATAAAGTGGGGGGGGAGCTTAGCCACAGGGAAGGTAGATGCTAGAACTAGAGGGCATTAACTGAGGGTGGAGGGGGTAGGTTTAAGGGGAACATGAGAGGGAATTATTTCACTGAGGGGGTGGTTGTGCCCTGGAATAGTCTGTTGGAGGAAGTGGTGGAGGCTAGAACTGTGGAGAGCTTCAAGAGGGCATCGGACAAACACAAGGGGTTGACTAGGGAAAGGAGGGTGGGGGGCAAGTAAAGAGGGGGAATGGGCAGACTCGATGGGCCATGAAGGTCCTTTTCTGTCAACACATATCTATGAATCTATGAAATGGATTAGTTAACAGGTTGGATTGTTCCTGAAGGTGTCCTGGGTTGTTGGCAACAGGTTGTCCTTCAGTGAAAGATGGGTGTGCGCCAGTGCATAAAGAAAAGGGGGAGAGGAGGTGAGACAGCCAAATCTCATTCTTTAGAACTGCTACATTATGGTGTGTGTGGTGGGGAGACCGCACCTTATTGCTCAAGTTTCCTAACTGGGCAGTTGTAACCATGGGTTTCTGAAGGCTGTATGTGAGGGGAGCTTCCAGATGTGAGCCTGCAGTATATGGAATGGAAGTACTGCCCCCAAATGTCTGCATAGATCCTTAGTCTGTTCTAGTGGACATACAGCACCCTTTAGTAGCTGGCTGTTTTGATCAGTTCTAGGAACCATTCCTGCAGAGTTTCTGGGGGGATCTTGTTCCTTCCCATGTCTTAGGATGATCCTTTTGCCTGTTACTAAGTCTCCCAGAAGCCACATGACTTCTCCTGTAGGAAGTTGAGGATCCCCCATGCTAGGGTGATGCAGCCCAAGAATAACCAGCTGTGATGCAAGGCTTATCCTGTTGGTTAATATCTCCTCACATTTTAACTGGATCTCTTCCCAAAAGCTTGCCAGCTTCGGACAAGTCCAGATGATATGTCTGATAGAGCCCGCTGGCTCATTGCATTTCCAGCATTTATCTGTGGGTAGTAATCACCATTTACAGAATTTTTAAGGGGTTCTGTGCTATCTGTGTAGGATTTTAAATTGGATAAATCAATGTCTTGTGTCTTTGATAGCACTTTGAACCGAGGGCCAGCAGTTGCTCCAAGTCTGCACTGTGATCTCTTGGCCTAGTTCTGCCGACCAACTATTCCTCACCTTCATGCTGGGGTCTGGGGAGAGATTGAGGAGATGCTTATATATGTCACTGCTCCTTTGGCCTTTCCCATTTTTGGGCCACAGGATGTTATCTACAGTATTGGGATTTGGGTCTGCCAATTCTGGGCCTAAAATGGGGATCAGCGCATGGCGTAGCTGGATGTACTGCCAGTGGCACTGTTTAGGTAGTTGGAATTCATGTTGTAGCTGGGTGAAAGATTTGAGTGTGTTTCAATCTGGATTTGTTAGATCAAAGAGATGGCTGATTTCTGCTGTCTTCCAGTTTTTCCATCTTATCAATTTTCTATTGATAATCAGGAACCTGTTTCCCCATATGTGGAAGTAAGGTGCTGGCCGTGCATCCCATTTGTTTAATTTGGCAAATTTGACCCAGTTGTACTGGGCATGGGCTATGATGGTAGGGGGGAGAGAGAGAGAGATAGAGATTCTCAGCAAGGTCCTGAATTGAAAGGCCTTTATCAAAGGACTGCCTAACACTGAATCTTCACATTCTGTTTATTTTGGTCTATGGGGTTTTTGGCACCAGGATGTAATCTGTGCACTCTCTAGGAGGGAGTGTGATTTGATTCTCTTGTTAAAGTCTGGTAAATTTAGGCCTCCTCTTCTAAGGTCCAGTTGTAGTTTAGTCCAGCTGATACATCTTAAGCCCTACATCCAGAAGAAACCAAGTAATTTAGCGTGTATGGGGTTCAAACGAAGTGGAAGGTTGACCAAAATATATTGTATTCTTTGTGCCAACATCTGCTTGAAGGCATGCACCATTCCCAAGTGGAAAATGTGGAACAATTCCCACTTTTCCCACTTTTTGAGGTCATTATCTATTTCTTCAAAAAGTGAGGTTAGGTTTGGTTGTCCCAGTAGGAGCAGGGTCCAGTGGAATTTCAACCCCAAGTACTTAACATAATGGGGGCCATGTTGCAGTCCCCATGGGTAGTTGGGTAACTTCAAAACCCTTGGAGACAATGCCAGGAACTGGGACTTTGAGATATTCAGATTATATCTGGGTAACAGGCTGTACTGGTTTACTAATAGATGGAGGTTGGGAATTGATGTCCCGGGGTTACTAAGGGTTAATAACATGTCATCAGCATAGGCCATTGCTTTATGTACCCCTCCCATGTGCACTCCTTTAATTCTTTCTGATAAGTGAATAGCTTGTAGGAATGGCTTGATTGCCTGGACAAATAATAATGGTGACTGGGGACATCCCCGTTGGGTGCCTCTGCTGAGCTGGGAGGGGGATGAAGTTCTGCCATTGGTGACAACTTCAGCCATGGCAGCACTGTAGAGTGTTCGTATGCTGTCCCTGAAATTGGGGCCTATGCCAAAGGCTGTTAGGGTCTTAAATAGAAATGTCCACTCTACTCTGTCTAATACCTTTTCAGCATTGAGGGAGAGTAAGATGGTAAGGGTGTGGGGAGGTTTAGATTTCCATATTAGGTTAATCAGCCATCTGGTGTTGTCTGTGCCCCTACGCCCTGAGATGAATCTAACTTGGTCTCTGTCTACCACAGAAGGAGTAACTTCCTTGAGCCGGGTGGCCAGAAATTTGGCAAATAGATTGCAGTCAGCTGTAATTAGGGAGATAAGCATGTAACTACTGCATAGTGTAGTATCTTTCCCTGATTTTGGCAGTAGGGTGATATGAGCCATTCTCATAGAGGTAGGAAGGATCCCAGATGTGCAGGCCTTTGAGAGTGCATTCAGTAGGGGTTCGGCAAGGATGTCTCTGAATGCTTTCAGGAAGTCTGCCGGAAGACCACCCCCCCAGCTGCTTTCCCAGTGGGAGTGCACTGAAGGGCTGCCTGAAGCTCAGTGGGGTGTAGGGGTCTATCCAACTGTACCCTGTTCACCTCCAACAGTGTCAGTAGATTCAGTGGCCTGACAAAGTTTTACATATCTTGGTCTAGGAGTTACCTTAGATGCATATAAGGACTGGTAAAAGGCCTGAAATCTGGTATTCATTTCTTACTCATCTCTGGATATGGCACCATCACATGTAGAGCTGAGTATCATCTGCATAACAATGAAAACTCAGCCCATACCACCTTATATTGTCTCCTAACAGCAGCATATACACCGTGAACAACATGGCGGACAACACTGAATCCTGCAGAACCCCACAAGGCAGGGAGAAGGAGGCTGAGGAAAAAATCCCTGATACCACCCTCTGTGTCCTGCCAGTGAGGAAAGATTTAAACCATCTGAGGACTGTACATGACAGTCTGCAGAGGAGCCGCAGGTGTTCTAGCAACACCCCATGGTCCATGGTGTCAAACACTGCAGAGAGATCTAAGAGGACCAAGACCGAATGACTCCTCCAATCTCTCGCTATCAGGAGATCATTAAGTACTCAAACTAGTGCGGTCTCGGTACTATGCCTCTTTCTGAAACCAGACTGGAGAGGATCGTGGACTTAGTGCGTGGTAAGAAAGTTCTCGAGCTGCAACGCGACTACCTTCTCAATAACCTTCCCTAAAAAGGGAAGGTTAGAGACTGGTCTGTAGTTAGCAAGACAGTCTGGGTCAGAGGAAGATTTCTTTTCTTTTTTTTTTATTTAAAGAGAACTTTATTAAATCTAGGCACACAATGAAAACAAAGGGATACACAGGTTCATCAACAAGGAATAACATTGACAATTCCATAAAACCAATACAACCCCTCTCCCCACCCACTCCCCAGACTACACACAATCACCCATCAAATAAAATTAAAGTAAAAATAAGCACATACCCATATTACTTAGGTTTCCAAGATGTCAGAATAGCCTCTAGTCCACCCCATAACCGAGTAAAAGCCTGCACCCCATTTCTCATAAATGCAATATGCCTTTCCAGTTGCAGTGCCAAGACACATTCCCTGTACCATTCCAACAGCGTAGGAGGTTTCTTCTCTACCCAGTGTCTCATGATTACAAGTTTAGCTGTTGCAGCGATGAGTGTCATGTACGCTCTCCTGTTTTTAGGGGTGTCAATTGGAAAGTAATTTATTATACATACTTGTGGTGTAAATAATTCACTTAAGCCAAGGATAGGGTCCATATTCATGCTGATGGACTGCCAGAATGTCTTTATATGAGGACACTGCCACAGCATGTGAAACAACGAACCAGTATCACTCTTACATTTGCTACATGTTGCAGCAGAAAGTGTCCCATATCTAAAGAGCTTATCTGGTGTCAGATATATGTTATGCATTATGTTGAAATGTACTGATCTAAGTCTGTCTTGTTTAGTAAATTTATATGTTGATAACCAGAGTTTTTTCCAGACGCTAGCATCTTCAGGGATATCAAGCTCTCTCACCCAATAAGGGCTGATCCCTGACGGCAAATGTGGTCCCAGTCCTGCAAAATTTATATATGTTAGACACTGCATGTGGTTGAGAGGCAGCCTGTGTGGCGTGTTAAAATTTCTGTCCTCCGCACCGGCTAGTGGGGTCACCAAAGGAAGCAAGCAAGGTCTTACAAACTTGGTGGTATTTAAAGGTTTCTTATTTAGGCACCCATAGTCAGTTGCAGCTGCCCGAAGGCCACCGGTGTCCCGCTCCTCCATACATCCGAGACTTTACAGTCACTCAGCCAAGGCCAAAAAATGGATGGTATTGGAGCACCACCAATCTTAAAATGTGGGTTATTAAAGATTGGCTGTTCAACAGACTGTGACCAATTCAAAACAAAGTGCTTTTGAGCCTGGTGCAAAGCCTTCAAAGACCAGCCCATCGGATTATTTCTGAGTAATTTAGGAGTGTAAGTTGGGGAAACAAATAAAAGGGCTGATAATGAGCACTTTACTTGGGTTGCCAAATATCTTTCTATAGGAAGCCATAGCGGGTAATATGCAGCCTGGTCTAACTCCCTGTGCCAGAAGGAAAGTTTGTTAATGTGCTGCGCCAGGTAATATAGAAAAAAGGAAGGGGCTGCCAGTCCTCCCTTAGTTTCGGTGCGGTCAGATTAAGATAAGACCTTCAGACACTCTTTTATTTACACAAAAAGGAGTTTAAAGTACTTTGCAGCCTGGAAAACCACCTTTTGGCAGGTATACACCCAACATTCCTAACGGATATAAGATCCTCGGAGCAGATTCATTTTAATTATACCTAGCCTACCCCAAAGGAAAAAGGGAGTAGTCGCCATCTTTCCAGGTCTAAAACTATTGTTTTAATTATTTTATCAATATTATTTTCATAATGGACCCCAGATCCCTAAAGATCTTAATTCTTAAATAATCAACAGATTTTGTTTCCCAGACCAGGCCCAACTTGGATAACTCCTCCTTATTCACCCTATAGTTCAGTGGCATTACCTTTGTTTTTATTCTATTTATCTTATAATAGGACACTCTGAAAAATTCCTCTATTTCCTCTAGCACAGCCGGAACTGAGATAACTGGTCTCTCTAAGTGCAATAGAATATCATCTGCATATACCGAGTAGGCATACTTCTTCTCTCCTATTTGAATACCTGCTATATTGTTGTTACTAGCCAATCTACGTAGTAAAGGCTCTAAGTATATGTTTAAAAGTAGGAGCGAGAGGGGACATCCTTGTCTGGTGCCCCGCTCTAACTTAAAAGGAGGAGACAGCAACCCGTTACATTTAACTCTGGCCGATGGGCAAGAATACATAACCTTAATCCACTTTATGAACACCCCCAGAAATCCAAAGGAAGTTAAGGTGGCAAACAAAAAGTCCCAAGAAACTCTATCGAACGCCTTTTCGGCATCTAGAGAGATCAGTATCATTGGGATCTCGGAGTCTCTGGCAGTCGCGATGAGATGCAACAGTTTCCTCATATGATCTTGAGAGGACCTCCCGGTCATGAACCCAACCTGTTCATATCCTATTAATCTGCCTATGACTTTAGTGAGTCTATTTGCCAGGATCTTGGCCAAGATTTTAATATCCATATTTAACAAGGATATAGGGCGGTAACTACCAAGATTTTGTGGGTCCCTCCCAGGCTTTAGAATTAGAGTTATTACGGCCTCCTGAAAACTAGGATCTGACACCCCCATATTATACCAATAAGTAAAAAGATATCTTAACAAGGGTATAATCTCAGCTTGAAAAGCTTTATAAAAATTACTTGGCAAGCCATCAGGCCCGGGGGACTTATCTGCTGGCATCTGTTGGATAGCCTCTTGTATTTCACTCAGTGTAATTGGGGCACTTAAAATGGCTGCCTCCGGGGCAGTGACCTTGGGTAAATTCACAGAGCCAAGATAAGAGTTTATAACCACATCCATGGGCCGTGGGGAAGGGGCCACTGCATATATATCTTGATAATATAACCCAAACATTTCCGTTATTTTTTGGGGGTCAGAGCAAGCTTGGCCATTTTCTTTAGAGCAGATGCCAGCAATAAAATGTGATGTGTCCAACTGGCGGATTCGCATCGCTAGCACCTTGCTCGCCCTCTCTCCCATGTCTAGGTGTTTCATCTTGGTTCTGTATAGGGATAGCTCTGCCCTCTGAGATATTAGCCCAGCATACTGGGCTTGCAGTTGGTGCAATCTAGTCCACATCTCTACTGGGGCAGTACGGGACAGATTATATTCTAAGTTTTTGATGGACGCAAGTACATCATCTAACTGGGCTCTTTGATTCTTAACCCTTTTGGAGGCAATTTTAATGAATTCCCCCCTCAAGGAACATTTTAAAGTGGCCCAAATTAAATCATCTTTATCTACCATCCCTTGATCATATGTCAGGAAGAAGGCAATGTGCTCCTTGATATACCTCACTATAGCTGGGTCTTTTAGCAACTGAGTGTTCAAACGCCATTGTGGGGAGTGTTGGGAAGATTTCTTTAAGATGGATGTCACCAGGGCCTCCTTCAGGATGTCTGGAAACACCCCTGGTCCAGCGAGCACTAGACTATCTCTGCAAGGATCGGTCTGATGACATCCAAACACCCCACAAGGAGGTGTGTTGGACCAGGATTCAAACTACAGTAAGTCAGTCACAAGCTCTGAACAATCATCACAATATCCACGATTGCTGGCTGGTCAAAATCTGTCCAGACAGACCAGGTGTCCGTACCCTCCCATTGACCACCACTCTGCTCATCTGAACAAGTCAAGTGGATCTCTGACCTGATGGAGGACACGTTATCTGCAAAGAATTGAGCAAACTCCTCACACTTCAAATGTGAAAAAGCTCTCCGGTCCTGAAGACAGGCTGTTCATGATCTGAAAAGAGCTTAGCCGGTCAATTATTTGCTGAAGCAATCTCCTTGGATAGGAACACTGCCTTCTTATGGGAGATTGCTGATTGATAGTCCAGATAATGGGACATCAGCCTAAGCTTGTCCTTCTCCCTACCGGATTTCTGCCAACAACGTTCCAACCTTTGCCCTGCTTGCCTCAACTCCCTCAAAGTCCCATCATACCAAAGGGACTGAGGGAGGAGAGGGAGTGGGAACGGGCGAACTTGGACAGGAGCTATGGAATCCAGGGCACTCAGCACCACACTATTAAAGTGTACTACTAGGTCTCCTGGATCCATGCTTTCCACTGACCTAATCGATAGGTCAAGCACCGCCATCAGACCCCCTGGGGTAGCTCCCCTCAAAGGTTGGTACCAGGCCATCTCCAAAGGGGCAGATCTCACAGGGGGAGCCCCAAAACTGAACCTTACAGGGTAATGGTCTGACCATCCAACCAGTTCCACCACCATGTCAGCAGCTTCCATACCCAGGAGGAATACCAGGTCCAAAGAATGACCTTGCACATGGGTCGCATAGGTAACTACCTGTGTGAAGCCCAACAAGATCATCAGTTGGAGGAAGTTCTGACCAAAAAGTGAGAGTTCATTGTTGACCCAGAAAATACAGAAATATTCAGCTCACTTGGTGGTATAAATGGACTAATAGTTATAACAATCATGGTATCAGTGACAACATGTTATTGTAGAAAAATACCCCAAAAGACATAGCAAAAAAACACCAGAATTGGTGACAGCCAATCGTATTGTTCAAATACAAAAAATATAAGTTATGAAATTAATTGTAGTTTCAGTCTGATCAGCCTAACATGTTACACTGAAACAAGATGATGTGTTGTTATAAGACAAACTAATGGCAGAACGAGCAAAATAAAAATTTTTCACAGTACATGCAAAAAATAGTAAATTTATTTATTTATTAAGGTGTGTTTTCTCAAAAA
Organism: Neoceratodus forsteri; assembly: GCA_016271365.2. Lineage (NCBI taxonomy): Eukaryota > Metazoa > Chordata > Ceratodontiformes > Ceratodontidae > Neoceratodus > Neoceratodus forsteri. Next base: position 1,177,353,140 of record CM057450.1, on the reverse strand, counting down.
TTGCCAATGGGAATACAAATTATATTAGGTAAAATCAGAAAGGGTACAATGTCGCCTATTGGCTGGTACAACTCAATTCATCAAATATAAACAAATGTTTGAACTGCACCAAGAGAAAGACATGGATGCCAATTGGCGTCATCAGGCAATACAGAATATAATTTAGGACGCCATACGGCGTTGTCAGGAAAAAGGTATGTTTCTTATGACACCATATGGCATCATCAGGACATAATGAGCTTAGGGGTGGATCAGCTGATCTTGTAACATTATTGATAGCCAGGGTATATTCCTCTTTGAAACCCAAAACAGGGAGATGAGTCTCAGGTAGCAGTAGGGACAGTACTGCACCAGGTAGCGAGCACAGATGATAGTGGAAACACTGAATTTTGATATTGTGGTATTCCACTCTGTGGCAGCACAACAAGGTGCTGGTTCTGTGCTGAAGCTAAATAGCTTGTGTTTGATTTATAGAAATTTCTTTATTTTGTTTATTTTGATTTAAAAACTGCTTACGTTAAACAGCTTTAGATATTTTTTTGGGGGAAAATAAAATTTCACACTGAACTCAAAGTGTGTTCTAAAGCTGAAACCTCTGTGTCTGTGTTGTTGTTATCCCACAAACGCTTCCAGTCAGCATTTTCTCTGGCAAATAGAATGGTTATGGTCTGCTGTTTGTGCTAGTCTGAGGGAGCTGGGAGAAGCTGATAATAAGGAAATGAGCAAGGCAAACAAGATCCAGGACTGAAGTTTGAATGTAGAGTGTTTCGAGTTTTGGAAAAGAGTGACTTTGGGATAAGTTGGACGTATGGATTTGTAAAATTGGCTGAAATTTCCTGAGCTCTGGTGGGACATTTAAATTTTGCATGGTCAGGCTGTGACCTAGAAGGATCTTGTGGGATTGCTGTGTTCAGGGGCTGGTGGACCTTGCCTACCTGGAGAGGGGAAGGGTCTGATTGCTCCCCAGGGGTGCTGAGTGTGATGACCAGAGGTTTGGTTTGTACTTGGATTTTCAGGGATCCCTGGGGGTGACTGGCTGGTCAGCCATCAATAGGGACCTTAGTGGGAGGTTGATGAGCCTGAGTCTTGCCTCAGGTTTAGGCCGAGGGCTAGCTGAATACTAAGGATCTGATCTTCTCAGGATTGACTGTTGGAAATTGGAAGTCTGCTTATTTATCATTTTAATACTGTCCTTCTGGATACACAGGAGTGGATTGATAACATCAATTTGGGGGGGGGCATTACTGAGGGTCCCCCCCCTTCTGTATTACATGGTTCACTGTATTTATATTGTAGCAGTAGTGAAAGTGGCACTAGTTTCTGGTTGTTAAGGGTGGTAGTGAGAGCCCATCCTCAGGTTTTTTATTTTCAAGATTTGCTCTATGCAAATTTTGTTGCGTAGACTTTGCTATGAATGTCTGACAGAGACTTTGCCCAAAGTTACAGATTAATTGGAACCCTGTTACAGAGACTTTTTAGAGTACAGTGCTGCTACTGACGGGGACTTGGGGTAGTTTGGGGGGTGGAGTGAGTGGTGAATGAATGGGTTATGATTGTGGGAGTCTATTTTGGGAATTGGTGTTTTAGATGTTGGAATTTTGATAGGGTGGGTTATTTTAAGTTGTATATGTGATTTGGTGGACTTCTGGTGTATTGGAATGTGCTGGGGACACGTGTCCATAAGGCGCTGCTAGTTGGGGGACCACCTCTGTGATCTCCATTTCTTCAAGCTTCCGGCACTCCTGGTTAGGGTGTATCAGAGATGTAGAGCATTGGGTATAGCTCGGAGAGGGGCAACTAGGAGAGGTGGCTCCGGGTGGCAGCCAGGGTGGTTGGGATTCGGGTGGTGAGGCCGAGAAAATGCCCTGGAGCGAAATGGGAACTGGAAAGTGGGTTGCCTTGCTTGGTTCCCATACCCAAGGGTTACACAAGTGATTGTGGGAAGAAGGCAGCTCCAGCAATTCTACCTCATCCTGCTCGGGCTGTGTTGCATAATGTCAGGTCGATCAGAAACAAGACTGCTATAATAGCGGACTTGATTACTTTGGTTGACCTGGCATGTATCACGGAGATCTGGCTGGACAAGAATGCCGTCCCATTTTGGAGGTAGAAATACCAGCCGGGTACTCTGTGATCCACAACCCAAGGGAAGATCGCGGGGCGGGGGGTGGCTATTTGTTTTAAGTCTGACCTGAACCTTGTGATGCTGCCGGTGGCCCCAACTAGGTCCTTTGAGTGTGTGGCTACCCAAGGCAACATGGGCCCAGTTCTTGGGGTCCTCCTGCTCTATAGACCCCCTGGGAGGGAGGGGGAGTTCCTGCTAGAATTTGAAGAGCTCATTGCCAGCCTGGTCATGTAGTCTCCCAGATGGCTGCTTTTGGGTGACTTCAATGCCTGTGTCAGTGGCAACTTATCGGGGCTTGGCTCTGATCTGCTGCAGAGCATGGGGGCCCTGGGCCTGGTTCAGAATGTGACAACAACCACGCACTCGGGCAGCCACACATTGGACCTGGTTTTCTCTTTAGATCTGGAAGTAAGTGACCTCAGGGTTGATCCGATAAGTTGGTCAGATCATAGCACCATAGGGTTCATGTTGGTCGCCCCCCTCTCATATGGTCCTGCCCCTGTGGAGATGGTCCGGTACTGCCCTTTGAGAGGGGTTTCCTCTGTGGGACCATCGGCAATGCTGGACCTATCGAGAATGGAATTGTCTGTGCGGTGGGGTTGGAGGAGGTGCTGGCAGCTTATAATGAGGACATTGCTGCCTCCTTTGACATTATCGCACCCATTCATGTCCATCCCTTGTCTACGCACCGAAGACCTCCTTAGTTCGATGAGGAATTTTAGAGCTTGAAGAATCAGGGGTGGAGGTTAGAGAGGCGTTGGAGGAGATCTCATCTAGAGGGGGATAGATTGGCTCTGAAGGCACATTATGTGGACTATCAGGGGGCAATCTCCTGTAAGAAGGCAGAATTTCTGTCAAAGGAGATTGCTGCGGTAGGGAGCAGACCATAGGAGCTGGGTTTGTAAAATGTTTGGTGGAGGTCAGGGGTCAAATCCCCACCCCCGGCCCAGAGGTCAGAGGTTGAAGCCCCCCCCCACAGGAGTCTATGGGAGCACAGCCCCCTGTACCATAACATGGTTGTCCGGTGGTTAAGTCCCTGGCCTCAGATATGAAAAAAAAATTGAATACACTTATTAAAAGCCCAATCAACAATGGATATCAGGTGCAACGGACAATAACAAACACATCAGAACAGTTACCGGCACTATAGCAGTCGAATGAAAACACAAAATGCAGGGCTAAAATATCCTCTCCCATAAACTGAAAGAGCCAGTGGAGGCAAAACAGGCAAATACACATTTTTAAGTAGTCAGCAGTAACTTTTTAAAATATCAGTTTTAAAGGGTCTATGCACATCTGCTGTTTTGGCCACAACCCCAAATAAATACTATTGTATTCAGAAACGTGTGAGACTACCCACAACTGGCAAATGTGTGGATTATTGCCCCCCTCCCCAGAAATCTACTATTAGCATAGCACTGAAGTTACGCTACTTTGGCCCATTACAGAACCGCACGCTCTATGTCATGTCAGGCTGTCAGTTATTTTTATTGTAGCTTGAGTTGTTGGGGGGGCTTCACTCCCCCATGCCCCAGAGTGTTGGTGGGAAAGCATCCAAAGCGCAAATAAACTGACAAAACCTCAGTTACAGTACGCGGTACACTATGTCAGACTATCAGTTATTTTTGTATTCATTTATTTGAATAGGGGCTTCCCCCTACACTCCCATGTTAAAAAAAAACAAGGAATGGGGGGTTGGAGCAGAGCCCTCAAACTCACATAAACAGACGAAACCTAACTCAACAGCCAGCATGCAATGAAAGTAGCCTAGTGTCACCATGGTACAGCACAGCAAGCATGCAATAAGAACATTGTAGTCTCTGTAGCTTTGCATTACACTAGTAGCAGTATGCAGAAAAGCTTCCTTCATCATGCCTTTTAACACCTCAGAATTAAAATGTGCAGTGGCCTTTAAAATATGGTGCCAATGGCCAGAAATCCAGCTGGTACCACAGAGTAGTTTCATTCATTTGGCAATTCACCAATACAAAGTGAAAACTAGAAAGATTCTCGTGATTGATGGTGATTGACAAAGTCAAACTGCCTAACTCGCTGGTCCCTATAGTGATTGGCAACAGGACTGTCCAAGGAGAAATGTAGTTTGCCAAGACCCCACCAGTGTGTGAGAGCTTGCAAGTCAACATCCCCAAGTCACACTGTTAATAACACTGGTTCAGACTGACATACAAGAGGCAGGGGCTAGTTGGTACTGGAGGCCCGCCTAGAAACATACATCTCAAGCTTTTGTCACAGGAATAAGGAACACGGACACTCACAATGAGGGGGCAATGAGGAATACTGACCACCAGAATGAGGGACACATCCTCAAAATAGAGACAGATGCTCAGAACACTTTAAAAAACCACAGTTTTTACATGTAGCATGTTTATTTTTAAATTAGCATCTTAGGAATAATGAATGCGTACTGTAAAGGAGAAATGCAATGAATCTGCAAGTCATTTTTCAGAATATAAGCCGATTTTTTAATTCTGGTTCAAAGTCTGTTACTTTGTTCCATCTCTACAAGATGTTTAGTTCTCCCGGCCAGTGTGTGTGTCTCTCTGATTTACACACAGCTGGACAGGACCATTTTAGAAGTGTATGATGCACATTATGTCCCTTGTTCTGCTCTTCCATTGTTTAAACAATGCATTTCAGTTCTACTACAGCACTCTATGGCTAGAAGGGACATAAATCAGCTACATCATACCATTCCAAACGGCCACTTACCACCAGAGTGTAAATTAGAAATGACCACTATGGTTACTGACAAGCTTGTAAAGATAAAATAATTACAAAATTGGAATTAGTTCTCAAAACAGGTTCTACTAGGAAAATTACTTGCAGGTCCAGAGGAGGTCTCCATTAATGTCTCAGTTTAGAGCACATTCTCTGTGATTCTATGCAATGGCAACACTTTTTGTATGACAGGTGAATGAGGGTCAAGCAATTTTGAGGGATAAAAGGAGGAATGCCCCTTGTAATCAGGGACAGTTGAGAGGTATTCCTGGAATTTCATAGGGTCCGAGTGAGATGCTGAGTGTGGGTGCCAGGGCCCAAATGATCCTAACAGGCCTACATGGAAAGTTAGTGGAGTCCCCGGAGAGCATAGCACAGTCACATCAGCATTCAGTTGGCATACTGGTACTACTCTACTACAATTTCTTCCCGAAACCCCTATAAATTAGACAGCAGATGATTTAGGCACATCTTTTCATAGTTTTAAGGTGGCAGGTACCCAACTGAGGGGACTCACAGTGTCTATAGCACTGACATGAGCTCATGGCATCAGTGCCAGTGACTTATAATGGAAGAGAGTGGGTGTGGGAAGCCAAGTTTAAAAGTAAGATCCTCTGCTCCACCACCTTACCCACTCACACCCCAGATCAGCAAAACCAACACCAAGTAAATGGTACTCTTCTGCATGTCCACCTCCACTAACAGACATACCCAGCTCCCTGTTCAGCTAGTCCCCACCCCGTCCCTTAGTTTTTTGCCATCAGCTGAGCAGTCACACAAATGGCCAGCTATCCCACCAGGTACCCCCCCATGCCATGCACACACATTGCATGCTGTCATTTTACATGACATGACCAGTAGTGAGATACACAGAACCACAGCCAGCACCCCAACATATACACACACACACACACACACACACACATATGTCCCTCCTCCACCCACTGTGCAATATGGCACTAATCATTAGCATCCCATTTGCTGTTGACACCCTTTCTGTTCTGGGTTCATTCAGAATTCTAGAAATGAAACACAACTGGGGCCACTCATTTCATTGTACCACAACACTGATAGTCGGTGTTGGATGCTTGTACAAACCCTGACAGCATATACCTTTAAATTAATTTCAATCACTACATACAGGGATCCTGCAATTATATAGAGGATAATGCCTGATGTACAGGTGATAGCCATGGTGTACTCACCTTCAGTGGTTGCAAGGGCATCACTAAACCTGAAGAGCACAGCTCGAGAGGTTTACCATTGTGCTAGCAACCACAAGAGGTGATTACACCATGGTTATCACCTGTACTTCAGGCATTGTCATTTATAGTGTATGGCACTTGACATGAGATGTTACACCCCCTCCCCCCAAACACAGGTCATTTAGCCTTACTGTTCCACACAAGCAAGTTAGTGAGGAACACCCCATTTCACAGCCTCTAACATCTTGTGACCATAGTTGTGTCGTGACTCTCCTTCAGCTGTTAACTTACAGGTCTTTACATGCTAATTTTTGGTGGTGATGGAGTGAGAGAAAGAACAAAAGATGAATGTGTGCACTCACCAGGTAAAATGTTGGAGACAGTCACCACCAAAAACTGGCATGTTATGACAACACACAAAAATGAAGTGGAAAGGAGAAATTGCTTAACTAGGAGAGGCACATTATGCCAAAGCGTGTTTCCAGGTGCGAACTGGGAGCACAAGGAAGTTATGTAACTTGCTCAGGGTCACATAGTTTGAAAGTGGGGCTGTGAGATTCAAACCCAGGTCTCCAAGTTTGGAGCTAGGCGCCTTAAACCACTGCACTATATTGCCTCCACCTAGGATTTCAAAAGCAGGAAATTTACTGCAGTGTAAAAACTGCAGGTGCAAATATATAAAACCTTCAAAGCTAATCCAAGGAGGTAGTATACACAGATGCTACTGAGATGTGGATCAGGGAGTGGCCAGGCCAACTGGTCTTTCTCATTCACACTATATATATTTAAGCTCTGAAAGGCTGAACACTTGAAATCCCCCTGTAACTGCAATATTTATTTAGATTTTTTTCTAAAAAGAAACTCTCCCCACACTGCTAACTTTCTTTTTCATGCCCTCCTGTTGTAACACCCAACAGAGAAATGTGGTTTCTAGTCAAGTCTAGCTCTAACCTGACCTTGGAAGCAAAAACAGACTTTGAAGCCTAACCATTTAACCACAGCAGCTTAATTGGCAACAACTGGCTTGTTAACTGAATTCAAAGGTTTATGAGCAATTCAGGTTGAAAAGCCTTTGTATTTTGTGAAAAACTACTGTCACTTGAACTTCCCACTAGTTAATTATACTTTTTTCTTCCTTTTTATTCTGTGATCCATCCCTTCCCATCCCCTCCAACAATCATGCTGGTTCGCCAGCCATGATGAAGGCTCTAAGTTCACATCAACCTGAATGATTGACTCTCCCCCCAGTGGGTCCGGGGCCCCCGACTCTCTACCAGGCAGTCACTCCCACCGACTGCGCACCTCCACCTGGCAGTACCCATACTGCAGCACTGTGGCTCTTGATGCTGCCTGCGCTGATAGCTACCAGCTGAGCCTGAGCCAGTACCTGCTCGCTCACCAGTTGCCTCAGGTGGGATGTGGGCCCTCTCCCTCTAGGTCCGGACTGGACACAGTCATCACCGGCTGCCCCCTGGACTACCACACACCTTCCTGACCTGCCGACCAGACACCTCACACCACCACCACCTTACCTCCCATCTGCTGGACTGCTGCAGCCTGCTGCTCTTGTCTCTTTCTGGACCCAGACTCCCGACTGTCAACGATGCACCATGACCCAACTCCTGACTACAAAACTTGCCACTGGAAACTGAAAGGTTGCTGTTGCTTTGCTGACAGCTCGTCGCTCCTCACTTCTCGTCGTCTACTCATCGCCTCTCTACCTGGCCCGCCTTTGCCACACAATTATTACTTCACACACAAATACCAAGATGTGCGATATGGTGTGCCTAATAAACCCTCCCCCTGGCCAATCACAGTGGCAGTGCAGCAATGTTGGCAAATTGAAAAATGCCACCTGCCAACCAACCAGAAGCAGACACAGTCACCATGATGATGGGGGGGGTCGAAAACAAAACTAAAGGCGTGAATTTTAAATAATGCAAGCAGCACCATGCTCGCCATCAGAAAATTAAACAAGGGGGGCAGCGAATAATGCCAGCAGCCAGTGCGGGTCACAAGGCACACACCACGCATGCACAAAGCCACAATTAAGGTGGGAAAAAGTCAAGGCAGGCAGCAGCATTGAAAAATATTGCTGGGGCTCAGCCCTGCTCAATAAATATTGATGGGGCCAATGCCCCATGGGCCCATACAACCCGGTGCCTATGTAAGCTACTAAATTCAGACTGCCTCTGTGTGGTAGGAACAGGTTCTGGTACTAGGTAGAAAGAGCTGGCTCTGTTCTTCACTGACAAGGTGTCTTCCATTAGAGCTAAGGTTTCCTTGGACATCTCCCGAAAGGGATTCAGTGGTCCAGCTGAGTTGTGTCGAGCCTCTCCATCTGTCTGGGAGGAGTTTGAACTTGTTGGGGTGGAGGAGGTGGTGGGGATACTCTCAAAGCTACGACCTACCCATTCTGATCTCGATCCAGGACTAACCCAACTTTTATTTGGGTGTATGGACCTGGTGGGTCCTGTGATTGCTGAGATTGTCTGGAGTTCCCCGAGGAGTGGAGTCCTTCCATTGGCTTTGAAAGAGGCCTTGGTGAGACCCCTTTTGAAAAAACCTTCTCTGGACCCAGACTGTCACAGCAACTACAGGCTAGTCTCAAACCTCCCATTTTTAGGGAAGGTTATTGAGAAAGTTGTGGCCGTTCCACTCTAGAGGTGTCTCACCTCCTCCTCTTCCTATGACCCATTCCAGTCTGGATTCTGGGTGGGACATAGCATGGAGACTGCCCTGGTACAGGTGCTGAATGACCTGATTGTGAGGGATAGGAGAGATCATACCATCTTTGTCCTCTTTGACCTCTTGGCAGCATTTGATACCATCTACCATGAGGTGCTGCTTGACCACCGGTGGTTTTGATGTGGCCTGTCTGGAACGGTTATCAAATGGTTCAGATCATACCTAACAGGCAGAGTGCAAAGGGTGGTGATAGGGTTAGCCTCATCTTCCCCGAAGCTTCTGTGCTGAGGAGTTCTACAAGGTTCGGTCTTGTCGTCCTTGTTGTTCACAGCGTGCATGCTGCCACTGGGGGACATCATTAAGCGGTATGGGCTGGGTTTTCACTGTTATGCAGATGATACCTAGCTGTACCTGTCTTGTGCACCTGAGAGCCAGGTGTTGGTTTCCATGCTTAACAGCTGCCTCTTGGAGATCCAGATGTGGATGTCTCAAAACTGGCTTAGACTGAACCCAGACAAGACTGAGGTACTAGTGGTGGATCCAGGTTGTCATGGTGGAGGAGGGTGTGAGGAATCTCTCCTTGGGTTAGTACTGGGGGATGTCCCTCTGCTTCCCTCTTGACAGGTAAGGAATTTGGGCATCATTCTTGATGATGGCTTGACCCTGGATACCCAGGTGTCAACAGTCATCAGGAGTGGGTTCTGTCATCTGAAGAATATTGCCAGAATCCATTCCCTGATCCTGTCTGAGGACCTGTCCACACTAGTACACGCCGTTGTCACTTCCAGGTTGTACTGCTTAATGCCCTGTACCTAGGGTTATCTAGAGGCAACCTCTGCAGACTTAAGCTAGTGCAGAACACAGCAGCGAGATTACTGACAGAGATAAGAAGATCTGAGCATATTAACCCTGTCCTCCGTGATCTGGACTGGCTGCCAGTCAGGTGGAAGATTGTCTTCAAGACAGGGCTCCTGACCTATAAAACCCTACATGGTGGGGATCCAGCCTATCTGCAAGATATCATTGTCCCCTACCATCCACCCTGGGCACTTCATTGTACTGAGGGAGAACTTCTTGGAGTTTGGAGGGTGAGATTGCAGCACTCTGGAGGTAGAACATTCTCTGTGGTGCGCTGACCCTGTGGAACTCCCTGCCAGATCATTTGAGGAGTTCTCCCTCAGTGGAATCCTTTAAACGGGGTCTAAAGACATATTTATTCCAGTTGGCATTCCCTGATTAACTGTTGAAGGTTAGTATTTTTTTATAGCTTTATCTACTGTTATTTTAGTTGTTTAAATTTTGAAGTATTGTTTGTTAATTTTGTGTTATTGTATTTAATTGTACAGCGCCTAGAGTCTTTTGAAGTAGGCACTTAATAAATAAAAACTATCTATCTATCTATCTATCTATCTATCTGTCTGTCTATCTGTCTGTCTATCTATCTATCTATCTATCTATCTATCTATCTATCTATCTGTTACTACATCCCACTTGCTCCAATGAAAGGACCAGGAGATTCTGAAATGTTAGCAAAGAAAAGAGCCTATAACTGGATATAGATATACAAACAGCTTGTTTTATGTCTGGTCTACAAACTGTTTTCAAATTGTCATTCTATTCTGAACATGGTGAACACTTGATAATTCTTCCGTAGAGTGTTTTGAAGCATTTGAAACAAGAGATAATCGCTGAAATATAACATGAATTTATTGTAAATGAAAGTACATGCAGTGTAACACAGTGGGGTTGAACACCCTATTTCCATGATTTACATTTAATTGACTGGATTTCAAAAGGTTTCTTCCCAACCCCCCACCCCCCAACAATCAGGAACCAGTAAAATGATATGGTAGTTTTTCTACATCCCTTTCAAGATTGGATACTCCTGTGAGTTGCACATTTAGCATGCCTCCACTGCAGAAGCCTCCAAGAAGGTTTTATCTCCATTGGGGAATGGCAGCGCACAGGGGAGCAGCAGCAGGTTCAGTCATTGGAAAGCACCTTCTCTGGGTTAAGCCTCCCACACTGATGAACCAAACATGTATTGCACTAGCCCAGGAGGAGGATCAGCAGCATGCCTCCAAAGAGAAGGCAGACTCAGTGCAGAATGTCAGTTAATCAAACAAACAAAAATGCTACTATGGTGTGAGACTCAGTGATGGTAATTATAGGGTAGGATTGGTCTCTGTTGGACCAAATGGCATTAGCTATGTGGTACCCAGCATACTATACGGTCCAAGATGTGGCACTCCTGGCATGCAAGCATGAAGGGATGTTCCATTTTGGTGACCGTTAAGAAATATACATCCCATACCTTGTCAGCTGCCATCAAGGACCTACTTGACCACAAACTGGAATACATAATGAAGGTGTCTCATGTAACGTCTAGCACCATCAGGTGGTTGGCCCAAGTACTAGCTTGTGTTAAGAACCATGGAATATGGCCCATGTACATGTCATTTGATCTGCTCCCAGTCCCTGAGAGTCCAGATCATACTGTACTTTCCTCCCATCCTTATGTTCGTTTTCCCTGGCAGATGCTTCTTTAGACACTCTGTGCATTGCTGCTGAGCAGTTTTTATCCTTGGTCTTTGCAAGAAGGGCCCACTGACATCACCTGTTGGTGACCAATAAGCCTGCAAAGCATCCCTGTAAAACATGCCCTTATTAAGAGACCTCCTTTTCAAGCCTGAGCTGGAAACCCTCGTCAAGTGTGCAACTCAATTAAAATGTGCAAGACCTCAAGACAAGTATCCTGCAGGAAGACATTCTTTTTTGGAAGCTTGACAGTTCACACATTACAACATTCCAATGTCTCCCAGGGACCATTACAAAGCTCCTACTATGGGGCTCCTTTCACCCCTATAGAGGTGACAGGGGCAGAGGTAACTGTAGAGACCACGGAAACTGCAAGGACAACCAATCAAATGGAGACCAGGCCCATCCCAGGTTTACCCCTTTCCCCAAATCAGAGCTAGACTATTGTAATTTATGGACTAGTGGACGAGGAGTACCACAGAATGGTGGGTATTAGAGGCTGTTTCCAACGGATGCTCCTCTGATCTTCAAATCCTCTATTCTGACTCTTCCCTTTTCAGTTTCTGGTACCACACAAATGGAAGGACTATCAGTACAGGATGTGCTGTGCCACCTCCTAGAGATCAGTGCTATTATACTGGCATAATTTCCCAACAGGTGGCCTCAAATCTGTCTTTCAGCTTCATCATGAACATGACAGAAGCACCTTAACAGTTTGATAAAAGCTGTGCACTTCAAGATGGAAATCCTACTTTCCACAATGGCTGCAGTTCCCTGGGGGTTTTTCTGGTGTCTCTGGATCTGAAAGAAGAATATCTGCATATTCCCATTCTTCCATCAGACCAACAGTTTCTAAGATTAATGTCAAAGGCATGCATTACCAGTACTCATCCCTGCCACTGGAACTGCTGACAGCACCTCCTGTAGTCACAAAGTAATGTTAGTTCTTACAGCACAGCTACAAGAGCAAGGGTTTTCTATTCACCCTAGCTAGATAACTGACTTATCCAGGCATGCTCCCTCAAAGATGAACAGTTAGCAGTAAAATTAATAAGCAGAATGCTGCAACTGAATGGTTGGATAATCAACCACAAGAAGAGTTCATCATGGCTCTCTTACTTCCTGCAGCATCTAGGGAAGCTATTCAATGCAGCAGCATCCTTTAATGCTTTGGACCCGGGCAGAGTCCACTCCCTGGCAAGGGCACAATAAAAACATGAAAGATAACAGGCACTGGCAGTCACAGACATTCTTTATGTATGTGGCGCTATGGGGGCCAGCACTGACCTGATCAAATGGGCAAGGTTACACTTTCATCCACTGCAGCTCATGCTATGTTCAGTCATGGAACCTTCAAACAGGGTCACTCTTCACAAGATTCAGATAAACCTAGAGGAAAAGACGTCCCATGCATGGTGGGGAGGGTGCATAATACAGAGCCTATTAAAGGGAGTGGTCTCCTTAAAGGTTGCTCCATGGGCTGGCTCACTCTGATGAAGGATGCCAGCCTCACAGGATGAGATGCTATGCTTGGCACAGCCTCTGTTCAGGACACCTGAAGCCTGACAGAGAAAGTTATCAATCATCATCTTCCAGATGACAGCAGTATTCATAGTGATTCTACCCTTCAGGAACATGCTTCAGAAAAAAACGTGCTGGTTTGATCAGACAGCGCAGTAACAGTAGCCTATATTGGGAAGTAGGGAGGAACAAGAAATAAGACAATGATGACAGAGACATACAGGGTTCTTTGATGAGCAAGGACAAACATGCTATCCCTGTTTGCAGTCAATCTTGAGTGGACTCTGAACATGCAGCCTGATTGGCTTGGTTGTCAAATTCTACATCTAGGGGAGTAGGAGCTTGGTCAGGAAGTGATCAACATGAACTGTTGGATGTGGGACATATCACAAACCCACTCAGCAGGTCAGCCCTCTACTCCCAAAGTACCAACCTCTGAGCTCAGTCTTGTGAACAGTTTAACAGAACAAGGTAACCCACTTGTCTGTTTTTGTTGGTCCGAACCAACCTTTGGTCTCAAGTCTTGGAGGGATTCAAACTGTGAACCTCTTTCTAGCATTCCCAATGCACAGGCTGAGATATTTCTGTCTTTGGGGAGAAGATATCTTTGCTTACGGGCACCTAACCAAGTGTACAAAAAAATAACCCTTAAAACTTAAATAAAGACCTCAGATTATTCTTACCTTTTTCCAGTTTGGTATCACCATTCAAACTTATGCACAGTGTCTGCTGTAAACATATATACTCTACTTGCACAGGAAAGAAATTAAAGACAAACCAAGTATGCTCTAAAATTAGAGTTTTTACTAAAATAGATAAAAATATGTAAAACACAAAATGCAGAACTATTATATCACAAGACATACAAATCTTTTTAAAAGAACAAGGTGGTTTTAAACAGTGCAATTTTTACTTCAGTACTTAGATTTTTTTTTGAAATTCAACATCTTTATTATTTTGCCATAACACAGAACTGATAAACAATAAGGAAATTAACAAAACATAAGTAATAACCAATATAGACTAGAGGTGACATGACACCAGTCTGCCTCTGGATCAAATAAAACCAAAATATCAAAAACAATACACCAATAAAACCCTTCCCCTCCACCCCCCCAACCCTATCTCGCTGCCCAACCTCCCCCCTCCCCCCCCGGAGTGTGCCTAATATACTCAACATGACAGAGAAAATAACAAAAATTATAACCCAAACAGTTACCAAGTACCAAAAGAGATAAGACAAACAGAAACAAGCAGAGACATGCAATACAAATAACTTAATTCAAGTATAAGGCATATAATTTACCCCATTTATGATTTAATGAGTCCATACAATTCCGGGAGCTGGCTATCAGCCTTTTGGTATTGAAACAGAGTGATACTTCCTTTAACCATTCAGCATATGATATAACCAATTGGTCCATCCAGTGCTTGAGAACCAATCTTTTGACTACAATAGAAATTAAAGTCATGTGAAATCTAAGTTCCTTGACCTTAATAGTTGAGAACATCCCAAGGATACATATCTCTATGGTAAACAATTCACACAGTCCTAGTGTAGGATCTAAATTGGATTGAATTGTGTTCCAGAGTGGTGCCACTTTGTCACAATGCCAGAAGATATGTATCAGGTTACCTTCAGATGTACCACACCTAGTACATATTGCCACTTGAAGCCTGCCCAATTTGGCTAACTTGACTGGTGTATAGTACATGTTGTTTAAGATATGATGCTGAATGAGTCTGTGCCTGTCTTGGTTGAGGTATCTGTGCAAATCTTTCCAGATCCAATTCCATGTCGGAATATCGTCCGGCAGAAGGGAAGTCCAAATTTTGAATCCTGGAAGGGCATTAGGGAACTTGATTCCCAGGAGAAAGGAATAGATAATTGAGATACCATGGGATTTATTGGTATAATCCTGCATCTGTTCCAGGAAAGGCCTAACCTGCGACTGCTTAAATGTGGTTCCAAGGATGGAAACCATAAGGTGTCTTAGCTGGAAAACCTTGAAAATGTGTTTCTGAGGGATATTAAATTTGGCAATTATTTCGGGGGAAGAAAGGAGAGCGGCCTGAGAAAACAGGTCTTCCACTAGGGCACCCTGTAGCTGAGGAAGCCAATCAGAAGAAAGCAGTGAGCACCCTATTTTAATATTGGGGTTCCGAGTAAGGGATTGAGCCACATCCCCTTTAGGTGAAATGTTGAAAAAATTCCAACATTGGGGTAAAACTTTAATAGAGACCCCAACCACCGAGTTATGTATTGGAGTTGGTAATGCAGAGATTGTGGGAAAAAATAGCCTGGAGGAATTGAGGTCATACAAGTCAAGAAGCCTCCTCTCCAACTGTAGCCATATAGGAAGGTGTTCATCGGCTGTAGCCGAAAACCATCTCCCCGTTTTAGACAGGTGACTCGCCCAATAATAGAAAGTAAAGTTGGGGAGACAGAGTCCACCCATCTCTTTGGGAAGATTGAGTTTCAAGAAAGAGTGTCTAGGATGTCTACCTTGCCAGATAAATTTGGAAAGGATGGAGTGGAGTTGCCAAAAGTAGGACATTGGGAGCCAAAGGTTCAGTAAGTTTAGAGGTTAAAAAAGGCGGAGCAGCACATTCATTTTTATAATGCTGATACGACCCCATAATGAAAGAGGGAGTTTTGCCCATCTTTGAAGGTCCTGCTGAATATTCGTTATTAAGTCATCTAGATTAAGTTTCCTAAAGGCCTCTGGCTCCTTAGTAAGGTATATGCCTAGGTATTTGATTGACTGAGGGGACCACTATATACCGTAATGAGTGAAGTTAACTTGGTGGGTGAGGGCATTTAGAGGAAATATCACTGTTTTTGATAGGTTTAATTTATAATTGGCTATGAGTCCAAACTGCTTAATAATTTGTAGGGCGTGTGTTAGCGACACATCCAGATAGGCCTAATGGAGGAGAATATCATCCGCATACACAGAAAGGGTGAATGACTGCTGGTGCACCGAACAACCTCTAACCTGGGGCGAGCACTTAATGCTGAGTAAAAGGGGTTCCAAATATAAATTAAATAAAATGGGGGACAAGGGACAGCCTTGCCTGGTGCCAGTAAGCAGGGAGAACCGTGAAGATAAAACCCCATTACAATAAATTTTTGTGGTGGGGACTTTACCGTCTGTATCCATTGAATGAAAATTGCCAGGAAACCCATTTTCTTAAAAGTTGCCCATAGAAAATCCCAGTTTACTCTGTCAAAGGCCTTTTCTGCATCTAATGAGATTAAGGCCATGGGGATCTGAGAGTTTTGGGCAGCATGAAAGATATGTGAGAGGGTTTGCAGATGGTCGGCTGAGGATCGGCCTTGCACAAACCCCACTTGTTCAGAACTCAGCAGATGAGACCAAACCTTTTTGATCCTGAGAGATAAGATTTTTGTTAAGATTTTGATATCATAGTTTAATAACGAAATTGGATGGTAACTAGCGGGCTCACTATGCAGTTTATCAGGTTTCAGGATGAGGACTATCGTAGCTTCCAGCAGGGTGGGGTCTAAAGTATCTGAGGTGAACATACATTCAAATAAATTTAAGAGAAGGGGGGCTAATTCCTTACAAAAGATTTTGTAAAAGTTGGAGGGAAAGCCATCAGGGCCTGGCGATTTGTCCAGTGCGAACCCCTTGATTCCCTCCACTACCTCCCCCAAGGTAATTGAAGAAGACAAAATCGGACAATGATGGGCCTGCAGGGATGGGAGATTAAGGCCCTCCAGATATTGTTCTATACACGAAAGGCGAGCTTGCGAGGGACATTTACTGTATAAGTCTTTATAAAAGGTTTCAAAGACCTGGAAAATGTCTCGAGGGGAACTTTTAATGGAGCCATCTGGAGCGTGCAAAGAGGGG
This sequence comes from Neoceratodus forsteri, assembly GCA_016271365.2. Lineage (NCBI taxonomy): Eukaryota > Metazoa > Chordata > Ceratodontiformes > Ceratodontidae > Neoceratodus > Neoceratodus forsteri. Next base: position 1,177,336,443 of record CM057450.1, on the reverse strand, counting down.
ATTAGCCTCAAATTTTCTAATTCCCATAGGCAGAGGGCTAGTATTCTACCCGGATTCTGGCCTTGGTCAAAATAGCGAGCCTTGGTTTTTAGGATGGCATATTCCGCCTTTTCCTTTAACAGATCTGCGTACTCATTCCTAAGCTTTAGTAAGGTTTCCAAGGAACCTGAAGGGGAGGATGTAGATAGAGTACTTTCAATGACCCTTATTTGATTCGACAAGGAGATAACTCTTGCCTCTCTTTACTTTTTCCTTTTGAAAGCTAACTTAATGAATTCCCCCCGATATAGCATTTAAGGGAGCACCATATTAAGTCTTCTCTTTTAGTGAATCCCTTATTAATATCAACAAAGGAAGAGATTAGCTTCTTAATGTGAGAGATTGTTCGCTCCTCTTTTAGGAGTTGTGTGTTTAGTTTCCAGGTGGTATCCCTTTGTAGATTCGGGTCAGGGGAGATCACAAGCCATGCAATTGAATGGTCTGATATGACAATTGGTTTGATTCCTGTCTGGTGAAGGCCAGCTAAAAGAGAGGTACTGGTTAGAATAAAATCTAATCTGGACCACGACTGATGGACCTGGGAATAGAAGGAGAAAAGCTGACTCAAGGGGTTATGCAGGCGCCATGGGTCGCATAGTCCCAATAACTCCATGAAGTCCCTCAGGGCTTGTTGTGGAGGGGACAGGGGTTTTAAAGGCCTGTAAGTTCTAGCCAGGTCTTGTGACAGGGGAATATTCCAATCCCCACCCAGAATTAGCATGGAGGGCAAAAATCTGCTCAGCTTCTCAGCCAAGCGCATACGAAAATCAGTATCTCCTCCGACTGGGCCGTAGATTGCACCCAATACGACAGTGATGTTGTTAAGTGTGCCCTTAACTATTATAAACCTATCTTCCGGATCTGATAGACTCTCTTCTGCCACAAAATGCTATGTGTCTTTTGATCAAAATTGCCACCCCTCTACTCGATGATGACCCACAGGCAGTACAAATTTGGGAAAAACCCTGTCTGCGTAACCCATTTGTTTCAGTGATCAAAAGGTGGGTTTCCTGCATCAAAAGAATATCAATATTTAAAAGAGCACAATTTTTGAGAACCTGAAATCTTTTTGTCATGTCTCTGACTCCTCTGACATTCCATGTGGCAATTTTAATTGGTACTAAAGTCATTAACAGTTTTGTTAAAAGGAGAACAAACATGTACTGTAAACTGAGAAGAAAACCCCGAAGGCACACTCCAATCCCACCCCTTACCCTCATCAACCCCTGAAAAGGAGTACTAATAAAGAAAGAAAGCCCTTCCCGATGAGCTTCATTAAGTGTGTGGATTACTGAAAATTGGCATAGTATTAACCGTCCTGCTTTAATCTGAGACGGTATGATCAGCAGGGAAAGACATCTGAGCATAAAACCCCCCTCCCGCCATAAACCCATCGAACTATATACAAAAGGTCCCCAGATGATTATGAAAGCGATTTTAGACTTGTTAATATCTAGTACCAAGGACAAGCCCAATAGGCGTCATTCCCGTGAGAGGCTAAGACTACATTTAAATACCAAATCTGAAAAGTTGTACCAAAACCTACCTCTGGGAGGTGTGTCAAAAAAATTTGAAACTCGCTATGATCGCCATGCCTCCCAAGAAATGTGCCTTTCACCCACTTCCCTGGTGTGTTATGCAGCTCTCCCTGAGCTTGCTCCATCCCAAAGCCCCCCACCCACCAACCCCCTTAAGGAAACAGCAAGTGTAAGCCCTGAATAACATAACCAGGCTCATAATAGCAATTGGATGGATCATAAATCCCAGAGTTTAAGAGACTAAAATAAGGCCTATCATAAGCCTAGGCAATCTGACCTGCTTTCAGAAGAGGCTGTTGCTCCGGGAAGTGCCATTTAGGGCCTGCGTGCCATAATAGGTCAACCTTCAGGAGGATGGGAGCCCCAAGTTTCCCCCTTGGCTCATGGCTTTTCCACTATCCCTGGGGCCTTTTCAACCCCAAAAGAACAAGGAAATGGTAAGGGGACCGAAGAGCCAATGGGACCAGATCGACTGTCTCTATTAGCGGCATGTGGAAATGCTCACTGAACCAAGGTTCTTACCCTTCCCCCTGCTGGAGCAAACAGGCACTCCCCTGACACCAGATTAGGCCTACTAGGCCTCAGAACATCTAGCCTACCCTGCGCAACCAACCCAAGAGAAACAAAAGGGTGAGGGAAGAGAAAAGAAATCTCCTAACAGGTAAACAATTAACCCCCACAAAATTAAAGATCAATAGCCTTGGGTAAATGGAGTAAAAGTTCAGCCTGTCTTAAACAGGTTGGGTAGCTTGATTGTGAGATCCGTGACTGCCTGCTCTGGGGATTTGTAGGAAAGCCATGCTCCATCGAGTGCCACCTGTAACTTGGCAGGGTAAATCATCTTGAAATGAATTCCTGCAGCTATCAGCTTGCTGATCATAGGGTGGAATGCAGTTCGCTTCTGACGAGTTTCAAAGGGGATATCTTGGGCTATCCTCAATTTGGCGTTGCCCCACAAAATGGATTGGAGTTCTTTTGATTTGGTTATTACATGCTGTTTTCCAAAAAGCTTAGGAATTTCACTATTTTAGGCCTTGGTGGTGCTCCAGGTTTAGGTTTCAGCCTGAGGGAATGGTGGGCCCGCTCTATGTGGTACTGTGGATTTAGGAGGGACGGGCCGACAATCTTGGTGAAAAACTTCTGGAGGAAAAAGATAGTGTCAGCTCCTTCCTCCACTTCAGGTAGACCTAATATCAGCACATTATTCCTCCTGCTTCTCCCTTCCAAATCTTCGGTTTTCAGTTGGAGCTTACTGATCTGTTGCCGAAGGTGGACAATTTCAGGGTCCATCTTCTCTTTCCACTTCTCCAGAAAGGAGGTTCTCGCCTCCGAATCCCCCATTTGTAATGACAGAGAGCTTAGGTCTCCTCGAAGAGATTTCAATTCTGCAGAGATGTCCTCCAAAGTTTCTTTAAATGGCAGCAATTCTTGGAGGAAGCGATCCTCAGTTAGGGGAATCATTGAGGAGCTGGAGGAACATGACTTAGGAGTGTTCCCAGAGCTTTGATGTTTGGATTTCTTAGCCGTTTTCTCTGGGCTAGATGGTGGAGTGTATCTGATTCCGGCCTGCTTCATCTCAGCTTCCATCGTGGCTGCAAAGCCAATTGTGATGCTACAAACAGGCAAATCAACAATCGCTGAGGTCCAGGATATTGAAGTAGTGTAAAGCTGGACTCTGTAATTCGCTCTGTGATAGTAGAAGGGCAAAAAAGTAGTTTAACAGAGGTTGATAGGTGGGAGCTCAGGAGTAGTGCTGCTTCTAAGTGCTCTGCATCACGTGACCCCCCCTTCAGTACTTAGATTTGTCTCTCTGTTCTAAATACCTGCTTAAAGTGCTCACAGATGTTTCTTTGTCAGAGTCTAGATAAAAGTATTCCTGAAGGAAAACAGAATATTCCTTAAAGAAAACTGTATTTGCCAACCCCTTTGTGAGGTCACCTAGCTCCTCCTCTGTCAGAATATTTAAAAAATATATCTATACAAACACAGGATGTCTTTTCAAAGTATTAAATTCTATAACCTCGGCATAACTCATGTTCTGCAAATGACTCTCTTTGATCTTTAGCTGCATCCTTTTCTCACACAGACTTAAAAGCATTTATGATTTCACTCCAGTTTACTAAACCTGGTTTCCTCCTCTTGAAATGTTATAAAATGGATATGCTCAATTCAAGCGTCTTCCAGCCTGTAATTAACTTTAGATAAAACAGGAGATCCTTGATCAAGGTCTGTTCTACTCTGTAATTAGCTTCAGGCCTTCCAGGTAACCTTGTATCTAAAACCTGTATGTGTGTGTGTGTGTGTGTGTGTGTGTGTGTGTGTGTGTGTGATCTCACATGCTGTTTTAGCATTTCTCATGGCAGACAGTCCATACACATTTTTCTATTTACATAAAATGATCATACAGCACTCAGAACTGGCTGTCCACGTCACAGGGCATTTCTCTCCCAGATCTCATGGCCACCAATGGAAATGCAAAGGCCTCCAAGATATTTTAGCTGTTGTTTGAGAAAGGCAGTCACTGGGAATAGTCTGTTCCTTCTGTACACTTTCCAGCTGTGCCCAATGATCCCAGAACATCTTTGGAAACTACAAAGGGAATCTACCACCTTGCTTCCTGTCTTCTGAAGTTGCCCTGAATAGCATGATATTTAGATTTAATTCACTTAACCTTATACTGCCAATTCTGCTCCCAGTCAGGCTGGATCTTCTTCATCACTGTCCCATCCTGTACCCAGCTGCTCTACAAGTTTCAGCTATTGTCTCGGCACTGGAGTGCAGAAGATGCATGAAGACTAGATATTTCCAAGGCATGATCCACACCTTGATGCACTCGAGGAAGACTTCTATGACCAAAACCAATAGTGAAGTCTGAGTCACATTCAGCTCCTAGTATTCCTTTTTGGGTATTAGACCCTAGGCTGCATCGCAGCCCAGTGTCTTGGTATTTCCACAGCAGGGCATAGGCAAGGATTGTTGGATTGTTCCTCCAGGTTCAGGTGATAGTCACTTTCTACCGCCCAGGGCTATGTGGATTCTCCCCCCTTAGGCTGTCATCCTGTGTTGTCTGGTTTATTAAAGCACGCCACTAACTCTGCCCTCATCTCCCACAAGTGTTGTGCTGGAAGCATTATGGATCCCCCTTTTGAAACCCTTGTCAAGTTTTCCCTATGTCCTCTTACATTAAAGGTGCTCTCTCTGATGGAGACTTGCTCAGCCAGAAAAGTTGGGAAAAACCATGTGCTGTCTTACGTGTGGAACTTTACCTGGTGTCCCATAAGGAAATGGTTGTTCATTGCACAGTGCCCTCCTTCACTCCCACAGTAGTGTTCACCTTTCATAGGCAACACATTACATTGCCTTCCTTTTGCCCAGACCCCAAGAATGCAAAGGATAAGCATGTGGATTCCCTTGACATGTGGCAAATCCTCTGGGTTTATTGAAGTACAAAAAATCCTCCCATAATACCTTCAAGCTTTTTGTTCATACTACTATGTGTCATACTGTGGAAGATGAGGAGCAAGAAAGCTACAAGCTCATAATCGCTCCTATGCTATCACAAAAACTAATAGTATTTCAAATTTGTGTCTTTGAGTAAGAATGCATCAAGGCATTTTTTTTAATTCCTGTTTAATTTTACTGATAATTTCTTCTATGGGCAATTTGTTCCATGGTTGTATAACCCATAGAGTAAAGAACAATTTTCTAGTATTATAATGAAAATATTTTCCCTTCAGTGGTAGCGGGGGTGCCCTCTAGTTCAGACATCAAATATGGGTCATTTATGATGTCAAATGAGAACAGTAAGTCCCCACTAAGTCGACAAGTTTCTAGTGACATCAGGTTCAGGGCGATAAGTCTGTCATTATATGATGTATTATAAAAAACATTTAAATGTTTGGTGAAATTCCTTTGTACTTTCTCCAGTTGTGTACAAGTAAATTTCTTGTATGGGCACCATAACTGGGAAGCATATTCTAAATGAGGTCTTACGTAGGCCTGATATAAAGGCATCAAAATATTGGAATCCTGTGACTTAATATTACGTCGGATAGATGAAATTACTTTGTTAGTTTACAGATGACCTGATTAAATTGATTTGAGTACTCCATATTGAGATAATTCCTAGATCTTTTTCATCTGTGGTGGTTAATAAGATGTCATCTCCTAGAGTGTACAGTGTATTTGGGTTCTGAGGCCCCAAATGCATAACTTTACATTTTTTATTATTAACTTTCATACCCCATTGAGTTACCCAATCAGAGATCTTGTTCAAATCTCACTGTATGGTCTGAACCTGGGCTGGAGTAGCACAGGGTCGATTGATTTTGACATCGTCTGCATATTTAGTGGAGGTACATATACAGTTGTGTGCCATATCTGAGATGAAAATCTGAAATAGGCAAGGACCCAAAACTGAACCCTGCGGCACTCCACTTGAGACAAGACCCATGTCAGAAAGTACACCATTTATCAGTACAAACTGAGTCCTATTATTTAGCCAGTTACATGTCTAGTTGGTAGTTGAAATATTTAGGTTAAGATCTAATAATTTGACCTTTAATGCCCAGTGAGGCGTAACATCAAAGGCTTTGCTGAAGTCTATAAAAATTATATCATATGGGATCTTCTTATCGAGTTCTGAACTAACTGTCTCATATAAGCTCATAAGACTAGTTAGGCAGCCTCTGCCTTGTTTAAACCCATGCTGACCAGGATCCTGTCTGTCTAAAATTGTTGTGATTAAATCCTTGATTAGACTTTCTAATACTTTGCAAACGGACGAGGTTAGACTGATTGGTCTATAATTTTCCCTTACTGATTTTGACCCATTTTTATGGATGGGGATGACATGTGCATGTTTCCAGTCTTTTGGGATATAATTATGTAATAAGTCTTTCTCAAAGATTATTTTTAAAGCATAGATCAAATAGTCAGATAGAAGATACAATAGGTGGCCAGAAATCTTATCAGGGCCAAAACTTGTCTTGCTTTTCTGAGCTTTAAGTTTAGAATGTATCTGGTCCAAGGTAAAGGTGATCTGACTAAAATCCCCTGGATTGATGTCATTTCTGCTTTGTACATTCTGTTTATCACTATTGAATATTTCACAGAATTTTATGTTTAATAAATTAGCCATAGCTTTTGGGTCATGAAAATAAGTTCCATTGTGCAATATGGGCCTCACCTGACAGTTTGATTTTTTTAACGAATTTATGTAAGAGTAGAATTGTTTGCCATTATTTTTCTTTGCCATTCTAGCCAGGTTATGTTCCCAATTGACTTTTGCTTTTCTGATCTTGGTTTTACATTTTTTCTGTATTGACCGGTAGACTACACACTTTTTTGTTGTTCTAGATTTTAAATACAACCTATATTTATTATTTTTAAATTGAAGTAATCTTATTATTGATTCATTGAACCATTTTGGGTGGTGTTTTGTGTGGGAATACTTTTCTCGAGTAGGTATATACTCATCCATAAGGCAGAGCAATGTATGCTTAAAGTAATTCCAGCATTTGTCTTTATTTGACCCTTTAAAAGCTACATCCCAGCAAATTGAATGCAAGACTTCCTTCATGCTTATTAAAACAGCTTTGTCATATATATAGGGGATATATGATGGGCAGGAGTGGGATATGAAAAATATTCTCACTCCTGCAGAGTGAGGTGTGTATGTATTCTCACGCATGCCTATGGCACGAATGAAAATGCACAGCTCATGAGACAGGAGTGAGAATATTTTCCATATGCCATGATCTGCTCTTCTTGTGTGTGATTTATACCACTGGGTGAGAGCTGCAGGAACATTTTTTCTGAGTCTGTGTGTTTTCTGCTCATTCTGTTTGTGCTGTCAGTGTGTGTGTGTTCTGAATGGACTGGGTGTCAGAAACACAGGTGAGTGTGTTTTGCAAAGCTAATTGAGTGAGTCAGAGGCTCAGTGAGAAAGACAAACTGCTGCAGGTAGCACTGAGAAACAGAACCTGCTTTGTAAAAGACTTTCATTTAGTATTCAGGTTGTTTTGAAGCTGAGATCTGCACGGTAATGGGCTAGCAATGTTAGAAACACAATGGGACATAGGTGAGAGTATTTTGCAAAGCTAATTGAGTAAGTTGCAGCTTCAGTGAGAAAGAGAAACTTTTTCTGAAGTAGTTTCCTTTAGAATGCAAGCTGCAGTACATTTATCCTCACTTTGGTGACATCAGCAGAGTATGGATAAATGTCGATATCCTCACTCTGCTGATGTCATCAGGATTTATCCTCACTGCAGTGGAAATAACACAGGTTATTCTACTGAGAAAGCTCTCACCCCCATGGTGTGTATAGGGGATACATGATGGGCATGAGTGTGATATGGCAAACATTGTCACTCCTGCAGAGTGAGATATCCAAGCTCACTCTGCAGGAGTGACAATATTTGCCATAGCACACAATCTGCCCATCATGTATTTGATATATACAATAGGGCCAAGAGTTTCAGAAGTTTTGTTATGCTGTCTTGTGTTCTGTTCCTGTTAATGTGTTTGTTCATTCTGTGTGTGAGCTTTTCTGAACGGGCGGGCAGTGTTATAAACTCTGAGAGACACATGAGTGTGTTTTGCAATGCTAAATCAGTTAGTTTTAGATAGGAATGAGAAACATACTTTTGTGAAGCTGTATTGTTTAGCAGTCTGGCTGCAGTGAAGTTAAAAGCATCACGGTAATTGTAATGAACTGACAGGCAGAGTGTCAGAACAGCTGATACTGTTTTCAGTGGTAATTAAGTTAGCTGCAGGCAGAGTGCAGAGTGTTCTGTGAAACTGTGCTCTTTAGGATTCTGGCTGCAGTGAAGTTGAAATTGTCACAGTAATTGCAATGGGTGAGAATCAAAGTTTGAGGAACAAGTGAGAGTGTGTTTCACTGGTGGTTGAGTTAGCTGTAGGCAGTAGTTTAGACTGTTTTGTGAAGCTGTGCTGTTTGAAATTCTGGCTGCATCAAGTTGAGAGCATCACAGTAATGAGCTGGAAGTTGGGGGGGATAGGTGTGTTTTGTAATGATCACTGAGTTAGCTGTAGGCAGCAGTGAGACCTCTCAGGTAGTTCTGCATTTGTGTCTATGGTAACAGCACAGGTGTTTCTTTCATGCTGAGGGGAAAGCTGCCTAGAGTGATGATATCAGTGACCTTTTGTGACCTGTGTGTGTAAATGTCTCATATCATCACAGTAGAGCAGAGGGTAAAAATATCACACTGCAGTGGATGATACGCTGTTTTATCTCACTCATTTACACTCACCCCTATTGTATGTATATGTGTGTATATATATATATATATTTTTTTTATGGCACAAAACTACATTCAATGCATCAGTTGGGGATAAAGCAACAAAAGCGAGGAAATGAAATGTTAGGGTTGAGCCCCTAACCCCCTACAACCCCATCCTCCATAGACTGACAGATGCTGAGGTGTGCCATTGGGTCATGAGGCCCAACTCTCACCCCATTCCATGTGTAAGCAGGTTGACATGATACAGTAAAAGTGAATGGGGTGAGAGTTGGGCCTTATGACCCCCATGGCACACCCTGGCATCTGTCAGTCTGTGGAGGATGGGGGTGTGGGGTATGGGCGGCTTAGAAGTTCAACACTAATGTTTCATTTCCTCACTTTTGTTGCTTTAACCTGAACTGATGCATTAAATGCAGTTTTTTGCCATGAATTTCCTTACTTTTTGAAAAGTGTAATATAACTAGTAAACAACATGTGTTGGTAGGAGGCGCACGGTGGCCCGACTGTTGCCCATTTCTGCATAACACATAGTATCTGTGGGAGCGTGGACCTCTGGGCCCCAGTCTCCCATTTACACATAGCTATAGAGCCATACAGCAGCCCTATACGGCAATGAACCCTTGTAACACTAATTTGTCAATATCTTGGAAACCGTAGCAGCTAGAAAAAAACGCAAGTATCATTGTAACCATGACAGTGAGTACTGCATGCAACATAGGTTGAATGAATCGGTATCTCTCATTGTTTACAAGCTACAGGCACTGAAATGCACTGGAAAGGCTCCCTTTGAACCCTTGTGACACTAACTTGTCAATATCTCATGAATCATACAAGTTACAGAAAAAAGTCCACTGCAGGTGTAGTCTACTGTTGCCAATCTTGTTCTGACAGATTAGGTCACCTAAAGGTGGCCTAAGCCACCAGTAGCAAAAAGTCTATATCTCACTTCGTTTCTGAGATATGGGTGCCGAAAAGTGCAATGGTGCCATAATTTTATCCGATGGAGAAAATCTTAACTTCATCACAGCCTATCTACTGAGCCACTTAAGTGCCCAACACCTAAACAGCATAATTCACATCAGTAGGGCATCCCATCAACACCCTGTAAATTTCAAGTAAAAAGACCAAATCATTCATGAGCTATGCAATGGTAAAGTTTTGACACCTTCAAAAATTCCTAGTCTGTGAGGCAGCAAAATCCTGGCCCATCATAACAATCCCTGTCCATGAGGCAGCAAAATCCTACTTTGTCACCTTAATCCTGGTCCATGAAAACAGCCATCTGGTCATGAAATGATGGACAAAGATTTTGTAGGCTCACGAATGAGAATCATCTCGCGGGCTAGGATTTTGACAGCTGATGAACCGCAATTTCTGACATCATGAACCAGGATTTCAAAAAAATAATCCTGGTCCGCAAGCTGATAAAATCCTAGTCCGCCAGCTGATCCTCTTTCATGAGGCAGCAAAACCCTTGACCATCAGCTTGATCCTGGTCTGCTAAAAGGGACATCTGTTCACACAATGACAGACAAAGCTCGCAAACCAGGATCTTCTCCCAGACTAGGACTTTGTCAGCTTGTGGATTAGGATCGTTTGCAAGTCACGGTGAAATAATTTTTTAATTTTATAAAGCTATTTTTTGACCAAAATGAGCCAAACCAAAAGCATGACCTTGTAGAGGGTGTCACCTTGAACAAAACCCATGCGTGGAGAAAGCTACAACATTTTGTTTAGGGGAAAACTGAAAACAAGATGGCGGCTCGTGAACAAGGACTTTTTCTGATGGCCTAAGATTTTTTAAAGTCCTAGTCCATGAGCTGACAAAATCCTTGACCATGAGACCAAGCTTAGTTCATGAAAAATACATACAAATTTTGGAGTGAACTGAGCATGCTCAGAACTCGATCAGATTAATATTTGTTTACCAAACCGATGCTGGATTGTTCCTTGACCCACGCACTTTCTACATTCCATATTACAGACCAAAAGACCACACGGTGTGGTCACAGTGCCATGGGCAAAAAACATATCAAAAGTGGCGACAAATGCATTGTTTAGCATTTTGCTGTGCAGAAACCGTAAGGCTGACCAAAACACAACTTGGTAAATCAAGATATCCACCATACCAGACCACGCTTTGCAAATTTTGTGCAAATCCATTGAACGGTTGCAAAGTTATTAACATGCACAAATTGAGGATTAACGTTAAAGTGCCTACTCAACCCTAACTATAGGGGCGCAACCGTGCCCCTATAATATATATATAATTTGGTCAACTCCTTGTTAGATGTAAAGTCCATTTAGGTGAGAAAAACAGAATTATGATCACTGTTTCCAATTGGTGTGTTAGTTATAACATTTATAAGATCTAGATGGTCATTTGCTAACACTAAATTAAGGACCCTATCTCCTCTAGTTGGATTAATTGTTCTAATGGAGCCGGGCAAGAGAGGGGCAGCCTCAGACAAACATACCCTACCCAAGTGGTTCTGTGTAGCCATTAAATGTGTTTATATGTCCTGGGGCCTGTCAGTTCTGCCTGGCCTCAAAGCTCACTCCACTAGAGCTCTGTCTGTAGCTGATGCTGAACGTGTTTAGGCATCCATAGAGGACCATTTCAAGACCACTGCTTTGGCCTCTTCATACTTTCACTAGGCATCTACACCTGGATGTTCTTAACTCTGACAATACTGCTTTTGGCAGGGTGTATTGAACACAGTTGCACAGCACTGACTTGCTTCAAGACTGCTTATTAGGGCCCATACTGTTTTCTGCCTGCCCATAGGAGCTGACAGACAAACAAGAATTATAATTTCTTTATTGGCAATTCGGTTGTCTGTCTATGGACAGACAGGTTCTTTCAGTTTTCAGTGCTCTATGCTTTTGTGACTTACATCTTCTGTCCCGTATTGTGTTGTTTCCTTAATTCATGGGTTACTGAAATTGTAGGCTAGTGTTACTAAAGTTATTTCTCGATCTAGTTACAGGTTTTGGCCTATAGACTTGAAGAGAGGGTGCAACAGAGGGTTTATTGGTAATGGTACATGTCCTATACTCAGACTTTTTTTCTGTCCCAGTTGAAAAGGGAGTATAGCCCATACAATTTACATGCTACACACAAGCGGAATACCCTTCTCCACCTTCCTTGACTCATCCTCCATCATCTTCCCTTCAGTCTGGCTTTTGGAAGGCTCACTCTATTGTTTTCTCTCACCTCCATGTCACTGATGACATCCTCAAGGGGACAAACCTGAACTGCATACCACTGCCATATCCATTGACCTAGCAAATCTCTTTGATAGTGTAGCCCTCCATAACTTCTTGGAGAAACTGAGTGCTGCAGGACTGTCTGACCATACGGTGGGTTGGTTCCAGTCCTTCTTCACTGATTAACAGCAGTCAGCCCATGTTGGTGATGTCTTATCCCTTCCCCTCCCTATCACCTCTGGAATGCATCAAGGCTCCATCTTGGGACCCATCCTTTGCTCTCTATTCCTCAATGACCTCCCAGCTATTTGTGTCTCCTGTGACATTCATATGTATGTGGATGACATAGTCCTTTTTGCCACGGATGCTGCAGTCCCCAAGTTAGAAGCATCCCTATAGCACGAGCTTGACTGCATCCAGTGTTAGTTCTCTGAAGAAGCAAGGGGTTACCTTGCGAAACGTAAGCGTTTGTTGATGAACTGTGGTTTTTAACCGTTGCTGTTCTGTGTGCATTATGCTACTTTTTATGTAAATAAAAGTGATAGAATAAAATCACCATCATTGTGGTTTGTGGCTTCTGGTGGGTGCTCAACTATTTTTCATTTTCTTGATCCAGTGCTAGTTCCACTCAGGCCACCTCATCATAAGCTCCAAAAATTCAATTAGCATGTCTTTCAGCACCAGGCAGTTCCTTGCCAGACTCAATCACCTTCTGTAATTTGAACCCTGAATGATGTGCAACTGAAAGAGGCCTCCAACTTCAAGTACAGTGGCATGTGATTGTACTGGAATTTAAACTTCTGCACCCACATTGACATCATACATAAAAAAATTCTGACGTAAGCTCAGTGTCTTATACGGGCATTGGATCTGCCAGCCCGACCCCCCCAGACCACTGTAAGTTCCTCTTGATTTTACTTTTATTGACATTTGATCATGTGAATGGGTCTGTGGCATCACCCCTAAATCCAGCCTTACCAGGCTGGACCCATCTTCCATTACTTCTGTTGTTTTGTTGTACCCTCCACTGGAGTCTTGTCATCCCTTCTCTCTAATCTTTGTGTCTGTCTCACTGTGCCACTTTTTTTTTTTTAAATACTGGCTTGCCTCACTCCTCTCTTACCTTTCAGGACTCAGTGGCTCAGCAGGTTGCACACTCGCCTCTGAGGCCAGGGGATCAGATGGCTGTGGGTTCTATCCCCACGCCAGGCACTTGGGTTAATATCCTAGTACTGACACTGTAGTGCAGCATGAAGGGCATGCTGCACTCCTGAGGTACTATCTTTCAGATGAGACATTAAACTGAGGTCCCATCTGCCTGTTCAGGTGGTCATTAAAGATCCCATGGCACTTCACGAAAAGAGTAGGGGAAGTTTTTTATTAGCATAAATAACATAACATCAGTTTCAAACCTCAGAGCAAACTCTTTACAACATGAAAATGAGACAAACAGAAATCCAATACAGAAAATATTATACAAAAACAAAGAAAGAAAAAACTTTTACATCAACCTAGGAAATTCAGTTTCCTTTCCCCATTACTACATCATTTTACTCTAACCATAATAAATGTCTCCATAAATCATCAAACTTTCCTTTATCAAATTGTGCATTTTCCCTTTGCTTGATCTGGTTCAAAGTGGCCTCAATACTTGCCAAAAGTACAGTCATTGGTGTATTTATAAGCTGTAAAGAAAATATACACCTACCCTGCAACAAGTGATATTTTGTACATGAAAAAATAACATTCAATGTGCTCGGATGGTATCTCCTATATATAACCTGTATATTCCCCCCAAATAAGACATTCATATTGAATATGATTTGCTGGGCCCCATTTCCATTTAGTTGACAAATCTGCCCAGAAATCCCTTGCGAAGGAGCAAAGAATATAAAAATGTTCCAATGTTTCTTCTTGCCCTCTACATTCTGGTTGCAAACACATTCTATCTGTAAGAGGTTTATGTTTCCAATTTCCTTTTACTCCCAGTCTGCCATGGCAGCTCAACCATTGTATATCCCACATATACTCTGGTATTCTTTTATCTCTTAAAAGTTTTAAAGCAGACTCCAACTTAGTGGGAATGCATCTGGGAAATCCACTCTAGGAGCATGAATTTTATCCATAACCTTAAGATATAGAGCTTTCCTTTGTGTGCTGAGTAAATCAGTTTTACTGAAACCCCATGTTCTCAATTTCTTAGTGGTTGCAACTGCAAACTCTGGAACTAAAGTGTTCCCTCTTATTTTAGGAACTTCTGTTATCCAATTTTCCATAAAATCCTTAAATAGGCCTCTAGTCCACTGATCCCATATGTTTTGTGACCCTATACTCTGGGCCAAGGAGGAGAATATAAAAAAGGAATGAAAGAACACTAAAGGATTGACCATCCCTAAACCACCCTGTTTAACCGGAAAGTATGTAAAATCCCTTTTAACAGGATTCAACCTGCTACCCCAGATCATTTGAAAAAAAAAAAAAAAACACTAATAAGCCTTGTTTCCATGGGAGCTGGAATACAGAAAATATGATCTATATATAAAAACAAAGGAAGTAAAATGTATTTACTATCTGAACTCTTTTTAATTTCCCAAATGCCCAGGTTTTCCATCTTAATACTTCTTGTTCCCCTATCCTAAGTTTTTCTTCCCAGTTTTTTGATGCCACGTCCCCTTCCCCCAAAAAAACTCCCAATATTTTAAGTTGTTGCTCCATCACCTGTACTTCCGCTATAGTCCCTATGTTTCCTCCCCCTCTGATTTGAAATGCTTTGCTCTTTTCACAATTCAAGCCTGCCCCCGATATTTTAGTAAAATCCTTAAAAATCTTCAAAGCCTTTGTGCCAGACTGAACATCTTTGACTATGAGACATACGTCATCTGCATAAGCGGAGATTTTCTGTGCAGACATTGCCATATCAGGTGTTAACACTATAATCTCAGTGTCATCTAGAATGACTCTTATTATTGGATCTAGGCAAAACATATATAACAAGGGGCTAAGGGGACACCCCTGTCTGACCCCCCCCCTTTTAGCACTACAGGATCCCCTAATAAGTTGTTAACTGAATGAACATTAATTGCATTTTCATATAAAAGCTTAATCCAGTTTTGCAGCATAATTGGTATCCTATATTTATGTAAAATTTCCATTAGAAAACCATGTGAGACGTTATGAAAGGCTGTGGCTTGATCAAGTGCCATCACAAATCCTTGCAACCCAGCCTGTTTCCCATATTCACAAATGTCCTGCAATAATCTTAAATTCTGCTGGATGTTTCTCCCCGTAACAGAGCATGCCTGTACTGGGTGTACAAGCTCCCTAGCGGCTTTCTGCATTCTTTGCATAATATGTATGATAGGATTTTATAATCAGTATTCAGGAGGCTTACAGGCCTCCAGTTTTGAAGGTACTTTCTATCTCCCCTTCATAAAAACAGATCATGATGGCCTTTATAAAATCCAGTGGAGCTCTCCTGGTTGCTAAAACCACATTAAATGTTTCTACCAGCATCTCACTAAGCTCGTCTTTAAATATTTTGAAAAATTCATTTGTCAGGCCATCATCTCCTGTTGATATGCCAGCTCTTAGGTTTGCAATGGCTTCCTGGACCTCCTTAAGAGTAATTAGGTTGCCAATTTCATTAAATGTTTGGTCTGATAGCACTGGGGTTTGACATGTTACTACCCATTCCCATGTGTACCCAGGAACAAAATCTGTCCCTAAAGTTGTATCCAAGGAGTCCTTCAAAATTGCTAAGAGCTCAACCTCCATGTGTCTAAAAAACCCCTTATCATCGAATACACTCTCCATTACTTTATGCTCTGTTTTGTATTTACAGGCATCAAAGGGGGTCTGAAAAAGGTCGATCAATAGTCCCATATTTAAATTCTGCATATAATGACGCAGCCCTGTCATATTGGTATTTCCTCATTTTACCTTTTACAATGTCTATTTGAGACTTTATTCTACTGTCACAAGCATTGGGCAGAAACATTAATTTATATAATTGGTCCCTATGTTCTAAATGTGTTATGTATTCCTTATTACATTTCTGTCTTCCTATTTTCAGGAAAAGAGCTTTTATTTCTAACTTTGTGTCTGTCCACCAACTTCCCCAGTCTTCATACATATCTGCAACTGACTTCCTATACACGAAAAGTCTGTTCACTTGTTGCTTAATATCTAATTGTTCCAATAATGATGAATTCAATTTCCATCTCCTTGTGACTGAAGGAAATGTGGGTGGGACATTGCCCATATGAATGTTATGCTCCCCCTTCTTTATATAATTTCCTTTATACGTCTTGCAGCATTGCCATTTCTAATATCTCCCTTAAAACATGAGAATCACAATAGATCTTTTTTTGTATATTATCTTTTATCTTTATGTCCAAACTGCAATTCATATCACCCTCCCTCCCCCCATATCACTGACTTGTTTGTGAAAAGAAATGGTTTGATCTGGTCGAACAGGTCTATACTGGAGCTTTTTACTTTGTGGCACATATGTATTTATAAGACTCGATGTGAAACCATTAAAAGAACAGTCGAGTATCATGGTTCTGCCAGGTGCAAGGTCCATGAAGCTGTGCACCTGCACCTCAGGATGTCGAAAAAGTATCACCAACCCGTCAGCCACATCCTCCCCAAATGACCAAAAAGAGGGTCCCTTTTGGCCATAATCTTTTAGTCTGTACAACATCCTGCACTGAATTAAACCTGGTCTCTTGTAAAAAAATAATATCAAGTCGAAATGTTTTAAAATACCCTAAACATGCCAGTCTCTTCTTAGTATTTTTTATACTGCATGTGTTACAAGAGACCAAAGTTAAGGATGCCAGTTATGATTTGTTTAATGTAAACTAAACAACTTCTTTATCTTTTCTTCCTTTTCTTTCCTTTCTTTTTCTTTGTTTCCTTTATCCCTGCTGTCTTCCTCACACTCCATTTCTGATACAGCTCCTGAAAAAGAGGATGCATCAGATTCATAATCCACCATCAACTTCTTGTAAGACCCGAAAGGAATTTTTTGAAGTAGTGGGGGTGCAGAAACAGAAGCCTTGCTGGAAGATCTTGTAACCCTTTTTGGAAGTACTCCTGTACCAGCGGGGAAGGGGGGCATGTTTGGCTCTCTTCTCCCTTTCCCCGACACGTTAGGGGATCCTGGCTGCCTACACTCATAGTGCTCAGAATCAGAATCCCCCTTGTTTGTCCCCTGCCCTTCCATATCCCCACCTGGGGGAGAAGGGGGGCCCTCAAAGGACCTTCCTGGCTTGGTGGTTCCAACCTAGCAGGCCTGTGCCTTTCCTGAGCCTCATTTACCAGGTCATCTTTATTTAGGCCTCCCTGTCTGTTTTGTCCTGCCCAAGGACACTGATGGTATGCATGGCCCTGCTCCTCCTGTGATTGCACCACTTAACATCCTTGTCCCTCTTCCCTGGACCTCAGCCCCCCCCCCCACCATTCTTCCACTGTTCTCTCTACTTGTCTTGCCCTCTCCTCTCCTCTCCTTCCTGCCCTCCATCTCCCCCACTGTCTTCCTTGCTTTTCATCCCTTACTATCCTAGCTGCTACTTGACAATGCTGCCTGGCTGCTCTCCCCTTCCTTGAGCTGGCTCCCCTCCTAATTCCCTCCTCTTCTCACTCCCTGCCTTAAATCACATGCTAAACTAATGTGTATTTATTTGCTGTTCCCTTATTCTGTATTTTGTAATGCAAATTGCTTAATTGTTTGTGAAACCAGTCTGTTTTCCATTATTTATTTATTTATTTTTATTTAGTTAAACATCAGTTTAGAAACCTTTGAACCAGAGGCTCATTTACAAAGGTACCTCGTCACAAAGATGACATCAGAACAGTAATACAAGGGACACAGTACTTACAAACAAAAAAGTTACAGTTCAATTACAATTTTGTTACAATAGAATACAATCTCCAACGAAGCAAAAGATAACAAAAGGTGCAAAACCTATGGTCGGGGGAGAGCTGGTGGGAGTAGAAGGGAGGGAGACAGGGGAGGAGGAATTAGTAGGGAAAGGAAGGGGGGAAGCCGCACAGTGAGCATTGTCAAACAGAGTATATATATATATATTTTTTTTGTACCCCTCCCATTGATGTGGAACCTTTGTAAATGAGCTACTTTACTCTCAAAGGTACTTGTAATCCTAGATTGAATAAATAAAATAAATAAATAAATAAATAAAAAGACAACATTTATACACATTTCTGCGTACTGAATTGTTATGGTCATAATCCCCACAAAGAGCACATTTTACCCTATCACAAATGCTGCTCAAATGTCTGCTTCTACCACATTTGTAGCATGCTTTGGGTTGCCCGGGATAGAACACTACCCCTCTATCATTCCCAAGAAAAAAGCTATTGGGACTGTGCAAAATTTCATCCTCCATCATCTGTAATTTTACATTGAACCTTCAACTCCCCGTCCATATTCTCTCAGTGTCAATTATTTCAATGGGGGTCCCAAAACTTGAAATTTTTTCCTCTAACCAAAAATAAATATCCCCGATGTTTACCCCTTCATTTCTGAACATAACACTAACAGTTTTGTAAAGGGGTTTTGTGAGTGAAATGGCCCAAAAAGGAACCCATAATGGTGAATTTCTCAATGTTTCATACTATATCCAGAAAGTGTCCAGCCCAGTAAAGGCTTTAAAGCTGATGTCAAAAGTATATTCTCCTCGGATATTAATTAAAGCATATATGTCTGAGGCAGCAAAACCCATAGAGTCTTTCAAAAGTCTTTTTGCTACGTATTGTCTGTCTAGATGGTCCTGTAACCAACCCCATATCTCAAGTGTACTGCATTTCTCCTTGGT
Source organism: Neoceratodus forsteri (assembly GCA_016271365.2). NCBI lineage: Eukaryota > Metazoa > Chordata > Ceratodontiformes > Ceratodontidae > Neoceratodus > Neoceratodus forsteri. The sequence continues at coordinate 1,177,317,549 of CM057450.1, read as the reverse complement.
GCCTGATCCACTTTATTATTTTTAAATAACTCTGAAAACGTTGGGCCAGTTCATCTCCTCTCTTGCCTAAGAGAGGGAGGATTACTACCAGGCTGCAGATTGTTAGTCAATGGTACTTCAGTTCCCCCTACAGTATCACCATTAGCAACATTAGGAGAATGTGGTACAGTTTCAATATTAACATACTGCTCAGGTCCCGCTGTTTGTCAGACAGGAATGTATGACCCTAGTGGCTCACCGTGTGTAAATGAAGTCCAGTCCGGATCAGGCACCAATCTCACTTTTTCCATTTGAATCCATCCTGAATTTTGCAGTGAATCTTCCCATGACCAGGTCTGTGCATCAAAAGGAGCGTCTGTGTTTGGTAGCCAAAATTATTTCCACATTCTTTCCACTGTGGTAGCGCCTACGTCAGCCTGACTCAGCTGAGGCATTAACCGCGGGTTGACATTAGTTGGAGCCCCGTTTGATAAAAAAATCTCCGCATCAGGTCCTGGAGTAGCTGAACCAGCTAATTGCTCCCATTTGGTGCCTCGTGCCCATAACTCATCAGAATGCTCCACATCAGGCTCCATTTCTCCATGCTGCTGCTCCTCCCTTACAGAAATGCTAGGTGCAAGAGTCGCACCTTCAGACAAATCCTTAGCCTCATGTCCAGTATCTCCCATTGTCATCTCGGTCCATTCACAAGACTCCTCCATGCTCACTGTCAGAGCCATAGGCCACAACTCCGACTACAACTGATGACCATTCTCCTCAGTCACCAGTTTGCGACTGACAGTAGTCTGCTCACTCAGCAGCAAGTCTCCCTACAGGAGACTAGGGGAATTTCCCCAGTATCCTGGCCCAATTTCCCTCATCCACTAAAAATACCACCAACTGCTTCATCTGGTTCAATTTCAGTTGGTTTCCATCTGTATCCCCCTCCTCCCCAGTCACCCCCGAAAAAGGGGCTTCTAGACTCAGAGGGCCTATGGGGTCAACAAGATTCAATCAATCAATCAATCAATCAATCACCCTACATTGTCTTTTTCTACCCACTCTGTTCCTTGGACTCTCACTCCTTTAGCACTCCTTGCCTTAACACCTGTGTTGGCCAATCTGCCTTTTTAGTGCAGTTGACCTACATAGAAACATAGATTTTGATGGCAGATAAGGACCGCTTGGCCCACCCAGTCTGCCCATTTCCCTACCTAATGGATAAGCTGCAGATCCTAGTTAACCTCCCCCTGAAACTTCCTTTCCCATGCCATATGTGACTCCTCATCTTACCCCTCAGTCAAACAGCACATTAGAGCTCAGTATACCACAGTCTGCTGCTGTTCTTAACCCTAATTTGCTTTAACGTTTACTTTGATTACACATGCACTACCATTGTTTCTTGTTTCATGTTTGTGTTGCAATTTACTAATCATTCGTGGTTCTAATCCTCGGTTCTTCATAACTGCTTCTTCTGTTTGTTGTTATTTTATAATGTTAATTGCACACTCATATGTAATTACAGTCTTGCTACTGTTTATTTACATATCTCTCATGAATGCTAAATAGAGGTGTTACCAAGTTTTAATTCGCAGACAAAGTTGGTGTGAAGTTCTGAACTTTACACTTCATGAAGACTTTAAGCTTGTCAGTGTCAGTGGCTCAGTAGGTAGCACACTCGCCTCTGAGACCGGGAGATCAGAGGGCTGTGGGTCCAGTTCCCACATCTGCCACTTGGGTTAATATCCCAGTACTGACACTGTAGTGCAGCATGAGAGGGGTGCTGCACTTCTTAGGTGCCGTCTTTCAGATGAGACATTAAACCGAGGTCCCATCTGCCTGGATTGGTGGTAGTTCAGGTGGATGTTAAAGATCCCATGGCACTTATCGAAAAGAGTAGGGGAATTTCCCAGGTGTCCTGGCCAAATTTCCCTCATTCACTAAAAATACCACCAACAGCTTAATCTGGTTCAAGGTCAGTTGACATTCATCTATATCCCCTTCCCACGGGTTGTGCCTGAAAATAGGCAGGATTTGTCTAGTGCACTTACCTGGTCAACAAAAACTAAATAAATAAATAAAATAAAGTTCCCAAATGCCTCACGAACTTTGCCTGTGATTTTTCATTTTGTTAAGAAAGAAAAACAACACCCCAGCTGTTTGCCTCATTCCAATATATTTCCACAATGCCAATTATGTCTGACTTGTCCTTGCATAAGAATGCTTCTAGCACTCCTAGTTTATTTTTTGTGTCTGAACATTAATCAACAAACATGTTCATTCTCTGTTTTAATTGTCTCTCCCTATTGTTTCTATTTCATTTTTCTCCACCTTTTGACTCTTGTACCTTTCCATCTCAGTACTGCTACAGTTTACATTATTTTTTGTCAGATTCTCATAGGTTGGTTCAACTTTTTTAGTCTTTACTCCCTTACATGCCTCACACTCTACAGTTGCAGCCATCAGGTTGTCTCACGTTTATCCAGATTTTTCACAGTATTTCTGAAGGAATCTCTTTGGTGGCCCTACAGTGGAATTGCAAGCAGGCAGAAAATTCTCAGTTTCAAAAATATCTAGACATGTCAGCATCTGCAACTTCCCTGCTAATTGCCCTATCCAACTGAAATTGCTCACCCACAAATTTAGTGCCCTCTTTTGTTTAAATGGAGTCCATCTGGTCAATAAATACAGTACGTTGCTTGTTTCACAAACTATGTCAACTTCTGCTTTCAACACATCCATCTCTACTTGTGCGTGCTCTTTCTCACATTGCTTCTCGCCCTTACTCCCAGTCCTACTTATGGCTTTCCTCCTTCTTCCCAACCCCATTCTACCATTGTATTCTCCTTCTGTGCTATCTTTCCAGGTTGTGCCCTGTCTGCCTTCCTGCATTTGCCTTCATTAAATGTAACAACCCAGATGGCCTTAACCCAGGCACCTCTATCTCTCTGCTCCTGGTCTTTCCTTTCTCATTTCCTGCTACTCAATATTTCCTTCTTTACTGGAAAAGCCCTGCGTGCTTGCACCAAGGCTGAAGTTCTCCACCTACATGGGGGGGGGGGGTGAATGACCCTACTGCTCCTAGTAACTACCATCCTATTTCGTTCAGCCCCGCAGAGGATAAATGTCTGGAGAAGCAAGTGCTCTCCCATCTCATTCCCTTGCTTGACTTCCATCTTTGTTTAGTCCCCACCAGACTGGCTTTAAACAGAATCATTTCACTGTCATCCCCCTTCTCAGACTCACTGATATCATCCTGGAGGGGATGGATCAGGGAATGATTGCTTTGGCAATCTGTAACGACCTCAACAAGGCTGTTGTCAGTGGGGCTTACCCCTCCTACTCAGTAAGCTTGCCACAGCTAGGTTCTCTAATTTTTGGTCAAATGGTTCAACTCTTTGCTGGTTGTGAGATTCCAACCTGTCTTTGTATTAAATTCCCCTCTCCCTTCTCTGCCTATTGAGTCAGATCTTCCCTAAGATTCTGATCTGGGCCCCATCCTAGTCACAGTATTTCTGTGTTTTTAATGTACTTTATTGGTATGAGGAAGACAGTGGATGATACAATACAGGGTACTGTTAATATATTATAGCAAAATAACAGCAGTACAGTAATATATAACTCTATATACATTTCTCAGTGTCAGTGGCTCAGTAGGTAGCATGCTGAACTCTGGGGCCAGAAAATCAGAAGGTTGTGGGTTCTAGCCCCCACATCAGGTACCTGGGGTAGTACACATAACTGACACTGTAGTGCAGTATATCCACAGTCTAATAGATTGTTAAATGGAGCCCATGTTTTTTTCAAAAGCATTTAAACATGTTTAAGGGCATAATACATTGTTTTCAATTTTATAATATTAATTACGGAAATAAGTAAGCATAAATCCACGATGAAGTAGGGCTGTACTAGGGAATTAATGCCTTGTTGTTGGGGTTGGGCACGAGACCTCAGGCCGAGTGCCCCAACCACCATCCAGGCATTACTTCCCTAGTACAGCCCAACTTTAGAGTGGATTAATGCGCTTGTAAACATGACAAGTGCAAGGAGACTGATGTTACAATTAAATTACATGTGGGAAATAAATGAACAGCAAGTCACAATATTGTTTGATACAATATTATCTGCTGTTCAAGTGTGTACTTTTGAACACCTGTAAATATCCGACCGGGTGCATGCACGTCCACCACTCAATATATATTTATATTGTGACTGCTGTTGTTATATAACTTTTAATACGATGTTTTCCACAAAATTACACAGAAAGATAACAAAACAAGTTACCTCTCTTGTTTTAATGGAGTGCTCTGTTCACTTGTTTCCTTCATTTGTACTTGTGATTCAGGAATGCATTATGGGGAAAGTACGAATATTTGCATATCTAGCATCTCACTTGATTATACATGCCTGTGTTTGCAAATATTAATACTGTGCCCAGAATGCATTGTTGAGTAGAAAGACATAACGGAGAGCAGTGAGCAGAGGTAAAAGAAGACACAGATCAGTGAGCAAAGGTTTGATCAGCTCCCTCTCAACCACGGTCTCCCTGGGCTTGCTAGGGTTGGCAGAACAAAACGCAGAGTGACAGTTAGAAAGACACAGAGTGAGTACTGCCGATTTCTCTGTCTCTCTTCCTGTGAATGGCAACAGCTTTCACGTCTGCTGCACTGCTTGCAAAACTTCCCGAAGTCCATTGGGAAAGCAGGTGGAAAACAGAAAAAACCATGGAGAGCTGTGAGTGAAGATTTGATCAGCTCCCTCTCAACCGCAGTCTCCATGGGCTTGCTGGGGTTGGCTAATAATTTCTTTTGCATGCTCCTGAGTGTGCTACCAGGCATTGTGGCTACAAATAGTAGTACATTGTGAAGTGGGCATTACTAGGGAATTCATTTCCGCTTTAGTTTGTACCATGTGTTGTGTTTGCACCAATCTACTTTCTCTATTTATCTATAACATTTTTTGCCATGTTACAAGCCTGGTTTGAATATAAGGTAGATCATTGTCCTAAAATGTATTCAGATTTTTGAAAGTTTTATTTGCTAGGTTTAAACTAAGCAGGATAGTGGCTGGGTCATGAGGCAGATTAGTAGAGACTGATGTGTTCTATACATTTAGTACTTTGTTCCAGAAAGTTGTCAAATAAGTGTATGTTATAAGCTTGTGAAAAAGTGATCCACCCTATTCAAGAATCTTGGGCACAAGTTCATTATGGTTGGATACATTTAAAAAGTGTGTGTGGGTTATAACAGCTTGGGTGGGTGATACAATAAAAAGGTTTCTGGCTGTGTGGCACTGAGCGATTGGGGATCACTCTGATATGGGGCATGCCCTAAGCCTAGGGCCTAGGGGTGTAAACCAGCAAGGCGGACTTAGAGCATCCAGTGGATGCTCTTCTTCTGGGTGGAGGGTGTTAGTGGCATGGTGGAGGTACCATTGATAATGTGGGTGACCACACACTGTCAGACAACCTTCTAGGACATAGTAAGTACTCAGTAATATATGGAAGGGGGCAGAATAATGGTTTATTTAAAAGGCTAGTATGGAGAGATTGTATAGTTTTACTTTTTTTTTTATTATTTATTATACTTCATTTCCACTGCCAGCACTGGTACCTCAGCCCGGTCATGGACCTCGCCACTCCCACTCCCACATGAGCTGCAACTTCCCCGATACCCCCTGGCTTACCCCCCCCCGGGTGGGGTTGCGGCCCTGGCCCTTTAATTGCTGCAAGTGTTGGGATAGCTCACGGGAGTCAGCCTAGGAGCTAATCAAAACGGTGAGGCAGGTGTCATCTAGGTGGTGCCAGTGGCATTTTATCCCTGGTGTAAGGGGGTGGGGACATACGGTGATGACCAACATCCACCCCACCCCCTGAACATGTTGGCATTGGCACATGTGGTACACCCAGCCTTTGCTAGGTGTCCACATAGCGCCAAACACTTTGCCACCCTCCTCCATGGAGAAGGAGAGCATTCGCCGGATGCTCAATCCTTCTCCCCCGGCCGGCCCTTGGACATCCCAGTTCCGTTCCTGAACCTGGGTCATCAGTGTTGCAGGTCAGCACCCTGCCCCTGCACTGGTAGGCCGGCCTATTTTTACTTTCTTAATGTGAGAATATTCTGTCACGCATCAAATGTGGCCTCTGTGGCATAGCATCTCTGCCTTGTCTTTTTGAGAGAATAATAACCCGAATGCAGGATTTTTTGAAAGGATCATTTCATATCTCTCTCTCTCTCTCTCTCTGGCATTTTTAAATACCATTATGTTATCTAATGTAACCTAGATTATACATGTATATACCAGTACAGTATATGTTTGGTAAGGCCTGACCCCTGTTATTTTTTAAGGTATAGTTTTGTCAATACAATTGTGATTGGTTTTTCCTTCCATAAAAAGCCTGTGATTTGTTTTTGTAATTCAGCAAAGAATGAGTCTGTGAGCATTATAGCAAGAGTTGAAACAGGAATAGTACATTTGGGAAGATATTCACTTTTGTGACAACCCATCCCATGAGGGTGAGCAGCAGTGAGGTTTAATTTTCAAGTCATTTGCTACTTTTTTCAAAGGGGGTGCTCTGTTTATACAAGTTGTCAAGTTTGTTGGTCATATGTGCCCCTAGGTATTTTCTTTGTTCTACCTGGGGACAATTACAGATGTTTGGTAAATGAATGTTGAAAGGACATCCTATTTGCACTAGATCAGATTTTCCTGTATATTTTGTAACCTAAGGTGAAGCTGTATTTTTTCTGCTCCAATATGTATTTAAGGGAATGATTAGGAGGGGTTTCCATTGCAAAAGCAGAGTCATCATCTGCATAAAGACTTATTTTGTGGTCTCCGTTTCTGATTTTAACACCTGTGATATTTTGATGGATTCTGATAGCTGTAGCTAATGGTTCAATGGCTAAAACAAAAATGAGTGGGGCCAGGGTACAGCCTTGACATGTGCCTCTGTTTTTGCAATGTAATATTATTATTATTGTTTGTTTTTACATGGGCTTTAAGTTTGGAATGTACTAATTTAATCTAGTTCGTAAAATTTGAGCCATTAAACAATTCATGCACAAAATCCTATTTTATAAGAGAAAAGGTTTTTCTGACTCAAGCACCAGAAGACTCGTTGGATCTGAATCTGCTAAATCTATAATATAAGTACAGTTCCCTTATCTCTTATGCTTAAAAGAATGCCTTCTCGAGTTCTTTGGGTGAGAGAACTGTACATGTAATCATAATATAAATCATGTTAAAGATTTCTGCTTGTAAAGAGTAGAATTGAATTTAAAATCAAAATGTTTTACTTTATAGAAAATAATGGAAACCCCTGTGTGAGAAATGAACTATGCCAACTGAAAGCAGAACTTCAGAAGTTAAGAACTGTTTGCATGAGAGACACTCTTATGGTTAGGAGTATCTGCAATGTTTAGAAATAAACAATCTTGATTGGCTAAGAGAGATGCCATGATTTATGATATTAATGGTGTATAAGACATTGGCAGCTAGTTTTGTGCCCTTTTATGACCCGGATTTGATCTGGAGCTATGATATTTGGCAACATTTCTTTTCAAATCTAATTGTCAGAATTTTAAAAAATATTTTAAATTCCTTATGTAACAAAGACAGAGTATGATATGAATGTATTTTACAGGGTTACTTTCTTTAAAAAAAAATATTGGCATCACAAAATGATTCAGGAATGTTATTTGTCTGTATAATAAGGGGATACATGATAGGCAGTCATACAATAGTGAATTTATCAATGATGATAGCAAGTGAGCCTGGGGGTTATCATGAGTGGCTCCGCGAAGCGGAGCCACGAATGAGAAAACTCCGAGCTCACTTGCCAGGGGTACTGATAAATCCACTATCATATGACTGTCCACCACATATCCATTTTGTATAATAGGGGTTCACATTTTCTTGAGGTTATGTTTTTATTTTGTTTAAGTTTTTAGCTGTTTCATGTGGTGTTCTTTTCTGTTCAGGTTATGCACAGTGGTGATAACAGCCGACACAAAATCACAGTAGTGATAACCTGCTGCTTTTTCCACCATGTACACGTCATTACGAGAGGTTTACTTCTGAGTGCTGATCTGCCTTTTTATCACATGGATTATCAGCAGACCCCTATTATATAAACTGTTATATAGTTTTGTTAAAATATGTGATAGAAAATATAGCATAGCCATGTACAAATACAGTATGTTGGAATACCATCTTAGCCTGGTGCCTTTCTTGTGTGTCATATGCAAATTGTGAGGCTAACATCTTCTGTCATTGTTGAAGTTTTCCTGATGACCAATTAGGGTGAGCCTGATGTTGGGGAAGATTTGTCTAAGTCTAGTTAGAAAATGGGCTTCGATGTGGCTGCAGTACGCATTTTTTTTCTACCCCGACTCATGTACCTGTTAAATTACTTCCCGATCAGTCTCTCGTCCAAGCTTTTTGCATCCGTAGAGAAGCTTATGTACAGGTTCCTCTGGGATGGAAAATCCTCTAGATGGAATAAACACAAGTTAAGAGCACACTGGTCTAGAGGGGGCCTTGGAGTCCCTTGTCTACAAGGTTACCACTTGTCTTGCCTGGCGGAACAGGCCACTAAGTGGTTTGTTCCATCACCCTCTCTGCCCCCACTTTGGTTGCAATTGGAGTCAGACCTGCTTGGCCGATCTAAGCTGAGTGAGCTCCTCTACCCTAAACTCTGTTCACAGATAATGCTACCCCCAATTTTGGCTGTGACAAAGTCGGCTTGGCACAGCCTCTTCTCTTTTTTCGCACCCCCCCCCCCCATGGAGCCTGGATTCCCCTGGTGTGGTATGCTTCTCTTTGGCACAATCAATACATTGTTATTGGTGGTACCCCCCTGTCGTGGCCTACCTGGAGACGCAAGGCATTCAGCAGTTTCAAGATCTTTACTTACCTGACTCTGACACACTGATGTCATTTGACCAATTGAGAGAGAAGTTCCGCCTTCCAAGCAGGGATCTATGGCAATACCTGCAAATCCGTAGCACTGTTGGGGCCTTCTCTCACCAATGGCAGATGGATAATAAGTGGGCCTGGCTTGGTAACCTGCATAAATCCCCATCTGCTAGAGGTCTGATTGGTAAACTTTACAGGACATGGAGAGACTCTCAGCCAGACCCCACAGCCTCTTCACGCCTAAAATGGCAGAGAATTTTGAACCTTGATATCTCTGAGAGGCTGTGGTCCCACTACCTTGGGAGGCCCATAGAATTTACAAGGATGCCAAGAGTCACTTTCTTCAATAAAAAATTTAGCTTTTTTGGCATCGTACTTCCACTATCCTGCACTCCATGGGACTTTGGGACACTCTAACTGCTAGTGTTGTCATCAACCAGATGCTCACTTGTTCCATGTGGTATGGTCCTGTCCACAACTTACTGCCTTTTGGGCCTCAGTAGCATCAGATTGTACAAAATTGTTGGGCTCCCCTATTTCCTTTTTGGACCCTAAGCTTTTCTTGGGGGATACTTCGCCTCTACATAGTTTGACAAAGCCACAGTGAGACTGGACTGCCCTTGCTATACTGGAAGGTAAAAGACTGTTACTAATGTACTGGCACCAAAAGGCCTCCACCCCTGCCCTCTTGGCATGTGGCCTTAGCCCACTTGGCCATTTTTGAGCACCGCTCGTATGTCCATGTAGGCCATATGGACCTTTACCAAGCTAAATGGGAGCCCTCTGTTGCACCCCCTAAGTCTGAACATGTTGTACAGTTCCCACTCACTACTCGTAGTCCTCTTAGCTGAGGTGTAAGACCCTTGTTCCTTTACCTGACTAGTCTTTTTGTGACTGCATACCCTCTTATGGAACTGGTTTGGTGTTGTTGTCACCTCATTTTATTATACTGCTTGTTACATGCTGGTTATCATTCTGTGTAACAGGAGTACTGTCTTGTGAACTTTTCAATAAAATTTGGTATGATAAAAAAAGAAAATGGGCCTCGAAATCTAGCAAACCTCATTGGCTGGCAGGGGTACATTAACTTATAGGTAGAGTCTTCTGAATGACAAGTACCAGCCCAAGTGCCCCTTTACCCATTCAAAAATCCTTGTGCCCACCATGCTTGCCCATTGGTTGAAAGCACCCCATTCTGTTTGAAAACACCACAATTTGTTTCTCTTACTTAGTGAGAGATACTGCCCAACCAACACTCCGTGTTCCAGTTTTGATTAAAGACAGAAAGCCACCACATTTTTCTCTGCTCGGTTAGCGGGCCAAAAAAACGAATGAGCCCGACCACACATACAGAACCCCCAACTGCTATGCTTTTGTTAGAAAAGAAAATGTAATGTACTTAACATTATTTTATTGCAGGAATTCGTCCCCCTTCACAGTGTTGCCATTCAACTGCATGCAAATGGTGCCACATGATTTCCTCAGAGGTGCTCACCTACTCACTCTCCCGGTAACACTGTTGAAGCCTTTTTTTTCTTTAAAAAATAAACAGTCTTCACTGCTAGCAGCTTTAAAGTGCTGCCGTATATGATCGGACTTGTACATGTCCACTTCTGGGTTTTACGTATCGGGGCACACAAGATCTGAAACGGGTATTGGCTATATAGCCAGGTGTCATAGAAATGTAAAATGACATATATCCCCATAATTCAAAGCATCTTGGGAAGCACATGCAAATCACCATGAAAGAATTTAGAGTGGTTCTGCTTCAGACAAGAATGTGTGTTTGCCGAATAGCCCCTCACACACTCTGCAGAGACTGAAAACAGAAGATACATCTGTAAACACCCAGGAGAAGGTGACTGAATGAAGGTTTCATGGTGATTTAATGGTGATTTGCATATTCTTCCCATTATGGGGATATGTGTAATTCTACATTTCTCCTAAACCTGGCCTTATAGCCAATGCCATTTGCAGATAACCCTTGCCTCAATGCTTTTGTGCTGAGGTTCTCTGACTTCTAGATTACTTTCTAATTTGGGCTCTACCATGGCCCAAAAAAGTAAGATCAAAATATATGCCTGTTTCATCCTGTCCTTGGCTGTTATGGATGAGGTACACTGATGAGTCCTTTGAAGGAAGAAATATGTGTCTTCAGTTTTCGCCCCTTTTTAAAGTGTGCTAGAGGCCATTTGGCACCACACACTCTTGCTTGAAGCAGAACCAGTCTGAACTCTTCATAGTGATTTGCATGTATTTTCCATGATGTGTTGCATTTATGGGAATATGTGTCATTTTGCATTTCTGTGAAACCTGACTTTATTGCCTTGGGTAACTGTTACCTCAGTGCATTTGTGTTGAGGTTCTTTGACTACTAGATTGCTTTCCTATTTTGGGCTCCACTATGACTCAAACCACTAAGACCAAAATATATAATGGATTCATCCTTCTCCTGGGCTGTTACAGATGAGGCACACTGATGAGTGCTGTGTAGGAAGAAGCATGTGTCTGTCTCTTCTGTTTTCAGCCTTTGCAGTGTGTGAGGAAACAGTTGGCACCAGGCACTCTTGCTTGAAACAGAACCAATCTGAACATTTTCAAGGTGATTTGCATGTACTTCCATGATGCTTTGCATTATGGGGAGAGGTGTAATTATACATTTCTAATGCACTTTTTAGCTGCTACCATGTTTTAATTTTTTCCCAAACCCCTGTGGCAATCAACCCTGCTCCTTCCATGAATCATCCCTCACGAGCTGTGCTGTTAATGTCCACCTTTCCATCACTCCCCCTCTTCCATCAAAATATAGCTCCATCCCTCCCTAATACATTAACTAAAAAGATCAGAAAATTGCTTACAGTACCCTTGCTGTATTGGGCTTGGCTCACCTGTCAGCTGCCTTGTTCCTTAACATGTTCAGCTTTCCTTATTTTATTTTAAACCATAGAGAATCATGGATAGAAATGTTGTCGGAGAGGATCTGTAGTAGTGCTTTTCCAGACTTTTTATTCAAAGATAGAGTTCATCTTTATGGTACTGTAAATAAAAAGAGAAGATGCAGGGGCATGAAATGATACTATCACAATTGGGGTCAAAACTTTGATAGTATTTTTTCTAGCTCAGTATTGATATTCTCCTTATTGTGGGGAAGGCTGAGTTTTCTTTGAAGTTCATTACATTCTCTTTTCACACACTTCATCATAATCTTTTAAACTACCCATTTTAAAATGTTTGTGCTATTCAGATTATTGAATTAATATTTACAATATCTAAATGTTAGGAAGTTTTATTCTCATTTTTTCCTCCCTCCTCTGTCTTAGTATGCATATTCTCAAGTGCTCTCCACCCTTAACATTTATCTCTACTCTCACCACGTTCTCATTTTATAAACTTCAGGGATCATGGCCTTGACTGCTTTAATCTAATGTAATATCAACCAGATATATAAAGCACCAATTATTGTTCAAATATGCAATAAGGGGTGTGCACCTTTGCTAATTATTAATGCATTGTTCAAATATCTGATACCAATTTTAAGGTTTGTCACACACTTAGTTTGGCTTGGGCTGGTAGTAGGATCCAATAGTGCAGATTTCAGTTAGCCAGGAAAAGAATATTAACCCTTTTCTTCTGAATAGGACTGTGTCCAACCTCTTAAGGCCACATGAATAGTGTCACACTACCCTTCTACTGTACAGTCCCTTGCTGGTGGCATGTGCTGAGCAAATTGTCTGTAGACAAGCTATCTTAAATATAAATGTATAATCAGTCATTGAGATCAGCAGCTTGTCCTCAAGATAAGAAGATAAAAAAAAACATATATCCCAGTACAAATCTCATGGGAGGCCCCAAAGTAGAGAAAACAAGTTTATGTTCCTCCTTCAGCATTGTCCAATCTCCTACCCAGGTAGTCTGCATGCAAGAATATTTGTTTATATTTGTTTTTCTGATCTCCAGTGTCCTGCCCTTGCCTCCTCCCTTCTCCACTTTGCCCTACATGAAATATTATTCAAGTCTAGTAGCATATTCTTGAAGTATGGGAACAGGTCACCATGTTCTTGCGCACCTGTGTGCGCAAGTTTTAGAGTCCCCTTTCAAAACCTACCCTCATGTTCTGTAACCTTGTTTGTTATTTGGAATTGTTGTATATGGCTGGTTTGTTCTCCATGATTGAGTTTAAAGAGCTATTCACACAGTTGAGACAACTTTGAAAAACTATAATATTCAGGCATAAATGGAGCTTATATTTCATATTTTACTCTGTAATTCTCACCTTTATTTCCGTATTATAAAGTGTATTGCATGAATACAGTGGGCCTGATTCTCAAAAATCCCCTAGATGGCCACAAGTTGCAGTGATCTAGGGCTGCAACAAACCTTGGATGCACCAAGGACCCTGCACCCAATACTGTAAAAAATAGGGTCCTGGCACCAAACTCCTCAGGTTTGCCACATGTCACCCACTGAGACAAACTGTTGGTGCACCTGTGGAAACTAATGGGGCTGGGATGGTGGGGGGTTAAAGCTGCTGGTCAGGTGGGACTGACCAGAGAAGAAGTATGGGAGGTGTCATGGGGGATTCATGGAGAGATCCTGGCAGCAGCAGGAGGCATGGCACCCAATGGGGTGTGTTGTCATGGTACTGGCTAGAGACAACTGGATGTCCAACTCAGATAAGTAAAGTGCACACAAGGGAGGTGGTGCTCATGAACCTAAAGTCCATAGAAACTAACACATTTGGGCACTCACCACCAAATCAAAAGGACTCCAGCAGCTTTTACATGATAAAAATTGCTTTATTGCACAGTAGACAGCAGCAATGGTGTATGCTATCACCATAGAAACTGCATCCAGCTGACAGATTTCAGATCAAGCAGATCTTTTATCAGAGGCATAAATACGTATATAATAAAGAATCTGCTTGATCTGAAACACATCAGCAGTGTCAGTGGCTCAGCAGATAGCACACTCTCTTCTGAGGCTGGGAGATCAGAAGTCTGTGGGTTCTATCCCCACATGAGGCACTGGGGTAATATCCCAATACTGAAACTGTAGTGCAGCATGAGGGGGTTGCTGCACTCCTGAGGTGCCATCTTTCAGATGAGATGTTAAACCAAGGTCCCATCTGCCTGTTCCAGTGGTAGTTCAGGTGGATGTTAAAGATCCCATGGCACTTCTCAAAAAGAGTAGGGGAATTTTCCCAGTGCCCTGGCCAAATTTCCCCCCATTCACTAAAAATACCACCAACAGCTTAATCTAGTTCAAGGTCAGTTGGCATTCATCTTTATCCCCCTCCCCCAGGTCGTGCCTAAAACTAGGCAGAATTTGTCTAGTGCACTTACCCAGTCAACAGAAACTAAACAAACAAACAAAAAAAACCCATCAGGCTGGCACTGTTTTTATGGTGTTAGCATACACTGTTTCTGCTGTTTACTATGCAGTAAAAAATTTTTATCATGCCAAAGCTGCTGGAGTCCTTTTGATTTGGTGGTGAGACAACTGGATGTACAGCAGAGGTAGCTGCCCTGTGGTCTAATGCCCCCCCTCCCTGATGTCCTCCAGACACATGTCAAACCCTCCATGGTAGCCCCCTCTCTGGCCGATTACTCATTCTTTGATCCCCTTCCACTGGGGCAAGCCACTTAGGCCACCTCCTGGTTGATCTAAGTGGTGCCTTGCCATGTAGCATCCCCAAAAAATGGATGTTGCATCCCCACCATGGCGCAAGACCTCTAGTGACCTGATGCACCTGGTTGGTTGCCGCAAGCATGGAGCAAGGGGTCTTTGGTGCACCTGTGTTGGATTTGTCGCAAGCTGTTTCTTTTAGAAAAGTTATGATACACGTCACCTCTTGCATCAAACTCTTGTGATGCAAGTCCGTTGCATCATTCTTAAGGATCTAAGGATCAGGCTCACTATCTGTGCCCTTTTAACTCTGGCTACTTGCCTACACCTGACATCATAATTCTGTTTGTGGTATCAAAATATGTTTCTATGGAGATAATTATGATGTCATAAACAGGGTAATGTGATGTCATGTGTAGAGAAGCAGGCAGAGTAGATTTTGTCTGGAGAACAGGGATCTTGTTTTCATGCAGCTGTTTTTAGTAATAAAGAAAATGGGGAATTAATTACTGAACATATATGAAATAATAAAGAAAATGGGATGGAGTTGAAAATAGACAGGAAAGGTGGCAAAGAGAGTTTAACTTGAATATAAATCTTACTTTTTAAAGTTTTCCTAATGTTGTCAGGGGTTCTTTAAGTTATCATGTATTCTGTATCACTAACCCAGTCTTCGGACTCCCTTGGTTAAAGAGACAGAGATTCCTTGGTTTCATTTATATTTTGACACCGATAGTGTTAATTTGGCAAGGAAGTTCTGGGTCCACTCAAAGCTCACCATTGTTTCCTTCCTCATGCAATGTGAAATTTCCAAATGTCCACCATTTTTACAAGATTTGGCTCCCTCCAGTCATGTTACTCTCAGTTAGCTGTCCAGGTTCTGTAGTAGATGAGGGATTCAGTACGAGTACAGGTAGAATTACTACTGTCTGTGTGTGAGGCATCAGTGAATGCAGAGGGAGAGACAGGAGAGGTGGCAAAGAGGGTTGAATTGAGAGTACCTGCTTTCTCTTTGTGGGTGTCTTTTGGCGTTCAGCAACTCTGAAATGTGTCTCACACATCATACACTTTTTGACATAGCTACAACTTTTCAAAGTTAGCACAGTAATCCTTATAAATGTTTTTCATCTGGCAGCATGCAGAGAGCTCAGACATGCATGGCTACTATGTGGCCATCTTGGATCCACCTGTTGTCAATATTTCTAAATGACTTCCCAATGGCGGTGTCCCTGCAAACATCCATATGTATGTGGATGAAGCTGTCATTTATGCCTGTGTTCCTTCTGTCCTCGAGCTAGTGACATGACTAGCTCAAGATAGTGGTATGACTTCAGAGCAACTTTGACAACATCTGGCACTGATTCCACACTAACCGACCCTCTCAGCTAACAAAATTTTCTCCATGAATCTCAGAATCAGGCCAAACTCCAGTGCAGTACTGTCTTCATGACCCTAGATGCACTTAATTGGAGGAAGTCTTCTCCTTTTTAACTATCCTGTCCAACACTGTCTTTGTGACCCTAGATGGCACTCCATTGGAGAAAATAATTTCCTTTTTAAATATCTAGGGTTAGGTTGTACCATCATCTTATCTTCTCCAGCCACACGGTTGCAATCCACAGTAAGGTCGTACCAAAGCTTGGTGTACTATACCAGAACAAATATTGTATCTCTATCCCTGCATGTCATGAGATCATTATAAACATGGTGTTCCTGGCATTTAACTGTGGGGATGTGTTGTATAGTGATTCCCCAGATCCACCATGGCAAGACTAGACCCTCTGTTTCATTTCTTCTGTCATTTTGCTTTTCCACTGTCCACAACATATTCACTACTGTTTACTATACACATCCCTTTCTCACTCCTCCCTTCAGATGGACTGCCTCTCCCAATGTGCATCTCTCCCAGCCAAACTCTGGTTTAACTCCCTCCTCTGCTACCTCAGTTACTTGCTTACCTGCACCATGCCATCCTCCTATACCTTCAGAAGCCATGGCTCTTGTTCCAGCTTCCTTTGTTCTGCTAAACATTCTGATGGCCATGCTGTTTTCTCTTACAGACTACCACACCTCTGGTCTAACCTCCCTCTCCTTTAAATCATCCTCATCCCTGACTGCCTTGAAACTCTTCATCCAAGACTCTGTACTCATGTCTGTTCTTGTTATTAACCCCTCATGCTCTCCACTACAACTCTCAATAGAGAACCACAGTCAGACAGGATGGAACATTAGTTTTTTCCTGCCATCATTGTCTGTTTCTATGTTTCTCTCATCCCTTCCCCCTCCCTTTCCCTGTCTTTTTACATGCTCCAACTATACAGTACAGTCTGTTGTTTAATGGATTGCATTCCAGCATCCCTTATTGCAGTTACTTCTTGAACATGACACTGGGCCCCCATCATTTTAGTATAATGATAGCCAGAGACACATCCCATTAAATCTTTAGATATATCTGAATAGACCACAAGAAATCCCATCAAAATGTATGTGGATTTCTGGTGATATATCTAGATGTGTCTAAATATACTGGATCTTGACTCTGGCTACCACTGTAATGCTGAATTTGTGAATTGTTTTGAAACATAGAAACATAGACAATGATGGCTGAAAAGATCAAAGATCCATCTAGTCTGCCCAGAGTATCCTGTCTGCCTCAGGACCTATTGTCCTTATGGGTTTTATCCCTCCTGGTCTACTCCCCATCTCCCCCAACTTATTGCTACCAACCTGAGCAACCACCACACCTTTCACTGTGTCTCAGACATGCTTGAATCCATGTACAGTCTTAGCTCCCGCCACCTTCGCTGGCAGGCTGTTCCATGGCTCCACCACCCTTTCTGTAAAATAGAACTTCCTCATATTCCTCTTAAACCTTCCTCCAGCCAGTTTACACATGTGACCTTGGGTTCTTGACTCTATACTGCCAGTAAATAGTTCCCACAGCTCACCCTGTTTATTCCCTTCAGGAGCTGATTTGATTGATTGTTTCACTGTATGTACATCCCGCATTGCTATTTGCCTTCAGTTCAGGTTTTTTTTAATCCCTTTTGCCTTGCAAATGCTTTCCCACCTGTTTATAATCTTTGCAATTTTTTGGTAATATTTTTGTATTCCATCTCTGAATCATTCGGGGCCAGATTAAGGCAAGTTGGAGCCCTAGGCCCAAGAGAAATCTGGTGCTCCCCTCACTGCAACCATGCCCTTTCGCCACAACTGTGTCCCTTCACCATGACCACACCCCTTGGCTACTGCATATCAGTTACTGAAACTTGAAAAAAATTCTATTACTGCCCTAAAAAGTGGCATGA
Source organism: Neoceratodus forsteri (assembly GCA_016271365.2). NCBI lineage: Eukaryota > Metazoa > Chordata > Ceratodontiformes > Ceratodontidae > Neoceratodus > Neoceratodus forsteri. The sequence continues at coordinate 1,177,299,718 of CM057450.1, read as the reverse complement.
AACATAAACAACCTAACTAAAATGCTTCAAATGAATAAAACTAGTAATATCAATATGGAAAAATAACAGTAGTCTGAGTTTCGATCAATTAGAGAAAATAATTACTAATCGGCCTGGGAAAAATAACTTTTCGGATATGAAATGTCATGATTTGGACTTCTCCAAAGCACCCCCCCAAAAAAAAGCACTCGGTTGGGTGTTGTCATTTTGCCCTGTCAGTTAGTATGAATCAGGATGTGGGAGTTTTGTTGGGTACGGTAGAGACGCATCTCTAAAAGAGGCTAGGTCCTGGGTGGTGTAGGAGTTAAGTTGGTGGTTTACTAGAGGAGTCATGAACTTTAGAGGTTATATTGCAAAGTGAGTGATTGCTGGAAGAAATTATTCCTGGGATCAACCATTTCTGTTATTGATAAGTAAACCAATATCAATAAATGGCAAGATTCTACTGATGGGAATCTGGAAATACGTTCATTTGTTCACCCTGAAAATGTAGCTATATCAAGGTCAGAACTTCAAATATAAGTGAGATGAGGGAATTTAAAAAAAAAAGAGTATGATTTTCAATTGTACCATTGAAGCGCATTGTAGATTTCTTAATTTTAGGAGTGAGATTAAATATAAGGCATACACATTGAATTGCACTCTTAATCTTTTATATTTAAGAGTAAGACTTGATTCTAAGTGGGGGTGGGAGGCAAAGCAAAGGAAATGGGCCTGTTCACACTTTAAAGGTCAGACTGCTGGGGTCTCCTGAAGCTATCAGCTGCACTTAACACCTAGTCAGGGAGGTGAGAGTCATGTTCCAGTTCAGCCCTTGCTTTGCTCAGATTACTCAGTGGCTGAGTCCTTTACGAAAAAATGCTACTCAGGCAGAAGGAAAAGGATATACAGTAAATATATGTTGGGGATTGCTGGGGTCCCCCTGGCAGCCAGGGGGCCCTAGGCTCATGTCTCTGTTGCCTATCCCTTAATGCGATCCTGGTATCATTACCACTATGATGTAGCTACAATGCACTGTTTTCTTCACCATATTTAGTTCTTGTGTATTTTACTTCCTTTCTTTATTTTTCGCATTAGCATCCTTTTCCCATCCCATGAAATCAAACAAAGAGGCAGAAGACACTGCAGAGCAGGACACTGCAGCACAGGAGCTAGCACAACAAAACTCACCCAAATCAGGAACCAAAACAAAAAATGCAAAAAGGAAATCCAAAAAACTTCTGATCATAGGAGACTCCGTGATTCGGGGAGTTGATACCCATCTCCAGCCAGGGGTAATGGTCAGATGTCTCCCAGGTACATCAGCATGGAGAGACACTGACCGCATTGCTAAAATTGTTCACAAAGCAGGAGAAAACATTGATGTCCTAGTACACATAGGGACTAACGATTTCACCAGCTGGTCAGTTGGGAGACCAAGGAACACCTGACCAGGCTGGGTGACAAACTATCATCTATTTCATCCGGCATCTACTTCTCTGAGATCCTGCCAGTCTGGGAGAGGGGAGCAGATGGACAGAAGGTCAGAGAAGGGGAGATAGGGGAGCTAAACATGTGGCTCAAGGGCTGGTGCCAGGAAAAAGGACACAGATTTGTAGGGAACTGGCAACAGTTCTGGGAGTGAAGGTTCTTTAAATTTGATGGACTGCATCTGACTAAGGAGGGAGTCAGTGCACTGGGGCAGAAGTTTGACGTCTTTGCAGAATATTTAAACTAGGAAATGGGGACAGGGGTGCAGCACCCCATACGTTGAATGGGAAGAACACCCCTTCCCCCCTCAGCTAGTGGTCAAACAGGGATTCTGCATGTTTGCAGTTCATTTGCATCACCAGGTAAGAAAAAAGGTTTGTCTCCCCATACGACGCACAGGGGTAATGCCAAACCTCACCCAACAACTAACACACCAAAATCTGGCCAATGGAAAATCATGTACAAATGCTCACAGGCCTGGGAAATAAGATCCCAGACCTGCAGGCAATAATGTCAGAGGCTAAACTGGACATAGTAGCAATTAGTGAGACGTGGTTTACCAGTAACCACACTTGGGAGACTTCAATACCTGGCTATGTATTGTTCTAGAAGAGACCGAGGTGCAAAGGGGGAGGAGGGCCCTGTATGTCAATGAAAATATCAAAGCTACAGAAATTCAGAATGCACATAAGGAGCCAGAAGAACTGTGGGTCACCCTGGAAACAGGAAATGGGACAGCCATAAGAACTGGGGTTGTCTACAGGCCCCAGACCAGGGGAGGACATAGACACATTACTGTTAGAAGATATACAAAACATGACAGCTAAAGGGAGGTTCTGATAATGGAGACTTCAACATGCCGGATACAGATTGGTCAATACCAGCAGGAACATCTGCCAGAACTAGACACATAGTGGATTCCCTGCAGGGGAGGGCCTCAAACAACTGGTACAACAACCCACGGAGACAGGGCTATCCTAGATCTAGTACTGACTAACAAGGAAGGGATCACAGATCTCCAGGTAGAAGGTCACCTGGGGCCAGTGACCATCACATGGTATGGTTCAATTTGGCTACTACATCTAAATCATCCCATTCCAAGGCAAAAATATGAGACTTCAGAGGAGCTGACTTTGATAAGATGGCCAACAGAGTTAAGCTAGCCCTGGCAAAAGAAACACAGGTGAGGGGTACAGGCAAAGTGGGAAAGCATTAAGGATGCAATACTTGAAGCAACATCCCATTGTGTTAGACAGAAAAGGAAGTGAAAAGAAGAAGGAAACCACTTGGTTCTCAAATACAGTAGCAGAAAAGGTCAGAGCCAAAAGGCTGGCCTTCAGGAAATATAAGGGAACACAGCAGGATGAAGATAGGAGGCATACCAAACTGCCCTAAGGGAAGCAGGAAGGCAGTAAGGCAGGCAAAGTCCCAAACTGAGGAAAACTAGTACCTAACAGTAAAGAAGGTGACAAGACTTTCTATAGATACATTAGTGAAAGGAGAAAGTCCAGAGGGGTATTGCTAAGCTTAATGGAGAAAAGGGAGCATGTGAGGAGGAGGACCCTGTAAAGGCATCTATCCTAAATAGATACTTTGCTCAGTATTTACTGAAGAGAAGGTAGGGCAGGGCCCACAACTCAGCACCATGGACACGGGGGAGGGAGGTGAGCACTACTCCTTTCACAAAAGAAAGGGTCCTATAAGAGCTGCTGCTCAGGGTGAATAAGGCAATGGGACCTGATGGCATACATCCCAGGGTACTTAAGGAGCTAAAGGTGGAACTAGCAGAGCCATTAGCAGAACTGTTTAGTGAGTCTCTGAGCACAGGAGAGGTCCCAGAAGACTGGAGAAGGGCTCATGTGATCCTGCTCCACAAGAGTGGTAGCAGGGAGGAGGCGGGGAACTACAGACAAGTCAGTCTTACCTCAGTAGTGGGCAAGATTATGGAGGCACTCCTTAAGGAAAGGATAGTGCAACACCTGGAATCCATAGGGGCACAGGATCCAAGACAGCATGGGTTTACAAAAGGAAGGTCCTGTCAAACTAATCTCATAGATTTCTTTGACTGGGTAACCAGAGTGGTGGACCAAGGGGGAGCAGTTGATGTTGCCTACCTTGACTTCAGCAAAGCTTTGACACTGTTCCACATAGAAGATTGATAAATAAGCTGGGTAGGCTTGGGGTGGGTCAGAAGTTGGTCAACTGGGTGGCAAACTGGTTGACGGGCAGAAAACAGAGAGTGGTGGTAAATGGTATACAGTCAGAAGAGATGCAAGTCACAAGTGGGTACCTCAGGGATCAGTCCTGGGGCCAGTCCTCTCAACATCTTCATTAGTGACCTTGCAGATAGACTAGAGGGTAAGGCTTGTCTGTTTGCAGATGACACCAAGATCTGCAACAGAGTAGATGATCCAGATGGGGTGGGCAGAATGAGAAGAGATCTGGATAAACTAGCAAATGGTCAGAAGAGTGGCAACTGGGATTTAATGCAAAGAAGTGCAAAATCATGCACATAGGAAGAGAAACCCTGAAGCCACCTATAGGCTGGGAGGAGTTGCTAGTAGTCACAAAGGAAGAAAGAGACTTGGGCATCATCATCACTGATGACCTGAAATCATCCAAGCAGACCTCTAAAGCAGTAGGTAAGGCTAGGGGGTATTAGGGTGTATTAGTAGGGGTCACAAGTCGTAAGAGGGAGGTAATAACCCTCTTTACAAGACACTGGTTAGGCCCTCATCTGGAGTACTGCGGTAGTATTGAGGCCACACCTTCACAAGGACATTAACCAAATCTGAGGCAGTCCAGAGAAGGGCAACCAAAATGGTGCAGGGACTGCATCAGAAGACATATGAGAACAGATTAACAGAGCTCAATATGTATACCCTTGAGCAAAGGCGGGAGAGAGGTGATATGATCGAGGCATTCAAACACCTTAAGGGCATTAACAAGGTGAAAGAGTGTAACATGTTTAAATATAAGAAAAATAGCAGGACAAGAGGACACAGCATGAGATTAGAGGGGGGGGCCGATTAAGGGGGAATGTGAGGAAATTTTTTCACAGAAAGGGTGGTGGATGCATGGAATGGCTTACCACAAGAAGTGGTGGCTATGAATACAGTGCAGGGCTTCAAACTGGCATGGGATAGGCATAAGGGAGCAATACAAATGACTATGAATAGATAGGCCACTGACAGAGCAAAGGCCGATGGCACATTTATAAGGTAGAAAAAGAAATGGGCAGACTGGATGGGCCTTGCGGTCCTTATCTGCCATCAACTTCTGTGTTTCTATGTTTCATTTCCTCCAGCACATACTGAAAATTAGCCTTTGCTCTGCATGCCCTCCAGGCCAAATATTTTAAATAATTTAATAAATCAGATAAATATACTGATAAATGTCACATCCAGCAATTATTTCTTGCTTACATCGAGTCTAGTTGTGTTGTGTAGGGGTCATGGTACAGTATGAGATGCATGTGCAGTGGGTTTGTCATCTTGGAGCAGCATAGCCCCAGAACATAACTGCTGTTATGCATCCACCCACAGTGTCACATTTTTGATTGCTCTATAATATTGTAGCCCAGGGCTGGGAGACTGTGTTTCCAGTTTTGATCTTCAAAAATTATATGATAGGTTGCATCTCAAACCCATTCTGAATATATGTTTTATCAACTCATGGAAGGGTACAGTGGCTTGTGCCAGTCCAGAAGAGATTCAGGACAAATAGTTGAACATTCCCAGTATGGTGTTCTAGTATGTTTTTTTTAGAGGACATAGTTCAGTTTCATTATTGAGGAAACTTTTTCCAAGATCTGGTTTTAGTTCTTGTGTCTAGATGTGACCGAAGTAACTGATTTCAGTAACTCTGCTTAGCATCTTTCTAGACTGAGCTTCAAATGTCTGTCTTGATATGTGGAGCCACATATGAGTATGTCAGTAATGATTGCTTCTGCATCTTGAAGTCCTTCTATTGTCTCTTGTGCCTTTATGGGGAAGATTTCCTGGGCTGAGGCTATACCAAGTGGCATCCTTGTGAAATACCAGTGTCTATGTGGTGATTTAAAGGTGGTGTGTTTGCTACTTGCACCATCAAAATGTAAGTGATGGTGACCTGTCTGGGCATCCAATGCACCAACGTACTTCACATTGCTTAGCTTATATGTGATGCCTCTAAGGTTGGTTGGTGTAGTGCTCTCTCATCATACTTCATTGAGGTCCCTTTAGTACAGCATATGCAAAAATACAAGAGATCACAGTTCTTTAAGCTACCATGGCACTTAAGTAGTCTCTGGGTCCATTTGCCTTTGTCAGAATATCAAGGTGCTTCATGAATTTTAATTCTTGCTTTATTAACTCTCTTATTATGTCTGGTGTTTCCCTGGTTGCTCATTTTACTGGTTGTGCATTTGGTTTCAATTTGATTTGGCATTCCCCTGGTAAGTAACCTAGTTCTCTGAAGATATTTGTAAAGGTTCATCACTGTCTTCCTTTGTTGGCCCATCTCATGCGGAGTCTACTGCCCTCACAATCTTTATCAGATTCATCAACTTCCATACTTGAAAGTCTAATACCGATCCTGTTTAAGTATCTACAATATAGAACTCAATGTAGAGTATAGTGACATATCTGTATTTTTGCAACTAAGTGTGTACTATCCAAGGACCTGCAGTTGTTGACCATTATACTGTGACAGTTTAGCTAGGCCTAATTTGCTTGCCTTTGCAAACATCTTTGAATACATCTGTGCAGGTGTGCAGGTTACTTTGGCCATTGTATCTAACCTGAATTTAATGGCATTCTTTTGAGCTTCAATCTACACTTCTGCATTGGCCTCACCCAGCTCTCCATACTCCCTGTTCATGTATGCCTGGACTAGTCATACAGTACATTTGCATGACTTTTACCATATGACACAGACCTCCTCCTAATTCACTGTTTCGGCGACTCTGCTTAAAGCGGTCATGGATACACACGAAAATTATTTGATTTTGCACAGTTATGGCAAATGTTCCCTTGTGCCAGGCATTTTTTTTATTTCATATTGCTTCTTCTACTCCTTTAGTAGATTTTTATTTCAATTTTCTGTTGCGTCGGCTTTTGTTGCTGTTTCTTGTCGTGTTTGGAGGGCTATAGTGGGTTTTAATCATTTATTTTGCCACACTTGGCTGGTGGTATGTAAAACTGTCATTTGGGCCATCCACATTTCATGTGAATGGGTTATCTTTATTGTTTTTTCTACAGTGAGATTTTCTTCTAACTGTAGTTTCTTCTGTACTTCTTCAGAAATTAAGCTCATCAGAATCCAGTCTTTTACAATGTCATCACTGTCATAAAAGTACAGTCCTTTACTATTAAGCATAATTGAGTTCTTCATTCATCAGTTGGTTCTTTTGCTCCCAATTACCTCTTATAACAGAGCTTTTGTACTGATATTTTTTTATTGGGATTACAGTAATCTTTTCAAACAGTGCATTAGATCTCACTTTGAGGGGGCTCTTGCAGCAGACAACACTGGTAGGACTAAGTCACCAAGCTCAAGGACCATATGGAAAACTTCTAGATAGCAGTCTACAGCGTGGGACTGTCCCCGATGTTGGCACGCTGATGTACATCCTATGGTATAAAAGGGTTGGTCCCCCAGACCTACCTCAGTTCTTTTCCTGCCCTTGACAGCACATGTGGGACCTCCACAGATGCCTGCTTCAGTCGAGTGCCATTTTCTTTGCAATTTATCTGCATCTTCTTTCCTTTTTCAGTAGGATTTAACATAGAGTTTTGGTGTTCTTCCTTCAAATCATTTGTCTTCTTCTGCAGCTTCATTTTCCAACCAGCCCACAAAGTGTGCCTGTGGCAAGCAGATCCCTGCTAAAGACAGTCACTCTTCCTTCCTGCTCTGCCTAGGCCCTAACCATGACACCAAGAACTGCATGCACTGCCAGGACTTCAACCAGGACACATGGAGATGCTACTTGAAGACCCTCCAAAGCAATCTACTCCAGGAGAAATTAGCCATGATGGAGAAGGAGCTTCAGACTAAAAGTTATTCCACCTCCCGGCCTCCGGGGCTTCATTGCGTTCTTCTTCCCAGAAGGAGAAGAAGTGGAGCAGGAAGCACAAGCACTGGGACCATCCTCAATCGGCCTCTCACTCGCAGTCACTGCACAAACTTGCTTTTGCTTTGGGGTCCTCCTCCCATGGGAGGTCAGCCCCTCTAGCTTCTGCAGCCCTCACTGCTTCCGGGTTGTCAGTGGCTCCGCTGCCTGCCATTATTTCTGTTACATGTAGTGGCTCCTTGGGGCAGTGGGACTCTTCCCCTGCCTCCCAGTCCCTGACACTCAGGCATGTAATTCCAGTGGGTCCTCAGCCAGGCAGCTTGACTGGGCTTTGCTCCTCTGGCGATGGAGCTCCACCCATCCCTTCCCCCTAGTCAAGGCATTGCCTTCATCATCCCCAGCTCAGAGGCAGTACCTCTCCTTCCAGGCATCACCTGGAGCAAGCACTTACCTTGTCCTCGATGCAGAAGACACCTCTGCCCATGTCTTGGGGGAACTCCCCTTCCCAGAGGCAACAGCCTCCCCATTGGAGCTTCTGTCAGCTCCATCTCCGGGCCAACGCTGGCCTTCACCTTCTAGGCCGGCGCCGGCTCCACCAATGCCTATACTGATGACTCATCACCCTCATCACCTTCACCACAGCCTGTACCTCAGCTGTTGCCTGCTGCCCTGCCTAGGGATCCACAGCCGATGCTCACTGGGCTGACACCAGGGTAACCGACGATGCCTCCCCCCACTGATGTAGCAGTACCCTCCACCTCTTTTCCAGTATCCATTGTACAGTCTCCCCCTCGGTGGATTACAATGTCTTGTTCATGGCTTGGTGAATCTTTATGAAGGACAAGGACATCCATAGGAGGCCTCCCTCTTCAGTTCTTTGGAACACCCTCCTAAGGACCCGGGTCGGTCTGAGCCTACTAACTCGCATACTAGGGGAACCTATGGGAATGATATGGGAGTTGACCTTCCACACATGGGGGACTGTCACCCGCTGAAGCCAGTCCCAGAGAGTGACCCTTTGTGGGGGATGACTCCTTTTCAGAGCCCTTGGAGGACTCCAGGGACTCCTCTGGCACTCAGGGGTGGACTAAACAGACCCCCAAGTTCACCCCTAGAAGATCCCTCCTTTATGGACATGATGTACCATATCCTGTACCTCATGGGATGGGATAGGGAGGAACTGGACCCAGAGCAGTGTCACCTCGCCATTTACTTGCATGAGTCAGTTGGAGATGCTCCCTTTGGTGGTCCCACCCTTGATAGATGTGTATGAGGATGTAACCAAGGTGACCTGGAATCACCCCTCATCCACTACGGCCTTGGCTAGAAAAGCTGATTGCCTTTACCATGCGCCAGTGGGCATGCCCTTCTGTGGTGAGCAACACACGGCAGATTCGGTGGTCATGAATGCTGCTTATGATCATATGAAGAAGCCTCAATATTTGAGCACCCCCCCAGACAAAAAAATCCTGCCTGCTAGACCAGCTGGGAAATTGAGTCTATTCTTCGGTGACCGTGGCCATCTGGTCACAGAACTATCTAGCCCATATGGTGCAGTATCAGAATGCCATTTGGGACCAGGTGAGATATTTGATGGCAGCCCTCCCTGATGACTCCACCAAAACCCAGTTAGCCCAACTTCTTAAGTCTAGGTCAAACATAGGCACCCATGTCCTTAGGGCAGCCTACAACATGGTGAATGTTGCTGCTCATGAAGCAGTGGCAGGAGTTTGCATCTGCCACCATTCCTGCGTCCAGGTATCTGGGTTTGCATCTAATGTTCAGGTCCAAATTCTGGATGATCTTTTCCGGGTCTCAGTCTTGTTTGGGGGAGATGCTCAGGATATCATCTCCCGCTGCCAAGAGTTGGGTAAGGCCCTGAGGTTGGTACACTCCATGCACCATTCCCAGCCACGTTCCTTCCAGCATCATCCCTTTCCTCAGCCCTCCTGCCAGCCTACTAAGTTCCAGCAGTTGAAAGGACCCTTTAAACACAAGGCAACCACCCAGCCCACTAGAGCAACCACTCCTAATGCCCCCAGAGTGCCCTCAGCTGCTCTGCCCACCCCCAGGCTCCACTGCATGACTCCTTGTCCAACCCCCACTCCAGCAGAAGCCTTGGCAGAGGCAGTCAGAAGTCATTTCTCCCTCTATCTAGAAGGGTGGCACACTGTAACCTCAGATCAATGGATGCTTCAAATCATTGAGTGGGGTCATACCCTTGAATTTCTAGAACCCCCCCAAAAGCCCTCCCTCACACTCCCATTACCAACAGGCCCACATCTCCCTCATCCAGTCCAAGATTCAGGCACTCCTGCACAAAGGAGCCATAGAACCTATCCCCCCAAGTCAAAGGGCACAGGGATTTTACTCTCACTTTTTTCTAGTCCCCAAGAAAATAGGGGACCTGTGTCCAGTCCTGGACCTCAGCTGCTTGAACCTCTTCATAGAGTACAAGTGCTTCAGTATGGTGACTCTTCAAGGGCTGTTGCCCCCCTTCACCAGGGGGACTGGCTTTGTTCCCTGGATATGCAGGATGCTTACCTCCATATCTTAATTTTCCTGGTCCACCGCCACGTCCTCCATTTTTGTTTCCCAGGGAACCTCTTCCAGTTTTGGCCCCTCCTCTTTGTAGTTTTCTTGGCACTTCAAGTCTTTACCAAGTGCCTAGCGGTTGTGGCAGGGATTTTGTGTGTTCCCCTACCTGGATGATTGGATACGGACAGCCCCCTCCAGGAATTGTTTGCTGCACACCCTGGAAGGCATCTTTCAACTCTTCTAGCTCATGGGGATAACTATCAATCTGCCAAAGTCTTGCCTGACTCTGAGCCAATGCCTCCTATATATAGGAGCTGTCTTCAATGCATTCCGGGGAAAAGCCTTCCTGCTGGAAGACAGGGCAGAATGCTTGAGAGTGCAGGCCCAGCTGGTGACTTTCGGTTGTTAGATCCCGGGTGAGCTCCGTTGAAAACTGGAGAAGGACACACCCCCTGATGAACCATCAGAGAGAGAGGTGAAGTGCTGGGGGTAGTTGGCATCCTGTATGTTGAGTCACTTTCCCTTTGTATTTACATTCAGTTTGGTACAGTACTTGGAATAAATTGTTTAAGGCAAATTAATGTGGTCCCGATGAGTAATTGCTTTTGTTATTTTTAATTTGTTTTTGACTTCCAAATCCTCACAGTCACACCATCTGTCCTCTGAGCAAGTGCATTCCTTGCTCTGCAGTGTTTAATAACACATTGAAACCTGACAAGCATACTATAGAACACCTTCTTTCAACTTTAGTAACATGTAACAACTGGCAAAACACATGTGAAAAGTACATTAAAAACCTCTCACAAATACTGCCATTAAATACCAGAAGAAATACAAAAAATCTTAGTGCAAAAACCGCCCTAGCTTGACAGCACCATCAATAACCCAACACCTATCTCCAGCCTCACTCATAAAGCTGCCATGTTACTTGATGCTTCAGCTGTCTTACTTGTGAGCCTTCCATGCTGCTGCCTCCATGCGGCTACTGCTGCTCCTTCATGTTGCTGTCACAGACTCCTAGCCACTCTACAGCATGATGCCACTTCGCTCCTGATCACAAACCCTAGTCTGCTGCCAACCACCTCTCCTGACTGCACTTTCTACACTGCACTGGACCACAGATTCAGTTCCACAACCCTAACTAAACAAACTCTGGTCAGAGCCAACATGGCTGCAGAATAATGTTATTGATACAAATTATTATTATGGCAATATTTACTTTTACAGTACCACTGCAGTCTTTGTAGGGTGATAACCAAAGAAGGGGATTCTTTTTATAAGTTCTGTATACCTCAAAGTAAAGTAATCTTGTCTGTGGGCTTCTAAGATCCCACAGAATGATGAGCTGACATGCACTGCAGAAAGGGGGGAAACATGATTGAAGCAACATGTGACAGAATGCCAAAATAATAAACACTGGAGAAATGTTGGATTTCCAGGAAATAAATTTCTGCGTACAATATATTGAGCTCTATAGCAGATCTGACAGCGTGAGATGCCATTTCTCTGGTGCTTATTAGTTTGGTATTCTGTGAGATGTTGCTTTGATTGTGCTCCCCCCCCCCCATTCTACGGTGACTATCAGTTTTCCATTGTGTGGGATCTTGGAAGCCTGCATGCAAGATTTCTTTAGTTTGAGATGTACAGTATCTATAAAAAACAATGCCCTTGTTCAGTTATTACCCTACAAAGACCGCAGTGATACTGTAAAAGTAAATATTTCCATAATAGTAATAATAATTTCCCTGCCGTGTTTAACTGACCAAAGTCCAGACTACCTGGGCTAGTGACTAAGCTAAAGGTTGTCCCAAGTGTCTGGTGCTTTTTTTCCCTGCTCAAGGACTGAAATGTGGGCCAGCACCAGAAGAAGGGGTATGGTGCTGCGATCCAACCCAAGGAAAGGTGCCTAATGTAGCAGTTGGTAACTGTAAACAACAGCAAGGTGGCTCTTACTTTCTTTGCTGTCCAGACCCCCAAAAGCATAACCCATGAAGAACAGAAACCCTTTCACAATTTTTTTTTGCTAGTTTATTTACTTAGGCTATTCCAACTGAGATTCAACATCAGTTTGTTGGGCTACTGCCACTGCTAGGTAGGTGTACCATTAAGAGGCCCCCCCCCTTACTGCTACACTATTTTCTTGCTGCCGACCCCACTTCCTGCTATAATGCCAGGTGCATTTATTATTTACAGCAGTATTTACATCTTTATGGGCTGCTCTAGTATTCAAATTAGGGCATTCATTAGAATAAGCTGTGGTGCAGGTAAGCTACGGGGGGGCTACAGGAAAGCACTGACAATGGTGCTGTTTAATTTGTATCTGTAGAACACCTTCTTTTTCCCCCTCATCATCTCTGTTGCTCCTTTTTGAAAACTACAATGTTTTCTTCACCCTCTTCCCCATGATCCTGATGCAAAGACCTGTTGCCTTCTGGGTTACTGTTTCTATCAGGTCCCATTTGCAAGTTGCTCTTTTTTGTCAACACAGCCTGCAGTTTCTCCCCCATCACCACCCTTCTCTTCCCAAAATTTGCCCCTCTGAAGTCCAGGACCTTAGTTTTGGAGTTCTGGAGTGTACCCTATATGCTTTTAGTTTAATCACAACCCACAAGCATCATAGCAGGTATATGCATGGTAATTTGCATATATGTCCCATGATATGTTGCATGAGTAGGTTATGTGTAATAAAGGAATAATGCATGACAGGGTGTGTGTTGTGTTGGGATAACATCATGCCTGGGGTAATTGAGCATGAGGCCGCAGGCTGAGTGTGACCAATCACCCCAGAAGTGACATTAACCCAGCACGATACATACCTTGTTGTGCATTATTCCTATTATACGATGGCTCCTTTGGAAAATTAACTAAAAACAGATTAAAAATATGTTTAAAATGTTTTCATTTTAGTTATTTTTTGCTGGGGTAGGTATACATACTGGAAAAGCAGTGCTGTATTGCTTGCCCAGTAGGTGGTGCTGTTGCTTTTGTTTGTTGTAATTGCTTCCCAACCCCCACACACACACACATGCAGTATATTACTTGTCGTCTGTTGGTAAATTTTCTTTTCTATATTTAATTGATCTGATCATGTTGCCTTCTGTAAGAGTGCCGAAGATGTGCCTATGTTTTTGTTTTCATTATTTTCTGTGAGAAGTGAAACGGTCCTCATACCGAAAAGGAGCTGGGCAATACTTCCAGTTTTCCATTTCAATTGGTAACTCCATGACACCGAAGTAAGGAAACCTTCTCTTTAAAATGGTGTTTTTAAAAGGAAAAGTGTTCAAATGTTTCGTACCACCGCTTCATGCTTCTGTTGGTGCAAAACAGCCACTTCTTTTCCCCTGCCATCTGAGCGGCGTCAGTGGACCACGTGACTGACAGCCAGTTACAGTTTCTGTGGTTCGCTGACGGAAGCTGCTGGGTTCTGGGAAGACAAATTTGCTCTGTATTGTTTGTGTACATTTTCCCTATTACAAGAGGGAAATATTAAACAGTGTTCAGAGGGAGGTTTTTACTTTTAACAGTGTAGGAGCCTGGGGCAATGAATGTGGCTTGAGACCGGGTGAAGTGGGCTCCGGAGCTGGGATCACTCAAGTGGGCTGTGTGCAGTGAATCCAAAAATGGTTGATGCGGTCATTTGTGTGGTGGGACTAGACCCATGATGTTATACTGGGAAAACATCATGGGTCCAGTCCTACATGGGCCAATCAGAGCCAAGGATTTGTTCTTGCCATTGTATAATGTAGTATACCATATAAGTCCTTAAATGTAATCTCTATAGGAATATCCTTGGGCAGAAGGGATTAGGAGGAGACATACACAGATGTAGTCCATAAGGGAAGGGTAAATTTCCCAATTACTTCCTCTCACACTCCTATGTCTTGAGACCCCAGTAATCCTGCTGGCTATGCAGCCTTGATAAAGCCAGTAAATAAAGTTATATTCTTAGTGCAATTCAGTTGCAGCATCAGGTGATGCAGAAAAGACCCTCGATTCTTCAGTGTAGTTTATGGATTTAGTCTGGAAATAGAAATGGTTAGTTCAAATTTAAAGGGTTAAGGGGCAGTCTTGTTTGGTGGCTCAACAGCAGCATTGCTTTTTCCCATTGCTGATTAAAGCAGCATGTACATGTTACCATGACACATTTGAACCTATACTTTTTCCATTTTAGATAGCCCTTTTTTCTCCTATGTGTGCAAGATTACCTCTTTTCCTCATTTGGATTCAGTGATTGAGCAGTTAATTGCAGGCGATCCACCCACTGGATCAAAACGTGCTTATTGTGATAACGTTGAGAGGCTGGCCTATATCTTCGTGAATTGCTCAGAAAGAACAACAAAAAACTTTTTTGCATGGTGTGGCATATACATTTGGTTATTGATGCCATTGCAGTTTTAATCAGATTTTGCTACATTTTAATAAAGATTTAATAGAAACATAGAAGTTGACGGCAGATAAGGACCACAAGGCCCATTCAGTCTGCCCATTTTTTCTACCTTATGAATGTGCCATAGGCCTTTACTCTGTCAATGGCCTATCTATTCATACTCATCTGTATTGCTCCCTTATGCCTATCATATACCTGCTTGAATCCCTGCAATGAATTCATATTCACCACTTCCTGAGGTAGGCCATTCCATGTATCCACCACCCTTTCTGTGAAAAATAACTTCCTCACATTACCCCTTAATTGGCCTCCCTCTAATCTCATGCTGTGTCCTCTTGTCCTGCTATTTTTCTTATATTGAAACATGTTAGACTCTTTCACCTTGTTAATGCCCTTAAGATGTTTGAATGTTTCGATCATATCACCTCTCTCCCTCCTTTGCTATAGGGTACACATACTGAGTTCCGTTAATCTGTCCACATATGTTTTCTGATGCAGTCCCTGCACCATTTTGATTGCTGTTCTCTGGACTGCCTCCATTTTGTTAATGTCCTAGTTCAGGTGCGGCCTGCAGAACTGCACAAAGTACTCCAGATGGGGCTTAACCAGTGTCTTGTAAAGAGGGATTATTACCTCCCTCTTATGACTTGTGATACCCCTACTAATACACCCCAACATCCCACTAGCCTTACCTACTGCTTTAGTAGTCTGCTTAGATGATTTCAGGTCATCTGTGATGATGATGCCCAAGTCTCTTTCTTCCCTTGTGATTACCAGCAACTCCCCTCTCAACCAATAGGTAGCTTCAGAGTTTCTCTTCCCTGTGTGCATGATCTTGAACTTTGCATTAAAACCCAGTTGCCACTCTTCTGACCATTTTGCCAGTTTACCCAGATCTCTTCTCATTCTGCCCACCCCATCTGGATCATATACTCTGTTGCAGATCTTAGTGTCATCTGTAAACAGACAAACCTTACCCTCCAGTCCATCTGCAATGTCACTGATGAAGATATTGAAGAGGACTGGCCCCAGGACTGTAATCCCTGAAATATCCCACTTGCGACTTGCATCTCTTCTGACTGTATACTGTTAACCACCACTCTCTGTTTTCTGCCTGCCAACCCATTTGCCACCCAGTTGCCCAACCTCTGACCCACCCCGAGCCTACCCAGCTTATTAATCAGTCTTCTATGTGGCACAGTATCGAAAGCCTTGCTGAAGTCAAGGTAGGCGACATCAACTGCACCCCCCTTTGTCCAACACTCTAGTTATCCAATCAAAGAAATCTATGAGATTAGTTTGACAGGACCTTCCTGTTATAAACCCATGCTGTCTTGGATCCTGTGCTCCTGTGGATTCCAGGTGTTGCACTATCCTTTCCTTAAGGAATGCCTCCATAATCTTGCCCACTACTGAGGTAAGACTGACTGGTCTATAGTTCCCTGCCTCCTCCCTGCTGCCACTCTTGTGGAGTGGGATCATATGAACCCTTCTTCAGTCTTCTGGGACCTCTCCTGTGCTCAGAGACTCACTAAACAGTTCTGCTAATGGCTCTGCTAGTTCCACCCTTAGCTCCTTTAGTACCCTGGGATGTATGCCATCAGGTCTTATTGCCTTGCCCATCCTGAGCTTAGTGAGGTCTTGTAGGACCCTTTATTTTGTGAAGGGACTTGTGCACACCTCCCTCCCTCCTGTGTCCATGGTGCTGAGCTGTGTGCCCTGCCCTACCTTCTTCTCAGTAAATACTGAGCAGAAGTATCTATTTAGGATAGATGCTTTTTCTTGGTCCTCCTCCAAACACTCCCCCTTATCCCCTTTGATCTTAGCAATATCCCCTCTGGACTTTCTCCTTTCACTAATATATCTATAGAAAGTCTTGTCCCCTTCTTTTACTGTTTGTGCTAGTGTTTCCTCGGATTGGGCCTTTGCCTGCCTTACTGCCTTCCCTGCTTCCCTTAGGGAAGTTTGGTATGCCTCCCTATCTTCGTCCCACTGCATTCCCTTATATTTCCTGAGGGCCAACCTTTTGGCTCTGATCTTTTCTGCTACTGTTTTTGAGAACTAAAGTGGTTTCCTTCTTCTTTTACTCTTGCTTTTCTCCCTAACACAATAGGATATTGCTTCAAGTATTGCATCCTTAATGCTTGCCCACTTTGCCTGTACCCCCTCACCTGTATTTCTTGTTTCCAGGGCTAGCTTAGCTCTGTTGCCCATCTTATCAAAATCAGCTCCTCTGAAGACCCATATTTTTACCTTGGAATGGGATGATTTAGTTGTAGTGGCCAAATTGAACCACACCATGTGATGGTCACTGGCCCACAGGTGACCTTCTAACTGGAGATCTGTGATCCTTTCCCTGTTAGTCAGTACTAAATCCAGGATAGTCCTGTCTCTTGTGAGTTGTTGTACCTGTTGTTTGATGCCCTTCCCCCTGCAGGGAATCCTCTGTGTGTCTATTTCTGGCAGATGTTCCTGCTGGTATTGACCAATTTGTATCTGGCATGTTGAAGTCTCCCATTATCAGAACCTCCCCTTTAACTGTCATATTTTGTATATCTTCTAACAGTAATGTGTCTATGTCCTCCCCCTGGTTTGGAGGCATGTAGACAACCCCAGTTCATATGTCTGTCCCATTTCCTCTTTCCTGGGTAACCCACAGTTCTTCTGGCTCTTTATGTTTATTCTGAATGTCTGTAGCTTTGATATTTTCATTAAAATAAAGGGCCACTCCCCCGCCTTTTGCACCTCTGTCTCCTCTGAACAGTACATCGCTGAGTACTGAAGTCTCCCATGTGTGGTTATTGGTGAACCATGGCTTGCTAATGGCAACTACGTCCAGTTTAGACTCTGTCATTGTTGCCTCCAGGTCTGGGATCTTGTTTCCCAGACTGTGGGCATTTTTTGTACATGATTTTCCATTGGTCAGATTTTGCTACGTTAGTTGTTGTTTAAGGTCCAGTGTTTCCCCTGCACCTTTTTCCTTACCTGGTGATGCAAATGAACTACAAACATGCTGAACTCCTGTTTGATCACTAGCTGAGGAGGGAGGGGTGTTCTTCCCATTCAATGTATCGGGTGCTACACCCCTCTCTCCATATGCTAGTTTAAATATTCTGCAAAGATCTCAAACTTCTGCAGCAATGCACTGACTCCCTCCTTAGTCAGATGCAGTCCATCAAATTTAAAGAACTTTCACTCCCTAAACTGTTGCTAGTTGCTACAAATTTGTGTCCTTTTTCCTGGCAACAGCCCTTGAGCCACATGTTAAGCTCCCCTGTCTCCCCATCTTTGACCTTCCATCTGTCTGTCCCCCTCTCCCAGACTGGCAGGATCTCAGAGAAGGAGATGCTGGATGAAATGGATGACAGTTTGTCTCCCAGCCTGGTCTGGTGTTCCTTTGTCTCCACAACTGACTGGCTGGTGAGATCATTCGTCCTTATGTGTACCTGGATAGCAATGTTTTCTCCTGCTTGTACATGATTTTAGCAATGCAGTCAGTGTCTCTCCATGCTGATATACCTGGGAGACATATGACCTTTACCCCTAGCTGGAGGTAGGTATCAACTCCCCATATCATGGAGTCTCCTATGATCAGAAATGTTTTGGAGTTCCTTTTTGCTGTTTTTGTTTTGGTCCCTGCTTTGGGTCAGTTTTGTAGCACTAGCACCTGTTCTGCAGTGTCCTGCTCTGTAGTGTCTTCTGCCCCTTTGTTTGATTTCAGAGATAGAGGCCTATACCTGTTTGTAGTTTTTATATGGTTTGTGGAGGTGATACATTGATGAGCATTGAGTGATGGGGCACTCAATTTTCACCTCCTAACCACCTGCCAACCTCTGAGACCAACTACCCTCTGTGGTCAGGGTGCTTCAGTAGGATGTTGGAGAAAAGACAGGTGGTTCTTATAACATATTTCCTCCTGAATATGCGATTTGAGGCATGCAATCTCTGCCCATGCTGCCTGGAGTTGAGCCCTTAGATCTCCGATGGTCCAGCATGTAGGACAGCATCCTAAATCCTGTATAACTGCCCTTTTGAAAAGTGTCCCATAGTACCTGCAGTTGATAATATCCATTCCAACTGAGTTGCTGAGTTTATAACCTGGTCTGAGTAATTAGAAGGAAGATGAAAGCAAATGATTTTTATGTTTGTGTTTTTATAACTTTTTATATCAAGCTAAATTAATTTTACCCCTGTAAGTGAGGTCACTGTGTGAATACCCCTCTGATCCTCCCCTTCCTGCTTAGCTACAGGAAATGTCATGACTGTGCTACTCTACAAAAGGAGTGCAGCATGGGGTGGTTGGGGATGGGGGTGGGTGGTTGGGTCCTTCCTCTGCCGAAAAAGAAGAACCATGGATGAAAGAAACAAGGAGGTAAGAGCAGAAACAATCAACCAACAACTAATGCAGTAGCCCTGGAAGCTTAGCCTAATGATAGCTAAAACTTTAAAACCTGTAAGCACCACCAATAGCAATTTCAATATACCCTGCAAAAACACTTTGCTACAGAGAAAAATAAAGCAGTAACAGAAGATATACCTTGCAAAAAACTATTTGTACCAGAGAAGATTTCAGCAGTAATCTGTAAGCACAAAACAGTAACAGCCCTGTAGGCACACCCTGTAATAATGCAGCAGAAAGTATACCCTGCAACAGCAATTTGAATCAGAGAACAATAAAGCAGTAAAATCTATACAAAAAAACAGTAACAAAACCTGTGAGCATTAAAGAAAATTATAACACACAGTAAATCTGCCTAGCCAAAAGAAGCCTTAATTTTTCCCTTGCTCTGATAATGTTGTTCCTTGCTCTGTCCTTACAAGCAAACCTAGAAGAAAAGAGCTCAGGTGAAGCTACATGCCTTTGCCAGCAAACCTAGTTTGCTGGCAACTTCTTAATGAAGTTGCCCAGAATATGCTCCCTGTATTAAATTATAAGCAATACCAAGTAATGACAAAAGCACAGCCCAATAGCAAGTGCTAAACACTGACACAGCCCAGTAGCAAGTGCCCAATTGCAAGTGTTGAACACTTACATGCCTACAAGCATATCAACAATCACTGACTGAAAAACCCAGAAACATAGAACCTCAGGTAAAATATTATTGCTTGTAGGTTTTGTTTTACCTTCAGTTATATCCTGGGTGCTGTGAGTTGTGAGCGACTGGCTTAGCTGTGAGTTATGATTGAGCAAATTGGTTCTGCTAGTTCTGCAGGAGCAAGTTGTTTCCACTGTAAGTGTGAGAGCAGACTGGTTGGGGATGGGTAGTCTTGGTATCATAATAATGCAGGAGAATTGTTTGTGGTCTCTGTCTGCTGAGGCAGAGAGAGAAAGAGAGAGAGAAAGTAGCCAAGTCTTCCTTAAATCAGGGAGGTTATTTTCTAGACTACACTGAATTGAATTATTACTTTTTGGACCTGTGTGAGTAACTAGTATTGATTCTGTTTTTGGGGTTGACTTTTCTTAGTTTAACTTTAATTTGCCAGGGAGGAACTGTAGCTGGGAGATATTTGCAGTCATGTGTGACTAGACCTGTTACTTAATCTCTGTGAAATAGGTGTGTGAAAGGAACAAATGCACTCCCCAGGGTGGAGGGTCAGAGTTGTAATTGATTGTTTCTGGATGACATAGTTTTACTCCCACACACCCTGCCCCTCACTCCACCCGCCCCAAGCACCTAACTTCCTTAATAGCATGGGTTCTGACATCACTTCCCCAAAACTGCTAACAATATACACCTGTTCATATCCTTAAAAGCACAGTGCACTGAATAGGGGGTAGAGACACTCACAAGCTTGCATACACTAAAACAAGAACAAAAAAAAAAGAAAAACATCTGTAACAGGAAGGGACACATACATGTGGGGAATGGTGCAATGCACTGGCTGTGGAGCAGCAGTCTTCCTGGAGATTGCATCGTGGCCCTATTTGCAGGCACCTCTGGTCTGAGGGAGGAGGTTGTTCGTCTCCATGGTGACCTGTCAAGGATTCGGGAAACCTGCTCCGCCACCCAGTGACCACCCAGGCCACTACCACTACCTCAGAGATTGCCAATAAAGAGGAGTGGTTGGACCATGGTGGGCTCAGGGAGGGTGAGGTTGGTGGAACAGAGGCACATCCCTCCAGTTGTGCCTCTCCACAATTCATTTGTCACTCTGGTGGAGCATGGTTCCCATATGGAGGCACCTGCAGTGGAGACCAAGGAGGATGCTGGGAACCTCCACAAGGGAGACTCACAGGAGGGTGGCACAGGACCCCACAGGGGAAGGAAACAACTCCTAGTGGGGGACTCAATTGTTAGGGAGGTAGAACTGGGGGGGAGGGAGGGGAAAGGGAGATAAGGTGCCTGCCTGGTGCCATGGCTTGGAGGGGCAGGAAATGAATCCTCAGGATCATGGGAGCAGCTGCAAGGGGGAGTGATCTGGATGTCATTATCCACCTAGGACAAATGACCTTGCTGAGAATGGGATCAGAGCAGTGCAACAGGAGTTTATGGAGTTGGGGAGGGGCATTTGACGAGTAGCACACATGATAACTTTCTCAGAAGTGCTACCTGTCTATGGCATAGATGAGGCTAGGGTACTCTGCACCATGGGATTCAATGACTGGTTGAAAAACTGGTGCAGAGCTCAGGGATTTGGCTTCATTGGGGACTGGGGCTCCACTTGGAGGGATGCAGGCCTATACAGGCACGATGGTCTGCATCTATCCAGGAAGGTAAACAGGATCCTAGGTGATAGGTTTAAATGCTTCATTGGCAAGCATTTAAACTAAGCAAGGGGGGAGACACTGAAAAGGAGAAGGGAAATCCTAGCCCCTCCAAAAAAAATCAGGGTAGTTAGTGAGGTAAACACCAAAACGGAGCAGTCGATAGGGAGAAGGGCAGGGGTAAATGGAGAAAAAGACAAAGGTAGTAAGGACAGGGATGGGGAAAAAGCAATAAATCCATAACAATATGGAGTGTAATGAGTACCAATGCCCATAGTCTAGGTAAAAAGCTCCCTGAAATGGTGACCTTGATGGAAGAGGGTTGCCTGGATATCATGGCAGTCACAGAAACATAGTACACAGAGAACCATGACTGGGATGTCAACATACCAGGGTACACAGTCTAAAAGAGAGACAGGGAGGGAAGAAGAGGAGGAGGAGGAGCTCTCTGTGTAAGGGAAGGGATCAAAGCAACAGAACTAAAGGGTAAACAGGGAGTAGAGGAGGCACTGTGGGTCACCCTGGAGACTGGAAATGGCTCCACAATCCACACCGGGGTTGTATACAGATCCCCATCTCAGGGGGAGGAAATGGACAAGGAAATGATAGAAGGTATCCTTGGGATGGCAGAGAAAGGCGAGATATTCCTGATGGGGACCTAAATATGCCAGATGTTAACTGGAGCACCTTTGCTGCAGCCACATCCAAGAGCAGGGCCATTCTCAATGCCCTACAGGGGGCATGCCTCAGACAGCTAGTTTTGGAACCCATTCAGGATGAAGCAATCTTAGACCTGGTACTCTCAAATGGGGATGGAGAGAGGCTGTCCGATCTTGAAGTGGGTAACCATCAGGGAACAAGTGACCACCAAATAGTGTGGTTCACGATAAACTCAGCTGTAGAGTGAAGCCATACAAAAGTGAAGTTACTGGACTTCAGGAAGGCTGAATTTGTCAAAATGGGAGAGTGCCTCAGAAAAGCACCAGCAAAGAGGCAAGAAGGTGAGGTGGAGCAACAATGGGTAAATATCAAAACCGCCATCATAGAGGCAACAAGCCTTTGTGTGAAGCAAATAAATCAAAATGAAAGAAAAAAAACACTATGGTTCTCAAAAGAAATGGCGAGGAAGGTAAGGGAGAAAAAGATAGCATTCAGGAAGTATAAGGAAACACAAAAGGAGCAGGACAGAGAACTGTACCAGTTAAAGCAGAAGGAAGCGGAGAAGGCAGTCAGAATAGCAAAGGCCCAAACCAAGGAAAACATAGCCAACTCGTTTAAGAAGGGGGATAAAACCTTTTATAGGTACATTAGGGAGCAAAGAAAGACTAAGGCAGGGATACTGAGGCTGAATAAAGAGGAAGGTGGTTGGGCAGAGAGTGACAGTGAAAAAGCAGGGATACTGAATGAATACTTGTGTTCAGTATTCATAATGGAAAAGCAGGGGAGATACCTAATCCAGTCAAAAGAAGCACTCTGGATAGGGGGTTGATATACTCTAAGTCCTTTCACAGAAGAAAGGGTTCTGAAGGAACTCTTAAAACTGAAGGTAGATAAAGCAATGGGGCCTGATGGGATTCACCCCAGAATTCTAAAAGAACTAAGGGAAAAAGTAATAACATCACTGACTACCATTTTCAATAAATCATGGGAGGATGGTGTGGTACCTGAGGACTGGAGGAGGTCAGATGTTATTCCCCTTCACAAAAGTGGGAGCAAGACAGAGGCAGGAAACTACAGACCTGTCAGTTTGACATCAGTGGAATCACTTCTGAAGGAAAGAATTGTTGAGTACCAGAGGCCAGCAGGGCGCAGGACCCAATGCAGCATGGATTCACAGCAGGAAGGTCATGTCAGATAAATCTAATTGATTTCTTTGACTGGGTGACCAAAGCAGTAGACTAGGGAGGGGCTGTGGACATGGCCTACCTAGACTTTAGCAAGGCATTTGACACAGTACCACACAAAAGATTAATGAACAAATTAGCCAGACTGGGAGTGGGTCCCAGGGTGGTAGCCTGGGTAAAACGCTGGCTGGACAACAGTACACAGCGGATAATAGTAAATGGAGTCCACAGTGAAGAAAGGGAGATTACTAGTGGGGTACCACAGGGTTCAGTACTGGGGCCGGTCCTTTTTAATGTCTTTATAAGTGACATTGCAGAGGGTCTGGAAGGGAAAGTATGCCTCTTTGCAGATGACACAAAGATCTACAACAGGGTTGGTACGCAAGGTGGGGTGGAAAGGATGAAAAGGGACTTGGCAAGGTTGGAGGAATGGTCAAATGTATGGCAGCTTAGATTCAACACAAATAAGTGCAAAGTAATGCACCTGGGAAACAAAAACCATGGGGAAGAGTACACAATGGGGGGTGAGGTACTGACAACAACAAAAATAGAAAGGGAACTGGGGTAATCATATCAGACCACCCAAAGGTGGGCCAGCAATGTGAGAAGGCAGTAAGGAGGGCTGGGGGGATACTGGGATGCAGAGGGAGAGGCATCACCAGTAGAAAACAGGAAGTTGTTGGCCCTCTGTACAGACAGTTGGTAGGACCACATCTGGAGTACATCATGCAATTCTGGAGACCCCATCTCTGCAAAGACATAGACAGGGTGCAGGCTGTCCAGAGGAGAGCAACCAAAATAGTGCAGGGTCTGCACCAGAAGACATATGAAGAAAGACTAAAGGAGCTTAAGATGTATAGCCTCAAAGAAAGGGGGGGACATGAAATAAACTTTCAAATACCTCCAAAGTCCAAGAGGGTAGCATCTTTCAGAAAAACAGATGTTCAAAAACAAGGGGGCACAATTTGAAGATAGAGGGGAGGACAGCTCAGAGGTAATGTGAGGAAGTATTTCTTCACAGAAAGGGTTGTAGATGCATGGAACAGCCTTCCTGAGGAGTTCGTAGAGTCAAAAACAGTGGAGGAATTCAAGAATGCATGGGACAGACATGAGGCAATTCTAGTGGGGCTAGGAGAAAGTAGGCTGTTGGTTAACTAGGATCTGCAACTTATCCATTAGGTAGGGAAATGGGTAGACTAGGTGGGCCAAGTGGTCCTTATCTGCCATCAAATTCTATGTTTTTATATTTCTATGAATATTGGTGGGAGCGAGCTGTACCAGAGTGAATTGTTGAGAGTGAATTGTCATGCTCCCGACCTACAATCACTATTGGCAGAAGGATATGTGGATATAGCTGCCACTACAGAAACATGGGCAACTCAGTTCCATGGCTGGGACCTAGAGATCCCAGGTTACCAACTGCACAGGAAGGACAGGGCTAAAGGGGGAGGCTTTGTATATAAGGGAAGGGATAGAGTGTAGTAGGGAGGAGGAGGGGACGACAGAAGCCTTTTGGGCAGTACTGCAGAACGCCGATGGGAGATGAATTTAAGTGGGGTTGGTGTACAGACCACCTTCACAGGGAAATGATTTGGATAGGGAACTGGGAGAACAGATCAGAAGAGCAAGGGACAGAGGAAACATTGTAATTCTGGGTGACTTCAATCTGCCGGGAGTAGACTGGAGCACCTCAGCTACCACCTGCAGCAGGGAACAGGTCCTCCTGGATGCTATCCAGGACTTTTTTCTGACACAGGGAGTCAAGGAGCCAACAAGGTACTAAGCCACGTTAGATCTAGTGTTATCAAATGGGGAGCAAGTCCAGGATGTGGATGATGGAACCTCTTGCAGGTATTGACCACCGAACAGTGTGGGTTTCAATCTGCATCGGAAAGGAAGCGGCCAGGACTAAAACAAAGGTGGTGGACTTTAGGAAGGCAGACTTCAACAAGATGGGGAGCATAGTGCAGGAACACCTGGCAAAGATCCAACCAGAGATGAATACAGGCCAAAAATGGGCCATCATTAAGATGGGGTTGTTTGAGGCCACCAACACTTGTACAAGGGCTCAAAAATAGATTTCCAGAACCAAGAGGCCAAGTTGGTTTAATAGAAAGGTGACTGAAAAGGTAAGGGATAAGAGGGAAGCCTTTCTGAAGTACAAACGTACTGTGAGGGAAGAAGACAGAGAGATTTACTTGTTGAAATCTTGACAGGCAGGTAGAGAGGTCCAGGCAGCCAAGGCTGAGAAAGAACTAAGACTGGCTCATGGGATTAATAAAGAGAAGAAGGATTTCTTCCATTACATTGAGTAAAGAAGTAGAAGGGATGGGATAGTTAGGATCAAGATGGAGGGAGGGAGGGTGAGTGGAGAAGGCTGTGGGTCAAGCGGAGGCACTTAATGAGTACTTTTGCTCTGTCTTCACCAGGGAAGCTAGTGGGTCCATGCCACAGTGGAAGATTGGAGTGCCCCTTAAGGGAGAGAAGGAGTATGCAGGGCAGATAGAGAAAGACAGGGTCTTAAAGAGCTGCGGACGCCTCAAAGAAAACTTTAAAAAACATACTAATTAGGTACAATTCTGCCTGTATTCAGGGGCGTAGCTACAAGGGTGCAGGGGGTGCAGTGGCACCCAGGCCCATGAGGTTTGAAGGGCCCAAATCATAATTTTGATGTTTATTCAAAACTGGGAAGGGGCCCTGTAACATTTCCTTGCACCCAGGCCCACTGGGAATTTGCTACTCTATTGCCTGCATTCCATTTATATTCTGTATATTTCGCCTCCCATTTATTTATTACTAAGGAAATTTGCATGAATATATTATATTTATCCCTTAGAGTTCCTTTAGAGTCCATCTGCTTCTATAGCTTACTCCCTATCTCAAGTCATAATCCTCTGTTGTGACCTTGCAATCTGTTGCTATGGGAGTAACTGTAATATCACAGAGTGCTTTATGACTTCAGGTAGGGAGAAAGTAGCAGGAATAGTTAAACTCTTCAGGAGCAAAGATTTTGTTTTCATACAAATTGCCTCAGTAATAATGGGGAGGGCAACTACAGCACGAATGGGAAATACAAGCTGAACTGTGTCTAAATATTAGGTTTTGTTAAAGTTCTCCTGAACGTCTCACCAACTCTTTAAGAGGACTTAGGAAACTGCGGGTAAACAAGGCTCCTGGCCCAGATGGGGTACACCCAAGGGTTCTGAGGGAACTGGTAGAGATATTGGCAGCTCCACTGACAGACCTATTTAACACCTCGCTTGAGAAGGGATGTGTCCCTCAGGACTGAAGGACAGCTCATGTGGTGCCTATTCACAAGAGTGGCCCTAGGGACAAGTAAGGAAACTACAAGCCAGTCAGATTAACCTCCATAGTGGGTAGGTTAATGGAAACCACTTTGAAAGAAAGGCATGGGTCCTTCCTTGAAGAAAATGGTCTCCTGGATGGCAGGCAGCATGGGTTCGTTTGGAGAAGGTTGTGTCAAACCAGCATGGTGGACTTCTTGTGAAAAAGCCACTATGGTTTTCAAGAGAGGTGGCTGTGAAAGTCAGGAAGAAAAAGATAGCATTCCGGAAGTATAAGGAAACACAGAAGGAGCAGGACAGAGAGCTGTACCAGTTAAGGCAGAAAGAAGCAGGAAGGGAAGTCAGAATAGCAAAGGCCCAAACTGAGGAAAAGATAGCCAACTCAGTTAAGAAGGGGATAAAACCTTTATAGGTACATCAGCTATAGAAAGACAAAGGGAGGGATAGTGAGGCTGAATAGAATGAACAGTGGGTGGGCAGAGGGGACAGTGAAAGCAGGAATACTGAACGAATATTTCTGCTCAGTATTCACAAATGAGGAGGGGGAAGTGCCTAATCCAATTAACAGAAGCACTCTTGATAGGGGGGTCAATCCCAGTCCTTTCACAGAAGAAAGGGTTCTGCAAGAACTCCTAAAACTGAAGGTGGACAAAGCAATGGGTCCTGATGGAATTCACCCCAGAATTCTAAAAGAATTAAGAAAGGAACTAGTGAAACCACTGGCTACTCTTTTTAATAAATCATGGGAGGATGGTGTGGTACCCGAGGACTGGAGGAAGGCGGATGTGATTCCCCTTCACAAAAGTGGGACCAAGACAGAGGCAGGAAACTACAGACCTGTCAGTCTGACCTCTGTGGTAGGGAAAGTGATGGAGTCACTTCTGAAGGAAAGAATAGTTGAGTACCTAGAGGTCAGTGGACACAGGATCCAAGGCAGCATGGGCTCACAGTGGGAAGGTCATGTCAGACGAATCTAATAGATTTCTTTGACTGGGTGACCAAAGTAGTAGACCAGGGAGGGCTGTGGACATGGCCTACCTAGACTTTAGCAAGGCATTTGACACAGTCCCACACAAAAGATTGATAGTCAGATTAACCAGCCTGGGAGTGGGTCCCAGGGTGGTAGCCTGTAAAACATTGGCTGGACAACAGGACACAGAAGGTAATTGTAAATGGAGTCCACTCTGAAGAAAGGGTGGTTACTAGTGGGTACCTCTAGGTTCAGTATTGGGTCCAGTCCTTTTAATGTCTTCATCAGTGACATTGCAGAGGGACTGGAAGGAAAGTGTGCCTTTTGCAGATGACACAAAGATCTGCAACAGGTTGATACACAAGGAGGCATGGAAAGGATGAAAAGGGACTTGGCAAGGTTGGAGGAATGGTCAGACGTATGGCAGCTAGGATTCAATGCAAAAGTGCAAAATAATGCACCTGGGAAACAAGAACCCAGGGAAGAATACACAATGGGTGGGGAGGTAGTAACAACAACAAAACAGGAAAGGGACCTGGGGTAATCATATCAGATGACCTTAAGGTTAGCAAGCAATGTGAGAAGGCAGTAGGGAGGGCCGGGGTATACTGGGATGTATAGGGAGAGGCATCAGCAGCAGAAAACAGGAAGTTGTTATCCCTCTGTACAGACAGTTGGTGAGACCCCATCTGGAATACTGTGTCCAGTTCTGGAGACCCCATCTCCGCAAGGACATAGACAGGATAGAGGCAGTCCAGAGGAGGGCAACTAAAATGGTGCAGGGTCTGCAAGAGAAGCCGTATGAGGAGAGACTAAAGGAGCTTAACATGTATACCCTTGAGGAAAGAAGGGAGAGGGGGGACATGATAGAAACTTTCAAGTACCTCAAGGGAATCAACAAAGTCCAAGAGGGTAGCATCTTTCAGAAAAGAGACTTGCAAGAACAAGGGACACAATTTAAAGATAGAAGGAGGGCGGTTCAGGGGCAATGTGAGGAAGTATTATTTCACAGAGAGGGTAGTGGATGCATGGAACAGCCTTCCTGAGGAAGTTGTGGGGTCTAAAACTGTGGGAGAATTCAAGAATGCATGGGACAGACATAAGGCAATTCTTGTGGGGGGGCAGGAAGATAAAGGCTGTTGGTTAACTAGGATCTGCGGCCTATCCTGTAGGTAGGGAAATGGGCAGACTAGATGGGCCTAGCGGTCCTTATCTGCCGTCAAAGTCTATGTTTCTATGTTTCTATGTTTCTTTGACTGGGTTACAAGAACCTTGGACAAAGGGCAGGCGGTGGATGTACTTTACCTGGACTTCAGCATGGCATTTGATTCAGTGCCTCATGGCAGGCTGATCAGCAAGCTGAGGGACCTGAGGGTTGGGGATGAACTGCTGCAGTGGGTAAAGAGCTGGCTGAGGGGCAGGAACCAGAGAGTGGTGGCAGGGGGTGAGCAGTCCAAACTAGAGATGGACGAAGTGGCCCCAATGCGCTCTTTAGTGGTGCAAAGTGAATTGCAGAGTGCTCTGCTTCGTGGAGTGGAGTACTTCAGTTATAATGGCTAGCTGAAGTCCATTGAAAACAATAACTCAGATTACTCCACCTTCCCAAACCACTACTCCACCAATTCTTGAGGCAAAGTACATTGAAAATAATGTACTTCACCTCACTTCACCTTGTTTTTAAACTCCAAAGGCGAATTTTGCAGTGATTCATGGGATTTCAGGTCACACGGGCTCTAGATTGTTCTGCAGAGCCTCAGCTCGGGGTAGTGTGTGTAGGAAGCTGTAGGAGACAGTCTGCTCTGAGAGCTCTCTGCAATTCAAGGCTTTTTTTGCTGAAACTTTAGTTCATTGATTGTTGGAAACCCTCCTGTGCTCATATCATTGAGCGTTTATTGTTTGTGTGTGGATTTTGAATGTTAATGTACAACATTCAATCTGTGTACTGAGAAACAGTGGAAGCATGCTTTGGGAGAGGGGTGTATTTGTGGTGTAGGAAGATTAACTTGGAGAAAAAAGGCAGTTCTTTCTGTTTTGGTGATATTTTTCTTGTATAACTGTGTTAGTGTACACAGTAATATTTTCAATAATTCTTGCCATTTTTTTGCTGATTATTGTGGTGCAGCAGTGCATAATTTTAGTTTGTTTAAAATATGTGGTTTTATTACTGAAGTTTTCAATTTGCTATGCATTACTTAGTGTGTGTGAGAGTATGTGTGATGCGTATCATTAAATCAGACACCTTTTATTGTGCCACATAGTAATTTCAGCAATGTGAACCTGCTATCCACTGCAGCTGTGTGATTTTTGTACTTCTTTGTGGTATCTTTACTGGTACTAGTACTAGTGACCGTTACTGCAGCAGTGCAGTACACTGCCACCCCCCCCCACGGCCCGCCCCAACTGGCAAAGGTATTCTTTTCCAGATTTGAATTTCTGATGGTGAGCACTGGTTAGGTGTTGTGCCTTTGTGTCTTCATCTCTTCAGTGCACAGAGCAATCTTAATCTGTCTGTTCATTTGCATCTCTTTAAGGTCCAATCTCTATCTGTAACTTAAGACACAGTTGTTTCTTTGGCTTCCCTTCAGAGTACTGGACTAGTGTGGTGCATAATTCTGCATGAACATTGTACTCATTAATATGCGTTTTTAATTGAGGACCATCATCACGAGTCACTCGTGATACAAATCACGTTCTTCATCATCACGGTCACAAATGCAGTCACAAATCACGATTCACAATCACGTCACGAATCACAACATTAATCTTTTTACTAGTTACTTGGATGAATTGTAAGCCTGTTTTGTAGTATCTCTCCAGGCTTCACCACCCCACCATTGTACTCATTAATAAGTGTTTTTAAGTCAGGGAGTTTTGTGCTACAGCTCATCAGGGAAATATAGCCATAGGCATTTGCATTCCCAATACAGTTCCATATTGGTTATCTCACACCATTGACACCGAATCACATTCTTCATCATCACAGTCACAAATCATGATTCAAGATCACGTCACAAATCACAACATTAATTTTTTTACCAGTTACTTGGATGTATTGTAAACCTTTTTTGTAGTGTCTCTCCAGGCTTCACCACCCCACCACTGTACTCATTAATAAGAGTTTTTAAATTGGGGAGTTTTATGATACAGGCTCAGCTCATCAGGGAAGTACAGCCATAGGCATTCGCATTCCTTCCGGTACAGCATGTGAGTTACAGTACTGTAAGCAGTGGTGGGCGAAATGGCCCCAATTCATTCCGCGAAGTGATTCACAGAGTAATGCGGAGTCTGCGGAGTACTCCGTAATGTGAAACAGAGTACTTCACTTCATAATGAGGAACATGAAGTCCATTGAAACCAATGACTTTGCGTTATTCGGCCTTCCCCAAACCACTTCTTCACCAATTTTAAGGCGAAGTACATTGAAATCAATGTAATTCGCCTCACTCTGCCTTGTACTTGAGCTCCAAATGAAATTCTGCAGAGATTCACAGGATTGCAGGTCACGTGCACTCTAGATTGTTCTACACAGCCTCAGTTCTGGCCTGGGTAGTGTGTGTGTAGTGGTAGCTGGAGACAGTTTGCTGTCAGAGCTCTGCGATTCAAAACCACTAAAAGCTGTTTAAAATGCCTTTTTATTTATTTATTTTTTTTTGCTCAAAATTTAGTACATCGATTGTAGGAAACCCTTCTGTGCTCATTGTTCGTGTGTGGATTTTGAATGTTAATTTAGAACATTCAGTCTGTGAACTGACAGACACTTGAAGTGTGCTTTGGGGGAGCGACGTATCTGTGGTCTAGGTAGATTAACTGGCAGAAAAAGGCAATCTTTCTGTTTTGGTTATATTTTTCTTGTATAACTGTGTTAATGTACACACAGTAATATTTTCAGTAATTCTTGCCATTTTTTTGTTGATTGTTGTGGTGCAGCAGTGTATAGTTTGTTTAAAACATTTGATTATATTACTAAAGGTTTTCAATTTGCTACGCATTACTTGTAGTGTGTGTGTGAGTGTGTGTGCGATGCATGCCATTAAATCAGACACCTTTTATTGTACCACAAAGTAATTGCAGCAGTGTGAACCTGCTATCCACTGCACCTGCATTAATTTTTTATACTGCTTTGTGGTATCATTACTGGTAGTGGATTGTTACTGCTGTGCAATACTCCCCAACTGGCAAAATGTATTCCTTTCTAGATTTGGATTTGTGACTTGTGAGCACTGGTTAGGTGGTGTTGTGCCTTTTCATATGCATCCCTTGAGTGTGCAGCGCAATCTTAATCTGTCTGTGCGTTTGCAGTGCACCATTAATTCTGGGAGACTTTGCATTTCTTGTTGTGCTCTCATTTCACTTTGTCAGCACTGGGGAGTTTTCTGGACACAAGACAGTAGCACTTTGTGGAAGCACATTAATTTTGGTGACTGAGTGGGTGGGATGCTGCCAGTATTGTTGTCACCCTGCCTTACTTCGCGTTTAAGGCGGAATGACAATGCAAAGTAATAATAACAGGGTGAAGTGAGCCTTTCCTATGGGGCACTCCACATAGCAAAGCACCAACGTGAAGTGGCCACTTCATGTTCACTTTGCAGGCGGATTTTAAATTCGCTGCATCTCTAGTCCAAACCTAGGCCTGTGACCAGTGGTGTCCCACAGGGCTCAGTACTGGAACTTGTGTTGTTCAATGTATTTATTGGCAATATAGCTGAGGGGGTCAAGAGCAAAATCTGTCTTTTCATAGATGATACTAAGCTGTGTAGGAGGGCAGACACAGAGGAAGGGAAGCAGGATCTAAGGGAAGACCTGGCAAAGCAGAAGAAATGATCTGGCATTCAGCAGTTGGGTTTAATGCTAAGAAATGTAAGGTGATACCCCTAGGAGCCGAAAATCCAAGGGCCAGTTGCTAGCCTGGGGGAATTCAGGTGACAGTATCAGAAGAGGAGATGGACCTTGGTGTTATGGTCAAGAGGTGACATGAAACACAAAACACTGTGCTGTAAGGCAGCAGCCAAAGCAAACAGAATGCTGGGTTGCATAGCCAGGAGAATCACCTCCAGGAGGGAGGAGGTTTTTCTGCCACTGTACAGGTCTCTGGTGAGGTGAGACCACACCTGGAGTATTGTGTTCAGTTCTGGTGCTCCTACCTTAGGAAGGATTGCAAACTACTAAAAGTGGTACAGCAAAGAGCAACCAAATTGATCCAGGGCATGGGGACAGAACAGAGGAGAGACTGAGGGTGCTGAACATGTACTCCCTGGAGGACAGGAGAGAGAGAGAGAGAGAGAGAGGGATATGATTAAGACCTTCTAATACCTAAAGGGCACAAACAAGACTAACATAGAGGGCATCTTTAACTTAAGGAGGT
The DNA here is from genome assembly GCA_016271365.2 of Neoceratodus forsteri. Classification (NCBI taxonomy): domain Eukaryota; kingdom Metazoa; phylum Chordata; order Ceratodontiformes; family Ceratodontidae; genus Neoceratodus; species Neoceratodus forsteri. The sequence continues at coordinate 1,177,267,084 of CM057450.1, read as the reverse complement.
AGGGTACAACAATGGATCATAACTTGAAGTTGGTGGAGGGCAGATTCAGGAGGGAAATGAGAAGGCACTTCTTCACAGAAAGGGTGGTGAAGGTATGGAATGGAATGGATTGCCAGAGGAGGTGGTGGCAGCAAGGAAAGTGACCAGTTTCAAGAGGGGTTGGGACAGGTAAAGAAGAAGATTAGGACAACAAGGAACACTGGTGGGATGGGGAACAGTAAGGGGAAGGAGGGGGTGGGAGTGCAGCTCCAGGAGGAGTGGGGAGCAGGCAGCTACTTGGTATAACTAGCTGCACACTTGAGTAGACGTGATAGACCATTATGGTCTGTATCTGCTGGCAATTTCATATGTTCGTTTGTTCATATCCAGTAACAGTGCTGTGTTTCCAAGATTATGCAGTCAGTACTGGTGTCTAGTAGCAGAGATGCTGGACACCCTGCCTCTCCTTTGGGTTTTTCAAAAAGGCTTTTCTGTTCCCTTTGAGTTCTCTTCTTTTGGAGGGGCCAAGGAAGATTCATTGATCGCAAGAAACAGTTTATTTATGGGACTCCGGTGTGGACAAGAGAGTTACCATTTCTCTGATTTTGACAGTCTAACAGACTTCCTCTACAATGCAGGCTGATATTTATTTATTTATTTGCTTTTGTTAACCGGGTAAGCACACTAGACAGCCAAGTGCTTATTTTCAGGTGCGACCCGGGAGAGTTACAGGTGAAAACTTCATACATAAACAGTTGAGGAATCAAGAGAAATACATAGGAAATAAACAGGCATTTCAAGGCTGGCACAAAATTCATACATAGACAGTTGAGGAATCGAGAAAAATACATAGGAAATAAACAGGCATTACAAGGCTAGCTCTAGAGCAAGGTTGGCACAAAATTCATACATGGACAGTTGAGGAGTCGAGAAAAAATACCTAGGAAATAACAGGCATTTCAAGGCTGGCTCTAGGGCAAGGTTGGCACGGTGCAAAACAATAGGATGGGACATACAGGATATAAATTAGGAGGTGAACAGTGGAGTAAACAGAAGCAAAGACAATGATAAGTGCCTGCGGCGGGGGGGGTGCCCTAGGCAGGGGGTCAAGTTCTTGCTTCTTGGCTGGTTACTGGAGAAGAAGTGCAAGTAGCCGCTGAGGCCCCCATCCAACCAGGCTGGAGGAAGGAGAGGTGCAATGGAGTAGGGCTACGAGGAGCAGGGACAGGGGGAGGAAGGTTTCAGGAAGTTCCAGAGGGAGGCTTTAAAGCTTGGATGGGAGGAGGAGGACCGAGTATAAGCTCAGGGAGTGAGTTCCAGAGTTTGTGTGCATATGTGCAGAAGGCCCGATCCCCTACAAGGGTGCGGCTTCTAGGAACCAGGCATTCCTGGTTTGTTCCAGATCTTAGGTGGTAGGATGGGGCACCTGGTTTAAGGGGAAGGGCTAGGGCTGAAGGGGGTGCCAGAGCGGATAATGTTGTCAATGAAGTATCCGAGTACGAAGGAACGGTGCTTCTCCGGGGGAAGCCACTCCAGGCGGCTGTAAAGATCACAACGGTGGATGAGAGGAGGGGGGCGGAAAGCATGAAGCGGCAAACATTGTTGTACGCTGTGTCCCATTTTGAGAGGCTGGATTTGGGAACTGGTGCAAATGTTACAAGTCTGTAGCAGAGTGAGGGGAGGAGGACCCTCCCCTAGCTAGGGCCAAGTGAGCTGCGGGGGTGAGGCAGTTATTGGCTAGATAAGCTAGGCCAAGCTTACAATTAGTGGCCTTGCAAACGTTACGGATGTGTAAGGTGAGGTCCAACTGCAGGTCCAGGGTGACGCCCCGGTACTTGGCGGTGGTTACTGTCTTAAGGGGTGAGCCGTCAGCCCCGAGGATCAGCAGGGGAGCGGGGCAGGATTTTATTTTGTTCAAGGACCCAAACAGCATGGCTTGGGTTTTATTGAGATTGAGGGTGAGCCTGTGGTCCCCCAGCCAAGTTTGGATGCGTTCGAAATCGGTGTTTAGTTGGGAGTTTATTGTGGAGATGTCCCAGGAGTTGGCCAGGAGGACGAGGTTGTCCACATACAGGGTGGTGTGACCATGGGCAGTGACGGATGGTAGGTCATTGATAAATAGTGAGAATAGGGTCGGACCAAGGACGGATCCTTGAGGGACCCCACAGTGGACTGGTAAGAGGTTGGAGAAAGTCCAATTGAAGTTGGTGTATTGCTGTCAGTTGGAGAGGTAGGTTAGGAACCAAGCGTGGGTGGAGGAGGAGAACCCAAGGGATAGGAGCGTGGAGCCAAGAAGGGAGTGATCAACCCTGTCAAAAGCTTTTGGGAGGTCCACGAAAATGGCTCCAGTGAGATTGCCTTGGTCAGCACCTGTCCTGATCAGTGAAGTGACTACAGCAAGGGCGGTGGATGTACTGTGCCCTTTCCTGAAGCCATGCTGAGCAGGAGAGAGGATGTTGTAGTTCTGGATGTATTGGGAGAGCTGGGAGGCAACGGCTTTCTCGAGAAGTTTACTGATGGCGGACAGAATGGCAATGGGTCGGTAGTTGTGAGGATCTTTGGGATTCCCCTGTTTTAAGACAGGAATGACCTTGGCCACTTTCCACAGGTCGGGAATGATCCCAGTGTTAAGGGAGGTGTTGAATAGGTGCGAGATGGGCCTGGCAAGGAGGTGGGCCCCCAGTCTGAGCAGTTTCAGCTCGAGGCTGTCATGACCTGTGCCGCTGTGAGGACAGAGGCCTGAGAGCAGCTTCTGGGTCTCCTTAGGTGAAACTTGTCTCAGTTGGAAGGGGGGCTGGGGATGGAGACTGGGTGAGGGGGTGCCAGGGGGGATAGATGACTGGGAACTGGGGAGGGAAGGGGGGCAGTTCGGAAAACAAGGGGTTGAAGGTGTTTGCAATGGTGTGGGGGTTATTGCAGCTGATAAAATAGGGTTCAGTATTCCACAAAAACCCAGCTGAAGCATGGCAAAAAGAAACATTTTGTAAGGCACTGCAGTCATTCACAAATAAACAGCAAGGTAAAAAATACTAAAATTTGTAACAGCATGAATGAAACTCAGATTAAATCAATAACACCCAACAGATGCAAATATTCAGTGACTGCATGAATCAGTGGTGCATGTAGAATGAGTAAGATGGGGAAAGGGAGGGAGACAGGCACCCCTCGTAACACAAATGAGACACACAAATATCTAGATTACAACAAAATCAATTTTAAAATATGAAATTAATGTTTTTCTCAATAATGTTTTGTGATCTGTGCGAGTATTTTTTTATTTACATTTTTAGATTTAATTCCATTGCCATTAGCAGACTATTTATTGATGGCTCTCAGTTGATGACTCCAATTTGGCAGAAGCGGGAGGGATTAACAAGTACCAAAATAAATACACAAACTTTGAGCATATTATTCATTTAAGCCTGATCGTAACATATCACCGGTCAAATCTGACTACCTCTTATAAAACAATGATATTTTTTGAATGCCTGGAACTATTCGACCTTGAGTTAGGTGAGAACATAAACTGGTATTAAGATGTTAAAATGAAGTAAAAAACATTTCAGAAATGGCATTATGAATCAAAAATATGTCAGATGTTATTGATTTAATCTAAGTTTTGTTCATGCTGTTACAAGTCTGGGTTTGAGGCTCTTACTTCTTTCTCTCCATTTGTATGTATTTTTTACTTTGCAGTTTATTTGTGAATGATAGCAGTGCCTTACAAAAGGTTTCTTTTTGCTGTGCTTCACTAACAGAGCTGTTGTCAACACAGCAGAGTTGTTCGCACTGAGCATGTCCTTGACTGAGGTTTTAAATAAAACCGCAACATGAAAGAAACCTAAACAACTCTTAACATCACTACCTGTGTGACATACTTGCAGTATAGAAATTCATCCAGAGCGGACAGCAGATGTGCTGAGTTTTTCATGTGAAAGTGCTGATGTGTAAGGCAAAATGATCATTTTTATCGAGAATGTAAAGAAAAGTCATCAGTGTGGGGATTTGGCTCAATTTAGAGAAAAAAAATTATCAATGCTGACAATACCTGTTGAACTTGGAGTGAGGTTTGCTCATGAGATTGCTGCGTTTCTGAGCTGTTTCAACTTCAGTAAATGTGGCAGATTTGTTTTTCACAACCACTTTAAGAATGTGTTGTCAGCAGGTTTGGGAGTTGGGTTTATCAGCTGACAAAAATTACCCTCTGTGTGAGACTAGGGAGCAGAGGGGGCAAAAGACACACTGTGTAAGACTCGGATACAGCGGTGAGGAACAAACTTTGTCACAAAAGCAGCAGCAGCTTGACTGTAGATTAAGTAAGCAATAATACCTGACAGGGTGGTATTGGTCATCACTGACCGCCCAGGGAAGTGTAATGAGGCCCAACGCCACAGGCGGAGGGCCTTATAGCCCCTGGGAGGTCCAGTATTGACCAATACCACCCACCCTGGAGGGTATTATTGCACTTAGAAAATGGTGTAACAGTTTAAAAAAATATACTGACACAGATTTTTAACTTTGCAAGCCAATACATTCATTTTAATTTAAGATTACAACTGTGGGACATAAAATAGTCCCTAAAATAGAAACTGCATTGCAATACTAGAGTTAGTGAATTTAAATACTAAATACTACTTTTAAATACTAGAGTTAGTGCACATTATTTGTTGTATGTGATGAAACTAATTGGTGCATTGAAAGTGCAGTTAGATGGAGAAAAGTTTGTTGCAGATGAACTATCTTCAGTACCGGTTTTTGGAGACGGCATGCCTTTGCCATTTTCTTTGCCAGTCATTTTTTCAGTTTCTCCTTGCTTTGCTGTATTAGTCTCTTGGATGTTATGTCCACCTAAGATGGAGCTCCAGTTCTTTCTATCTGTGGTATTGGGAGACCAGTAGCTGGCTAGGCTGCTTTTGGAACGGTGACCAGTAACACTGGTTATTTCTCTGCTGCTGAGTCTTGCATTTGATAAAAGCTGAACGGCAGTGGCTCTAACACTGTGATTGGTATACCTTTTGGTTAGTCCTGCCTTCTTGCTGATTTTAGGCATTAAGTTTCCTAGATAATTTTTCCCCATTGGTGCTTTGGAATACCAAAAGGACAATGTGTCTAGGACTGCTTGACTTTGTCTTAGTGGGTGTAAGTAGAAGGCTGGTGGATTTTCTGGCAGCTTAGATAAATACTTCAGAAAAGACTTAACATGACACATTGGGTTGTCTGGCTCAGAGTACATAAACCCTCTATAACTGTCTTTGTTTTGTTCTAACGGATTTTTATGATTTTTGGTTGGCTCGTTATATTTAAGCCCTACATACTGCAAGCCATTTTCATCTGTGTGCACTGCAAATGAGTCTGGCGTCAGTTCCCTGAGACCTTCACGGCCACGCCTGGCCATGTGGATCTGTATATCAAACCACACTTTGTGCACCAGTCCAGGTGCGGTATCAGGAGATAGGGCTTTTGATGTTCTAAGTGTGTTGAGATCTGTCTCAGTTATTGCTGGGTGGTGGGTTGCTTCATCTCTGTGGGCCTTTCTCATTTTTTTATAACTGATGTGAGAACATTATTGGCGGGCTTGAATCTTTGGTCACCTATTATGTTTATGTTGCGACCTATGGCTGGGCTATTCAGGTGTCTATTTAGACCAGCTCTTAAGGCACAGTAGCCAGATACCGAATAATTTGCCCCTGATGTTGTGCAGACTTCTGCATAAAACTGTCTCAAGGTGCTGCTTATGTGTTCTACTGTATCTGTGTGCCAGTCCAGTTGAATGCATCTAGAATTTGCCCACTGCCTGAGAACATTTCCTGCCCATGCTGTGTTTTTTTTTGTATTTGCCTCTTCATGTTCTTCTTCTATTTTGTCAAGCTCTGTATGTGTCACTGCTTGAAATCTGTTAGAGGTTGTTGGTTTGTCTGCTCTAATTTTCTTGGGTGCAGGTGGTGTTGCACGGTCATCCTCTTGTGAGGGAAACAGATTGCTGATAGTGTCTGCCTCCAGCAGCCTGAAATTAACCTTTAATTAAAAAAAAAAATAGGAGTGTGAGCTTACATTTCTACATATCTGTTGCACTTCTTCTTTTAAGATCTAGGATACTATACACAGGCACATAATGAATTTATATTCAAACATATATTTGAAAGCCACACAAAGATAAAGCAAGATATCTGTCATGACCAAATACCTCATACTGTGGAGAGTATGGTGTGACATACAGATACACAAGCTGGGCATGCTTGGGAGGTCTCAGAGAACTGCTGGCAGAAGTCTGCAACACTGTTGGCTAATGTGACAAGAACAGGTTAGACAGCTACTTGGGCACCCAGCAGCTAGAGGTAGAGAAAACTGGAAGATCAGTAAGCATCCCAGGAATGGTTTTGCAAAGCTTGCTTTGTTGGGGCGGGGGATCATATTGAGACATTCTACTGATTTCACTGGAAAACATTTTCTTTTTTATTGTTTTATATTTTCTACTTATACTTAATGTGACTATCTTGGAAACCGTCATTTATATGCATGGAGATAATGCCATGTACAGGGGCATGTAGGGGTTTAACCCTTGGCTTTGGGTTCAGTTACCACATCTGGCACTTGAGTTGATATCCCAGTACTGACACTGTAGTACAGCATGAGAGCAGTGCTGCACTTCTGAGGTACTGTCTTCAGGATGAGACATTAAAACGAAGTCCCATCTAGCTGAATTGGTGGTAGTTCAGGTGGATGTTAAAGATGCCATGCCACTTATCGAAAAGAGTAGGGGGATTTTCTCGGTGTCCTGGCCAAACTTCCCTCATTCACTAAAAATAACACAAACAGCTTAGTCTGGTTCAAGGTCAGTCGGGATTCATCTGTATCCCCCTCCCCCGGGTCGTGACTGAAAATACCCAGGATTTGTCTACTCCACTTACCCGTCAACCAAAACTACATAAATAAGTAAGTAAATGGCTAATTAGTTTGCCTCAATTTGATTTACAGAACAAGCAGTAGGGCTACTAAATTAACAGGATTTTTTTTAAAACTGGATCTTCATTTTATACCTTGGTAGTATGGCAGTATGCTAGAAACATCACACTTTCAACACTTGTTGGTCATGAGAAATATGGCCAGCCTGTCAGCTGCTCAATTATTTATCATTCATTGCCTGCTGTGCATTTTGTTTTCTGCATTTTTATACTACTACCACATTGGAACGTTTATTTTAGCAGTATGTTTACCTGTACATTGTCTGACATTTTTATGCTTTGCCAAGTTTTCTTTTACTGCTTCGAGAGACAGAGACAGAAAAACACTAAGGGATAAAGTTGGTTGACTGGCCGCTTAAATTTGATATTTTTATTCATGAGCGTGCTGCTCTGCTGTGCTGTCTGAGCTCTTTCTACTTTTTTTTTCCTTACTGTGGATACAACGAGCATGTCCATGATGCAGAGGATCCCCTGCTTTCATTCTTGGGATGATATGGACTGTGGAGTGAAGAAGGGAACATTTTATAGATTGTGGAGAGGTATTTACAGTTGCTGGGTACATGCTTGCTTTTTCCCGCATTTTACGCTGATCGGGTCACTTTTTGATGACATGCTGCAGGAATGCAGGCTGAGGAGCCGTACTATGGGAGCGATTGCTGAGATTTGTAAAAGGGGGGGTTGCTTATGATGTTTTTGCTGTTACAGCATGGCAAACTGTTTCTTTTGAAACACAGTGGAGGAGTCAACCTTTATTTTAGCAGGTCGGAGAATTTTATGTGTGGAGCTACTACCGCAGGGACTCCGCCTGCTACTTTTGGCTGCTTCAGGATATGTGGTGCCAGCTTAGTGCTCTGAACTGAGCCGCCGGCTTTATTGGGGCCGAGATGATGTGGTTCTCCATTTACGCTGTGCAGCTATTTTTTGTTAATACAGCCAATCGCTAGGTTTGTAGATTGTTTTGTTTTCTTTTTAGGGATGTTATATTGCTTTATTCGGTGACTATGACATCGTGATGGATTTGGATGGTGAGGGGGATGGAGGCCGCAAACTCTCCCGGTAAGCAGTGAGAGGAAAACATGGCAGCTTTTTTTATTGCAACATTCTAATTGCTGGATGATCTTGGCTATGCAGTTTGTGGCAAAGCTGGCACTTTTAATTCCCGGGCTCTGTTGCCTGATAGATGCCCAGCTTGTCAGCACTATCAACCAATCAGACCCTGGGGATTTCCTAGCCCATTTTCTAAGTAAGCAATAATACCTGACAGGGTGGGCGGTATTGGTCAATACCGGCCCGCCCAGAGAATGTAATGAGCCCGGCACAGCAGGCGGAGGGCCTTATAGCTCCTGGAAGGTCCGGTATTGGACTAATACCGCCACCCTGAGGGTATTATTGCACTTAGAAAATGGTGTAACAGTTTAAAAAATATACTGACACAGATTTTTAACTTTGCAAGCCAATACATTCATTTTAATTTAAGATTACAACTGTGGGACATAAAATAGTCCCTAAAATAGAAACTGCATTGCAATACTAGAGTTAGTGAATTTAAATACTAAATACTACTTTTAAATACTAGAGTTAGTGCACATTATTTATTGTATGTGATGAAACTAATTGATGCATTGAAATTGCAGTTAGATGGAGAAAAGTTTGTTGCAGATGAACTATCTTCAGTACCGGTTTTTGGAGACGGCATGCCTTTGCCATTTTCTTTGCCAGTCATTTTTTCAGTTTCTCCTTGCTTTGCTGTATTAGTCTCTTGGATGTTATGTCCACCTAAGATGGAGCTCCAGTTCTTTCTATCTGTGGTATTGGGAGACCAGTAGCTGGCTAGGCTGCTTTCGGAACGGTGACCAGTAACACTGGTTATTTCTCTGCTGCTGAGTCCTGCATTTGATAAAAGCTGAACGGCAGTGGCTCTAACGCTGTGATTGGTATACCTTTTGGTTAGTCCTGCCTTCTTGCTGATTTTAGGCATTAAGTTTCCTAGATAATTTTTTCCCCATTGGTGCTTTGGAATACCAAAAGGACAATTTGTCTAGGACTGCTTGACTTTGTCTTAGTGGGTGTAAGTAGAAGGCTGGTGGATTTTCTGGCAGCTTAGATAAATACTTCAGAAAAGACTTAACATGACACATTGGGTTGTCTGGCTCAGAGTACATAAACCCTCTATAACTGTCTTTGTTTACGTTCGCAGATTTTATGATTTTTGGTTGGCTCCGTTATATTTAAGCCCTACATACTGCAAGCCATTTTCATCTGTGTGCACTGCAAATGAGTCTGGCGTCAGTTCCCTGAGACCTTCACGGCCACGCCTGGCCATGTGGATCTGTATATCAAACCACACTTTGTGCACCAGTCCAGGTGCGGTATCAGGAGATAGGGCTTTTGATGTTCTAAGTGTGTTGAGATCTGTCTCAGTTATTGCTGGGTGGTGGGTTGCTTCATCTCTGTGGGCCTTTCTCATTTTTTTTATAACTGATGTGAGAACATTATTGGCGGGCTTGAATCTTTGGTCACCTATTATGTTTATGTTGCGACCTATGGCTGGGCTATTCAGGTGTCTATTTAGACCAGCTCTTAAGGCACAGTAGCCAGATACCGAATAATTTGCCCCTGATGTTGTGCAGACTTCTGCATAAAACTGTCTCAAGGTGCTGCTTATGTGTTCTACTGTATCTGTGTGCCAGTCCAGTTGACTGCATCTAGAATTTGCCCACTGCCTGAGAACATTTACTGCCCATGCTGTGTTTTTTGTATTTGCCTCTTCATGTTCTTCTTCTATTTTGTCAAGCTCTGTATGTGTCACTGCTTGAAATCTGTTAGAGGTTGTTGGTTTGTCTGCTTTAATTTTCTTGGGTGCAGGTGGTGTTGCACGGTCATCCTCTTGTGAGGGAAACAGATTGCTGATAGTGTCTGCCTCCAGCAGCCTGAAATTAACCTTTAATTAAAAAAAAAAAATAGGAGTGTGAGCTTACATTTCTACATATCTGTTGCACTTCTTCTTTTAAGATCTAGGATACTATACACAGGCACATAATGAATTTATATTCAAACATATATTTGAAACCACACAAAGATAAAGCAAGATATCTGTCATGACCAAATACCTCATACTGTGGAAGTATGGTGTGACATACAGATACACAAGCTGGGGCATGCTTGGGAGGTCTCAGAGAACTGCTGGCAGAAGTCTGCAACACTGTTGGCTAATGTGACAAGAACAGGTTAGACAGCTACTTGGGCACCCAGCAGCTAGAGGTAGAGAAACTGGAAGATCAGTAAGCATCCCAGGAATGGTTTCAGCAAAGCTTGCTTTGTTGGGGGCGGGGATCATATTGAGACATTCTACTGATTTCACTGGAAAACATTTTCTTTTTTTATTGTTTTATATTTTCTACTTATACTTAATGTGACTATCTTGGAAACCATCATTTATATGCATGGGAGATAATGCCATGTACAGGGGCATGTAGGGGTTTAACCCTTGGCTGTGGGTTCAGTTACCACATCTGGCACTTGAGTTGATATCCCAGTACTGACACTGTAGTACAGCATGAGAGCGGTGCTGCACTTCTGAGGTACTGTCTTCAGGATGAGACATTAAAACGAAGTCCCATCTAGCTGAATTGGTGGTAGTTCAGGTGGATGTTAAAGATGCCATGCCACTTATCGAAAAGAGTAGGGGGATTTTCTCAGTGTCCTGGCCAAACTTCCCTCATTCACTAAAAATAACACAAACAGCTTAGTCTGGCTCAAGGTCAGTTGGGATTCATCTGTATCCCCCTCCCCCGGGTCGTGACTGAAAATACCCAGGATTTGTCTACTCCACTTACCCGGTCAACCAAAACTACATAAATAAGTAAGTAAATGGCTAATTAGTTTGCCTCAATTTGATTTACAGAACAAGCAGTAGGGCTACTAAATTAACAGGATTTTTTTTTTAAAACTGGATCTTCATTTTTATACCTTGGTAGTATGGCAGTATGCTAGAAACATCACACTTTCAACACTTGTTGGTCATGAGAAATATGGCCAGCCTGTCAGCTGCTCAATTATTTATCATTCATTGCCTGCTGTGCATTTTGTTTTCTGCATTTTTTATACTACTACCACATTGGAACGTTTATTTTAGCAGTATGTTTACCTGTACATTGTCTGACATTTTTTTATGCTTTGCCAAGTTTTCTTTTACTGCTTCGGAGAGACAGAGACAGAAAAAACACTAAGGGATAAAGTTGGTTGACTGGCCGTTTAAATTTGATATTTTTTATTCATGAGCGTGCTTGCGTTCTGCTGTGCTGTCACGAGCTCTCTACTTTTTTTTTCTTACTGTGGATACAACGAGCATGTCCATGATGCAGAGGATCCCCCTGCTTTCATTCTTGGGATGATATGGACTGTGGAGTGAAGAAGGGAACATTTTATAGATTGTGGAGAGGTATTTACAGTTGCTGGGTACATGCTTGCTTTTTCCTGCATTTTACGCTGATCGGGTCACTTTTTGATGACATGCTGCAGGAATGCAGGCTGAGGAGCCGTACTATGGGAGCGATTGCTGAGATTTATAAAAGGGGGGGTTGCTTAAGATGTTTTTGCTGTTACAGCATGGCAAACTGTTTCTTTTGAAACACAGTGGAGGAGTCAACCTTTATTTTAGCAGGTCGGAGAATTTTATGTGTGGAGCTACTACCGCAGGGACTCCGCCTGCTACTTTTGGCTGCTTCAGGATATGTGGTGCCAGCTTAGTGCTCTGAACTGAGCCGCTGGCTTTACTGGGGCCGAGATGATGTGGTTCTCCATTTACGCTGTGCAGCTATTTTTTGTTAATACAGCCAATCGCTAGGTTTGTAGATTGTTTTGTTTTCTTTTTAGGGATGTTATATTGCTTTATTCGGTGACTGTGACATCGTGATGGATTTGGATGGCGAGGGGGATGGAGGCTGCAAACTCTCCCGGTAAGCAGTGAGAGGAAAACATGGCAGCTTTTTTTATTGCAACATTCTAATTGCTGGATGATCTTGGCTATGCAGTTTGTGGCAAAGCTGGCACTTTTAATTCCCGGGCTCTGTTGCCTGATAGATGCCCAGCTTGTCAGCACTATCAACCAATCAGACCCTGGGGATTTCCTAGCCCATTTTCTAATCATGCATCCACAGTACTCCAGACCCGGAAGTGAACTGTGAGTGCAGAGCTAGAAAATAGTGTATGGGGAGGAGGGAGATGAACAGCACTGTAGTTACTGGCCAGGATCACATGTACTTTGATTTCACTGTGGAAGGATACAGTCTAGGTATCCAGTGATGTGCTTTCAGATCCCCTTATTCTGTTATGTAATAGCAATACATTAGCATGGCTCAACCCATGCAACTGTGAAAATGGAATGCATGCTTTTCTTCTGCATTCTTGATTGTGAACTCCATTAAAACAAGCATTGCAACCCCTGTTGGTCCCACTTTGGTTAAAAGTCTGAAATCCTCATTTGCACTCTACAGAATTGTTTTACTCATTGAAGCAGAAGCAGGTGAAGCATTAATGTTAACCCTTTCATTACCTCTGTTAAGATTAATGTTCTGCTGCTTTGATAATATCCTGAAATCTCTGAGAACACTTACTGATACCTGAACTAATTTAACACACAATGAATTGAGATCATGGATCAGATTATCAGTCAAAGTAGTAGGTAAACAGCCAGCTCAGTGGTGCTGAGGGTTGAGGCACTGGACGCCACACCTCATGTTACACCAGTGACCCAGGTTCAGGAACAACCTTGGGTCATCCGAATGCTGGCATGGAGGGGGAGGGAGGAGCAGGCTCCAGCATGCCAATGGGCTGCTCTCCTCTCCTCTCCTGAGGGTGGTGAGGGTGGGTTGGCACCCCCTTTCTGCTCCCACTGGGTGGAGGTCTGGTGGGTAGCATAGAAGAAGGGTGGTGGCAAACAGCTATGGGAAGTGGAAGGGGCTGAACTGGTGCCACGGTGTGTGTAGCATGCCTCCACAAGCTTGCACGGCCATGTGCTGGGGCCTCGGGGGGGGATCAGGGGAGAAAACCTGTAAAATGCCTTTGTGTCCCCGTCACCAGTTGGCAAGAGGAGGCGACAGAGACCAAACAGCTACATGAAAAAAAAAAGTAGTAGGCAAACCAAGAATATGTATGTTGAGCTCATGGGAAATGTTCTCTAACCTCTACATTTTTCTATGAAGAATAATGCTGTCACACACAAAGTTCTCTTTATTAGCCTTTTGAGATGCTATTTCTGTTTTTCTAACTTATACATCCTTTTTAGTGTCAGAAATTCTTCTTACATTAAGTTTAACCATACTCACGTATGCTTACTGTGGTATCTGTGTTATGGCATCAACTTTCACATTAGGTTTAGACAAGGAGTTCTCTGATGCTTGTTCGGTATCTTGAGGTAGTTTCTGTATTGAACCCTGCATACTGTTTCTACAGATGGTTCAGCTTTGCCTGGTTTGCATTCATGTGGCACATGCCAGGTGGGTAGAGAGACTTATTGGAGTCAGAATCTGAGCCTTTTTTCTCTGATTCACGTGGGCCCTGTGGTGTCCTTTTCTGCTGAACCATTGTTTGTCTTATGCCTGACATTGTACTCTCCTGGGTCATACCTGAAAATGTGCATTCAGTTTTCTAGTACGCTTAACTGGTAAACAAAAATCAAATAAAAAAAAAATCAATCAATAAGACAAACTTGTTTAAGATCCTGAGCCATAAAGCTTCATCTTTCAGTTTATTTTTCTCCTATTTAAGCAGTTTTTACTACCAGTCCATTCTTGTAGTTTTAGAAACATAGACTTTGTCAGCAGAAAAGGACTTCTTGGCCCACCCAGTCTGCCCAAATCTTGGAGCTTGATTTGGAGTAAGTTTACTTGGAACTATGGGTACTTAAGACAAACATTGAAACATACTGTAGAACAGTTCAGTAGAAAAAGACCTCCTAGACCATCCTGTCTGCCCAGCCCTATTTAAATAATGTTGAATGAGAGAACTCTAGTGGATCTTCACTCTCCCTCTCTCTCCTCCATTTCTGGTGCAGTCTTTACCAAGCCCTTATATCAGTTCCACCCTTGTTTGAATCCCCCACACACTGATTTCACACAGACAACCTTCTATGGCAATTGTTTTAACCCTCTACCACCCTTTCCATGAAAAGTACATCCTGACATATCTCTTAAATTTCCCCCCACACCAGCTTCATGAAGGTGATTGTAGTGTTTGTGTTTCCACTCAGTCTGAACATTTCCTGCTAGCCACTTTTCTTACCCTGTGGTGATATTTGTAAGTTTAAATTAGGACTCCCCTGCAGGGGACATTCCTCAGGGACACAGTTCCAAACTGATACCATGAATCAACAAAATTAGAATGGTGCATACAAGTAAGGTTTGCCAAACCTGAAGTGAAAACAGTTCCACAAGTTTGTAGCACTCAAAAGGATTGGATGTCCACACCAGTGAAAATACAAATAATAGCAGAAATCTGCCCACCAGTGTGTAAAATTGACCCACTGGCCACTCAAGCCCCAGTGCTTCGGGTCCAAACTAACCTTTCATCAGGGGGCATGGGCAGGTGGGAGCTACTGTAGCCATTTTATACACATTCAGTAATTAATAACAGGTGAAGACAATATGTTTCAAGATAAAGTGCCCAATTTCAAAATAAGTACATATGAAAATCAATTCAATAAACAACAAATAAATATATGGATAGCAGATCTGCAGGCTCGCAATCAAGTAATTTCACAATTGATTTATAGATTCTCTATAAAATATCTAAATCAGTATCAGAGAAGATGTACTTCAAAGCTCACAATGTATTTATATCACAGCATCGTGCTTAAAGTAAATAAGGGTTAAGGAGTACTCGTTATTCCAGTGAATGCTGAGAGATTGTAAAGGGGGGAGAAGAAATGAATGAAAAGAAAAAACTGAAAAGAAAAAAATTAGAGGGAAGAAAAAAATTAAAGAAATAAAAAGAATGAGAAAGATAAATTAAAAGGAAGGGGGAAGGAGTTAAGAAGGCAGAAGGATACAGGGAAAAAAGTGAGGTGCTGTAGTGATTTCCATCCAGGCACATTAATACTCACAGCCATCAGAGACTCTGGAGGGTACCAGGGAAAAGACAGGCACACATCTTAATTAGGGCCTATAGAGTGGGAAATTACAGTAAATGATTATTGGAAGTTCATAATCTGGTTTCATGTAAATCAGCAATAATGAATACATATCTTCTCAATGTTTTTTCAATTTTTTACTAATACTAAGCCAAGTGTAGCCATCCTTCCAAACCTTCTTAATACACCACTTGTATGTCTGAGATATGAAGGGAGTTTGACTATTTGTAATAAAGTATTTGGATTCAAATTCATCTTCATTGGTGTGGACCTCCAATCCTTTTGAGTGCTATGACATTCCTCAGGGAACTAGTCAGTGAGCCCTCTAGAAATGGGATAATACTGAATCTGGTGTTTATGAACAGGGACAGTATTGTGGATGTCAAGATGGGAAGCCATCTGGGGACCAGTGATCAACATACAGTGTGGTTCAACACAAGAACAGCTGCGGAATCCAATAGTACAAGTTCTGGACTTCAGAACAGCTGATTTTATAAAGATGGGTGAATGCCTCAGGAGTGATCTAGCAGGGGGAGAGTGCCTGAGGGGGGAGTGAAGGAAAAGTGGAACACAATAAAAGAAAGCTTAGTGAAGGTAACGAACCTCTGAGTCAAGCAAGTAAGCAAAAGTAAAAGAAAGAGGAGACCACTACGGTTCTCAAAAGAGGCAGCAGAAAAGGTAAAGTCTAAAAAAAAATAGCATTCAGAAGGTACAAGGAGACCCAGAGATAGGAGGGTAGGGAAGTGAATCTGGGGAAATGGAGGGTGGCAGAAAAAGCAATAAGTAGTGCAAAGGTGCAAACTGAGGAAAGAATAGCTAGAAAAGGAGACAAGACATTTTTAGGTATGTTAGCAAGAAAAGGAAGACAAAGGGAAAGAGTATACGGTTAAAGAGGGAGGAGGGCTGACCGTATGGAGACAGATCAAGAGAAGGCATAACATCTTGAACAAATACTTCTACTCAGTATTCACAGTAGAGTGGGAGGGGTCATGAAAAGGCACCAGGAGCTTTGATGGGAGGGAAATGAACGCTAGTCCATTGGAAAGTCTAGAAAGCACTCACTAACCTGAAAGTGGACAAAGTTATGGGACCAGGTGGGATACATTTAAGGGTGCTAAGGAGCTCAGTGAGATACTGGCTGCACCTCCGATGGGCCTGTTTAACAGATCACTGGAGACTGGCATGGTTTCAGGGGGCTGGAGAAGGGCAGATCTAGTCCCACTTCACAAAAGTGGTAGCAGGGAAGAGGTGGGGGCTGGTAAGCCTGACATTGGTGGTGGGTAAGTTAATGAAAACACTACTAAAAGAAATGATTGTGGAATATCTTGCATCTAGTGGATTACAGGATCCAAGGCAGCATGGATTCACAGGGGGAAGGTTGTGCCAACAAATCTGATAATTTCTTTGACTGGATGATCAAGGAGTTGGATCAGAGAGGAGCGGAGGACGTGGCCTACCTGGATTTTAGCAAGTCTTTCAACACCATCTACACAGGAGCAAGTTGGGGAACTTGGGGTGGGTAATAAGGTGGTAACTTGGGTAAAAAAGTGGTTACAGGATAGGAAGCAGAGGGTGGTGGTAAATAGAGTTTACTCCAGGGAAGGAAGGGTGACCAGCAGGGTACCTCAGGGATCACTGCTTGGACTAGTCCTCTTCAATGTCTTTATAAGTGACATAGTGGAGGAACTGGAAGGAAAGGTCTGCCTCTTTGTGGATGACACCAAGATCTGCAACAGAGTGGACACTCTAGGGTGTGTATAGAAAGGATGGTTATGGATCTGAAAAGACTGAAGGAGTGGTCAAGGGTATGATAGCTGGGTTTTATTGTAAAAAAGTGCAAAATAATGCACTTGGGACATAGAAACCTGGGAGTGGAGTACAAAATGGATGGAGTGATACTGACAAAGACTAAGCTGGAAAGAGACCTAGGGGTAATCATATCAGATGAGCTAAAAGAGGCCTGGCAGCTTGACAAGGCATTTTGATGGCAAGTGAAATGCTAGGGTGCATAGGAAGGAATATTGTCAGCAGGAAGAGGGAGCTGGTGCTGCCCCTACATAGATCATTGGGAGGACCTCGCCTTGAGTACTGCGTCCAGTTCTGGAGACCACATCTCAGGAAGGATATGGAGAGAGTGGAGGTGGTCCAGAGGTGGGCTACCAAAATGATGTAGGGTCTGCATCAAAAGCCCTATGAGGAGAAGCTTAAGAATCTAAATATGTACACAGTGAAAGAGAAGAGGGATGGGGGAATATGATAGAGAATTTTAAATACCTCACTGGGGTTAATAATGTTCAGGATGGAGTAATTTTCAGAGAAAATGTGCTCTAAACAAGGGGGCATGTTGTGAAGCTGGAGGGGGTAAATTCAGGAGGGATGTGAGGAAGTACTTCTTCACAGAAAGGATGGTGGGTGCCTGGAACAGTTTTTGAGTGGAGACAGTAGGTGCGAAGACAATGGTGGGGCTCAAAAATGCTTGGGACAGGCACAAGGGAATCTTAAGGGTAAGTAATGGAGGGAAAGAGATGGCACCATAGATCAGCAGCAGATCTGCAGGAAAATACGAAGGTAAAAAAAAAATGAGCAGACTGGGTGGGCCAAGCAGCTCTTATCTGACGTTAGATTCTGTGTTTCTGTGTGTCTCTCCTTTCTCACCTCAAGCATGTGAATGCTCAGATATCTGAACCTCTCTTCATACTTAGTTACTTTGCTGTCCCTAGATTATCTTGGTTACCCTCCTCTGAACTGCCTCTACTCTGTCCCTATCATCCAAATTCAGACTCCAAAATGACACACAGCACTCCAGGTGAGGATAAACCAGTGACCTATACAGAGATAGCAGTAACTCCCTTCTCCCACCACAGATCCCCCTCCATATGTGTCAGTGGCTCAGTAGGTAGCACACTCACCTCTGAGGCCGGGAGATCAGAGGGCTGTGGGTTCAGTTCCCACATCTGGCACTTGGGTTAATATCCCAGTACTGACACTGTGGTGCAGCATGAGAGGGGTGCTGCACTTCTGAGGTGCCGTCTTTTGGATGAGACGTTAAAACAGAGGTCCCATCTGCCTGGATTAGTGGTAGTTCAGGTGGATGTTAAAGATCCCATGGCACTTATCAAAAAGAGCAGGGGAATTTCCCCGGTGTTCTGGCCAAATTTCCCTCATTCACTAAAAATATCACCAACAGCTTAATCTGTTTCAAGGTCAGTTGGCGTTCATCTGTATCCCCTTCCCCCGGGTCATGCCTGAAAATAGGCAGGATTTGTCTAGTGCACTTACCCAGTCAACAAAAACTAAATAAATAAAAAATAAATAAATAAATATGCACTCCAACATCCTATATGCCCTACCCACTGCCCTAGTGCATTGTGCTGATCTCTTCATACTGCCTGAATTTATTACTCCCAAGTCCCTTTCCTTAATAATGATTTCCACTACTAACTCTCCATTCTGTATTCAGCGTTGGGAATCTTTGCCTGTATAAGTTCTTCAGCTTGCAATTTTTGGCATTAAATTTTAACTGCCATACAACTACCTCTCCAGACTACCCAGATTCTCCCAGGGCAGTGACCAGTGGAGTGCAAGAGCTGTGATTACAGTAGGGCCCACGCTGTTATGGGGCCCACTGCCTCAGAGGTCAGCATTAAGAAAACCTTTTCTCACAGACAAACTTGCAAGTTTCACTTTGGAAATTGCTTTTCCATTTGAAATTGGGTTTGTCAGCAGTGGTGTCAGAAGATTCCGACTCCAGTTTCACATGGTTAGGGGTACAGAACAAAGAAGCAATACTGCCCATTACTCAAAACATCTAATATTGGTGCTGATGTCCCAAGGAGGAGCAGGAACAAATTGCATTGTTCATTTCTTTGATCATGGTGCCAGCAATAGGGAAGGGGGAGCAGCATGGACAAACTATGTATGTTCAGCAGGACTGATACAAAAAATCTCACGCTATAAAAATGTCATATGTGCTAATGGTTATTTTATATTTATTGGTGGGGAGATGGGCCCCACAAAATATTTTGCAAGGGGGCACTTACAGTTGTTGGCACAACCCTGAATCCTCCTTCATAATTTTGACACCCTCAGCACTATCCAGGTGGCCACAGATCTTAGTATCATCTGTGAAAAGGCATACAGTATCTTGCATTGAGTCCCTACCCCTACTGTATGTCTCACATAAAGATCTTGAAAAGGACCAGCCCCAAGACTGATCCCATTTGCCATCCCCTGACCCTAAAAAACTCCCCATTTATTACCACCCTCTGTGTCCTGTCACTTAATCAACTTCCCACCAACCTATTAATTTTGTTCCCTACCCCCAAGGTCCTGCATCTTCTTAACCAATCATCCAACTATGATAGAATTAAAGTCTTTGAAGTCAAGGTACAGTATGTCCACCACCTGTTCCTTGTCCACTGCCTTTGTCACCCAGTTGAAGAAATTGATCAGGTTTGCCTGACATGACCCCCCCCCCCCATGAATCCATGCATTCTTTTGTCCAGTCATCCATTTGCCTCCAGGAAACTTAACAGATATTAGGCTGACAGGTCTGTAGCTCCCCAGATCATCCCTGCTCCCACTATCCCCATCTTCACTGAGCTGTTGAATAGCTCAGCTAGCAGTTCAGCTATGACCTTCCCCGTCTCCTTAAGCACATGAGAATGAAGCACATCTGGGCCAAGGGACTTATCCACTTTAAGTGTGCTTAAGGCCTCCAGTACCGTTTTAACTAGAATGGATCCCCAGCCCTAATGGCACAGTCAGCCATTAGCTCCTTGTCCTCCACTGTGAACACCTTGCAAAAATATTTGTTCAGGATATCTGCCTACCCTTGATCGTTCTCTTGCCACTCCTCTCCCTGCTTCAGCTTCACTATTCTGTCCCTTATATTCCTTTTTTTCTGTATCCAGAAGCAAATGATTTGATACCTTTTAATGGACCAACATAGATGTAACAACAAGAACAAAGTTATCTAGCTTTCAGAACAACAAGTCCTTCGTCAGAAGCATAATGACAGTTGTTTAGAAAAAACAATACTTTTAACAACCAGATCATGCAGAAAAAAACAGAAAAAATCCCCACTGGTTTAAAATACTCATTTAAAAAAAACAGAAGATGATGTCAGAGAAGCTTAACAGTACCATGTCACCTTCAGCTGGGAAAGTCTCAGGGTCAAAGGTGCTTAGTGCAGAAGACACAGAAAGAGCTGCACTGCATATAAATTAAATTGACATACAAGATAACTACTTCAGCAGATGGCTCTTAAATCAAATTATGAGTGTCACAATGTGTATAAGAATGCAATTACTGAAAAACAACCCGCACCTGGATTAAAGACATACTAAAATTGTCTTAGGACTACAAGAAGCATCTATGTATATATAACAGACAGTAACCAGTAAAGCTTTCTTAAAAAGATCAGTAGTTACACACTGTAGTATGTGTAAAACTTAGCTGGACCTATTAACCAGCTATACTCTCCAGCTAGATATTATGCCCCATAAACTTCAGAAGCCTATAGCGTAGTAACAGGACTTTATAAATGATAATATAAATATTTTTTTTCTGTATTTAATAAAAGAAGGTCTTGTCTCCCTTTTTTGTAACCTATACTATTCTCAGTTCTATGTCAGCCTTCACCTTTCTTACTATCCTATTGACCTCATTCTTCTTGCTATGAATCTTCACTCTGCCCTCTTCTGCTTGGCTGGTTCTGTATTTTTTAAACATTTGTTTAAGTCCTGATGGCCCTGCCACTTTTCTTGTGAGCCATATGTTTTTATTACCCCTTTCTTTTTACTGAGTAACCATTTTTTATCAATTCCCAATTAGCTTCCACCCTCTCTGTCACACTCTAGTTTCCCCTGCAGTAGCTCCCTCATTCCTCTGAAATCAGCCTTCCTGAAGTCCAGGTGCTGGATTTTGAAAATGTGGTGCAGGGCTTGCATTTTATGCCACTTAGGTTTTGTCAGTGCATCAAATCCCCTTGCCACAACTGCACCCAGTTTTACAATCTCCAGTGCAGTTGCGACAGTTTCTATGATGTGCAGCAGCTGGCACCAAATATCTGGTGCAAGCTCTGTAAAAAAGGTTCTCAGGATTGCTGCAAGCTAGATCAAAAGTTGGTCTAACTTAGGCAATTCGCCTAAGATAGAAATCCCAGTCGGCGGCCAGAGAATGCACTTAAGCCCCATCTTGTGTCTTGTGCTGGCAGAGAGCATGTGGCATTCTCAGAGGTTTGAAAATCAGCCCCAAGACTTTAGTCTGGGACTGATTTCTCTCTCTGCCTCATGTTTCATGCTCCACCCAACTGTCGAATGGTTCCCAGTGGGTCCAGCACCATCATTTTCACCACAGTGTCCCTATTGATAAGTACTAATCTATGATGGTGGCCTCCATAATAGTTTTCCTCTACTCTCTGTATTAGGAATGCATTCAGAAAACATCTAACAACCATTGGCTGCTTGCACTTGCTGCTACTGGGATCCTCCAGTCCACATTTGGTATGTTGATGTCCCCCAGTAGCAACACATCCACTAGCCTTGCTGCCCTTTTACATTCCTTCCTTATTCCCTCCTTTTGAGATGTTGATCTATATGTCACCTCAGTTCTGCTGTTTCTTCCCTTCTTTGTTACTAGCTGCACCTATCTTGTTTATGTTTGCTTGCTGTGCCCCATATCCTCAATCTCTTAAGTTTTTATAGTGTCCTATTTATATAGTATAGTTCCACCCCTCTCTTTCCCTCCTGAATACAGTATACCCTGGCATGGTCATGTCCTACTTGTGGTACTGGGTAATCCATGTTTTCATGATTGCTACCAGGCACAGGCTTGCCCCAGCCACCATTGCCTCCAGATCATTGATCCTGATTACCAAGCTCCTGGCATTCATGCACATAGCCCTCCAGATCTTTCCCTTGACCTTCTATTCAGCCTTGCCCCTGTGTCCCTTCTCTCGCCTCCTATCTTGCTCTCTGTGGCTCTCTTCTGTAACTTTTCTCAGCTTTCCCCTATTTCCTCCTCCTTCCCCTTTGCTTTCTGTTTCTCCTATCTTTGCTTTCTAGCACTGATGGAAGGTCATCTTGACCTATCTTTCTGTTGAGTACATACACTATCCTCTCCCAATCTGATCCCCCCTTAGGGCTGTGCGATGACTGTCAGGGTCTGCCTGCAAAATATTTTCTGGGGCCCTACCTCCCAGCCAATAAGCATAACAGAACCATTAGTGCATATAACATATTTATAGCATGGGTTCTTTTGTATCAGTCCTGCTGAGAATCCATGTTTTGTCCATGCCACCCCCCTTGCTGGGACCATGATCAAGGAATAGAACAATATAATTTGTCACTGCTCCTCCTGGGTAGGCTAGTATCAAGATCAGATGTTTTGAATATTGGACCCTATTGCTTCTTTGTTCTGTACTCTTTTTCACCCCATGCAAATGGAACTTGAATCTGTAGCACTGATCCCACTGCTCCCTGCCCCAGTTTCAAATGGATAAGCAATGCACAAAAAGAAAGTCACAGGTCTCTCTGTGACAATAAAAGGTTTTCCTAATACTGCTATCAATGGCAGTGGGCCTCTGACAGTGTGGGCCCTATTGCAAGCGCATCTCTTGCACCCCCCTGGTCATGGCCCTGACCGTCCTCTACTAGTTTAAAGGGCCTTCAATGTGCTTTTAAATCTATGCCCTAGCCTCCTGGTGCCTTTCTCAGAGGGGTAAAGGCCATCCCTTATGAATAGCCTCCTATTCCTACAAGAGTGGCCTCACTCCCCAAGATACCCAATCCCTCCTCTCTGCACCACTTCTTAAGCCATGTGTTAAAGCAAATGATCAGCACACTTCCTCTCTCTCCCCCCTGCCCGAAACTGGCAGGACCCCTGAAAAGATTATACAAACATACAAACATATGAATCTGCCAGCAGAAACAGACAACCTGGTCTATCAACGTCTGCCCGAGTGTGCAGCTGCCCCAACCTCCTTCCCATCTGTCATTCCCATGACAGCCTCAGCCCCCACTATCCAGACCCCCCCTTGTGCTCTGCCCCACACCCTCTTAAAACTTCCTGCTGTCTTACCACCCCCCTCTGGTAGAGCCTTCCATTTAGACACCACCCTCTCTGTGAAGTAGTGCCTCCTCATCTCTCTCACTCTCTCCTAAATCATCTGCCCTCCGGTCTTAGTCCATGCCCCCTTGTGTCCTTCAGTTTAAACACCCCTTCAGTGCTAGCTTTGTTTATCCCCCTGAAACACTTGAGCATTTCAATCATATCCCCCCATCCCTCCTCTCCTTCAGCATGTACATATTCAGTCTGTCCTTGTAGGCCTTGCCCTCCATCCCCTGTAGCATTTTTGTTGCCCTCCGTTGCACACCTTCCAGTAAATTAACATCCCTCTTCAGATACGGCTGCCAGTACTGCACACAGTACTCCCAAGTGTGGCCTGACCAAAGATCTGTAGAGGGGCAGGATCACCTCCCTATGCCTGGACAAGAAACCCCTTGCGATAAAGCCCAGCATCCTGTTCGTCTTAGCTGTTGCTTTCCTGCATTGGGCAGAGTTGTTCATGGTCACTGTTACCAACACCCCAGGTCCTTCTCTTCCACAATGATCCCCAGCCTCACTCCTCCCAGCCAATAGTCCCTCCTTGGGTTCTTTCGCCCGAAGTGCATAACCTTGTACTTTTTCGCATTGAATCGCAGCTGCCACTTATCCAACCATACCTCCAGTTTAGTTAGATCCCCTTGTAGTTGTTTCCACCCATCCTCTTTGTCCACCACTGTCCCCATGTTGGTATCATCTACGAACAGACTAACCCTGCTCCCAACTCCATGTGCAATATCGGAGATAAAGAGCCCAAACAGGCCAGGCCCAGCACCAAGCCCTGCGTCACACCACTTATAACTGGTGTAGGTGTCAAGAGCCCCCCCACTACCACCCATTGCAGCCTCCCCTTGCAGCCAGTTCCTTATCCAGTTTGTCAGCTTCATCCCAACCCCCACAGCAGTCAGCTTCCCCCTCCCAGCCTCCCATGAGGCATTGAATCGAAGGCCTTGCTGAAGTCCAAGTACAGGACATCTACAGAATGACCCATATCCAGCTCTTTTTTTACCCAGTCATAATATTCTATTAGATTTGTCTGACAAGACCTCTCCAAGATGAACCCATGCTGCCACCCATCCTGGAGGTCATTACTGTCAAGGAACGACACCAGCCTGTCCTTCAGTATCATTTCCATAAGTTTACCCACTATAGAAATGAGACTGACAAGCCGAAAATTTCCTGGCTTGTCCCTAGGGCCACTCTTGTGTATGGGCACCATATGGGCCACCCTCCAGTCCTGAGGCATCCATCCTGTGTCCAGGAAGGCACTGAACAGGTCCAACAGTGGCTTGGCCATCATCTCTGCAATCTCCCTCAGCACCCTGGGGTGGATGCCATCAGGACCTGGTGCCTTGTCCAACCTTAATGCCCTCAGACCCTCTAGTACTCTACTCCCCTCAATTATTCCATTCATCATCTCCTCCCCCCACCCTCCCAGTCCATGGTGGTACTGACCATCCTGTTCCTCGTGAAATGGAGCAAAATATTCATTTAGTACTTCTCATTTTTCCATTTTCCACCCACCCTCCCCACCCCTATCTCTCACTGTATGGTCCTGCACTTCCTCTTTCCTGACATATCTAAAAGTCCTTCTCCCTCCCTTGATGCCTTGTACTAACCTTGGCTCCCTTGATGCTGCTTGACTATTCTCACTCACTTGTCACCTCCTTGACCAACTCACATAAGCCTCCTGTCCTCTTCCTTTCCCATTCTCCTGAACTTGGTGCAGCTCTTTGCCCTCACCCTGTCCAACACTTCTCTGTTCAGCCAGCATGGTTTCCTGGCTCTGCACTTCTTGCTTCTAGTCCTGATGCAAGCTTCTGTAGCCTCTGTTAGCCCAGTTTTAATAAATAGGCTGCTGCCTATTTAAGCATCCCCTAGCATCTAAACGTTATGTGTAACCTCCTCCTAGGGTTGGCAAGTCAGGTCATTGATCCCCAGGTACACAGTGATGTCAAGGTCACTCCCCGTTCCCATGACCCTGAAATCTGAACTCTGTAAGTCCATCTCTCCACCAGTCCACTGCCTGTGTCAAATGTAACACTAGCATCTGGCGTACCACTTAACTGCCTCCTTGCTGTGACCGGGTAGTACCTACACCCCATCACCCCCACCCCTTCCCCCTCCCTACCAACTCCTCCCCACTTGCCCTCTGTCCAGTACACCCTCACTACCTCCTCCACCTGCCCTCTGTCCAGTACACCCTCACTACCTCTCCACCTGCCCTCTGTCCAGTACACCCTCACTACCTCCTTCCACCTGCCCTCTGTCCAGTGCACCCTCACTCCTCCTCTCCACCTGCCCTCTGTCCAGTACACCCTCACACCTCCTCTCCACCTGCCCTCTGTCCAGTACACCCTCAATACCTCCTCTCCACCTGCCCTCTGTCCAGTACACCCTCACTACCTCCTCTCCACCTGCCCTCTGTCCAGTATACCCTCACTACTCCTTCCACCTGCCCCTGTCCAGTACACCCTCACTACCTCCTCTCCACCTGCCCTCTGTCCAGTGCACCCTCACTACCTCCTCTCCACCTGCCCTCTGTCCAGTAGCACCCTCACTCACCTCCTCTCCACCTGCCCTCTGTCCAGTACACCTCACTACCTCTCTCCACCTGCCCTCTGTCCAGTACACCTCACTACCTCCTCTTCCACCTGCCCTCTGTCCAGTACACCCCTCACTACCTCCTCTCCACCTGCCCACTGTCCAGTACACCCCACTACCTCCTCTCCGCCTGCCCTCTGTCCAGTACACCCCCACTACCTCCTCTCCACCTGCCCTCTGTCCAGTACACCCTCACTACCTCCTCTCCACCTGCCCTCTGTCCAGGTACACCCCACACTACCTCCTCTCCACCTGCCCTCTGTCCAGTACACCCTCACTACCTCCTCCACCTGCCCTCTGTCCAGTACACCCTCACTCCCCTCTCCACCTGCCCTCTGTCCAGTACACCCTCACCACCTCCTCTCCACCTGCCCTCTGTCCAGTACACCCTCACTACCTCCCTCCACCTGCCTCTGTCCAGTACACCCTCACTCACCTCCTCTCCACCTGCCCTCTGTCCAGTACACCTCACTACCTCCTCTCCACCTGCCCTCTGTCCAGTACACCTCTCACCACCTCTCCACCTGCCCTCTGTCCAGTACACCCTCACTCACCTCCTCTCCACCTGCCTCTGTCCAGTACACCCTCACTACCTCCTCTCCACCTGCCCCTCTGTCCAGTACACCTCACTCATCCTCTCCACCTGCCCTCTGTCCAGTACACCCTCACCACTTCCTCTCCACCTGCCCTCTGTCCAGTACACCCCTCACTACCCTCTCCACCTGCCCTCTGTCCAGTACACCCCCACCTCCCTCTCCACCTGCCCTCTGTCCAGTACACCACTACCTCCTCTCCACCTGCCCTCTGTCCAGTACACCCTCACTACCTCCCTCCACCTGCCCTCTGTCCAGTACACCCACACTACCTCCTCCACCTGCCCTCTGTCCAGTACACCCCACACCTCCTCTCCACCTGCCCTCTGTCCAGTCACACCTCACTACCTCCTCTCCACCTGCCCTCTGTCCAGTCACACTCACTCCTCACCTCCTCCACCTGCCCTCTGTCCAGTACACCTCACTACCTCCTCTCCACCTGCCTCTGTCCAGTACACCTCACTACCTCCCTCTCCACCTGCCTCTGTCCAGTACACCCTCACTCACCTCCTCTCCACCTGCCCTCTGTCCAGTACACCCTCACTACCTCCTCCACCTGCCCTCTGTCCAGTACACCCTCACTACCTCCTCTCCACCTGCCCTCTGTCCAGTACACCTCACTACCTCCTCTCCACCTGCCCTCTGTCCAGTACACCACTCACCTCCTCTCTCCACCTGCCCTCTGTCCAGTACACCTCACCACCTCCTCCACCTGCCCTCTGTCCAGTACACCCTCACCACCTCCTCTCCACCTGCCTCCTCTGTCCAGTACACCTCACTACCTCCTCCACCTGCCCTCTGTCCAGTACACCCTCACTACCTCCTCTCCACCTGCCCTCTGTCCAGTACACACTCTCACCACCTCCTCTCCACCTGCCCTCTGTCCAGTACACCCCTCACTACCTCCTCCACCTGCCTCTGTCCAGTACACCCACACCACCTCCTCTCCACTGCCCTCTGTCCAGTCCTCACTGCCTCCTCTCCACTCGGCCCTCTGTCCAGTACACCCTCACTACCTCCTCTCCACCGCCCTCTGTCCAGTACACCTCACTACCTCTCTCCACCTGCCCTCTGTCCAGTACACCCTCCACTACCTTCCACCTGCCCTCTGTCCAGTACACCCTCACTACCTCCTTCCACCTGCCCTCTGTCCAGTACACCTCACTCACCTCCCTTCCACCTGCCCTCTGTCCAGTACACCCACACCCTCCTCTCCACCTGCCCCTCTGTCCAGTACACCCTCACTACCTCCTCTCCACCTGCCCTCTGTCCAGTACACCTCACTACCTCCTCTCCACCTGCCCTCTGTCCAGTACACCCTCACTACCTCCCTCCACCTGCCCTCTGTCCAGTGCACCCACACTACCTCCTCTCCACCTGCCCTCTGTCCAGTACACCCTACACTACCTCCTTCCACCTGCCCTCTGTCCAGTACACCCTCACTCACCTCTCTCCACCTGCCCTCTGTCCAGTACACCCTCACTGCCTCCTCTCCACCTGCCCTCTGTCCAGTCACACCTCACTCACCTCCTCTCCACCTGCCCTCTGTCCAGTACACCTCACTCACCTCCTCCACCTGCCCTCTGTCCAGTACACCCACACTCACCTCCTCTCCACCTGCCCTCTGTCCAGTGCACACCCTCACTACCTCCTCCACCTGCCCTCTGTCCAGTACACCCACACTCACTCTCCTCTCCACCTGCCCTCTGTCCAGTACACCCTCACTACCTCCTCACCACCTGCCCTCTGTCCAGTACACCCTCACTACCTCCTCTCCACCTGCCCTCTGTCCAGTACACCTCACTACCTCCTCCACCTGCCCTCTGTCCAGTACACCCACACCTACCTCCTTCCACTCTGCCCTCTGTCCAGTACACCCTCACTACCTCCTCTCCACCTGCCCTCCTGTCCAGCACCCTCACTACCTCCTTCCACCTGCCCTCTGTCCAGTACACCCACACCACCTCCTCTCCACCTGCCCTCTGTCCAGTACACCCACTCACTGCCTCCTCCACCTGCCCTCCTGTCCAGTACACCCTCACTACCTCCTTCCACCTGCCCCTCTGTCCAGTGCACCCACACCACCTCCCTCCACCTGCCCTCTGTCCAGTACACCCTCACTACCTCCCTCCACCTGCCCTCTGTCCAGTACACCTCACCACCTCCTCTCCACCTGCCCTCTGTCCAGTACACCCACACTACCTCCCTCTCCAACTGCCCTCTGTCCAGTACACCCACACTCACCTCCTCTCCAACTGCCTCTGTCCAGTGCACACCCCACTACCTCCTCTCCACCTGCCCTCCTGTCCAGTACACCCTCACTACCTCTCCACCTGCCCTCTGTCCAGTACACCTCACTACCTCCTTCCACCTGCCCTCTGTCCAGTACACCTCACTCACTCCTCCTCTCCACCTGCCCTCTGTCCAGTACACCCTCACTACCTCCTCTCCACCTGCCCTCTGTCCAGTACACCTCACTACCTCCTCTCCACCTGCCCTCTGTCCAGTACACCCTCACTACCTCCTCTCCACCTGCCCTCTGTCCAGTACACCTCACCACCTCCTCTCCACCTGCCCTCTGTCCAGTACACCTCACTACCTCCTCCACCTGCCCTCTGTCCAGTCACACCCACACTACCTCCCTCCACCTGCCCTCTGTCCAGTGCACCCTCACCACCTCCTCTCCACCTGCCTCTGTCCAGTACACCCTCACTGCCTCCTCTCCACCTGCCCTCTGTCCAGTACACCTCACCACCTCCTCTCCACCTGCCCTCTGTCCAGTACACCCACACTACCTCTTCCACCTGCCCTCTGTCCAGTGCTAACTTCACTACCTCCTCTCCACCTGCCTCTGTCCAGTACACCCTCACCTCCTCCTCTCCACCTGCCCTCTGTCCAGTACACCCACACTCACCTCCTCTCCACCTGCCCTCTGTCCAGTACACCCTCACTCACCTCCTCCACCTGCCCTCTGTCCAGTACACCCTCACTACCTCTCCACCTGCCCTCTGTCCAGTACACCCTCACTACCTCCTCTCACCTGCCTCTGTCCAGTACACCCACACTCATCTCCTTCCACCTGCCCCTGTCCAGTACACCCACACTACCTCCCTCCAACTGCCCTCTGTCCAGTACACCCTCTCACTCCTCCTCCACCTGCCCTCTGTCCAGTAGCACCCTCACTCACCTTCCACCTGCCCTCTGTCCAGTACACCTCACTACCTCCTTCCACCTGCCCTCTGTCCAGTACACCCTCACTCACCTCCTCTCCACCTGCCTCTGTCCAGTACACCCCTCACTACCTCCCTCTCCACCTGCCCTCTGTCCAGTACACCCTCACTACTCTCCTTCCGCCTGCCCTCTGTCCAGTACACCCTCACTTCACTCCTCCTTTCCGCCTGCCCTCTGTCCAGGTACACCCTCACTCACCTCCCTCTCCGCCTGCCCTCTGTCCAGTACACCCTCACTACCTCCTCTCTGCCTGCCCCTCTGTCCAGTACACCCTCACTCACCTCCTCTCCGCTCTGCCCTCTGTCCAGTACACCCCCTCACTACCTCCTCTCCGCCTGGCCTCTGTCCACAGTACACCCACACCACCTCCCTCTCCTGCCCTCTGTCCAGTACACCCACACTACCTCCTCCGCCTGCCCTCCTGTCCAGTACACCCTCACTCACCTCCTCTCCGCCTCTGCCCTGTCCAGGCACCTCACTCACCTCCTCTCCTGCTCCTGTCCAGTACACCCTCACTACCTCCTCCCACCTGCCCTCTGTCCAGTACACCTCACTACCTCCTTCCACCTGCCCTCTGTCCAGTACACCCTCACTACCTCCCTCTCCACCTGCCCTCTGTCCAGTACACCCTCACTACCTCCTCTCCACCTGCCTCTGTCCAGTACACCCACACTACCTCTCCACCTGCCCTCTGTCCAGTACACCCCACTACCTCCTCTCCACCTGCCCTCTGTCCAGTACACCCCTCACTACCTCCCTCCACCTGCCCTCTGTCCAGTGTACACCCTCACTACCCTCTCCACCTGCCCCTCTGTCCAGTAGCACACCTCACCACCTCCCTCCACCTGCGCCTCTGTCCAGCACACCCTCACACCACCTCCCTCCACCTGCCTCTGTCCAGCACACCCTCACTCACTCTCCTCTCCACCTGCCCTCTGTCCAGTACACCCTCACCACCTCCTCCACCTGCCCTGTCCAGCACACCCCTCACCACCTCCTCCACCTGCCCTCTGTCCAGTACACCCACTACTCCTCCTCTCCACCTGCCCTCTGTCCAGTACACCTCACTACCTCCTCTCCGTCTGCCCTCTGTCCAGTACACCTCACTACCTCCTCTCCACCTGCCCCTCTGTCCAGTACACCCACTACTCCTCCCTCCACCTGCCCTCTGTCCAGTACACCCTCACTACCTCCTCTCCACCTGCCTCTGTCCAGTACACCCCTCACTACCTCCTCCTCCACCTGCCCTCTGTCCAGTACACCCCTCACTCACCTCCTCCGCTCTGCCCTCTGTCCAGTACACCCTTACCACCCTCCTCTCCGCCTGCCCTCTGTCCAGCATTAATCTCACTCAGCTCCCTCTCCGCCTGCCCCTCTGTCCAGTACACCCCTCACTGGCTCCTCTCCGCCCTGCCCTGTCCAGTACACCCCTCTCCCTCTCTCTCCACCTGCCCTCTGTCCAGTACACCCTCACTACCTCCTCTCCACCTGCCCTCTGTCCAGTACACACCCTCACTACCTCCTCTCCACCTGCCCTCTGTCCAGTACACCCACACTACCTCCTCTCCACCTGCCCTCCTGTCCAGTACACCCACACTACTTCCTTTCCACCTGTCCTCTGTCCAGTACACCCACTACTCTCCTCTCCACCTGCCCTCCTGTCCAGTGCACACCCACATCTCCTCCTTCACCTGCCCTCTGTCCAGTACACCCTCACTACTCCTCCTGTCCACCTGCCCTCTGTCCAGTACACCCTTCACCACCTCCTCGCCCACCTGCCCTCTGTCCAGTACACCTCACTACCTCCTGTCCCTGCCCTTCTGTCCAGTACACCCACACTCACTCTCCTGTCCACCTGCCCTCTGTCCAGTTACACCTCACTACCTCCTCTCCACCTGCCCTCTGTCCAGTACACCTCACACTCACCTCCTGTCCACCTGCCCTCTGTCCAGTACACCCTCACTACCTCCTCTCCACCTGCCCTCTGTCCAGTACACCCTCACTCACCTCCTCTCCACCTGCCCTCTGTCCAGTGCACCCTCACTCACCTCCTCTCCACCTGCCCTCTCTGTCCAGTACACCCACACTCACCTCTCCACCTGCCCTCTGTCCAGTACACCCCACACTACCTCCTCCCACCTGCCCTCTGTCCAGTACACCCACACTACCTCCTCTCCACCTGCCCTCTGTCCAGTACACCCACACCACCTCCCTTCCACCTGCCCTCTGTCCAGTACACCCACACTACCTCCCTCCACCTGCCCTCTGTCCAGTACACCCACACTCACCTCCTCTCCACCTGCCCTGTCCAGTACACCCCACTCACCTCCCTCTCCACCTGCCCCTCTGTCCAGCACACCCTCACCACCTCCCTCTCCACCTGCCCTCTGTCCAGTACACCTCACTCACCTCCTCTCCACTCCTGCCCTCCTGTCCAGTACACCCTCACCACCTCTCTCCACCCTGCCCTCTGTCCACAGTACACCACACCACCTCCTCTCCACCCGCCCTCTGTCCAGTACACCCTCACCACCTCCCTCTCCACCTGCTCTCCTGTCCAGTACACCTCACTCACCTCCCTTCCACCTCCGTCTCTGTCCAGTACACTCACTCACCTCCTCCACCTGCCCTCTGTCCAGTACTACTCTACCACCTCCTCTCCACCTGCCCTCTGTCCACACACCTCACTCACCTCCTCTCCACCTGCCCCTCTGTCTGTGGGCTAATCCACACTACCTCCCTCTCCACCTGCTCCTCTGTCCAGCAGGCCACACCTCACTACCTCCTCTCCACCTGCCCTCTGTCCAGTACACCCACACTACCTCCTCTCCACCTGCCCTCTGTCCAGTACACCCACACTACCTCCTCTCCACCTGCCCTCTGTCCAGTACACCCTCACTACCTCCTCTCCACCTGCCCTCTGTCCAGTACACCCTCACTCACCTCCTCCACCTGCCCTCTGTCCAGTACACCTCCTACCTCCTCTCCGCCTGCCCTCTGTCCAGCACACCTCACCACCTCCCTCCGGCCTCTGCCCTCGTCCAGTGCCACCCACATCACCTCCTCTCCACCTGCCCTCTGTCCAGTAGCACACCTCACTACCCTCTCCACCTGCCCTCTGGTCCAGCACACACCCTCACTCACCTCCTCCTCCACCTGCCCCTCTGTCCAGTACACCTCACCACCTCCTCTCCCTGCCCTCTGTCCAGTACACCACTCACTCCTCCTCCACCTGCCCTCTGTCCAGTACACCCACACTACTCCTCTCCACCTGCCCTCTGTCCAGTACACCCTCACCACCTCCTCTCCACCTGCCCTCTGTCCAGTACACCCTCACTACCTCCTCTCCACCTGCCCTCTGTCCAGTACACACCTCACTCCCTCTCCACCTGCCCTCCTGTCCAGTACACCCTCACTACCTCCCTTCCACCTGCCCTCTGTCCAGTACACCATCACTACCTCCTCCACCTAGCCCTCTGTCCAGTACACCCACACTCACTCCCTCCACCGTTCCTCCTGTCCAGTACACACCCAGCACTACCTCCTCTCCACCTGCCCTCTGTCCAGTGCACCCACACCACTCCCTCTCCACCTGCCCCTCCGTCCAGTACACATTCATTGCACCACCTCCTCTCCACCTGCCCTCTGTCCACAGTCCACTCTCACTCTACCTCCTCTCCACCTGCCCTCTGTCCAGTGCCACCCACACTACCTCCCTTCCACCTGCCCTCGTCAGTACACCACCTCCTCCACCTGCCCTCTGTCCAGTACACCCACACTACTCCCTCCACCTGCCCTCTGTCCAGTACACCTCACTACTCTCTTCTCCACCTGCCCTCTGTCCAGTACACCCTCACTACCTCCTCTCCACCTGCCCTCTGTCCAGTACACCTCACCACCTCCTCTCCACCTGCCCTCTGTCCAGTACACCTCACCACCTCCTCTCCACCTGTCTCTGTCCAGTACACCCTCACTACCTCCTCTCCACCTGCCCTCTGTCCAGTACACCCTCACTACCTCCCTCCACCTGCCTCTGGCTCCAGTACACCCACACTACCTCCTCTGCACCTGCCTCTGTCCAGTACACCCATTACTTACCTCCCTCTCCACCTGCCCCCCTCTGCCCAGTACACACCTCACCACCTCCTCTCCACCTGCCCTCTGTCCACGTACACCCTCACCACCTCCCTCCACCTGCCCCTGTCCAGTACACCCCACCACCTCCTCCACCTGCCCTCTGTCCAGTACACCTCACTCACTTCCTTCCACCTGCCTCCTGTCCAGTACACCCACACTACCTCCTCTCCACCTGCCCTCTGTCCAGTACACCCTCACTTACCTCCCTTCCACCTCCTCCTCTGTCCAGTACACCACTACTCTTCCTCCACTCTGCCCTCTGTCCAGTACACCCACACTACCTCTCTCCACCTGCTCCTGTCCAGTCCACACCACTACCCCTCTCCACCTGCCCTCTGTCCAGTACACCTACACTACCTCCTCTCCACCTGCCCTCTGTCCATTCACCCTCACTCACCTCCTTCCACCTGCCCTCTGTCCAGCACACCCACACTACCTCCTCTCCACCTGTCCTCTGTCCACACACCCTCACCACCTCCTCCACCTGCCCTCTGTCCAGTACACCATCACCTCCTCCCTCCACCTGCCCTGTGTCCAGTACACCTCACTCACCTCCCTCCACTCCGCCCTGTCCAGTCCAATCCTCACTACCTCCCTTCCACCTGCCCTGGTCCAGTACACCCCTCACTCACCTCCTCTCCACCCACCCTGTCCAGCACTCCACCACCTCCGCCTGCCCTCTGTCCAGTACACCCTCACCACCTCCTCTCCGCCTGTGTCTCTGTCCAGTACACCCCCACCACCTCCTCTCCGCCTCACCCTCTGTCCAGTACACTCTCACTACCTCCTCTCCGCTTGCCCTCTGTCCAGTACACCTCACTCAGCTCCTCTCTCCCTGCCTCTGTCCAGTACAATCTCCACTCAGCTCCTCTCCGCCTCTGCCCTCCGTCCAGTGCTGACCTCACTCACCTCCCTCTCCACCTGCCCCTCTGTCCAGTGGCTAATCTCATCGACCTCCTCTCCACCCGCTCCCCTCCGTCCAGTACATCCTCACTCACCTCCTCCTCCACCTGCCCTCTGTCCAGTACACCTCACTCCTCCTCCTGCACCCTGCCCTCTGTCCAGTCCACCCATTCCACACCACCTCCTCTCCACCTGCCCTCTGTCCAGTAGTCCCTCACTCACCTCCTCCACCTGCCCTCTGTCCAGTCACTCACACTACTCCTCTCCACCTGCCCTCTGTCCAGTACACCCTCACTACCTCCTGTCCACCTGCCCTCTGTCCAGTACACCTCACCACCTCCTGTCCACCTGCCCTCTGTCCAGTACACCTCACTCACCTCCTGTCCACCTGTCCTCTGTCCAGTACACCCACACCTACCTCCTGTCCACCTGCCCTCCTGTCCAGTTCACCCACATACCTCCTGTCCACCTGCCCTCTGTCCAGTACACCCTCACTCACCTCCTTCCACCTGCCCTCTGTCCAGTACACCCACACTACCTCCTTCCACCTGCCCTCTGTCCAGTACACCCTCACTCCTCTCCACCTGCCCTCTGTCCAGTACATCCACACTACCTCTCCACCTGCCCTCATGTCCAGTACACCCTCACTCACCTCCTCCACCTGCCCTCTGTCCAGCAGCACCCACACCACCTCCTCTCCACCTGCCCCTGTCCAGTGCCACCTCACTCACCTCCCTCTCCACCTGCCTGCTTGTCCAGTACACCCTCACTACCTCCTCTCCACCTGCCCCTCTGTCCAGTACACCCTCACTCACCTCTCCACCTGCCTCTGTCCAGTACACCCTCACCACCTCCCTCCACCTGCCTCCTGTCCAGTACACCCTCACTACCTCCCTCCACCTGCCCTCGTCCAGTACACCTCACTCACCTCTCCTTCCACCTGCCCTCTGTCCACACCCTCACTACCTCCTCTCCACCTGCCCTCTGGTCCAGTGCCAATCACCACCTCCCTTCCACCTGCCCTCTGTCCAGTACACCTCACTACCTCCTCCCTCTCCACCTGCCCTCTGTCCAGTACACCCACACTACCTCCCTTCCACCTGCCCTCCTGTCCAGTACACTCTCACCACCTCCCCTCCACCTGCCCTCTGTCCAGGCCACCTCACTACTCCTCCCTTCCACCTGCCCTCTGTCCAGCACCCTCACTACCCTCTCCACCTGCCCTCTGTCCAGTAGCACACCCTCACTGACCTCCTCTCCACCTGCCTCTGTCCAGTACACCCTCACCCTCCCTCTCCACCTGCCCTCTGTCCAGTACACCTCACACTCACCTCCTCTCCACCTGCCCTCTGTCCAGTACACCCTCACTACCTCCCTCCACCTGCCCTCTGTCCAGTACACCCTCACCACCTCCCTCCACCTGCCCTCCGTCCAGCAATAATTCCACACCACCTCCTCTCCACCTGCTCCTCTGTCCAGTACACCCACACTACCTCCTTCCACCTGCCTCTGTCCAGTACACCCACACTCACCTCCTCCACCTGCCCTCCTGTCCAGGTACCCTCACTCACCTCCTCTTCCACCTGCCCTCTCTGTCCAGTACACCCTCACTACCTCCTCCACCTGCCCTCTGTCCAGTGCACCTCACCACCTCCCTCCACCTGCCCTCTGTCCAGTACACCTCACTTACCTCTCTCACCTGCCCTCTGTCCAGTGGCACCCTCACTACCTCCCTCCACCTGCCCTCTGTCCAGTACACCCTCACTCACACCTCCCTCCACCTGCCCTCTGTCCACAGTACACCCTCACCACCTCCTCTCCACCTGCCCTCTGTCCAGTACACCCTCACTCACCTCCCTCCACCTGCCCTCTGTCCAGTACACCCTCACTACCCTCCTCCACCTGCCCTCTGTCCAGTACACCCTCACCTCCTCCTCTCCACCTGCCCTCTGTCCAGTACTACCCACACCACCTCCTCTCCACCTGCCCTGTCCAGTGGCCAATAATTACCTCCTTCCACCTGCCCTCTGTCCAGTACACCTCACTACCTCCTTCCACCTGCCCTCTGTCCAGTACACACCTCACCACCTCCTTCCACCTGCCCTCTGTCCAGTACACCCTCACTACCTCCCTTCCACCTGCCTCTGTCCAGTACACCCTCACTACTCCTTCCACCTGCCCTCTGTCCAGTACACCTCACTACCTCCTCTCCACCTGCCCTCTGTCCAGTACACCTCACACCACCTCCCTCCGCACCTGTCTCTGTCCAGTACAATCCACACTACTCCCTCCACCTGCCCTCCGTCCAGTATAACTCCTCACTCACCTCCACCTGCCCTCCGTCCAGCACACCCACACCCACCTCCTCTCCACCTGCCCTCCGTCCACACCCCACCACTCCTCCAACCTAGCCCCTGTCCAGCATAATCCACACCATCTCCCTCTCCACCTGCCCTCTGTCCAGTACACCCACACCACTCCTCCTCCACCTGCCCTCTGTCCAGTACACCCTCATCTACCTCCTCTCCACCTGCCCTCTGTCCAGTACCCCTCACTTACCTCCTTCACTCTGCTTTCTGTCCAGTAACCCCTCACTACCTCCTTCACCTGCTCCTCTCTGTCCAGTACCCCCTCACTACTCTCCCTCTCTCCACCTGCCCTCTGTCCAGTGCACCCTCACTACCTCCCTTCCACCTGCCCTGTCCAGTACACCCTCACTGCCTCCTCTCCACCACCCTCTATCCAGTACACCCCTCACTACCTCCTCTCCACCTGCCCTCTGTCCAGTACACCTCACTACCTCCTCTCCACCTGCCCTCTGTCCAGTACACCCTCACTACCTCCTCTCCACCTGCCCTCTGTCCAGTACACCCTCACTACCTCCTCTCCACCTGCCCTCTGTCCAGTCACCCTCACTACCTCTCTCCACCTGCCCTCTGTCCAGTACACCTCCACTACACCTCCCTCTCCACCTGCCCTCTTCCAGTACACCCTCACCTACCTCCACCTGCCCTCTGTCCAGTACACCCTCACCACCTCCTCTCACCTGCCCTCTGTCCAGTACACCCTCACTACCTCCTCTCCACCTGCCTCTGTCCAGTACACCCTCCACCCTCCTCTCCACCTGCCCTCTGTCCAGTACACCCACACTACCTCCTCTCCACCTGCCCTCTGTCCAGGCACACCCACTACCTCCTCTTCCACCTGCCCTCTGTCCAGTACACCCACACTACCTCCTCTCCACCTGCCCTCTGTCCAGTACACCCTCACACCTCCTCTCCACCTGCCCTCTGTCCAGTACACCCTCACTACCTCCTCTCCACCTGCCCTCTGTCCAGTACACCCACCTACCTCCTCTCCACCTGCCCTCTGTCCAGTACACCCACACCACCTCCTCTCCACCTGCCCTCTGTCCAGTACACCCTCACTACCTCCTCTCACCTGCCCTCTGTCCAGTACACACCCTCACTACCTCTCCACCTGCCCTCTGTCCAGTACACCCTCACTACCTCCTCTCCACCTGCCCTCTGTCCAGTACACCCTCACTACCTCCTCTCCACCTGCCCTCTGTCCAGTACACCCTCACTACCTCCTCTCCACCTGCCCTCTGTCCAGGTACCCCCTCACTCCTCTCCACCTGCCCTCTGTCCAGTACACCCTCACTGCCTCCTCTCACCCTGCCCTCTGTCCAGTACACCCCACTACCTCCCTCTCCACCTGCCCTCTGTCCAGTACACCCACACCTCCCTCTCCACCTGCCCTCTGTCCAGTACACCCACCTACCTCCTCTCCACCTGCCCTCTGTCCAGTACACCCTCCTCCTCCTCTCCGCCTGCCCTCTGTCCAGTACACCCTCACTACCTCCTCTCCACCTGCCCTCTGTCCAGTACACCCTCACTACCTCCTCTCCACCTGCCCTCTGTCCAGTACACCCTCACTACCTCCTCTCCACCTGCCCTCTGTCCAGTACACCCTCACTACCTCCTCTCCACCTGCCCTCTGTCCAGTACACCCTCACTACCTCCTCTCCACCTGCCCTCTGTCCAGTACACCCTCACTACCTCCTCTCCACCTGCCCTCTGTCCAGTACACCCTCACTACCTCCTCTCCACCTGCCCTCTGTCCAGTACACCCACACTACCTCCTCTCCACCTGCCCTCTGTCCAGTACACCCTCACTACCTCCTCTCCACCTGCCCTCTGTCCAGTACACCCACACTACCTCCTCTCCACCTGCCCTCTGTCCAGTACACCCACACTACCTCTTCCACCTGCCCTCTGTCCAGTACACCCTCACTACCTCCTCTCCACCTGCCCTCTGTCCAGTACACCCTCACTACCTCCTCTCCACCTGCCCTCTGTCCAGTACACCCTCACTACCTCCTCTCCACCTGCCCTCTGTCCAGTACACCCTCACTACCTCCTCTCCACCTGCCCTCTGTCCAGTACACCCACCCTACCTCCTCTCCACCTGCCCTCTGTCCAGTACACCCTCACTACCTCCTCTCCACCTGCCCTCTGTCCAGTACACCCACACTACCTCCTCTCCACCTGCCCTCTGTCCAGTACACCCACACTACCTCCTCTCCACCTGCCCTCTGTCCAGTACACCCTCACTACCTCCTCTCCACCTGCCCTCTGTCCAGTACCCCTCACCACCTCCTCTCCACCTGCCCTCTGTCAGTACACCCCACTACCTCCCTCTCCACCTGCCCTCTGTCCAGTACACCCACACTACCTCCTCTCCACCTGCCCTCTGTCCAGTACACCCTCACTACCTCCTCTCCACCTGCCCTCTGTCCAGTACACCCACACTACCTCCTCTCCACCTGCCCTCTGTCCAGTACACCCACACTACCTCCTCTCCACCTGCCCTCTGTCCAGTACACCCACACTACCTCCTCTCCACCTGCCCTCTGTCCAGTACACCCTCACTACCTCCTCTCCACCTGCCCTCTGTCCAGTACACCCTCACTACCTCCTCTCCACCTGCCCTCTGTCCAGTACACCCTCACTACCTCCTCTCCACCTGCCCTCTGTCCAGTACACCCTCACTACCTCCTCTCCACCTGCCCTCTGTCCAGTACTCCCTCACTACCTCCTCTCCACCCCCTTGATCACCTCCTCCTCTTCTTCCTCCCACTTCCCAACCTACCTGCACTTGCCAAACCTCAACCTGTCTCTCTGCACTTAACTTCTCAAATGGCTACTCATTGCATACCACCACTTTGAAAATGACAATGCCACCTGCTGCTTCATTCGTGTCTTGACTTACATAAACTGTAACTGTATTTTGCTGCCCCTTCCTATGTAAACACTATGTTAGTAGTATAACCCCAGTGTCAGTTTGCTGCTGTAATTGTGCTGTTGCAATAAATGTATCTCCTTAAGTGTTGACAAGGATCCTTTGTAAACGAGCTCTTAGCTCAAAGGTTTGCAATTCTGATTTCTCAATAAATAAAAATCCTTTGCATCCCTTCCAACTGAGGCTCCTGGTAGGCACCTCATTATTCTATCCCTCTGCTGCCCTCTTCCCTGTCACAAGTTCTTTCCCAGTCTTCTCTTTTCTCATGGACTGCAATCATGCTTTAGGTGTCTTGCTCCTGACAAACCTGGTGCCCTGGGAGGCAAGAGGCTCTGGGGAGATTGGAGTGACCAGAACATACAGGGATGCAAACCTGTTAACTTTTGCCACCACGAGGTTTCCACTGAAGGAATCCTCTTCTCTGTCTGCTGACTACAGTCCACTCCCTGATTAGAACCCTAGGTGTCTGCTGGGGTTATAGGAGTAGCACTGAAAATTAATTCAGAGAAAAACTATCTCAAAGCCATGTTGGTGCAGTCAACGATACCCTCTCACATTGACACAGTTTTATAGCTTGGTGGACTGAAGTACAGGGAGGCCAAGCAACCCAGTTATGGACCATGGTTAGGAGTGAGCAAGTGACTGTGGAGGGATTCAAACCTGTGACTTCCTGTTTCTCAGTACAGTGCTCTGCCACAAATTGGCACTACCTTCCTCTTTTGTAAATAGAAGAAAACTATTTTGCAATACAAAGTGTGTCATTTCAAAATGGATCGACCTGTCATTAAATAATTATTTGGAGTATGAACAAGGTAAAAACCCACAAGTGAATATCTGTGTTGATCTTTGTAATAGAGCAGCTGATTTTGTAATCCATGTTCAGCATGCACAAAATGTAAATTCTGCTGCCGGATAAAAGTGATAAGAAAATGACTGGGTAATAAGAGGCGAGCAGCCAGTTCTTTAATTGAATTAAGAGCTGGGTGACACAGAAACAGACACCTGTCCAATTAGAGACAGGCCAAGGTGTTTACCATCATTGTACAAGCCACACGAAGATGACAGGAATCTTTCCACCCACAGATTAACATAATGAAGGAGAACGGATTACGATGGATGCTGGCCAAACAGCTACAGTGGTAGCTGATAAAAGGGTCTAATCGCAATATTTAAATGAAGGTTTAAAGTCATGTGTTAAGGGCCTCCAGTGAAATGAAAAAATATATACTGTTATGACTGTATTGTTTGTGACAAAATGTGTGTTTGAGTTTACATATTAGGGATTAGTTACCATTTTTATTTTTACCTTCTGGGTCAATAATACAGTGTTAGCTGTGCAGAAGAGGCAGACATCCTAAGAAAAGTTGTAAACATTTTTGGCCTTTGGGGCCTTTTGAGACCCATAAAAAACAGTCCTTGTTCAGATTTAAATTTTTCTGATGCAACCCAAAAACATTTTCAAGGTTGTTTACTGGCACAAATACATTCATACAGTACATGTGTGAAACGATTATTAGAGTAATAATTTATGCTGTTATATTCGGCTATGGTACTAAGTAGTATGAAAATGAGGAAATAAGATTCCATAGTTATAGCCATTGGCCCCTTTCATCACACTCTATATGCATGTTTGCCTGTCTTGGGTTACTTTGTTTCTTTTATATTAAAGTCTTTGTCAATCTGTATGTGCTTTTACAGTGTTTGAATGGCTTTCTGGACTGTTTTATCTTATTGGGATTTTTAGTTACTTTTGTCCTGAGTCAACCACCTCTGAAATTGCTGCTGTGAAAAGGAGATTCAGATAAAAGCCGTAAACACAGAAAGCTGCACTCCAGCACGTTTTGTGCCACACATTTCACAGGAGATGCTGAATAAACCGTGAGTCTTTATACAATTTGATACATGCACCTATTTTTCCCTGGAGTGCAGCTTTCTGTACTTACTTCTGTAGCCTGGCATTTCTGCCTGCACCCCTACCCGAAAAGGGCTGAGCGCACAGAGACCTGTGTGTATTTACAGACAAAAGCAGCATGGTGATCCCTTTATTTCTTTCTTTTGCTACGTTCGCAACCATATTCTACATCTATCAAAAAAGGTTTGATAAATGTGACATGGGATTTCAATGGTTGTATGCATTAAAAATAAAAATTCTTCAATATTTTTTTTGACTGTTCAATACAGTGTCATTGTAAAGTGTATTGGCAATGTGTGATTTATTTTTGCATTGGTGGAACAAATAATGCAAACATTATGACAAAAGGTGTGTCCTTGTTTATTTTATTTTCATTCACACTTATTTTGACATCTAAAACAATCATGTTACAGCTATTAAAAACAAGCTGACACCTTACAGATTTCTTTTCCTGTAGTAGGTGTCAAATCTCACCATCTAACTCTAAAACATGGCAACCATAGTTTATTTTGTGGATTTTCAATGTTCAGATAACCATCATGCACTGGGCCAAAAATGTAACATTTGACATGGAGTGCTGAAACACCAAGGAATGCACTGATAATATTAGAGAAGACAGGGAGAGTGTTAGGGCAATTTGTGAGTTTGTGCTTTAGAAGTCAGCATAGA
This sequence comes from Neoceratodus forsteri, assembly GCA_016271365.2. Taxonomy (NCBI): domain Eukaryota; kingdom Metazoa; phylum Chordata; order Ceratodontiformes; family Ceratodontidae; genus Neoceratodus; species Neoceratodus forsteri. Next base: position 1,177,224,556 of record CM057450.1, on the reverse strand, counting down.
ATCACCGTGGGAATTATTTAGGAAGTACTCGTGTCATCTTGCTTATGTTTAGTTTTATGCTGTTTTACTTTTGAAATCTGATTTTGAAAAGAAAAGCTTTGAAATCTGAAACAAAAAGCACTCATGTTTTTACTGTTATTGCTGTTATTACTGTAAACATGTCAAGAGCTTTTAAATTGGGTGTTAAGCAGTAGTAGTACACTGCAGAACACCCACACATGACACAACATATGCAACAATCAAGAGGAAAACCAGTTTAAAAGACATGAATGTAAATTCAAAAGCACCCAAGGCAAGAGTTATGTATGAAGCACATTGGCTGTCAAGCCAAGTGTTGAAGAAACTCACATTTGCACACATCTCCAGTGCAAGTTTATACAATTCTCCATAAAGAAAGGCAGGATATAAGCAGGGTTATAACGTGCCAAAAGGTCAATCTACAAGGGCTGAAAACAGCAAAGTACAAACAGGTTGAACCCTTTTTTGGACTCATCAGTATTTTACAACTGTTGTCTCTGTCAAGAACAGGGAGTCTAGCAGTTGACGCTGGTTTTGGTCATAGTGAATTCAAAAGAGGAAAGAAATGTAAACACTTTTATTTAATATCTGACTGGTTGATGTGATTTGTTTTTGGTAACTGCTGCTTTCAAACCTGTAAAAAAAAAAAAGACTAACGTTTAAATAAATAAATAAAAATACAGTCCACCATCTGGATGGAAAGCAGCAGCATATCATGCTGCAGCACAGGTGACCTGAGTTTGGGGGCGGAGTCACTTGCTGCAGCGGGGGCAGGCCAAACAGAATGCTGCTGCTGAAAGGCTGTGTGCTCTGGCCAGGAAGAGCTGGTGATATGTTCTGGGGCAACAGTGACCCCTGTGGGTAGACCAGGGATTTTACTCTTCTGTCAAGGTGCACTGTATGTGTGAGGTTTTAAGGTATTGCTTACACCAGGGGAAGGAGGAAAGATATATGAGGTGAAAACCCAAGCAGAAAAACTCCCTTCTATCTATATGTGGGCTCATTGATTCTGAACAGAATCTGTTCCTGACAGTACGCTATATCATTGGTTAGACAGTAGGAGTGGGGGGGGGGAACTAGCTTGACAAACAAATCCAGCCAATTTTTATTTGTATCACATCCATCCCATAGAGGCCCAGAGTGCTGCACAAATTTTAAAACATTAGGACAAAACAATGCAAAAAAAAAAAAATTGCAACAAATTATAAAAATGAATTAAAGTTAAAATGTGAAGAGAAACACATTTATCCGCATATGAAAAAAAAAAGCACACAATATTTAAGGGATGCTAAGGTTTATTACAGTTCAAGGATTGTGAATGCTAGACAAAATTGTAGCTAGGATTAAAAGAACATTTTTGGCATTTAGTGAGAGCTGGTTTGCCCAACGTTGAATATTGTCAAAATCACACTTGAGTGAGTACTCCAACTCAAGACCAAGACACCTGAAGTAACTAGAACTGTTCTATTTGCACATGTGTATATAAGAAAGAGACACAGGTGGATGGGAGGTCATTTAAAATGCTGGAGAAGAGGACTGGTCCAAGAATGGAACACTGGGGGAACACCCAACCTGATGAGCATAGTGATGGATTTGACCTCACCAACTTGTATCGGCTGGAGCTGAGCTGATCTGAGAGATAAGAGTGGAACCAACTGACTACCAGGTTGGACAGACCGAAGGCACCTAGCATCCGAGAGAAGAAGGTGTTCCACTATATCAAAAACCTTTGTGAAGTCTATGAAAATGGCTGCAGTGAACTGATCCTGGTCCATACCTATCAGCACAAAGTCTGTGAACTAGAGGAGGGAGGACACGGTGTGTGTGTGTGTGTGTGTGTGTGTGTGTGTATGTGTTGGGGGAGCAGGAGTGTTTTGGAAGCCAGACTAAAAAAGCAAGAGGAAAGAAGAGGAGTCAAGGTAGGTGGATAGCCAGGAGACTATAAGCTTTTCCTACACCTTAGCCAGGACAGAGAGGAGTGAGATAGGCCAGTATTTACTTGAGGAAGGAGGATCACCCCCTTCAGGGGAGGGAGTACTTCAGCTGCTTCCAGGACTAGGGAACAGATTCAAATGGATAGCAAGACTGAAAAGGAGATCAAGAGGGGTAGTGATGGTTGACACAGAGTGATGGAGAAGATTAGTATTCAAACTATCAGGGCAGTGCCCATTAGCAGAATTAAGAGTCAGTAAGATAGCAAGGGTGGTCTCTGTGGAGACTGGGGAGATGGAAAAAGATGCTGGGTTGAGGGTGAGGAGAGTAAGGGGATTTGGGAAGAGACATGGTAGGCAGGTGGGGGAGAAGGGAAAAGAGAAGAAAAAATAGAGTGGCTACAAGAAGTGAAGAAATTGTTAAAGGTGTCAGCAATGTCAATATGGTTAGAGATAGGATAGTTTCCTAGTTTGAGGTTGGAAGAGGTAGATTGCATAGGGGTTGAGCAGGAAGTGAATAACTTTCCAGAACCTATTATGGGACTAAGGGTTGTTCTGCAGACTGTAGGTGAAGTAACATAGAAACATAGAATGTGACAGCAGATAAGGACCGCTTGGCCCACCTAGTCTGCCCATTTTCCTACCTAACAGATAAGCTGCAGATCCTAATTAACCAACAGCTTATTTGCTCCTACCCCCCACTAGGACTGCCTTATGTCTGTCCCATGCATTCTTGAATTCCCCACATTTTAACTTCACAACCTCCTCAGGGAGGCTGTTCCATGTGTACACAACCCTCTCTGTAGAAAAAAATACTTCCTCACATTACCTCTGAGCCATCCCCTCTATCTTCAAATTGTGCCGCCTGTTCTTGCACATCTCTTTTTCTGGAAAGATGCCACCCTCTTGGACTTTGTTGATTCCCTTGAGGTACTTGAAAGTTTCTATCATGTCCCTCTCTCGTTCTTTCCTCAAGGGTATACATATTAGCTCCTTTAGTCTTTCTTCAGTATGCCTTCTGGTGCAGACCCTGCACCATTTTGTTGCTCCTCCTCTGGACAGCCTCCACTCTGTCTATGTCTTTGCGGAGATGGGGTCTCCAGAACTGCACACAGTACTCCAGATGGGGTCTCACCAACTGTCTGTACAGAGGGATAACAACTTCTGTTTTCTACTATTGATGCCTCTCCTATGCATCCCAGTATCCCCAGCCTTCCTTACTGCCTTCTCACATTGCTTGCCCCTGTAAGGTCATCTGATATAATTACCCCTGGTCCTTTGCATTTTACTGTTGTCAGTATCTCACCCCCATTGTGTACTCTTGCCCTGGGTTTTGTTTCCCAGGTGCATTACCTTGCACTTCTTTGGATTGAATCTGAGCTGCCATACATTTGACCATTCCTCCAACCTTGCCAAGTCCCTTCTCATCCTTTCCACTCCATCTGGTGTATCAACCCTGTTGCAGATCTTTGTGTCATCAGCAAAGAGACATACTTTTCCTTCCAGTTCCTCTGCAATGTCACTTATAAAGACATTAAAAAGAACCGGTCCCAGTACTGAACCCTGCGGTACCCTGCTAGTAACCCTCCTTTCTTCACTGTGGACTCCATTTACTACTACCGTTTGCGTCCTGTTGTCTAGCCAATTCTTTATCCAGGCTACCACCTTGGGACCCACTCCAAGGCTGGCTAACTTGTGTATTAATCTTTTGTGTGGGACTGTATCAAATGCCTTGCTAAAATCTAGGTAAGCCATGTCCACAGGCCCTCCCTGGTCTACTACTTTGGTCACCCAGTCAAAGAAATCTATTAGATTCGTCTGACATGACCTTCCCATCGTGAATCCATGCTGCCTCGGGTAAATTAATTTGGCTTCCCTAGTGGCCTTAGTATAGATGTTACTTAGTTGTTTGCATCTCAAAAAATCTTCTGGAGAGCTTGAAGTTTTGTGGAGATGCCAAGCAAAATAATGAGCTTCGACCAGGACAATGACTTCTTCAGAGCCCTAGGGAAGCTGGGACCCACAGACACAAGACCTCCTGAAAGGGGCATGTTTCTACCATGAAGCAATGATATTGGACAGGAAAGATGTTAGAACAACAGCTTTATCAGTAGATACAGTGAGTGCTGACCAGTCAGTGGCCCAAAGGTCATCTAGCAGAGATGGGAGATCAAGAGCCTTGAGTGACCAAGACCAGATAAATTTGGATGGGGCTTTAATGCAGCTGATCTTATGGATATAGTAAACCATGCGATGATCACTGAATGCATCTGGCAGTGATCCAGCAGAAATAATGCAGTGGGAGTGTGAGGACAGGATCCAGTCAAGGATGGAATTAATTCAGGAGTTTGTGTAGAAAAGAGATGGCTCAGTGATGAGTTGTGTGAGACTGAGGGACTCAATTTGGTGAATGGTATTTTTTTAATGAGGGGGAGAGCCAATGTATATATATAGATCCCAAGAGCTAAGAACTCACCAGAAGATAAAAGAGAGGAGATGGATGAGAAGGTGGCAGCACAGGTGTCTGTCTTGGCTTTGGGGGTGGTGGAGTAAATGCCACCAATGAAAATGAGAAGTATCTTACAGGGAGGAACAGGGTGCAGGAATACACTATTTTTAAGCAAAAAAGATGTTCCAGGACTAGAAGGCATGGAATGAAGTTAGAGGGAGGATGATTCAGAGGAAACGTGAGGAAGAATTTCTTCACAGAACGGGTGGTGGACAAGTGGAACAGCCTGCCAGAGGAAGTGGTGGGGGCTGAAACAATCACAGGATTTAAGAATGCATGAGATAGACATAAAGGAATTCTGGAGGTCAGGGTTAAAGGGCAACAGACTTCTAGGAAAACATAAAGTGAACTTACAAGCTCAAATGGGCAGACTGAGTGGTCTGTAGACCCTTATCTGCCGTCACTGTCTATGTATCTATGTAAGTAAGTAGAGGGAAAAGAGTGACTTCATGGGAAGAGGGGACAGCACAATGATACACAATGTCACAGTGACATATGTATAGAAGAACTCTACCACCATGCTTACCATGGTCTTGTCTGTGAACTGTGTAACCAGAAAGTCCAATTTCTGCATCATTTGTTTGTGCGGACAGTTAGATTTCAGCAACAATTAGCACATCAGGACTGTAATTGTTTTACCATTTTTATTTTCAATTTGATAACCGGTAACTCCGAGAACATATATCGTCCATTTTCTTGGGGTACATGGTCATATAACAAAATTTATAAACAATACATAACATACAATACAATAACATACCACATTATCTTAAAGAACACATTTTCATTTAGAACTGTCAATACAAAACTGTTTTAACTTCAGTTTAAATGTCATATATGATGTAGACTGACACAGTGAAGTGTAAAGTGAGTTCCAGTCTTTAAAAACCTTGTACACAAAAGAATGCTGTGCCAAAGAAGATTTATAAAATGGTAACTTTAAACACGTGGACACAGAACAAGTTGTATATTTAGAGCTGCCCAAATGAATCAAGTCCCTAAAAGTTAATTTTACCATACCATGCCAGACTCTCAAAAAACAAATAAATCTAAATAAAAACAACAGAACTCAAATGAAGACCAATTCAATTAAGAATATAATGTACAATGATGAATTAACTTAGAACAAGACAAAACAAATGACATGTTATAATAGACAATTCTTACTCTATTTAGAGAAGAGTCAACTGCAGAAGTATATATATATGTATAGGAAGTCCACAATTCATCACTGATAAAATCAGGAGCTGCACCAGCACCTTCGTTATAAGAAAGACCATTTCTAATGCTATGAAGTATACTAGGGCTGTGTAGGAATGGAAAATTCGGAATCCATGGAATTTCAGGGAAATGTCACAAAATTCCTTGAAATTCCACAGAATTTCGTCAAAGTTTCATGGAATTCTAAAAGTTTAGTAATGTGGATATACCTCAATAACCATTCAAGCTAGAGATCTGAAATTTAGCATATTTATTCCTTGGGACAATGGCCACAAACATGCTAAATATCATATCATTTGGTTTAACAGTTTCAAAATTATAGGGCTTGAATGTTGTCATTTTATTGTTTGTGTGAAATTTCATGAACATTTTTATCTGCATATACCTTAACCGTCAATTGGGTCAGGGATCTTAAATCTGGCATGATTTCTTGATGACAGGTGTTCTAACAATGTGCCAGATTTCATGACGATATGATGCATCATCCCAAAATTATATGTGCTCAAAATCTTTCATTTTATTTTTTTCAGGAAATTTCATGAACACATTTCATCTACATATAACTCAGGCACCTTTGGAGCTAGGCATGTGTAAATTAGTATAGATAACCTTTTTGTAATGCTTACAGAATGGTCTAAATATGGAGTGAATTAGATAAGAGACTTTTAAGTTACAGGGGTTCAAAACTTTACTATGTAAATATTTGCAAAACTTTCTGAAAACTATCAAAAATGTGAATGTTTGTAACTTATCTGCTCTTGTATGCATAGACCCAGATATTCAAAAGGGTTGCGCATGGTGCAACAGTGTTGCGCCATGCACAACCACACTGATGCCCTCGCTGATATTCAAAAGGAAAAGTATGCCGCGACAAATCCTGATGCGCGGAGCGCATCAGTAATAATCTGAGGACAGGTGGGCGTGCCATGGATAACCTGCACAGCCCAATATTCAGCCGGGATGTGCAGAGTCGTGAATCGCAACCCTACCTGTGCCTGCACAAAAGTTAAGCCCCAAAAAAGGAACAAATGATGACCACGCACGGGTGGTACCTGCCACATTGTAGGGCGCAACACGGCAGCTGCCACCTGTGGTTGGCCACCCAAGTTCCTGCAGCACCTGGCGGTGCCCCCCCATGCCTGATCGCGAGCATCTTTTGAAATCACCTCCCTAATATCCCTGGTGGTCCAGTGGACCGCTATGTGCCCAATCACGGACATCTGTCTAACAGAATAATCTCCCGTCCTATATCCCTGGTGATCCAGTGGACTGCTATGTGCCCCATTGTGGGCATCTGTCTAACAGAATAATCCCCCATCCTATATCCCTGGTGGTCCAGTGGACCACTATGTGCCCGATTGCGGGCATCAGTATTATAACCCCCCCAAGTCCAATAGCCCTGGTGGTCCAGTGGACTGCACTCTGCCCGATCGCGGGCATCAGTATTATAAGCCCCCACGTCCAATAGCCCTGGTGGTCCAGTGGACCACACTCTGCCTGATCGCAGGCATCTGTCAACCATATAAAATGGCCTATTACTCTGGTGGTCTGGTGTGCTCCCTCCCACCCGCCACTGAGCCCCACCACCCGCTCCCCAGTCAGCTGGCAGGTGGCAGCACCCACCCGCCTGTTGCCCGCCACCTGCCGACTGACAGCTCAGTAGGGCTGCCGCCCATTGGTTCTGGCATGAACCAATGGGCATGCAACCATACCGTACTACACAGTCCAGATATGGACTATGCAGTACAGTATGGGCTGCGCCCATAGGCTCATGCCATGAACCAATGGGCGTGCAGCCCTCTGAGCTGTCAGTCAGCAGGTGGTGAGGCGGCAGTCGAGTGAGGTGCTGCCACCGCTGGCTGACGGGGCCAGGGCAGTGGGGCTCAGTGGGCGGGTGGGAAGGGGGTACACTAGACCACCAGGGTAATAGGCCATTTCATATGGTTGACAGATGCCCGCGATAGGGCAGAGTGTGCTATTGGACGTGGGGGGGGATTCTAATACTGATGCCCATGATCGGGCACATAGTGGTCCACTGGACCACTAGGGATAGGAGACGTTCTTTGTCCCTTATGGGATGTTCCGCAATCTGGCTGCAGGGGGCATCGGTCCCCGATGGCTGCTGCCTGGCAGGGCGCCAGGTGCAAGTCATCGGGGATCAGCACACCTGCATGCTAATGGCATGCAAATGGGATCATAATCAGATGCAAATGGCCCTCCGTGCGCCTTGCATAAATTATGGCCCCATTTGCATGTCACCCTTTGAATATCACAGGTGCTGTGCATGGCGCAATGGCACTTGCGCCACCACATCTCAATGCTCCATTCTGACCACTTGCGCCGGCGAAACCACTGGCACTACGTACAGTGGGGTTAGGCGATATTCAAAGCAGTTGTATCATAGCACAACTCCGCTGAATATCACCCCGGCTGCCCTCATGCTAAATTAAATTTGAGCAGCACACAGGCTTGCGCCACAGAATGGTGCAGTTTGAATATTCATCCCATATGTGAATACATGCAGAATATATTTTGTATATATATCAAATATATTTTTGCAAATGCTTGCTATATTACTGTGTGCAGATTTGCATAACTAATTTGCATATTTCAAAGTACAATTTATCAACCAAAAGCATGGCAATTTCTATTTTTAAAATAGTTTTGAATTGACAGCATTAGCTTACAAACCAGAGGAAGGTTAAAGAGCAAAAAATAAGTACATGTTGGAACTCACCCTGACATTAAAAGGAACCAAGCAGAAGTATAAATACAAATTGAGTGTTACAAAATAATGAGATCATGAGGTAAGTTCTATGTGTAAGTATAAATGTGTATTATTTAAATCTGTAGTAATGTTGCATTATTAAATAAGTGCTCTGTACTGTGGTTATCTAAATGGTTGCTAATAAGAGAAATTCCAAATACATGGTTCTGGATATGCAACATCAAGATTAATCTATTATATGGGTATTTTAAGATATGTTTTTACAATGCATATATTTAAGAAAATTATTTTAGAAATATGTCAACTATATAAAAAGTATATCTATTAAATATTCAAAATATATAGGCAGATATATAAACTATATATCATGCACCTATAATAAAGATATTATGGAAATATATGTATGATATATCTGATATATCTCAATATATCTGTCACATATATTCTGCAAATAAATACACTTTTTAAATATATCTAAAATATATTCCTTTTCCATTTGGAAATAAAATTCACAGAATATTAACAAGATATTTCTATGAAGTATACAAAATAGTATCTAAGATATATCTGAAATATACTGTATGCATTGGATATATCTCAAATATTACAAAACCAGTCAATTTAAGATATAATGTATATAATTGGAAACTACTATGAAAGTCTATCTATGGCTGAAATTCAAAAACTATTTCAAATATATTTTACAATGTATGTTCAAAATATATTTCTTTTCCATATTGGCAGTCACACCATTCCATAAGAAAATAAGCTGAGATGGGTGCAGTGTAGCAGAATGAGGTGAGTGTTAGGGCTGATGGCCTAAAAGCACACACCCTGTCACTTGTTGTCATGTGCAGGGTGGTGGTGGGGTGTTAGGGTTGAGAACCCTAATGCCACATTTCCTCACTTTGGTGGATCTGACTCTAACTAGAGCATTAAAGCAGTTTTTGTTTGCAATTAATTTCCTTTCTTTTTGAGATAGTATAATAGTATCATTATTTTACTGTGGGAGTGCAAGGTCCTTTGGAACCTGCTCTTCCATCCCTCTGTAGATGCATATATGTATGTAGCTGTGTAAGCACAAGTCCCTCCAGGCCCTGCACTTCCATTTATAGGACAGCAGTGACCAAATTGTCAGAATAATCACCATATTACCCCACGTCATGTACCTGGTACAAAATATTTTTGAATCCCCCCCCCCCCAAATGTAATTCTGTGCAACTGCAGTGCTATCCATGCCACAGGTGTGCAAACACATTTTGGCCATTATTTGAAAAATGACAGCTTTGACACACATGAGATGGGGAAATAAGAAGACTATGTTGAAAATCTGGGATAAAAATAGTTAATATTTCTGAAGTTACAGTATGAGCAGGCAAAGTGAAATTGCAAAGAATGGTTATAACTTTGGCATTTTTTCATATTTTGACCCAACATGTTCAACATAATCTTCTTATGACCCCCTCCTCATAAACCCCATAGGTGAAAATGTTAAAATCTATGCCAAAATGTTATTCAAGCAACATGAAGTTTTGCTGTGTTCTGACTATGTGCAGTGATCTCCAACCTTTGAACTGCCCCAGAGAGGAAAGAGTTAATATTCCATGCAAGGCATGGAACACTGAGCTCAAGCTTGGTTGAGCCTCTGTCTGCTATTGTTTGAACGTCAACCGCCAGATTCTTTACTCCACCTCACTGAACAGTCACTCCAGAGATTTCTCCTTCGCTGGGTTCAAAAAAAGTTGGTTAAAGTGTCGTTTTTTTCTCTCAGTTTCAACGACATTTTCTACAATCTAACCTTCCATTAAGTCTCTGTCTGTGGTACCATGAGTACTAGATAGGTTTCTATATTAGTTTTCTGTGTGGAACTTGTAAACATTGGATCGGTTTGGTTTGAACCAATCAGGTTTGTGAAAAAGGTTTTTCTGATTTATTAGAGTGTGGTAACCGGTCCATATCAATTCAAAAAAGCGGATTTCATTACGTTTTTCCAAGACCCGTGAACATGGTCAGGAACTGATAGGGGGTGTCTTGCCTGGCAGATTGCTGAAAAGGGTAAGTTTAGTTAGGACTGGCCATGTCAAGAAACCCCAAAAAACGGGCCCACTGGGCTTCAACACTTGGTGTGTGTGGGGGAAGCCTTTGCTAAGGCTGATCCCCACACCACCTGTTTATTGTCTGGGGTTTGACCACCTCGATTCAGACTGCCAGATTTGCAAAAGTTTTCCCAAAGCTACCCTGGATAAGAGAATAGGTAGACTGAGGGAAAGGGAGGCCAAGAAGTCCGCTGACCCAGATGGCCAGCCTGGTTCAGTTCCGACCGAACCAGAAGGAGTGCCCTCTGACCAGGGCGAGACTTCTTCGGGCAAAAGGAGAACTGACTCTGAGGAGTCGGTTCCAGTTAAAAGAAAAAGAAGGGATAAGTCAGCTGGTTCGGATCCACAAGTTCTTTCTCTGACCGCTAATGAAATAGCCAAAGCGATAAGGATTGTTCAATCGCTAACTTCGGTTCCGACTGAACCGGCACCATCGGTTAGGGGCTCGGTTCAGTCGGTTCCGGATTATAATTTAGAATAATTTTATGAACCAGAGGAGGAGGAGGGAGAGTATGAAGATAGTGATGGTGATTATGAAAGTCTGGATGTGCCCATTAACCCGAACATCTCCCCAGACAGACCTTCAGGTGTTTCTCCTCCTAGGCTTTCTGAGTCCCCTTCCCACTTTATGTTTTACAAAAAAGTAGCTGAAACCCTCCAGCTTCCTATGGAAGAAGCAGTAGAGGATCAAGAGAAGCCTGATTACGTTGAAATGATGGACATCCAGAGTCCAGGAGACTGTCTATTCCCTCCATAAGTCTTTTGGGAAACAGACATTTAAATTCTAAAACTCTCTATTCCATACCTCCTGTGGACAGAAGAATGGACAAGAGGTATACTCTTTCAGGCTCAGATACAGATTCCTTTCCCAGCAATGCAGCCATGTTGGGGTAGTGCAGGCTGCTGCCTGTGATAAGGCAAATACCCTTGGCTTCACACCCCCCAGATAAGGACTCCAGGAGGATTGATGCCATGGCAAAGAAACAGTACATGGCAGCATCTTTGGGACTCAGGCAGGCTAATTATATGGCCTACACAGCTAGATACCAGAAGTCCAGGTGAGACACTGTGATGGCTCTAGCTAAACAGGTCCCTGACCAGCTTGCCAAGGAGCTGGAGCGTGTGGCTGCAGATGGGATTGAGGCATCCAAGGTGCAATTTCATGCTGCTGTGGACTGCAATGATGTTTCATCTAGAGTCATGGCTACATCTGTGGCCCTTCGAAGGATGGCTAGGCTCAGATATACTAGCCTGTCACAGGATACGCAGACTAAGGCCATGGATTTTCCTGTCATTGGTAATTCTCTGTTTGGGGAGCAGACAGAGAACTACATGAAGAAATGGATGAGTATAGGACCACCTACAGGAGTAAGAAAGGCAAGCCACTCCCCAGAGACAGCATTCCAGGGGTAGGGGCAGGCCTTTTCATAGGCCTTTTTACCAAGCCCAGGCCTCCTCTTCTGCCTTTGCTCAGAGGGAGTTCTTTAGAGGGAGAGGCAGATGGGGTATGAGCAGGCCTGCTTCCACCCTCAGCCTAAAGCCCCTGCCAAGCAGGCACCCTGATGGGTCTGCCCGGGCCGATTCTCCACTACCTATAGGGGGCAGGCTGGCTTACTTTGTCCAGGACTGGAAGTCTTTAACATCAGACAAGTGGGTCCTGGAAGTAGTAAGCCAGGGACTGGTTCTCAGCTTTAAAACATTCCCCAAGATGAGAACCAGATCCTTTCCATCTGCAAATCCTTCAGAGGCCCTTGCCCTAGAAGCAGAGGTCTCTTCCCTCTTGGCTCTCAGAGCCATAGAAAGGGTTCTGCCCTTATACAGGGGAAAAGGATTGTACTCCAGGTACTTCCTAACACCCAAAAAAGACAGGAGAATGGCGGCCCATCCTGGATCTAAGATATTTAAACAAGCACCTTTTAAAGCCAAAATTCAAAATGGTGACTCTGGGAATAATTCTGCCCTCTCTAAGGCCAGGGAACTGGCTAGTCTCTCTGGACCTCAAGGATGCCTATTTTCACATTCCCATTAGGTGCTCCCACAGAAAGTACCTCTGGTTCGATTTGGCCTCAGGCCACTATCAATTCAGAGCAGTGCCCTTTGGCCTAACATCAGCCCCAAGGGTGTTCACAAAATGCCTGCCAGTAATGGTTGCTTTCCTAAGGAGAAAAAGATCTCCATCTTTCCATACCTGGACGGACTGGCTCATAGTGGGTCAGTCTCAGTCCAAGTCAAGTCACATCTCCAGATAACTCAGCAATTGCTCACTTCCTTAGGATTCCTCCTAAATCTTTCAAAGTCAGTTCTGGAGACAGTACAGCTCCTCATCTTTATTGGGGGTAGAACTGGATACAATAAGGACAAGAGCCTTCCCTCCCCTGGACAGGGCAAGGACCCTTATGAAACTGGCCTCTTCATTCACCCTTCAGGTGTATCGACCAGCAAGGCACTTTCTGCAGCTCCTGGGCCACATGGCAGCCTCTACGGCAGAGGTCCAGGGAGCAAGGTTTCAGATGAGGGACATTCAGTTCCACTTAAGAGCCTTCTGGTCCCAGAGAAGGGATTCTCTGACCAAACTAGTCCCTGTGACTCGAACCCTGATCCAGGCTTTGCAATGGTGGCAGGATCAGGGACAATCTAAGGCAAGGAGTTCCTTTTGTCACTCAATCTCATTCTCTAATCCTTACCACAGATGCCTCCCTCTTGGGCTGGGGAGCCTACTTGGGGGATCTGACCACCCAAGGGCTGTGGTCACCTCAAGAATCTCTGCTTCACATCAATCTCTTGGAACTCAGTGCAGTGTTTCTGGCACTGCAAGTTTTTTCAATGTCTGTTCAGAATAAAGTAGTCCAGATCAGAACAGACAATACCACCACAATGTGGTACATCAACAAGCAAGGGGGGCACTCAGTCTACAGCCTTGTGCACAGAAGCAATGAAGTTGTGGTCTCTGGCCTATTCCCTGCAAACCTCTCTGATAGCAGTGCACCTCCCAGGGAAGGACAATGTCCTGGCTGATGCTCTCAGCAGGATATCTCAGGGCCATCACGAATGGTCCCTAGATCCCCTAGTTTTGAAGGTGATTTTCTCCAGATGGGGCACTCCACAGATGGATCTTTTTGCAGCCCCAGGCAATCACCAACTCCCCCTTTTTTTGCTTCAGACCCCCAGTATTGGGCTCATTCCCCCTGGATGCTCTAGTTCTCAATTGGGAAGGGAAGTTTTTGTATGCTTTTCTCCCCTTCCCTCTCCTGTTCAAGGTACTAGTCAAAATCAGGTCTCAACCCTGCAAAGTGATTCTGATTGCTCCAGACTGGGCCAGACAGCCCCGGTACCCACTGTTGCTGTCCTTAGCAGTCCATCTTCCCCTGTCTCTTCCCAGGAATTACAACCTGTTGACATCCTCTCAGGGGAGGGTTTGGTACCTGAATCTCTAATCTCTCAATCTCAAGGCCTGGCTCTTGAAGAGTTAGACTTTGCTGATCTGCATCTCTCTCAAGGTGTTCTGGATATTCTAAAGGCTTCTCGAAAGCCTTCCACCAGAAAGACTTACAATTCCAAATGGAAAAGTTTCACTATTTGGTGCTCTGGTAAGCATATTTCTCCAGAGTCTGCTGGGTTGCCTGCAGTTCTGGACTATATGGTTCATCTCAGTAGCTTGGAGCTCAGACCAGCTATACTCAAAGTACATTTAGCAGCTGTTTCTGATTTTTTGTCAGTAGGTAAGGCCTCTTCTCTTTCAGCTCATCCTGTATTTTGTAAATTCTTCAAGGGATTGTTGCACACCAATCCTCCCTTCAGGGACCCTGCTCCTGCTTGGGACCTAAATGTTTGCATTGCTCAGCTTATGCAACCCCCTTTTGAGCCTTTGTCCTCAGCAGAGCTTAAGTACTTGACTTGGAAAACTGTGTTCTTGGTAGCCATTACTTCTGCCAGACGCATCAGTGAGTTACAGGCCTGTCAGAGGAGCCTGATTTTATCTCTTTCATAGAGATAAGGTGGTCCCAAGAACTAATAGGAAGTTTTTGCCTAAGGTGGTCTCAGATTTCCACCTAACCAGTCTATGTCTCTTCCTGTTTTCTTCACTGACCATTCCTCCTCTGGAGAAAGGAGGCTACACAGCCTGGACATGAAAGGGCCCTTAGCTACTACATAGAGCACACCAAGGGTCTGGGTTTGACTCCCTCCAATTGTTCCTCACTTATGGTGAGGTCACTAAGGAAAACCTGTCATAAAATATCTATTGCCAGGTGGATTGTCTCTTGTATACAATTCTGCTATAACAAATTGGGTAGGACTCCACCCTCAGGCCTGAGGACTCACTCTGCTAGAGGTACAGCTGCTTCCTGGCTGCCGCCAGGATATTCCTATCTTAGAGATATGTCAAGCAGCCACCTGGAAAACAGTCCATACTTTTACCAAGCATTACTCTCTGGATATCCAGGCTAGGAGTGATGCTGAGTGTGGCACAGCAGTATTTCAGAGCCTGTTCCCAAAGTAGATTCTGTCCCTCCTCCTTGGAGGTACTGCTTGGTAGTCTGCACATAGTCAGAATACAGCAAGACTTCATGTTGTTTGAAGAAAAAATTACTCACCTTAGTAATGTTGTTTCTTCTAATGGAGTCTTGCTGTATTCTGACCTCGTCCCGCCTCCCCTCTCAGAACCTGTTTTTTGGGACGTGGGTGAGCAGGAGCAGTGTTGGCACCCTAGAGGTGCCTCCCTTTCCTCACCCTCTTTAATTTTTGGGTGTGTGTGTTGTGTTTTGTTTTTTGGGTTTCCTGACTTGAGTCTTTGCTTTGAAACCAAAAAACCCTTTTTATTAAATTTAGTTGCCAGTTGGCTAGTGTGAGTTTACAGTTTCCACACAGGACGCCCAGTGAGTATAGCTTGTAAAGATCTGGCACTTGAGGTTCAAACAACAGCAGACAGAGGTTCAACCGAGCTCGAGCTCAGCGTTCCATGCCTTGCATGGAAAGTTAACTCTTTCCTCTCTGGGGCAGTTCAAAGGTTGGAGATTACTGCACATAGTCAGAATACAACAAGACTCCATTAGAAGAAACAACATTACTAAGGTGAGTAATTTCTTCTTTCTGTGTCACAGGTGCAAAAACACATTTTGGACAGGATGTGAAAAATGACAGCTCTACTGTTCAGGAGGTGGTGTGAAAAAATGGCTATGTTCAAAATTTGGTCTCAAAATATTGAACATTTCCAAAGTTGTGCATGTGCTTAGGGAAAAATTTCAACAAGCGCTCATAACTCAGCTATTGTTAGGAACTTTTCCACCAGATTTTCAACATGGCCTTTTTGGGACCCCACCTCATGAACACTAGCACTGTCAATTTGTTAATCAGGCCCAAAAGAAAGTGATTTAGTGCATGACCACAAAATCACCATCCAGACCTGATTAATAAAATGATAGTGGAAATGCTCATGAGGTGGGGTCCCAAAAATGTCATGTTGAAAATTTGGTGAAAAAATTCCTAAAAATGGCAAAGTTATGAACATAAGTTCAAATCACCATTGAAATACATTATACGGCACCTACCATGATTCCTCAGTTCATGATTTGGCTTTGAAAAGTGCAGATGTGTCCTAGTCTACAGAAGATGACAATCTATGATCTTGGGTGGTAATTATGGGGTAAGGGGTGGTGGGGTGGTGGGTGCTCAGTGGGATAGTTGGGATGAGGAAGGGGATGATGAGGGGCCGTTTTCCTTTTTTCAGGTGTAAAAAAAAGATGGGGACTGTTTTTCTTTTTACAGGCACAACATAAATATTTTGAGACACTGGGAGTGTGCCCATGTGGAACTCTTCTACAAAACTGTCCCATTGATTTACTCTACTTCAGCCCTGAATTTTAAAATCCCTTTTTCGTGAGATGTCAAAATCCATTTTCGTGAGCCAGTCACTTTTTGTGAGCTGTCAAAATCTCTTTTCATGAGATGGTGACTAGATGGCCCTATCTCATGAAAAGGGATTGGTTCATAAAAAGGGATTTTGACAGGTCACGCATAGGGATCGACTCACAAAGTTTTGACAGCTCATGAAAAGGGATTACTTTATAATCCCTTTTCATGAGCTGTCAAACTTTTTATGAGCAATCCCTTTTGCAAGCTGTCAAAATCTATTTTTGTGAGATGTCCAGATGGCCCTATCTCGTGAAAGGATTGGCTCACAAAAGGGATTTTGACAGCTCACAAAAAGGATTGGCTTTGCAAAAGGGATTAGTTTTATAATCCCTTTCGTGATCTGTCAAAATCCCTTTGTGAGTCAATCCATTTTGCGACCTGTCAGAATCCTTTTGTGACATGATGACCAGATGGCCCTGCCTCGTGAAAGAGGATTTGCTTGTGAAAAGGAATTTGACAGCTCGCATAAAGGGATTCAACTCCAAAGGATTTTGACAGCCTATGACACCAGAGGCCATAGGGCTGTCATCTTCTGTGGACCGAGACCCGTCTGCACTCTTAAAAGGCGAATCATGAACTGAGGATCAAGGTAAGTGCTGTATACTGTATTTCAATGGTGATTAGAACTTATGTTCATAACTTTGCCATTTTTAGGAATTGTTTCACCAAATTTTCAACATGACCTTTTTGGGACCCCACCTCATTAACACTACCACTGACATTTCATTAATCAGGTCTGGAAGGTGATTTCATGGTCACTGCACAAAATCACCTTTCAGGCTCATAATATGAAATGACAGTGCTAGTGTTCATGAATGGGTCAAATCTATGAAACTGATGAAAAGTTCCCAACAATGGCTGAGTTATGAGTGCTTGTTGAAACTTTTCTAGGCACACACATAATTTTAGAAATTTTCGATATTTTGAGACCAAATTTTGAACATAGCCATTTTTCACACCACCTCCTGAACATTACAGCTGTTATTTTTCCTTGTAAAAAAGGATTTGCTTGTGAAAAGGGAATCTGACAGCTTGTGAAAAGGGATTCAACTCATGAAAAGGGATTTTGACAGCTCAAGGAAAACGGATTTTTAAACGTTACTGTTTTTTTCCACTTCACTGCAAAGAAATGGTTTGTAACTAAGGGCTGAAATTTTCAGGGTAGAAAGGGCTTGCCCCACAGACATGACTTTTGCTGGTTAGATGATAAAATTTACATTACTTCCATAGTTATATCATTTCAAAATTTGAAAATTCCCCATAGGATAACATTGTGGCGGATGCAGTACCTTTTGGTGCCTAAATCTCAAAAATGGTTCGAGATATGGAATTTTTGCTAACCATAGCTTAGTGTACCTATAGGTGTACTGGGCATGCCTGCAGGTTGTCAGGCCATAATTACAGCTGCAGTGGAATTTTTTTCCCCATGTTCCTATGGTTACTGAGATAGTGCACCATTTGCATCACAGGGGTCACTTGGAATGTCTCTAGGCCTGTGCTGCGTCTCTACAATTATAGGTAGGTGGGAGTGCAGGGCCCATTTTATTAATGTTAGCCCATTCTACTATGTATTCCAAATCCTGACCAAATCTTAATCTAGCCTCAAAAGTATTCACTATTCCTCCCAATTTAATGTTGTCAGCGAATTTAATTAACTAGTTCTCGTTGGAAATAGCCAGATCAGTAATAAAAATTCCAAACAAAAGTGGTCCCAAGACTGATCCCTGTGGCACCCCACTTGAGACTTTTACCTCATCAGAATGGCAACCTTGAAACCTAACCATTTGTGTTTTTTCTGTTAACCAATGTTCAATCCATCTTATAATAGTTTCATCAGTTCCTAGTTTTTCCAATTTTAAGATTGTTATTCTGTGAGGGACAGTATCAAAGGCTCTACTAAAATTTAACATAACCATATCTACTTTGTTCCCTTGATCTAATAGTTTCCCAACAAAGTCATAGAAACTAATCAACTTAGTCTCACAAGATCTATTCTTTAGGAAACCATGTTGGGTCATATATATCACACCATTATTAGTCATATGATTTAAAATCTCCTCACTTAATATACCCTCAATAATTTTACATACCACCGATATTAGGCTTACAGGTCAATTATTTTTAGCCTCTGCTCTACTACCCTTTTTGAATATCGGAATCACATTAGCAGTTCTCCAATCCCTAGGTACATACCCCTCACACAGTGATTTTTGCCCAAATTGAGTAATAGCAGGTGCCAATACGTCACCAAGTTCCTTGATAAACTTTGGATGCAGCCCATCAGGGCCTGACAATTTATCCTCTTTAAGTTTTTGTATTCTATTAAGAACTTTCTCGACATTAATCATGTCAGTTTGTGCAATATTTCCCAAAGCATATACCCTGCTGTCTCTTATATGATCAGACTTGGCAAACACTGTACCAAATAATTTGCTGAATTTATTAGTCATTTCCTCAGGTTTAGAGGACAGTTTGCCATCTATATTTAAGGGCCCCACAGAATTATTGTTTTCCCCTTTTACTGTTAATGTAAGTGAAGAAACTCTTGGTGTCATGTTTGGATTTCGCTAATCTTTTTTCCAAATTCTCTTTTGCTCTTTTAATTTCATACCTAACCCTCTGTTCTATTATTTTATACCTAGTGTGAGAGGACACAGTTTTTACCTTTTTCATTTGTTTATAGATTTTCTTCTTTCTCTTACATAGTTTTATAATTTTGTTATTTATCCAAAGTGTTTTTTTCCCTTACTATTATACACTTTCATTTTGGGAATATTCTTCTCTGTCATGATGTTTATTATTTTAACAAACTCTGCCCACAACTCTTCAACTGATAATCCATTCTTTACTGAGCTCCAATCCAGTTTAATGAGTTCATCCCTTTATATTCTGATAATTAGCCTTATTGTACAAAATCTGAGTTGTTTTTCCCTTATTTATTTTCTTTTTTTTATTAATGGTAAATGAGATTAGATTGTTCCATGATCACCCGTTCCAACCGGAGGTCTGATTTTCACATCATCAATATCCTCACGTATATTAGTCAATATTGCATCTAATATGTTCTCTCCCTTGGTTCATTTTGCATTGCCTGAACTCCCGGCTGTTAGTATATTGTATAGATGCTCACCTAATTGGTTGCTATGGGCTAAATCATTTCTCCCAAATTGTGGTTATATTTAGATCCCCATAAATAATATGTCCTGATCTTCTGCTAGGTGGCAATTCTGTTTATAAAACTTCTGTTTCTCCCACTATTGTATCCAGTGGTCTATAAAAAACATCAACAAAGTTTTACCTGTAAGACCTATTATATCTCGTGAAATAGTCTCAATATCACCTACGCAATTTCTGTACCAACATTTTTACACTCGATGCCTGCCTTGATGTTTAATGCTATTCTCCCCTCTCTTATATATCCTATTATTTGTAAAAAGTTGGTATCCAGAAATTTGCTGATTCCATTCCATATCTATGTTACACCAGGTTTCCACTATTCCTACTATTCCTATATCATTCATTTCCACTATTAATTCTAATTCAGCCATTTTTTTTTTAAGCTTCTGGCATTGAACATCAACACATCAATCTCAGAACTTTGCATCTTAATTCTATTTTTAGGTATTTGAGATATGGAATGGTGACCATTCGTTCCCCTATTATTTAGTTTAAACATTTTTCAATTTGGGGGCCCAATCCCCATGTCAGTATTGGAATCACCCCCCCAGACAGTAGTGTGGGACACTGTGCAGCCCACCCACAGTGTCCCAAAATACTTAATTTTCGATATGTTCTTTCTGATTTTGGGATGCCTATCCCCAGTGTCGGATGCACCCCAAGCCTGTTCTAACATTTTCTAGGCTTGTTGGATATTGGGGTACCCAATCCCCTTTTCAGGATTTTCTACACCCCTGCACTGTGTGGCACTGGGGATCCTACTCCCAGTGTCCTGAAATAAACATTTTTACCATATAAAACAAGAAAACTGTCCCAATGTTGTTTTTAAGCCTGTAAAAAGAAAATGGTTCCTCATCCTTGCCATCCCTCCATCCTGACCCTCCCCTGAGCAACCCATCACCCCACACCTCCCTTGCCCAATACTTTACCAAAGTGAATATCAGCTGTCATCTTCTGTGGACCAGGACATGTTTGCACTCTTCAAAGCTGAATCACGAACTGAAGAATCAAGGTCAGTGCCGTATAATGGATGTCAATGGTATTTTGAACTTATGTTGATATCTCTGCCATTTTTAGATATTTTTTCACCAAATTTTCAACATGAGTTTTTGGGCCATCCACCCCCACCTTATGAACTGTCTTTTCATTAATCGGACCCAGAAGTTGATTTTGCTGTCGCTACACAAAATCACCTTTTGTGACTGAATAATGAAATGACAGGGAGAGTGTTAATGAGGTGGGGTCCCAAAAAGCCCATGTTGAAAATTTAGTGAAACAATTCCAGACAATTCCCAAGATATGCATAGTCATTGAAAATTTTCTATGCGCACTCGTAACTTTATCCATTTTTAATATTTTCACTCCAAATTTTCTACATGGCCATTTTTTCACACCACCTTATGAACAGTACAGCTCTCATTTTTCACATATTGCCTGAACTGTGTTTTTGCACCTGTGGCATGGAATGGCACAGTCCCTACTTGAGCTCACCTTTTGGAACCAGGTAATGAAATGATAGTGTTACTATTCATGAAGTGCTGGTTCCCAAAAGCCCATATTGAAAATTTGGTGTAAAAAATCCTTAAAATGGCTGAGGTACACATGGTCATTGAACTTTTTCTACGCATCTGTGTAACTTTGCAAATTTTTAATATTTTTACTCCATGTTTTCAACATAGCCATTTTTACACACCACCTCATGAAGAGTACAGCTGTCATTTTTCACATCCTGCCCAAAACATGTTTTTTGCACCCATGGGCACAGAATGGTGTTTTGCCATGGATTTGAACATTTTCACCACTGGAGTTTGAGATGGTGTCATAAGAAGACTATGTTCAAAATTAGGAGACAACATATTAAAAAATGTCAAAGTTATGACCATTCATTGCAAGTTTGATATGCCCGCTTATGAATTCAGCACTGTTAAATATTTTGACCCAGAATTTTCAACATAGCATTCATAGTACCCGACCACATGTATGTGACAGCTGCCATTTTTCAAATCCTGTCCAAAATGTGTTTTCACACCTGTGGCACACAATGGCATTGCAGTTGCACAAAATCCTGTTTTGTGGGAGATTTCAAAATTTTCTGTATCGAGTACATGTGATGAGGAAATAAGTTGGTAATGCTGATAATTTGGTCATGCATCTACTGGTTGATGGGTGTTCAGGGTCTTAAGGACCCTTCACTGCCACACAATACTAAGGAACATCACAGAGCATGGAGGTGCAGGGCCTGAAGAGTTCTGTGCTCCTACTGTAATGTAAGGACAGTTATGGAGAGTGGGAACAATAAGCTATCTGAAAAAGTAGGGAAATTCATTGCAAAAAAAGCTTTGTTAATGCACCATTAGGACTGAGGCATCAAAAGTGGAAATACCACCTTGGTTCCCAAACCTAGCATCCCCTTTCCTACTGTGCATGCAGAAACTAGAATGATGAGGAACACTTGGGTTCCTAACCCGTGAACCCTACTTCCTTAGTTTTGTCAATTCTTGAATTTACCTTGATTTCAGATGCAGAAACAGATGTGACGGGGTGCCGCATTACAAACCCTAATTCACACTCCATTCTTTTTATTCTGTACCCATCTTAGCTTACTTACCTTTAGAATGGGGAGCATTAGGTTCAAAATGCAAAGGAACACCCATCATATCTGTTCCTGCATGCAAGGTGGGGATGGGGTCTTAGGGTTAAGTCAAGGCTGGGGATGGAGTCTAGGGGTGGGGAACCATAAGTTCCCCTCATGCCTGTTCCTGCATGCACAATGGGAGTGGGATGCTAGGCTTGGGAACCTAAAGTGGTATTTCCTTACTTGATGCCATATATATATATATATATATGTCTCTCTCTCTCTCGATATATATATATATATATATATATATATATATATATATACACACACACACACTGCGCTAATGCTTTAGTTAGGGTTATAACCACAAAAGTAAGTAAATGTGGCATTAGGGTTTCCAAATCTAACACCCCACACAGCACATAGCAACAGGCGTTGTTGGTGTGCCTTGGGATCATCTTCCCTAAAGCTTACCCCATTCCATAAGTAAATCAGCTGAGATGGGTACAGTATAGAAGAATGGGGTGAGCATTAAGGCTGATGATCCCAAGGCACACCTCTGACACCTATTGCTGTGTGCAGTGTGGGGGCGGGGGTGTGAGGTTTAGAAACCCTAATACCACATTTCCCTACTTTTGTGGCTGTAACCCTAACTAGAGCATTAACACAGTTTTTTGCAATTTATTTCCTTACCTTTTGAGAAAGTATAATCGTATCCTTATTTGCCTGTGGGAGTGCAGGGCTCTTAGGGCACTGCACTCCCATCCCTCCATAGATGCAAATGTGTATGTGGCTGTGGAAGTACAGATCCCTTGTAATGGAAGTACACTTCCATTAATAAGACAACAGTGACCAAATTATTAGCATAGCCATCGTATTACTCCACCTCATGTACCCGGTACAAAACATTTTCGAATCCCTGCCCAAACATAATTCTTGCAACTACAACGCTATTCTGTGTCACAGGTGCAAAAACATATTTTGGCCAGGATTTGAAAAATGAAAGTCATGACATACGTGAGGTGGAGTAATAAGTGGGCTATGTTGAGAATTCGGGGTCAAAATTAAAATTTCCAATATTATGGGTGTGAGTAGCAAAATTGCAACAAATGGATATAACTTTGCCATTGTAATGTATTTTGACCCTAAATGTTCAACATAGGCATCTTATTATGCCACCTCATGAACCCAGTACAGAAAAAGTTTTGAATCCCTGCCAAAACGTAATTCCACACAACTGCAATGTCATTCTGACCACAGGTGTGAAAACATGTTTTGGACAGGATTTGAAAATGATAGCTGTGACATACATGAGGAAGGGTAAGAAACTGTCTCTTTTGAAAATTTGAGGTAAAAATATTAAAAATTTCCAAAGTTACGAGTGTGCATAGCAATGGTAATACAATGGCTATGCTGATAATTTGGTCACTGTTGTCTTATAAATGGAAGCTTCTCCTCTCTCCAGGGCAGCTCAGGTGGGTGACCAGACACACCGATAAACCTATTTCCTAAGCCCCCTTCTTTAGAACCACTGCTGGTCAAAGGTCCTTCAAATATAGGGCCCCTTTATGGATGAACTCCATCCCCAGTTCCCTCCTAGCCATACTCAGGTTGGGCCCCTTTCAAAAATGAACTGGGGGACCACAGCCTGGTTTCATCAAACCGTGACTGCCCATCAGGGGTCAACCTTAACCTTTTTGCACTAGCCAGCAGGGCAAGTTGATTCAAAATTGCACTAGCCGCAGATGGTTGCACTAACCCTTAATTATAACGGTAAATTTTGATCCTTATACAGGAAACAATGCAAGCAAAGCCAAAAATACTCTGATTATTGCTCATTTATCCTGCTCCCACATTGGCTTCTAGCTCCCCAGCAGAAAAAAATGCCTGCAATGCCATCCATCACAGACAGTGAGCCCCCCACCTTGTTTTGTACCATGGTTTCCTGTCTTCCTCTTTCGGCCCCCCCCCACACACACCAAACAGAGAGAGGATATCATAACAGCAAATATTCAATCAAGCAGTCCTAGCTCTGCGCACACAATAGCTGCCATCATCATGCACATCACCACTCTGTCACCACCACCCACAGGGCAATGAACAGAGTCAGGCAGAAAAAGACACTCACAGTCTCCACCCTATAGTCAACTGGAGACCTGCACTTTTGAAAGTTTTGTATAGTCTCATGTGAGCCAGGAGCACATCTAAGATTTCTTTGGGGTGGGAGCTAGACAAACCTAAGGGGCTTGGAAAATAGAAAACAATGATATTTTTATTTGTAAAAGCACTGATTTTAATATGCTCTGCACCAACAATAACAGATTTTCTTTAACATTGTCCTTTCATCAGCGAGGGGAAACAGTACACAGGCATAATACTATACTATTTCTATTTCTGTATGGATGATCTATGCACCCTAGGAATGCATATTTCAAGGTTTCAAATTATGCGTTTTGTCAAGATTTATTTTGTACCATACATGATTCAAAGCTTTGTTTTTAGGCAGAAAGGACATGCTGAGTGGGATAAGGGTGGAACTTTATGGATGGTGATGGCTGGCATGGTCCATTTAGAAGAGCTGAGGACTCCCTACACTTGCCAGTAATGGCAGCTATGAATCTATGGATGATCACTTCGGAGTCTGGTCTGGAGTTGCGTCCAGGGAAATAACAGAGTTAAAAGATTTGGGAGAGGGAAGTTATGATGAGGCTGGGATAAAACCACCACCTGCAGGGCTGATCCTGTATATCTCTTTGTATTTTGTTACTGAAATGTTGGATACAAACACTTAAAATGTAGAGAAATGAGGAGCACTGGTCTTAATAATGTTGGACAAATTGTTAGACATAGACATTCAGAAAACTGGAATGTATACATAGATACATAGACAGCATCGGCAGATAAGGGCCTATGGCCCACCTAGTCTACCCATTTGAGTTTGTAACTTTAGTTTATGTTTTCCTAGAACTCTGATGCCCCTTACCCCTGACCTCTAGAATTCCTTTATGTCTATCCCATACATTCTTAAATCCCATGATTGTTTCAGCCCCCACCACTTCCTCAGGTAGGGTGTTCCACTTGTCCACAACCCGTTCTGTGAAGAAATTCTTCCTTCCATTTCCTCTGAATCATCCTCCCTCCAACTTCATCCCATGCCCTCTAGTCCTGGAACATCTTTTTCACTTAAAAATAGTGGATTTTTGCACCCTGTTCCTCCCTGTAAGATACTTGTATGTCTCTATCATGTCCCCTCTCTCCCTCTCCTCTCCTCCAGGGAGTACATATTCAATTCCTTCAACCTGTCCTCATAGGACTTGTGATGCAATCCATGTACCAACTTTGTTGCCCTCCTCTAAACCTTCTGTACCCTGTCTATGTCCTTACGTAGGTAAGGTCTCCAGAACAAACAATAGATTAATCTTGATGTTGCATATCCAGAACCATGTATTTGGAATTCCTCTTATTAGCAACCACTTAGATAACCACAGTATAGAGCACTTATTTAATAATGCAACATTACTACAGATTTAAATATTACACATTTATACTTACACATAGAACTTACCTCTTGATCTTTACATATTACACATTTATACTTACACACATAACTTACCTCTTGATCTAATGACTTAATAGCACTCTACCCTTGGTCACACCCTGGACACTAGCTGAAAGTCTTAACAGTGGAGTGATAATGACTCACATTGAGTCTTTTGTGGGATCGCTCTCTTGAACTGCCAGATAATTGCAGCTCTTAATGAGCTGCTAATCACCCTGGCCATCTGGGACATTGAGAGAGATTAGCATGATGACTAGAGAATGCTGAAGTAGAGACTTTTTTAACTTCATAAACAGCCATAAAAATTTGCACTCGTCAAGATGGGCAAGTAGAGAGTTAGCTGCACTAGCTCTGGTCAATTTGCACTAGTGTTTGGGCTAGTAAAATAATGTTAAGATCGACCCCAGCTACCCATAACACTGTTGTAACCCTCCAACTATTTACGTTCCTGCACCTTAGCCCCATGACAATGCCCATTGGGCAGCTTTCTGGTCTCTACTATATTTCCAGCTCTCCTTTGGTCCACATCCTGGGCCTGTTTCTCACTTTCTCCTCCATAGCTCCATTGCTCCTGTCTCCAATATTTATTTTTTCTCCTCTGACTTATTTCAGCAATTTTGGTTACTCCCATGTCAATTGACAATGCTAATTGTATTGCATTGTTATTAGATAACTCCCTATTGTATAATTTTCTCTTTGTATATAATTACTGTCATTGTTCATGATGTCTGTAACTCTTGCTGCCACACTTTTCACTGACGTGGAGCCATTGTAATAGCTCCTATTATGTACTTGTTCTCTTTGTGTACAATTACTGTCATTGTTCATGATGTCTGTAAAACTTGCCTGCCACACTTTGTGCTGATGTGGAGCCTTTGAAAAAGTGTCCCGGACTTAAAGGGTTGAAATTCCTAGACTTAAATAAATAAATAAATAAATAAATTGCAATGAATGGTCATATCTTAGCCATTTTTCCATATTTTGACCCCAGATTTTTAATATGGACTTCTTATGACCCTAACTCATGAACAATATGACTGTCAATACACACAAATCCTGACCAAAAGGTGAATTCACCAAGTGACACTGAAATCACCTTTTCAGGGAGGGGAAGGTGTCTATCAAACAGTCACATTGTTCTTGAGGTAAGGACATAAAGGCTATGTTGAAAATTTAGGTTCAAAATCTCAAAATAAGGCAAAGTTATACAAAAAAGAAAGCCCTATTGAAATACATTGATCCACATTTACCTTAGTTTCTCATATTGCAGTCATCAGTTCCAGCAGCAAGACTTGTCTTTGATTGGAGAGTGGATCTTGAACCTGGACCTGTTCAGGTGAGTAAGGGTGTTTGTGGGGGGTGCTGAGTGGAGGTGGGGGTGGGGGCTGATCGATCAGGGCTGTTTTGTTTTACAGATTTTCTTTTTAGGTTTCTGATTGAAATGGAAGGGTGGGGGTTGCCATTAGACACCAGAGAACACAGAGGACAGTAATCAGAGGGTGTGGGGGTGCCACTTGACAGCAGGGCACTAAAAAAGATTTGGGACCAGTATAGGTGGTTGGAGGGGGTGCCACAAGACACCAGGGAAGAAAGAAATAGAGTAATGGGGAATGCGATCATTAGGTGTGGGGTGCTACTAGACAAAATAAACATATGCATTAATGGGGAGAGTGATCTGTGGGTGGGATGTGCCACTAAACACCAGGGATGGTAGTGGAGTGTGTGAACAGGAAAACAGCGGCTCACACTACACTCTGCTGCCAGCAGCTCAAGTTCAGCTGCAGCTGCTGAAGTCAAGAAATACCGGCTGTTCTCCTGAAGAGAATGCAGAGGAAGCACTCCTCTGGATAAGCTGGGCACCCAGGGTTTTGGGTGCCCAGAAAAAGTTATTTGTGAGCATGAGGTTTAAAAACAAACATAGGAATCTAACTCAACAGGTCCATTTAGCTAGGTTCTGTTGTTTGTTTTTGAAATCTTTTAAGTTTTATAGGAGGAGAAGGTGAAGCCTCCTTTGTCTGTTATAAGCAAAGATATATTTTTGCATCCTTTACTAAAGATTTTTGCTTTAAAATGTTAACATTGAATGTGGGACTAGTCCTTATAATGTGGAACAGGGAGCTTTTGTGAATTAAAATGAACTGTTACTTGTAATGTGGGACAGTTGAGAGGTATGGGTAGAGGGGGGAAGGAGAAAATTAGAGGTAAAAACTATCCAGGCAAGCTTGAGAATGCAGAGAGCTTCTATCTGTGATAGGGGCCAATCAGAGAGCAGTAGGAAAGGTGTCCGAAAACAAATGGAGGCATACCTTCCCTATGTAGCGTGGTTCTTTTTACATATTTATGATGGTGCCTTTGGTAAAACAGACATCTCTTCCTACAGCAGAAAAAAGGTTCGCATTTGATTTGCTTCATAAAATAGAAACTGAGTTATATATATTTTTTTAAAAACGAGTTTCAAACATTGCCAGCAGGAGTATTTTAGAAACTTTGGATAAACATGCTGTACGTGGAATCACTTTGAGCATGCCTGAAGATTCAGAATTTGGGGGAATTTTCATTTTGAAACTATCTGGAGAATTACATCTGCTATGCTTATGTTTTGGGGTTTTCTTTTGGTTATTGTTTTGGTTGTGACTTGATTCTATATCCCATGATATGTTTTTCATCAAGCTTTTTTCTTTTATAGAGGATCATTTTTCTACCTTTTATTTTCTGATTGACTGGAATGTAATGTTTTTTATTGTATGAGACTAATTTTCATAAAAATAATTCCCCTACTCTTATGTTATCAGTGTGCTTTAAATGGTGGATTTTGCAGAGGTGGTATTAATTCATATAATGCATCAAAAACACTGCTCTGTTAGGTTTATTAGCAAAGGCACAACTGGAATTATGTAAATCTGTTATTAAGAACATGGTACCACATCTTTTTCTTAATATTAAAATTATGGAAAGGGTTCCTTTGGCTGACATCTGCACTGAGTTAGGGTGGTGACACAGGAAGAGATTACAGTAAGTAAGTTTTGTTCCTTTTTTTTTTGTTCCTTTTTTTATTTCCTATATATATGTAATCTGTTATGACTGTCTTTCAGTAATTAATGTTTGTGATTTGGATTTTGTTGTTATTTTAATAAAGAATTATTCTACATTTACAGTTAGTGCCTTGGGTTCTTTTACTTCCACATAGACACTCACTAGGACAGCACCAGAGATGGGCAGAAGGGACCTTGGTTCAACATCTCATCTAAAGGATGGGACACCCTGACAGTACTGCATCCCCCTAATACTGCACTCATGTGCCAGTGTTGATGGTATGAGCCCAATAATGGTGTGCAACTGGAACCCGTGACCTTCTGGCCCAGAGGTAGTTGTGCTACTGTGTCATGCTGACACCTTGATCCTACTGTAGATTCGTTACCCCCAACTGCAGTAATTGTTCTATTTTATCCTTAATGTGGGACTGAAGTATTTTGCACCCAGTGGCTGTTAAATTGATTGATCTGTAAGTTTTGATGTCCGACCTTGATCTTTTTCAAAATATTTGAACAACCATGATACACATCCACTTTCCTGGTATCACACTCAAGGTTAATGATTAGTTCAGAAGCAGTGTTAGTGGGCCTGCTAGCTCCCCTGCTAATTTGTTCAGCATACGTGGATGCATGCCCACTGGGCCTGGAGATTTAGATTTGTGCTCATCATTCAGTTTCTTCCCTACAAACTTTCTTTAAACCATCCTATCACTAAGAATATTTTGGGACCTGGGTGAGTTAGGATCATATGAGGTGGCAGTACCCTGCTGTGACGTAAATACTGTGACAAAGTACTTGTTGAGTTCTAGCATGCCATACATAGAGCTGATAAGTTTACCCTCAATTACCCAGGGGGTCTATATTGCAATCTGTTCCTCTCTGTGAATTGACATATCTGAATAACTGCTTGGTGTTGTGTTTCCTTTATTATTTGCTAGTTTATTTTCACTGCTTCCATCTTAATCGTATACTTACATTTTATAAACTGTGTTTGTTTGCAGCTCTTGCTCATTGTGTTCCTATGCATTTTACTAAGCTGTTGCCCTCCTTTTTGTTAATCTGGCTCATGACCCTCTGTGTCAGCCAGTGTTTTGCTTTTTGTGTATTTACATAGAGCTGTGACATATAAATCTCGGATTGTAAGCAACCTATTTTTAAAGATATCCACTGTTTACTTGTGTTATGTCCTGTAAGCTGTCTCCCATTCCTATTCTATTAATTTGCTTTTCATTTTTTGCATGGTTGCATCACAAAATTTTTAAATAGTGTTGTTCCCTTATTGTGCAACTTACTAACATTATAAGAGTGCTTATTTATTTATTTATTTATTTATTTAATGAATTATTCATTTATTTATTCATTCTGTATTGAAAGAGTTTTACCATGAAACGCCTACAGAGCCAAAGTAGCTTGTTTACAGAGGTGTCCTTGCGGGGAGGGTACAAGGGAGAAAAACAGTACAATAGCACATATGCAGCAACAAACACTACAGAATGTGCTTGCCATTCTCAAGATCATTACATGAGAAAACAGCAGAACGAAGCTGAGGTATTCTGGCACATGACAGACTTGAGAAAGTATTTATATAACCTTACGTGATGCTGGAACTGTACATATAAACCAATTATAAATCATGTTAAAGACTTGTTTTAGAAAAAAACAGGCCTAATTTAAAATCAAAAGGTTTTACTTTGTAAAAATAAGAGAAACTGATGTGTGGAAATTAACCAACTATGCCAAATGGACTTAGAGTGTTAGAATGTTTTAACCGTCTGCATGTGAGACCCTCTTATGGCTATAAGAGTGTCTGATATACTTAGAAATAACCAGTCCTGATAGGCTAAAAATTATAAGCTTGATTAAAGAAGGGTGACGCTGGGCTTGCACTAAGCCCTGCATCATCTACATTATTGTGGCACAACTGTGCAAACAGCCCTATTGCACCCACAGCCCAATTCACAAGGGCTGCCACTTTATGGCAGCTTGCGTCAACGCTGTGGTGCAAGCTCCATACTATGGGTCCCCGAGTAGTGCAACCAGTGGTCCA
Source organism: Neoceratodus forsteri (assembly GCA_016271365.2). Classification (NCBI taxonomy): domain Eukaryota; kingdom Metazoa; phylum Chordata; order Ceratodontiformes; family Ceratodontidae; genus Neoceratodus; species Neoceratodus forsteri. Next base: position 1,177,193,750 of record CM057450.1, on the reverse strand, counting down.
GTTAAAGAACATACCAGTGTATTTTATGCCTTTTTTCCCCCCATCTATACACCTTGTGCAAAGTTCTTGGTCATCTCGGCATGACTGGGTTGTTTTCACAGAGTTGTGCATATGAAGTTCCGAGGTCTGAAGCAGTAAAATTCACCCATTAGCTGCGGAAAATAACAACAAACTCTGGTCAGAGCCGATATGGCTGTGGAGAGCTTTTAGAAGTGGCAAGGGCATGGAAAAGAATATGCAGCGCATTCGCTGCACTGGTGTCAGCTGTAATACTGAAGCAATTACAGTACTGCGCATGTGTGATACTCGCACATGTGAAGTTTGCCCTGTACTCAGCCCTGCACAACATGGCGATGCTGACAGAACTACTGTATGTGATTGGTCACGTGATGTAGGTACTGATTGCAAGCCTCTCTCATTTGCTCCAGCCACCCGATCACTATTTTCATTGAATTTTATGACTAAAGTTTAATAAATACTCTGCAAAAGGGAAGAAAAGGCTTTTAGAAGGTTTTTTACACTTTCAGTTAAAGCATTAGCACGAATGGAAATCGAGATGAAGAAAAATCTCCCCAAAAGAATGCCGCCTACCACCCCTGAGAAAGGCCCTAAGAAGCCTAGGCCTGCAAGTGCAGCTGACCCGGGTGAAGTAACTCCTAACCCTGCTGAGCAAGAGCCATTAACCTTGGCTAGGTTTCTTGCTGAATTTCAGCCTTTTAATGAGGAAATCCCATTTATGATGGCTGAAATCAAAATATTGTCATCAACTTTAGAGGAAGTAACACGGCGAGCCTCGGATGCCAAAGTGAAAATTCACTCCCTGGAAAAGAGAGTTGGTAAAGCAGAGTCGGAGTTGATAACTACAAGGCAGAAGATTACCAGGATGGAGTCTAAGTTGGAGGACCTTGAAGGTCAAAGCAGAAGAAATAATGCAGTCCTGATAGGACTGCCCAAAGCTGAAGAAGGGGCAAGATGCGGTTATCTTCATTCAAAAGTTCGTGGAGCGTGTGGCTGGCCCCTTGCCTTATGGGGCCAAGTATGCTATAGAGAGGGTGCATCGGGCCCTTAGACCACCCCCCCATCTGGATCACCACTGAGACCCCTGATCTTCAGGTTCCTTAATTATCTCGAGCGCCAACATTTCCTGAAGAAAGTCAAGGAAGTGCGAGGCATCGCCTGGGAGGGCAAAAAAGTAAGAGTGGCCCAAGATCTGCCAGCTACGGTCCGGCAGCGGCGCTCTGCCTTTCATCCCTACGTATCAAAATTAATAGCAGCTGGAATCCGTTTTAAAATGCTGTATCCGGCACGGTTGCAAGTCTCCATCTCGGGCATATGGCACAGCTTTAATGATCCGGAGATGGCTTGTTCTGGTTTGAAGGAATTATACCTTGATCTGCTCCGGGAAGTTTGAATTGCATTTATGGCTAATTTTTCAATTTAAAAGCATCTTCAATGTGATGGTTTGGAGATCAGCTTCAATTGTTTATCATTTATGAATTAGAGGAAGGGTTTCCGAGTATGATTAACTGGTACCCTCTGCTCGGTTCTTATTTCCTCTGCAGAAGCGAGCGACAGAAGCACGCTAACTTCATCAGAGATCAAAAAGACTTCATCAGAATTTTTAATTTGTGTAAAATCCTTTTAACAAAGGACACATTTAGTGCTTAGATCCCGATGAAGCAAGGAAATGGGGCTCGCTGTGTTTATGTTAATGTTCAGAGGGGAATAGCTGGCTACCTGATAATTATGTTTTTTCAATGTGGTAAAATTGAATACAGGGGGTTATTTCGGGAAGATTCACGTTGCACTCAGGAACTAGACAAGGCTGCCCGTTATCACCTTTACTTTTCAATTTATATTTGGAGCCCCTTATTTGCCGCTTAAAATTCTCTCCGATGATTCAAGGAATCACTATTCAGGGATATGAGGTTAAAGTATAAGCTTAGGCCGATGACTTACTCTTACAGCTATCGCCTCTTGAATAAGTCAATACCTGCTGTGTTAGCTATCATAGAAGAATTTGCCAATCTTTCCAATTACAAATTAAATATTGATAAATCCCTTGTTTTCCCGCTTAACCATAAAGTGATTAAATCAAGTGTGGTAGAGACTGGTACGTCTTGGGCGCCAAACTGTTTAAAATACTTAGGTATTCAAGTTGTCAGGAATCCTACTTTGCTTCATAAGTTGAACTTGGATGACCTAGTAAATACTTTAGGAGCTGATTTAGACAGATGGGCCAAATTATCTATTTCACTCTGGGGCCGAGTGAATTTAATCAAAATGAATCTTTTTCCTAGGATTTTTTACCCTTTGCATTTGCTCAATAACTGGATACCCATCTCCTGGTTCCGCAAAGTTAATGGTCTGATAACAAAATTTATTTGGGCTAATAGACAGCCTAGGATTGCATTTCACAAGTTGGTGGCTCCCAAGGATAAAGGGGGTATCCATCTTCCACACTTGATTTTTTATTATTAGGCCGAATCATGTGGCAAAATGCATCAGATAGATGGAATGCCGCGGAGAACTGTACTCCACTGGTTGGGTACCTATCTGGCTCAAAATTGAGCTATTTCTAATTAAACGGAGTGGTCTATCACCAGCATCGCTATTTCGTGTCAGGCCGAGTGCCCTCCCCCCACCGTTGAAATCTACCCCCATTGCGACCTCGGTCAGAGTGCACTCCCAGATATGTTCATTTATGGAATACAGTCATTCTCTAGACCTAGCTCAACCCATTGTTGGTAACCCTAATTTAAAAATAAGTAATAAGCCAATCTCGCCTAGGTGGCTCCCTCAACTAGAAAATGCTAAGTCTTCTCAGTTTGTTGCCATCGACAATTCTTGGCTTTCAATTACTGAAATATTGAATAACTTTAATATTCCCAGTAAGTTTATTTTTAAAGTTTTTTAGTTAAAACACTTAATAACGAAGGTGTTTGGACTGACACCGTCCCAAAGAAGTATGAGTAATCTTATGGATATACTAGCGCTTATGTTCGGCAGACCTCATTCGGTATCCAACATTTATAAAACTTTATATAATTGTAAATATTCGGTGGCGTTCACACCGGAGAGATATTGGGCCTCATGTTTCCCCGATTCGGAGATATATTGGGCAGTATTGTGGTCAAATTGTCATAAATACATTACTCGGGATAGGTTACGACTTACATAGTTTCACATTTTACATAACATATATTATACTCCCCAAAAACTATATAAGTACGGTCTTATTGATTCGCCTACCTGCTCTCGATGTAAGCAGGCAGAGGGTTCGCTTTATCATATATTCTGGACACGTCAAAAGGCCTCTACCCTCTGGAGGGATATTCAACAGAGGATGGATCCCTTATTGGGCCTCTCTGACCTCTTTACTCCTGAGGTATGCCCATTAGGTGATTATACCCTTATTCCTGTGATATCGAGAAGGTATTATATGGCATTGATTTTCTTATCAGTTAAGAAGGTTATTCTCTGACACTGGAAAGATGATGTAGATATTCATTATTCGGAATGTCTTAAGGAATTACTGGCTAATCTCAGGATGGAAAAAATGGTGGCTAGTTTAAGCAATAGGATGAATAGATATAAGAAAATTTGGGGACCTTTGTATACGCTGCTTGTCATTTAGTATATTCTACTTTATTATCGAAGTTTGGGTTTGATTATCATCTGATAAGTTCGAGCTGTGCTGATTGGGGAGTGGGGTTTAGTATGGGGGGAATGGGTATGAGGGGAGAGCAGCTCCAATGTATGCAGCAAAGGATTATTTCCGGTTATATGTACAATTCTGACTATCACAATTGGATCTGTTCTTATTTGTGTGTAAAATAAACTTTGATTTGAAAAAAAAAGAACTGTATGTATGCACGATAGTCATGCATGTGCAGCTTAAGATGACATCACCATGTTGTACACGGTGTCAATCAGTTCTGCAGTTGCAGAACAGAAAAGTAGTGTGCCAGAAGTGGGTATGTTTATGCAGCATGTGGAGGGATGGGCTACATAAACAGAATCACTGGAAACTATAAATAGAGCACTGTGGCAGCACATCAGACGGTGGTCTGGTTACGTGCTTCCACAGTATTGTTATACAAATCTGATGATGGCAAAGCATCTGGGGTTGCCCATGCAGCTGCACAAATTAGACTCAAGAGGAGTCTATTAACAAACTAGAGTCTATTAAACTAAAGATCTGGTCTGGGACTTGCTCATCACTGCAATCACTTTCTCATTCTTTTCTAAGCAGTAATTTCTGGAAGATGTGCCTTAACCATCTTGATCTCAGAACGGTAGACTACTTCTGCTTTTCCCTGATTATACTAGGTGGGGTTAGTAGCAGTCTTGAAGTGGTAGCTGCTGGTGGTGGCATGCTCTGGAAAAAAATGGTCATGCTCATCTGCATATTTTAGAGAGGTTAACACAAAACAAGGAGTCCATTATGGACTCCATTCCCCCATTTTGTTTCAAGGGAGGAACGTCATTATGGGTTTGCATCAGATGTACAGTGGCAGCCATAGATGCAAAATGTTGTTAAACAGTAATCAACTGTATGTAAAAGCTCTCTTTTTTTGAATGTGTGCTTTCTTAATGTTGTCAGTACCACTCCACCCATGTGTACTCTTCCCCTGGATTTTCTGTACCCCAAGTGCATTATTTTATATTTTTGTGTTCAGGACAAAAATGCCTTTCAAATAAGGGGTAGTCACTAATCTAAATTCTTTATACTTTTTATGTTTCCTTGTGCGTGTGCAAGAAACATCTTGTCGAGAACAACATTTCAGAGGTGTGTCAGGACAAGTTCAATGCACAGCAATCTACAGTGGGCTTGTTCCTGGCAGACCAATGAGCATGCAACCAGACTGTGACACCAGTCAGTTTCACAGCTGGAAGCCATTCTCAGTTGAAAGAAATAAAGTGCTCAAATGAGAGAGCTTCATTCCTTTCATTCATGCCCTTACTGAACTTATTGCTTGTCTCCCCACCCATCATACAGTTGTCCAGCTACTCAGCCATACACTGCATCCCCCACTCTCTGTGTCATAAGTAGTAAACAGTCCTAGCAGTAAAGAACAAATAAATATTATTTATCCTTCCTCAGACAGATGTCTGCATTGAACTTGTGTCTGTGTGAATGACAGTGCGTGTTCTTGTCCCTGAGATCCTCTCTCCAGTGCTTCATGTGTGCAACAATGCCCAGCCTGAGCATTGCTCTCTGTGATGGTACTCACTGACCCACCTCACGGATCTCCCTAGTGTCCATGCTGCCTCAGTGTGCCCCTCACCCGCCCGACACTACACGGAGCAAGAGTGCTGAGAAGTGAGGCAGCATTGCCTGCAAAGCTGTAGCTTAACCCTGAATGGTGGCAAGAGAGAGACACATGGGCTGCAGGGACAGACACTGAGAAGGAGAGGCAGCAGTGCCCCCCCTTCCCCGAAAGACAGAACATGATCAAAAGAGGTGGTGAGTGGTACCAATGTCAGGGACAGAGTGGAGAGATAGAGACCCCAAACAATGACAGCAACATGCTGAGATGTGGTAAGTGGAATGAGAGTGATCACCAGTGTGGCACATATGTGCAGGTCCAATCTGTTCCAGTCAGAAACAGTGTCAACCTCCCCCCCAGACAGAGAAGTGAAGTGGAGTACAGTGTGCACCCGAGTTCGGTTGCCATCCATTTTATTTCTGGTTACTCTTCTGGTACCTTTATTTATTATTTATTTAGTTTTTGTTTACCGAGTAAGTGCGCTAGCCAACAGGTGACAATTTTCAGGCACGACCCGGGAGAGTACAATACAGCATAACACATGGAGGCAAACAATACAACTTAGGCAAACAACCATACATAGTACATTCCTAGTCATAGAGAGACGGTTTCAACTAGTCTAACATGGTTTAGTCTATATTAAGCATAACCAGTAGGCCAAGGGCAGCTTCAGGGTAGTAAAGGTACTGGTGACAGGTAAGGAAGGGGTATAGGACATGGGGGACTGCTAGCTACTTTCCCAAGGAGAGCATAGGGAGACTGCCGGGTTTGGGGTTCCCAACAGGGCAGGGAAAGACAGGGAGGGGTAATGGGAATCAAGACCTGGCAGCCTTTGGGCTAGCCAGCCAAGCAGAGTACCCAGGGGGAGTAAGGGGGATGTCTAGAATATCTCGGTGGTAGCTAGAGGGATGCCAAGTCTTGCGGCCTTGCAGTCGGAGGTAGAAAGAAGGGAGGGATGGATGAGGAGTGAGAAGCGGTTAAGCCTGACTCTGTGTTTGTCTTTCTTAAGTTTAGTGTGGAAGCAGGCAGCATACAGAGAGGTAGAGAAAGTGGCAGCAAGAGTGCTGTGACCCTGTACAGAGAGTAGTACAGAATTTTCTTTTCACCGTGGGGAGCGGACATTAGAGATATTGGGTGAGAGACTAGGAGAGACACAGTAAAACACACTTTGGTGCATCTATTCGACCACTGCACAAAAGGAGCACTTTAGACAGAGCTAGAGACAAATATGTGGGTCATATATTTGCCCTTTCACATTGATTAGCACAGTGTGGGGGCACTGATGGACACTTTTGGGTAGTGCTGCTTCCTTCATACTTCTATAGCTCACATCAGCACATATGGAATCAATCTGGAGTAGCCACAGACTGATGTAGGTTATTCATCTTCCCATCCACACCCATCCCACACCACACAGGTTGGCACAGTGACAAGGTGACCTCCAAGTGGGCAGCCCAAGGTAAATAGTGGACTGTGGCCTGGCAGAAGTTGATTGGTGCCCCATCCACAACCATCCCACCATTGCACATTGGCTGCCCTAGCCAGAGACAGAAATGTGAGATGCACGTTTGCCACACCATACCTGTTTCTATCTAGCCTGGTGGGTGGCAGGTAGGTGGAAATGGGTTGCAGTCCAGATCCACTGGGTGGTCTGAGGCCATTGGCACCCAACACATCTTTCTGCATTCCTGCACACGTGAAACATTTTCTCCTTCCATTCCATCTCCGAGACATTAGGAGCACTCTGCTGGAGCCAATGACAAATGCGGTTCACACATCTGTCCATCTTCACCCATCCGAGTTCCACGAAAGCTGGCACTTGGCATTGGGATGGCTCCAAGCAGGTGGCTCTGGGAGAATGATGCCCCATCCCCCCATCCCACCTCCACACAAGGATAGCACCCTGCAGCAGCCAGGGATAGAGATGCAAGTTGCTCATCTGCGCCTTCATACCTGTCCCTGCTCCACCAGAGCTAGCATGAAGGTTGGAGTGGGCTTTAGGTGACTGGCACTTCCTTACCCTATGCCACACGTCTACACTTGCAGAACTCTCTGCTTCAGCTAGGGGCTCTCCCAAATAAAGTGCTCTACTAAAGGAGAGCATTCTGAGGTACCGAGATATACAAATGTAGATCTTGTATCTGCCCCTCCACAACTGTTCCCACTCTGCTGGGTGGGGGGTAGGATACAGTGGGTGCTCCTGAGTGACTTGTGCCCCCTCTTGCACCCCTACCTAGCAACCCAATACTTTACAGCAGCCAGAGAAGAGATATGGATTGCACATCTACCTCATCATAAACTGTGCCCATTCCAAAAATGTTCACACACACAAGCAGGAGTGGGGTCTAGGATGGTGGCCATTAAGTGACTATCCCCTCCCCCTCTATCCCTCCTCCACACATGGGGAGCACTCCTCCCCCTCCATTACACATTTGCACATAGAGATCACTCTTCCCCCTCCATGCCTCCTTTGCATATGGGGAGCAATTCTCCTTCTCCAGCCCTCTTCCACATGGTGGACTAGTGTCTTATGTAATGATATTTGGTCTCAATCCTTGTTGAATGCAACATTGTACATATTGTATATACTAATGTAAAGAAAATTGCTTTATTTTAATTTATATTATGTGTCCTTACTTTTGTATCTCACATCATGTATTGTCTTTATCATTACTTGTACAAGGGACCTCCTTGCAAATGAGCTTGCTCAATGGATTTTATCCTTTCATAATAAACTTGAACATGGAATGCACTCTTCCTCGATTCCATCTCCACACACAGGTATCATTTCTCCACCTCCATCCCACCTCCATACATTGTGAGCACTCATCCTCTGACCCCTCCAGTGCTTCTCCTCTGCATTTCACCTCCCCCACATGGAGAGCACTTCCCACAGCATCCCACCTCTTGCACATAGGGAGCACTTCTCCCTTTATTCAACCTCAACACATTAGGAGCTTTTCTCCCACTTCATATCAGCTCTGCAAGGGAGTACTCCACCCATTCATCCCACTGCCTCTCATGGGGAGCATTGCTCCCATCCACCCCACTCCTACACATGAGGACTCCTCCACACATTTGCATCACTCCTCCTCTACCACCATCCCACCTCTGCATATAGAGACTACTCCTAACCTCATTCCACCTTTGCACATGGGAGCACTTTGCAACAACCAGAGACAAAGATGTCAGTCAGTCATCTGCCTTTCCACACCTATTCCCACTTCACATGATAAGCTCCAAGTTGGGCAGAAGATTGATGGGGTTGAGATGTAATAAGTGGATTTCCCTTGGAAATGGTGCCAATACCCCATACCACCTCTCTGAATGAGAGAAATCCTCCCCTCCAATCAATCTTTATTCTTTACTCCACTCACCACTTTTCTGCTGATTATCCTCCTGTTTGTTTGCCTTACCAGTTGCTCCCCTCCCAAGACAGGACTACAGGCCACTAGGCCAGGGCAGATTTTTCTTTGACCTCTCCTGTCTTCTCTTCAGACCATACCACCAGTTCAGCCAGCTTCCAACACAGTCAAGAAGATGCGCTGCATGTTACTCGCAGCTCAGCTCTGGATGGGTCAGTTCTTGCCCTAGTAGGCCATACTTCAAGTTCTCCCACAGTTCAACTGAGACTAGAGAAGAGCAGCACACAGTCCCACTCTACCACCATGACAGTCAACAGGACACCACAACTTGCTCAGCACTGTACAGATGATGCAGCACAGCAGCACACTCAATAGTCTGTCTCACCCGGCTTCTCCTGTTCTCTCTGTTGATGATGTCTCCATCTCCCCTAGCCATCAACAGTCCTGGGCATGCACACTGTGTTGCAGCTAGCTTCAACCACTATGGAGACTGTTGAGACACTGAGTTTTTGAGCAGTCAAGCCTGAGCCAACCAGAAAATAAAATACAGGAATTTGAAATTTCTGAGGTAATTTCAAAGGGGGTTGAACACCTGAACACCCCCTGCCTACATCCATGCAATCCACAACAGTTCAGACACATGCAATGCTTACATTTAAAGGCACTCTCCCAGCCCAGCCATCTCCCCTGCCTACCCTGGCACACAAATGAACACCAACCACGACTACTTCTTCTGCAAGCAGTGAGGATCCTCACTCTTAAGCTTTCAGTCCTGTACACAAATAGCAGAGTTGGGGCCTGGGGCTCCAGTCAGACTGCTGTGTAAAGGAGCTCGAACCTGCCTGAATATAACAGAACAGCTAAACTGAGTCCTCAATCCCTACAAATGGGTGGCTGCTGCACAGATGATTACTACAGCCACCAGGCACCACCAGGGATTTAAAACAAGAGCTGGCCTATGACAGGCAACCTGGATCCATCTCATTCTCCTACACTGACTGCTTGTAGCATTTTCCAGCTCCTTCTCTGCTACCAGTACTCACCAATGGTCAGTACAGTAATGTCAGTGGGTGGCCCCATTGGAGTGGTCAGCTTAGCTCCTCAACTTGTTACTAGCCCCACAACCGATACTCTCGCTTGACTTCCTTCTGTGTCTGGTAACATTTGCCTGTTTTCAAACACCCAATAAACTTTTTTCTAGTGTCTACTTAGAAACAGAATATTACATATACAGTCAATTCCATTTGTGTGCCATTCGGATGTGTGCACATTCGCTTGTGTGCACAAAATTGCTGGGTCACGATTCACTGCTTATACTTCTCAGTGTTAAACTGTTTGGTTTTGTGCACACAGATTTTTGGATGTGTGCACACAATTCAGGCTGAAATCTTCAAATAACATGCCAATCTTGAAGTCAGAAGCTACTTTAGCTTCACTTGAAAGATAATTGTCAGACTAATTTATCACATACTCACTTGGGCTTGAATGCCCTTCAGTAAATTGATGTAAGCAGGTGTTAAACATCAGTTTAATCACCTGCTTAATCCCATTCTGATAAGGCGCCATTCCCAGGGGTTACTAGAAAGGAGCTTTCGTCCGAGTTTTCAGTCGATGTCTTTGCATGGTTTTACTCATTCAAAAAAAACTGGAGACACTCAGCAATCGCAACACGAAGCAGGCAACCCTTACTGATTTTTATCACAGCAACTCCAGTTATGCGAACGCTAGCACTTGCACTTTTTGAACATTTTTACTGCTTTTAATGCTGTACGATATGTTATTACTGTGTAAATTAAACATACTGTAGTTAAATCATTCTTTTTATGGCTCTGTTATTTACTGTGCCACCTTAATCAGTAAGTTTTCTGTTTTCTTGAATAACCGCGATCTCCAGATCACCCACAGACAGTCCTGAGATAATATTTTACCGCATTTTCAGCTATGTGCATTTTCGGATGTGTGCACAAAATTAGCAGTTCCCAGGCATGTGCATACATCCGGAATAGACTGTATAACAAGCATTTGTCAATGCCAAATGTTGTAGCACTGGCATTGGCTTTGGTAGTGCAGTGCGGAAACACATTTTGGGCAGGATGTGAAAAATGACAGCTGTACTGTTCATAAGGGGGTGTAAAAAAATGGCAGTGTTGAAAATGTGGCATGTAAATATTGCAAATTTGCGAAGTTACAGGGGTGCATGGAAACTGCATAATGCATGATTGTAACAGTCATTTTATGGACTTCTGGCACCAAATTTTCAACATAGGCATTTTAGCACCTCTGCTCATGTACAGTGTCACTGTCATTTCTCAAACCGTCCTAAAAGTTATTTCAAGACAGCGACCGAGCTTATTCTGCACCGGACATGCGAAACACATTTTGGGCAGGATATGTAAATGACAACTGTACTGTTCATCAAGAGGTGTGGAAAATGCCAATGGTGAAAATCCAGAGTGAAAATATTATAAATGCACGCTACGAGGCGTATGCAACCGCGCAACGCACGCCAGAACACAGTCATTTTATGGAGTGTCGTCACCAAATTTTGACATAGACATTTTAGGACCTCTGCTCATGAACAGTGTCACTGTCATTTGTAATCGGCCCCAACACTGATTTCCCACAGCAACAGTGTGATTGTGCTCGGAAGTGTGGAAACACATTTTGGCCAGGATGTGAAAAATTACAGCTGTACTGTTCACAAGGAGGTGTAAAAAAATTACAATTTTGAAAATCTGGCATGAAAATATTGTGAATTCATGAAGTTACGAGCGTGCGTAGGAACTGCACAACGCACGCTCATAACACAGTCAATTTATGGAGTATTGTCACCAAATTTTCAACATAGGCATTTTAGGACCTCTGCTCACAAACAGTATCACTGTCATTTTTGTAATCTGTCCCAAACACTGATTTCCCACAGTGACCGTGCTATTGTGCGCCGGAAGTACGGAAGCACATTTCGGCCAGGATGTGAAGAATGACAGCTATACTATTCACAAGGAGGTGTAGAAAAATGACAGTGTTGAAAATCTGGCATGAAAATATTGTGAATTTGTGAAGTTACAAGCGTGTGTAGTAACTGTGCAATGCACGCTCATAAAACAGCCATTTTTTGTACTTTTTCCACCAAATTTGCAACATAGGCCTTTTGAGAGCCCACCTCATGAACGCTGCCACTGTCCTTTTGTTAATCTGTCCCAAAAGGTGATGCCGAGTGAATGCAAAATCACCTTTCGGGACAGAGTAAAGTCATAACAGTGCCAGAATTCATGAGGAGGGGTCCCAAAAAACCCATGTTGAAAATTTGGTGCAGAAATTCCCAAAAATGCCTGAGATATGCATCAAAGTTGGAAAAACCCTATTTATTCCATTATACAGCTTGCCAGCATTTTCTCAGTTCGCGGTCGGCTTTGAAGAGTGCAGATGTGTTCCCGGTCCACCGAAGATTGTCGTGCCAAGCATCAGAGGTAAGTATGTGGTGATGGGGGTGTGGGGAGGAAGGGTGTGCAGTGGGTGGGTGCGGGTGGTGGGAGACTAGACTATGGGGACCATTTTCTGTTTACAGATGTTAAAAAAACATTAGATGGTTTTCTTTTTACAGGTTTTGGGGGATACAGTACCTGACGAGGGATTGGGCACCCCGTTGTATAGGAGTGGGGGACATCATGCTGATGGGGAGTGGGCTCCCCATTGGCACATTAAAGTGGGAAAGGGGAGACGGATGTCACGGGGATTGGGCACCCCGTCGGCAAACAGTGAAAGTGGGGGCGGCTGAGCTGAGGGGGATTGGGCACCCTCTTGACAAGCAAAAAAGGAGGGGGGACACATTATGCCGACGGGGAGTGTGCCCCACCATTGGCACATACATGAGGGGCAGGGTAAGCCGACTGGGGGATTGGGCAGTCCCGAGGTCGGCAGTTTAGCAGCCACTGTGCTGCCATGTTTGTAGCTGGTGAAGCATGTAGGAAGGTCCGCTGCATGTGATGAGCTTTGCTCACATTGCAGTGGACCTTTCCTTAGATGTGCTCACCTGGGTGGTGTGGCACTGGCATGCAGATTGATTGGGGAACGAGGGACGCACCTACTGGTGCATGCCCTGCATTCGCCCAACAGTGACCGTGCCTGCAAACCTCCACTACCATAATATGATGGCTGCACAAGCGCGCCAACATAAAAATAAAATATAATTACTTTGAAGATGATAGAAGCCTTTATTATGGCTCGGCTTCAATATATTGTTTGAGAACGCTGAAATCTCATCTTGATTGTTTTACTTCTTTATTGCTATTTTGTATTTTCAGGTTAAATCAAATATAATAAAATACAATTGTTTTTGTTTTGAGAAGATAGAAGCTTTTATTATGGCTCTTTTGGTTTGGTCCACGTACACTAAAGTTGAAGCAATGAGATCACCACGATTTTGCAGCCTTGCACCATTCCTCTGATCCTAAAAATATGTATCACAATGGTTGTATAATTGTAGGGCTATATCCAAATGGCTTTAATTCATTGTAATTATACACTAAGAAGAATAGTCTTAATGAGTTCATTTAAGGTTTCATTATTTGACCTTTTGCAATTTTAATGACCTCCCAATCCTGGAGTCTTCACTTTGTTTTATCTAAAATTTTCTTTGCTCAGTTCATTAATAGTCCAATAAGATTTAGAATAAAATTACTTTAGAACAAAAACTGTATAAACTTTGGGTTTGATTTTGCGCAAATATTAACTTCTCTCCAAGTTGAAAGTGCATAGGAGATTAGCTGTACTTACTTTTGTATTTCTCCACACATTTACTGTGGAAATTTGTAAAAAAAATAAATAAATAACACTTGACCTTTTGCACAGGTCTTGACCTTCAGTAAAGGGACTGGCTTAAAACTTATTTAGGAGTCATTCAAGAGTTATCCCAAGGTCAAGATTTAGTAAACTACATATTTAATATGTTTTAATAATAGAAGTTGCCAAAGAGGACATAATAAATGCAAACTGAACTTCACTGTGTTCACTGATATAAACACACAATTTCTTTATTGTTTTATAGCATATTAGATTGCAGCATTTGTTTCAAATGTTGTGGTCATGAGGATGGTGTGTGTGTGTGTGTGTGTGTGTGTTTGCTGTAGCTTTATATATTTTTTTTATCAAAAAGTCTAGTAAAAATTGCCTGCTGATTGCTATAGATTTCTCCTGGATAGTTCACAGAAGACCTGGTACTGTATGTGTCTGAGACCGTGCTTATCAGATAGTGTCTTAAGAGGTTAAAAAAACTGTAAATCTTTTTCGATTTGCTGGGAAAGGGTGACATTTATGAGGTATGAATATTTCTTGAAAGACAATACCTGCCCAACTGAAGCTTGTAGCAAGAACATGTTTAATGCTAAGTATTTAAATGTGTAAGTTGTTGCATTTCGAAGTGGTAAACAAATCTCCGGTTTAACAGGCAACCAATATTTAACAAGCTGTTTCAGTTTCCTAATGGCCATCTGATAAGCAGCTTGGAGTTATGTCTCCAACATTCTAAACAGAAAAAAGGGTGTATTTTATTTCAATTGGCATAGTGATTTGTAGATGTGGAAGGATACATTGAAAACTCCAAAATGTGTGTTCCACGGTACTCCATTTTTCCAACTACAGACAGACAGCAAGATGTCTGTAGGCTCTGCCCACAGCCATAAAAAAGAGCTGCTCAGCATGAAAAATAATTAGTAAAGCCTGTACTATGTAGGCAAGTGCTCAGCGGGGGCAGCATCAGTCACAGACAGTCGGTCTCACACTGCCACTTTCAACTTGTGGTGCTCATTGCCATGCTAACACATAACATTCCCTTGACCTTCTGTTAGCAGTGAGCAGCACTGTTCAGCCTCCCAAATTTGTTGACTGTGCCTCCTCTTGCCAGTGCAAGTTTGTTTTGCAAGTTGAACTCAGAGTGCCCTGGCAGAAACAAGCACTTCTAGCCGCTATGTCCATTTGCTGCTGTTAACCTGAAATGGCTCTCTCCGCTCCACTGGTTGTTGTGGACTGATCCCCATTCCCTTGTTTCTTCTTCCACTCTGGGCCATTATGAGGAGGACATATAGCACTGAGCAGTAGAACTGGGTTGAAAGGCCACCACAGCACAGAGAGCACTAGTATGAGTCAATCAGTGCTACTACTTAGGATAGAACACTTATGTCTATATGGGCTTGGTTCAGGTTGGAAGCATTTTTTTGTTCTGTCCAATCTGAGGACTGAATTTATTTAAGGGATGCTAAGGTTTATTACAGTTCAAGGATTGTGAATGCTAGACAAAATTGTAGCTAGGATTAAAAGAACATTTTGGCATTTAGTGAGAGCTGGTTTGCCAACGTTGAATATTGTCAAAATCACACTTGAGTGAGTACTCCAACTCAAGACCAAGACACCTGAAGTAACTAGAACTGTTCTATTTGCACATGTGATATAAGAAAGAGACACAGGTGGATGGGAGGTCATTTAAAATGCTGAGAAGAGGACTGGTCCAAGAATGGAACACTGGGGAACACCCAAACCTGATGAGCATAGTGATGGATTTGACCTCACCAACTTGTATCGGCTGGAGCTGAGCTGATCTGAGAGATAAGAGTGGAACCAACTGACTACCAGGTTGGACAGACCGAAGGCACCTAGCATCCGAGAGAAGAAGGTGTTCCACTATATCAAAAACCTTTGTGAAGTCTATGAAAATGGCTGCAGTGAACTGATCCTGGTCCATACCTATCAGCACAAAGTCTGTGAACTAGAGGAGGGAGGACACGGTGTGTGTGTGTGTGTGTGTGTGTGTGTGTATGTGTTGGGGGAGCAGGAGTGTTTTGGAAGCCAGACTAAAAAAGCAAGAGGAAAGAAGAGGAGTCAAGGTAGGTGGATAGCCAGGAGACTATAAGCTTTTCCTACACCTTAGCCAGGACAGAGAGGAGTGAGATAGGCCAGTATTTACTTGAGGAAGGAGGATCACCCCCTTCAGGGGAGGGAGTACTTCAGCTGCTTCCAGGACTAGGGAACAGATTCAAATGGATAGCAAGACTGAAAAGGAGATCAAGAGGGGTAGTGATGGTTGACACAGAGTGATGGAGAAGATTAGTATTCAAACTATCAGGGCAGTGCCCATTAGCAGAATTAAGAGTCAGTAAGATAGCAAGGGTGGTCTCTGTGGAGACTGGGGAGATGGAAAAAGATGCTGGGTTGAGGGTGAGGAGAGTAAGGGGATTTGGGAAGAGACATGGTAGGCAGGTGGGGGAGAAGGGAAGAGAGAAGAAAAAATAGAGTGGCTACAAGAAGTGAAGAAATTGTTAAAGGTGTCAGCAATGTCAATATGGTTAGAGATAGGATAGTTTCCTAGTTTGAGGTTGGAAGAGGTAGATTGCATAGGGTTGAGCAGGAAGTGAATAACTTTCCAGAACCTATTATGGGACTAAGGGTTGTTCTGCAGACTGTAGGTGAAGTAACATAGAAACATAGAATGTGACAGCAGATAAGGACCGCTTGGCCCACCTAGTCTGCCCATTTTCCTACCTAACAGATAAGCTGCAGATCCTAATTAACCAACAGCTTATTTGCTCCTACCCCCCACTAGGACTGCCTTATGTCTGTCCCATGCATTCTTGAATTCCCCCACTGTTTATGACTTCACAACCTCCTCAGGGAGGCTGTTCCATGTGTACACAACCCTCTCTGTGAAAAAAATACTTCCTCACATTACCTCTGAGCCATCCCCCCTCTATCTTCAAATTGTGCCGCCCTGTTCTTGCACATCTCTTTTTCTGAAAGATGCCACCCTCTTGGACTTTGTTGATTCCCTTGAGGTACTTGAAAGTTTCTATCATGTCCCCTCTCTCCGTTCTTTCCTCAAGGGTATACATATTAAGCTCCTTTAGTCTTTCTTCGTATGCCTTCTGGTGCAGACCCTGCACCATTTTGGTTGCCCTCCTCTGGACAGCCTCCACTCTGTCTATGTCTTTGCGGAGATGGGGTCTCCAGAACTGCACACAGTACTCCAGATGGGGTCTCACCAACTGTCTGTACAGAGGGATAACAACTTCGTTTTCTACTATTGATGCCTCTCCCTATGCATCCCAGTATCCCCCCAGCCTTCCTTACTGCCTTCTCACATTGCTTGCCCGCCTTAAGGTCATCTGATATAATTACCCCCTGGTCCCTTTGCATTTTTACTGTTGTCAGTATCTCACCCCCATTGTGTACTCTTGCCCTGGGTTTTGTTTCTGTGGCATTACCTTGCACTTCTTTGATTGAATCTGAGCTGCCATACATTTGACCATTCCTCCAACCTTGCCAAGTCCCTTCTCATCCTTTCCACTCCATCTGGTGTATCAACCCTGTTGCAGATCTTTGTGTCATCAGCAAAGACATACTTTTCCTTCCAGTTCCTCTGCAATGTCACTTATAAAGACATTAAAAGAACGGTCCCAGTACTGAACCCTGCGGTACCCTGCTAGTAACCCTCCTTTCTTCCTGTGGACTCCATTTACTACTACCGTTTCGTCCTGTTGTCTAGCCAATTCTTTATCCAGGCTACCACCTTGGGACCCACTCCAAGGCTGGCTAACTTGTGTATTAATCTTTTGTGTGGGACTGTATCAAATGCCTTGCTAAAATCTAGGTAAGCCATGTCCACAGGCCCTCCCTGGTCTACTACTTTGGTCACCCAGTCAAAGAAATCTATTAGATTCGTCTGACATGACCTTCCCATCGTGAATCCATGCTGCCTCGGGTAAATTAATTTGGCTTCCCTAGTGGCCTTAGTATAGATGTTACTTAGTTGTTTGCATCTCAAAAAATCTTCTGGAGAGCTTGAAGTTTTGTGGAGATGCCAAGCAAATAATGAGCTTCGACCAGGACAATGACTTCTTCAGAGCCCTAGGGAAGCTGGGACCCACAGACACAAGACCTCCTGAAAGGCATGTTTCTACCATGAAGCAATGATATTGGACAGGAAAGATGTTAGAACAACAGCTTTATCAGTAGATACAGTGAGTGCTGACCAGTCAGTGGCCCAAAGGTCATCTAGCAGAGATGGGAGATCAAGAGCCTTGAGTGACCAAGACCAGATAAATTTGGATGGGGCTTTAATGCAGCTGATCTTATGGATATAGTAAACCATGCGATGATCACTGAATGCATCTGGCAGTGATCCAGCAGAAATAATGCAGTGGGAGTGTGAGGACAGGATCCAGTCAAGGATGGAATTAATTCAGGAGTTTGTGTAGAAAAGAGATGGCTCAGTGATGAGTTGTGTGAGACTGAGGGACTCAATTTGGTGAATGGTATTTTTTTAATGAGGGGGAGAGCCAATGTATATATATAGATCCCAAGAGCTAAGAACTACCAGAAGATAAAAGAGAGGAGATGGATGAGAAGGTGGCAGCACAGGTGTCTGTCTTGGTTTGGGGGTGGTGGAGTAATGCCACCAATGAAAATGAGAAGTATCTTACAGGGAGGAACAGGGTGCAGGAATACACTATTTTTAAGCAAAAAAGATGTTCCAGGACTAGAAGGCATGGAATGAAGTTAGAGGGAGGATGATTCAGAGGAAACGTGAGGAAGAATTTCTTCACAGAACGGGTGGTGGACAAGTGGAACAGCCTGCCAGAGGAAGTGGTGGGGGCTGAAACAATCACAGGATTTAAGAATGCATGAGATAGACATAAAGGAATTCTGGAGGTCAGGGTTAAAGGGCAACAGACTTCTAGGAAAACATAAAGTGAACTTACAAGCTCAAATGGGCAGACTGAGTGGTCTGTAGACCCTTATTCTGTCACTGTCTATGTATCTATGTAAGTAAGTAGAGGAAAAGAGTGACTTCATGGGAAGAGGGGACAGCACAATGATACACAATGTCACAGTGACATATGTATAGAAGAACTCTACCACCATGCTTACCATGGTCTTGTCTGTGAACTGTGTAACCAGAAAGTCCAATTTCTGCATCATTTGTTTGTGCGGACAGTTAGATTTCAGCAACAATTAGCACATCAGGACTGTAATTGTTTTTACCATTTTTATTTTCAATTTGATAACCGGGTAACTCCGAGAACATAATACGTCCATTTTCTTGGGGTACATGGTCATATAACAAAATTTATAAACAATACATAACATACAATACAATAACATACCACATTATCTTAAAGAACACATTTTCATTTAGAACTGTCAATACAAAACTGTTTTAACTTCAGTTTAAATGTCATATATGATGTAGACTGACACAGTGAAGTGTAAAGTGAGTTCCAGTCTTTAAAAACCTTGTACACAAAAGAATGCTGTGCCAAAGAAGATTTATAAAATGGTAACTTTAAACACGTGGACACAGAACAAGTTGTATATTTAGAGCTGCCCAAATGAATCAAGTCCCTAAAAGTTAATTTTACCATACCATGCCAGACTCTCCAAAAAACAAATAAATCTAAAATAAAAACAACAGAACTCAAATGAAGACCAATTCAATTAAGAATATAATGTACAATGATGAATTAACTTAGAACAAGACAAAACAAATGACATGTTATAATAGACAATTCTTACTCTATTTAGAGAAGAGTCAACTGCAGAAGTATATATATATGTATAGGAAGTCCACAATTCATCACTGATAAAATCAGGAGCTGCACCAGCACCTTCGTTATAAGAAAGACCATTTCTAATGCTATGAAGTATACTAGGGCTGTGTAGGAATGGAAAATTCGGAATCCATGGAATTTCAGGGAAATGTCACAAAATTCCTTGAAATTCCACAGAATTTCGTCAAAGTTTCATGGAATTCTAAAAGTTTAGTAATGTGGATATACCTCAATAACCATTCAAGCTAGAGATCTGGAATTTAGCATATTTATTCCTTGGGACAATGGCCACAAACATGCTAAATATCATATCATTTGGTTTAACAGTTTCAAAATTATAGGGGCTTGAATGTTGTCATTTTATTGTTTGTGTGAAATTTCATGAACATTTTTTATCTGCATATACCTTAACCGTCAATTGGGTCAGGGATCTTAAATCTGGCATGATTTCTTGATGACAGGTGTTCTAACAATGTGCCAGATTTCATGACGATATGATGCATCATCCCAAAATTATATGTGCTCAAAATCTTTCATTTTATTTTTTTCAGGAAATTTCATGAACACATTTCATCTACATATAACTCAGGCACCTTTGGAGCTAGGCATGTGTAAATTAGTATAGATAACCTTTTTGTAATGCTTACAGAATGGTCTAAATATGGAGTGAATTAGATAAGAGACTTTTAAGTTACAGGGGTTCAAAACTTTACTATGTAAATATTTGCAAAACTTTCTGAAAACTATCAAAAATGTGAATGTTTGTAACTTATCTGCTCTTGTATGCATAGACCCAGATATTCAAAAGGGTTGCGCATGGTGCAACAGTGTTGCGCCATGCACAACCACTGATGCGCCCTCGCTGATATTCAAAAGGAAAAGTATGCCGCTATTCATCCTGATGCGCGGGCGCATCAGTAATAATCTGAGGACAGGTGGGGCGTGCCATGGATAACCTGCACAGCCCAATATTCAGCCCGGATGTGCAGAGTCATGAATCGCAACCCTACCTGTGCCTGCACAAAGTTAAGCCCCAAAAAAGGAACAAATGATGACCACACACAGGTGAGCTGCCACATTGTAGGGCGCAACACGGCAGCTGCCACCTGTGGTTGGCCACCCAAGTTCCTGCAGCACCTGGCGGTGCCCCCCCATGCCTGATCGCGAGCATCTTGAAATCACCTCCCATATCCCTGGTGGTCCAGTGGACCGCTATGTGCCCAATCACGGACATCTGTCTAACAGAATAATCTCCGTCCTATATCCCTGGTGATCCAGTGGACTGCTATGTGCCCATTGTGGGCATCTGTCTAACAGAATAATCCCCATCCTATATCCCTGGTGGTCCAGTGGACCACTAGCCGTTATTGCGGGCATCAGTATTATAACCCCCCAGGTCCAATAGCCCTGGTGGTCCAGTGGACTGCACTCTGCCCGATCGCGGGCATCAGTAATATAAGCCCCCGTCCAATAGCCCTGGTGGTCCAGGTGGATTGACACTTCTGCCTCGATAGCGTTCGTCAACCATATAAATGGTTTGATACTTCTGGTGGTTCAGGCTCTCTCATTTTCAGCCTGACGGGAGCCTCACCTCACCTTCCCCCCCAGTTGCTGGCAGTAAGACCCCACCTCGTCCTCACCACCGTTCCACTGATTGCCTGTAGCCAGACGCCCATTGGTCTCACAGCATGAACCAATGGGCATGCAGCCATACCGTACTACACAGTCCAGATATGGACTATGCAGTACAGTATGGGCTGCGCCCATAGGCTCATGCCATGAACCAATGGGCGTGCAGCCCTATCGAGCTGTCAGTCAGCAGGTGGTGGGGCGGCAGTCGGTGGGGTGCTGCCACCTGCTGGCTGACCGGGAGCCGGGCAGTGGGGCCCAGTGGGCGGGTGGGAAGGGGTACACTAGACCACCAGGGTAATAGGCCATTTCATATGGTTGACAGATGCCCGTTGATAGGGCAGAGTGTGCTTGGACGTGGGGGATTCTAGTCCCAGTGCCCATGATCGGGCACATAGTGATCCACTGGACCACTAAGATAGAGGCTCTTGTCCCTTATGGATGTTCCCCGATCTGGCTGCAGGGGAATGGTCCCCGATGGCTGCTGCCTGGCAGGGCGCCAGGTGCAAGTCATCGGGGATCAGCACACCTGCATGCTAATGGCATGCAAATGGGATCATAATCAGATGCAAATGGCCCTCCGTGCGCCTTGCATAAATTATGGCCCCATTTGCATGTCACCCTTTGAATATCACAGGTGCTGTGCATGGCGCAATGGCACTTGCGCCACCACATCTCAATGCTCCATTCTGACCACTTGCGCTGGCGCAGTACCACTGGCACTACGTACAGTGGGGTTAGGCGATATTCAAAGCAGTTGTATCATAGCACAACTCCGCTGAATATCACCCCGGCTGCCCTCATGCTAAATTAAATTTGAGCAGCACACAGGCTTGCGCCACAGAATGGTGCAGTTTGAATATCTGGGCTCATATGTGTAGAATACATGCAGAATATATTTTTGTATATATATCAAATATATTTTTGCAAATGCTTGCTATGGTACTGTGTGCAGATTTGCATAACTAATTTGCATATTTCAAAAGTACAATTTATCAACCAAAAGCATGGCAATTTCTATTTTTAAAATAGTTTTGAATTGACAGCATTAGCTTACAAACCAGAGGGAAGGTTAAAGAGCAAAAAATAAGTACATGTTGGAACTCACCCTGACATTAAAAGGAACCAAACGGGGGGGGGGTATAAATACAAATTTGAGTGTTACAAAATAATGAGATCATGAGGTAAGTTCTATGTGTAAGTATAAATGTGTATTATTTAAATCTGTAGTAATGTTGCATTATTAAATAAGTGCTCTGTACTGTGGTTATCTAAATGGTTGCTAATAAGAGAAATTCCAAATACATGGTTCTGGATATGCAACATCAAGATTAATCTATTATATGGGTATTTTAAGATATGTTTTTACAATGCATATATTTAAGAAAATTATTTTAGAAATATGTCAACTATATAAAAAGTATATCTATTAAATATTCAAAATATATAGGCAGATATATAAACTATATATCATGCACCTATAATAAAGATATTATGGAAATATATGTATGATATATCTGATATATCTCATATATATCTGTCACATATATTCTGCAAATAAATACACTTTTTTAAATATATCTAAAATATATTCCTTTTCCATTTGGGAGAATAAAAATTCACAGAATATTAACAAGATATTTCTATGAAGTATACAAAAATAGTATCTAAGATATATCTGAAATATACTGTATGCATTGGATATATCTCAAATATTACAAAACCAGTCAATTTAAGATATAATGTATATAATTGGAAACTACTATGAAAGTCTATCTATGGCTGAAATTCAAAAACTATTTCAAATATATTTTACAATGTATGTTCAAAATATATTTCTTTTCCATATTGGCAGTCACACCATTCCATAAGAAAATAAGCTGAGATGGGTGCAGTGTAGCAGAATGAGGTGAGTGTTAGGGCTGATGGCCTAAAGCACACACCCTGTCACTTGTTGTCATGTGCAGGGTGGTGAGGTGAGTGTTAGGGTTGAGAACCCTAATGCCACATTCCTCACTTTGGGGATCTGACTCTAACTAGAGCATTAAAGCAGTTTTTGTTTGCAATTAATTTCCTTTCTTTTGAGATAGTATAATAGTATCATTATTTTACTGTGGGAGTGCAAGGTCCTTGAACCTGCTCTTCCATCCCTCTGTAGATGCATATATGTATGTAGCTGTGTAAGCACAAGTCCCTCCAGGCCCTGCACTTCCATTTATAGGACAGCAGTGACCAAATTGTCAGAATAATCACCATATTACCCCACGTCATGTACCTGGTACAAAATATTTTGAATCCCCAAATGTAATTCTGTGCAACTGCAGTGCTATCCATGCCACAGGTGTGCAAACACATTTTGGCTATTATTTGAAAATGACAGCTTTGACACACATGAGATGGGAAATAAGAAGACTATGTTGAAAATCTGGGATAAAATAGTTAATATTTCAGTTACAGTATGAGCAGGCAAAGTGAAATTGCAAAGAATGGTTATAACTTTGGCATTTTTCATATTTGACCCAACATGTTCAACATAATCTTCTTATGACCCCTCCTCATAAACCCATAGGTGAAAATGTTAAAATCTATGCCAAAATGTTATTCAAGCAACATGAAGTTTTGCTGTGTTCTGACTATGTGCAGTGATCTCCAACCTTTGAACTGCCCCAGAGAGAAAGAGTTAATATTCCATGCAAGGCATGGAACACTGAAGCTCAAGCTTGGTTGAGCCTCTGTCTGCTATTGTTTGAGCGTCAACCGCCAGATTCTTTACTCCACCTCACTGAACAGTCACTCCAGAGATTTCTCCTTCGCTGGGTTCAAAAAGTTATTAAAGTGTCGCTTTTTCCTCTGTTTCAACGACATTTTCTACAATCTAACCTTCCATTAAGTCTCTGTCTGTGGTACCATGAGTACTAGATAGGTTTCTATATTAGTTTTCTGTGTGGAACTTGTAAACATTGGATCGGTTTGGTTTGAACCAATCAGGTTTGTGAAAAAGGTTTTTCTGATTTATTAGAGTGTGGTAACCGGTCCATATCAATTCTAAAAAAAACGGATTTCATTACGGTTTTTTCCAAGACCCGTAACATGGTCAGGAACTGATAGGGGGTGTCTTGCCTGGCAGATTGCTGAAAAAGGGGTAAGTTTAGTTAGGACTGGCCATGTCTGAGAAACCCCCATAAAAAACGGGCCCACTGGGCTTCAACACTGTAGTGTGTGTGGGGAAGCCTTTGCTAAGGCTGATCCCCACACCACCTGTGTTTATTGTCTGGGGTTTGACCACCTCGATTCAGACTGCCAGATTTGCAAAAGTTTTCCCAAAGCTACCCTGGATAAGAGAATAGGTAGACTGAGGGAAAGGGAGGCCAAGAAGTCCGCTGACCCAGATGGCCAGCCTGGTTCAGTTCTCGACCGAACCAGAAGGAGTGCCCTGACCAGGGCGAGACTTCTGGGCAAAGAAGAACTGACTTTGAGGAGTCGGTTCCAGTTAAAAGAAAAGAAGGGATAAGTCAGCTGGTTCGGATCCACAAGTTCTTTCTCTGACCGCTAATGAAATAGCCAGCGATAAGGATTGTTCAATGTAACCTGTTCTCGACTGAACCGCACCATCGGTTAGGGGCTCGGTTCAGTCGGTTCCGATTATAATTTAGAATAATTTTATGAACCAGAGGAGGAGGAGGGAGAGTATGAAGATAGTGATGGTGATTATGAAAGTCTGGATGTGCCCATTAACCCGAACATCTCCCCAGACAGACCTTCAGGTGTTTCTCCTCCTAGGCTTTCTGAGTCCCCTTCCCACTTTATGTTTTACAAAAAAGTAGCTGAAACCCTCCAGCTTCCTATGGAAGAAGCAGTAGAGGATCAAGAGAAGCCTGATTACGTTGAAATGATGGACATCCCAGAGTCCAGGAGACTGTCTATTCCCCTCCATAAGTCTTTTGGGAAACAGACATTTAAAATTCTAAAAACTCTCTATTCCATACCTCCTGTGGACAGAAGAATGGACAAGAGGTATACTCTTTCAGGCTCAGATACAGAGTTCCTTTCCCAGCAATGCAGCCATGTTGGGGTAGTGCAGGCTGCTGCCTGTGATAAGGCAAATATACCCTTGGCTTCACACCCCCCAGATAAGGACTCCAGGAGGATTGATGCCATGGCAAAGAAACAGTACATGGCAGCATCTTTGGGACTCAGGCAGGCTAATTATATGGCCTACACAGCTAGATACCAGAAGTCCAGGTGAGACACTGTGATGGCTCTAGCTAAACAGGTCCCTGACCAGCTTGCCAAGGAGCTGGAGCGTGTGGCTGCAGATGGGATTGAGGCATCCAAGGTGCAATTTCATGCTGCTGTGGACTGCAATGATGTTTCATCTAGAGTCATGGCTACATCTGTGGCCCTTCGAAGGATGGCTAGGCTCAGATATACTAGCCTGTCACAGGATACGCAGACTAAGGCCATGGATTTTCCTGTCATTGGTAATTCTCTGTTTGGGGAGCAGACAGAGAACTACATGAAGAAAATGGATGAGTATAGGACCACCTACAGGAGTAAGAAAGGCAAGCCACTCCCCAGAGACAGCATTCCAGGGGTAGGGGCAGGCCTCTTCATAGGCCTTTTTACCAAGCCCAGGCCTCCTCTTCTGCCTTTGCTCAGAGGGAGTTCTTTAGAGGGAGAGGCAGATGGGGTATGAGCAGGCCTGCTTCCACCCCTCAGCCTAAAGCCCCTGCCAAGCAGGCACCCTGATGGGTCTGCCCGGGCCGATTCTCCACTACCTATAGGGGGCAGGCTGGCTTACTTTGTCCAGGACTGGAAGTCTTTAACATCAGACAAGTGGGTCCTGGAAGTAGTAAGCCAGGGACTGGTTCTCAGCTTCAAAACATTCCCCAAGATGAGAACCAGATCCTTTCCATCTGCAAATCCTTCAGAGGCCCTTGCCCTAGAAGCAGAGGTCTCTTCCCTCTTGGCTCTCAGAGCCATAGAAAGGGTTCTGCCCTTATACAGGGGAAAAGGATTGTACTCCAGGTACTTCCTAACACCCAAAAAGACAGGAGAATGGCGGCCCATCCTGGATCTAAGATATTTAAACAAGCACCTTTTAAAGCCAAAATTCAAAATGGTGACTCTGGGAATAATTCTGCCCTCTCTAAGGCCAGGGAACTGGCTAGTCTCTGGACCTCAAGGATGCCTATTTTCACATTCCCATTAGGTGCTCCCACAGAAAGTACCTCTGGTTCGATTTGGCCTCAGGCCACTATCAATTCAGAGCAGTGCCCTTTGGCCTAACATCAGCCCCAAGGGTGTTCACAAAATGCCTGCCAGTAATGGTTGCTTTCCTAAGGAGAAAAAAGATCTCCATCTTTCCATACCTGGACGACTGGCTCATAGTGGGTCAGTCTCCAGTCCAAGTCAAGTCACATCTCCAGATAACTCAGCAATTGCTCACTTCCTTAGGATTCCTCCTAAATCTTTCAAAGTCAGTTCTGGAGACAGTACAGCTCCTCATCTTTATTGGGGGTAGAACTGGATACAATAAGGACAAGAGCCTTCCCTTCCCTGGACAGGGCAAGGACCCTTATGAAACTGGCTCTTCATTCACCCTTCAGGTGTATCGACCAGCAAGGCACTTTCTGCAGCTCCTGGGCCACATGGCAGCCTCTACGGCAGAGGTCCAGGGAGCAAGGTTTCAGATGAGGGACATTCAGTTCCACTTAAGAGCCTTCTGTCCCAGAGAAGGGATTCTCTGACCAAACTAGTCCCTGTGACTCGAACCCTGATCCAGGCTTTGCAGTGGTGGCAGGATCAGGACAATCTAAGGCAAGGAGTTCCTTTTGTCACTCAATCTCATTCTCTAATCCTTACCACAGATGCCTCCCTCTTGGGCTGGGGAGCCTACTTGGGGGATCTGACCACCCAAGGGCTGTGGTCACCTCAAGAATCTCTGCTTCACATCAATCTCTTGGAACTCAGTGCAGTGTTTCTGGCACTGCAAGTTTTTTCAATGTCTGTTCAGAATAAAGTAGTCCAGATCAGAACAGACAATACCACCACAATGTGGTACATCAACAAGCAAGGGGGCACTCAGTCTACAGCCTTGTGCACAGAAGCAATGAAGTTGTGGTCTCTGGCCTATTCCCTGCAAACCTCTCTGATAGCAGTGCACCTCCCAGGGAAGGACAATGTCCTGGCTGATGTCTCAGCAGGATATCTCAGGGCCATCACTGAATGGTCCCTAGATCCCTAGTTTTGAAGGTGATTTTCCAGATGGGGCACTCCACAGATGGATCTTTTGCAGCCCCAGGCAATCACCAACTCCCTTTTTGCTTCAGACCCCAGTATTGGGCTCATTCCCTGGATGCTCTAGTTCTCAATTGGGAAGGGAAGTTTTGTATGCTTTTCTCCCCTTCCCTCTCCTGTTCAAGGTACTAGTCAAAATCAGGTCTCAACCCTGCAAAGTGATTCTGATTGCTCCAGACTGGGCCAGACAGCCCCGGTACCCACTGTTGCTGTCCTTAGCAGTCCATCTTCCCCTGTCTCTTCCCAGGAATTACAACCTGTTGACATCCTCTCAGGGGAGGGTTTGGTACCTGAATCTCTAATCTCTCAATCTCAAGGCCTGGCTCTTGAAGAGTTAGACTTTGCTGATCTGCATCTCTCTCAAGGTGTTCTGGATATTCTAAAGGCTTCTCGAAAGCCTTCCACCAGAAAGACTTACAATTCCAAATGGAAAAGTTTCACTATTTGGTGCTCTGGTTATTATTTCTCCAGAGTCTGCTGGGTTGCCTGCAGTTCTGGACTATATGGTTCATCTCAGTAGCTTGGAGCTCAGACCAGCTATACTCAAAGTACATTTAGCAGCTGTTTCTGATTTTTGTCAGTAGGTAAGGCCTTCTCTTTCAGCTCATCCTGTATTTTGTAAATTCTTCAAGGGATTGTTGCACACCAATCCTCCCTTCAGGGACCCTGCTCCTGCTTGGGACCTAAATGTTTGCATTGCTCAGCTTATGCAACCCCCTTTTGAGCCTTTGTCCTCAGCAGAGCTTAAGTACTTGACTTGGAAAACTGTGTTCTTGGTAGCCATTACTTCTGCCAGACGCATCAGTGAGTTACAGGCCCTGTCAGAGGAGCCTGATTTTATCTCTTTTCATAGAGATAAGGTGGTCCTAAGAACTAATAGGAAGTTTTTGCCTAAGGTGGTCTCAGATTTCCACCTTAACCAGTCTATGTCTCTTCCTGTTTTCTTCACTGACCATTCCTCCTCTGGAGAAAGGAGGCTACACAGCCTGGACATGAAAAGGGCCCTTAGCTACTACATAGAGCACACCAAGGGTCACAGGTTTGACTCCCTCCAATTGTTCCTCACTTATGGTGAGGTCACTAAGGGAAAACCTGTCATAAAATATCTATTGCCAGGTGGATTGTCTCTTGTATACAATTCTGCTATAACAAATTGGGTAGGACTCCACCCTCAGGCCTGAGGACTCACTCTGCTAGAGGTACAGCTGCTTCCCTGGCTGCTGCCAGGGATATTCCTATCTTAGAGATATGTCAAGCAGCCACCTGGAAAACAGTCCATACTTTTACCAAGCATTACTCTCTGGATATCCAGGCTAGGAGTGATGCTGAGTGTGGCACAGCAGTATTTCAGAGCCTGTTCCCAAAGTAGATTCTGTCCCTCCTCCTTGGAGGTACTGCTTGGTAGTCTGCACATAGTCAGAATACAGCAAGACTTCATGTTGTTTGAAGAAAAAATTACTCACCTTAGTAATGTTGTTTCTTCTAATGGAGTCTTGCTGTATTCTGACCTCGTCCCCCGCCTCCCCTCTCAGAACCTGTTTTTTGGGACGTGGGTGAGCAGGAGCAGTGTTGGCACCCTAGAGGTGCCTCCCTTTCCTCACCCTCTTTAATTTTGGGTGTGTGTGTTGTGTTTTGTTTTTTGGGTTTCCTGACTTGAGTCTTTGCTTTGAAACCAAAAAACCCTTTTTATTAAATTTAGTTGCCAGTTGGCTAGTGTGAGTTTACAGTTTCCACACAGGACGCCCAGTGAGTATAGCTTGTAAAGATCTGGCACTTGAGGTTCAAACAACAGCAGACAGAGGTTCAACCGAGCTCGAGCTCAGCGTTCCATGCCTTGCATGGAAAGTTAACTCTTTCCTCTCTGGGGCAGTTCAAAGGTTGGAGATTACTGCACATAGTCAGAATACAACAAGACTCCATTAGAAGAAACAACATTACTAAGGTGAGTAATTTCTTCTTTCTGTG
Source organism: Neoceratodus forsteri (assembly GCA_016271365.2). Classification (NCBI taxonomy): domain Eukaryota; kingdom Metazoa; phylum Chordata; order Ceratodontiformes; family Ceratodontidae; genus Neoceratodus; species Neoceratodus forsteri. Next base: position 1,177,164,620 of record CM057450.1, on the reverse strand, counting down.
TCACAGGAAAAAACACATTTTGGACAGGATGTGAAAATGACAGCTCTACTGTTCAGGAGGTGGTGTGAAAATGGCTATGTTCAAAATTTGGTCTCAAAATATTGAACATTTCAAAGATGTGCATGTGTAGGAAAAAATTTCAACAAGCTCATAACTCAGCTATTGTTAGAACTTTTCCACCAGATTTTCAACATGGTTTTGGACCCCACCATGAACACTAGCACTGTCAATTTGTTAATCAGGCCCAAAAGAAAGTGATTTAGTGCATGACCACAAAATCACCATCCAGACCTGATTAATAAATGATAGTGGAAATGCTCATGAGGTGGGGTCCCAAAATGTCATGTTGAAAATTTGGTGAAAATTCCTAAAATGGCAAAGTAGAACATAAGTTCAAATCACCATTGAAATACATTATACGGCACCTACCATGATTCCTCAGTTCATGATTTGGCTTTGAAAAGTGCAGATGTGTCCTAGTCTACAGAAGATGACAATCTATGATCTTGGGTGGTAATTATGGGGTAAGGGGTGGTGGTGGTAGGGTGCTCAGTGGGATAGTTGGGATGAGGAAGGGATGATGAGGGGCCGTTTTCCTTTTTTCAGGTGTAAAAAAAAGATGGGGACTGTTTTTCTTTTTACAGGCACAACATAAATATTTTGAGACACTGGGAGTGTGCCCATGTGGAACTCTTCTACAAAACTGTCCCATTGATTTACTCTACTTCAGCCCTGAATTTTAAAATCCCTTTTTCGTGAGATGTCAAAATCCATTTTCGCGAGCCAGTCACTTTTTGTGAGCTGTCAAAATCTCTTTTCATGAGATGGTGACTAGATGGCCCCTATCTCATGAAAAAGTTTGGTATAAAAGGATTTTGACAGGTCACATAGCGATCGGCTCACAAAAGTTTTGACAGCTCATGAAAAGGGATTACTTTTTATAATCCCTTTTCATGAGCTGTCAAATCCCTTTTTATGAGCAATCCCTTTTTGCAAGCTGTCAAAATCTATTTTTGTGAGATGTCCAGATGGCCCTATCTCGTGAAAAGGGATTGGCTCACAAAAAGGGATTTTGACAGCTCACGTAAAAGGATTGGCTTTGCAAAAAGGGATTAGTTTTTATAATCCCTTTTCGTGATCTGTCAAAATCCCTTTTTGTGAGTCAATCCATTTTTGCGACCTGTCAGAATCCCTTTTTGTGACATGATGACCAGATGGCCCTGCCTCGTGAAAAGGGATTTGCTTGTGAAAAGGGAATTTGACAGCTCGCATAAAGGGATTCAACTCGCGAAAAGGGATTTTGACAGCCTATGACACCAGAGGCCATAGGCTGTCATCTTCTGTGGACCGAGACCCGTCTGCACTCTTAAAAGCCGAATCATGAACTGAGGATCAAGGTAAGTGCTGTATACTGTATTTCAATGGTGATTAGAACTTATGTTCATAACTTTGCCATTTTTAGGAATTGTTTCACCAAATTTTCAACATGACCTTTTTGGGACCCCACCTCATTAACACTACCACTGACATTTCATTAATCAGGTCTGGAAGGTGATTTCATGGTCACTGCACAAAATCACCTTTCAGGCTGATAATATGAAATGACAGTGCTAGTGTTCATGAATGGGGTCAAAAGTCATGAAACTGATGAAATAACAACATTGCTGAGTTATGAGTGCTTGTTGAAACTTTTCTAGGCACACACATAATTTTAGAAATTTTCGATATTTTGAGACCAAATTTTGAACATAGCCATTTTTCACACCACCTCCTGAACATTACAGCTGTTATTTTTCCTTGTAAAAAAGGATTTGCTTGTGAAAAGGGAATCTGACAGCTTGTGAAAAGGGATTCAACTCATGAAAAGGGATTTTGACAGCTCAAGGAAAACGGATTTTTAAACGTTACTGTTTTTTTCCACTTCACTGCAAAGAAATGGTTTGTAACTAAGGGCTGAAATTTTCAGGGTAGAAAGGGCTTGCCCCACAGACATGACTTTTGCTGGTTAGATGATAAAATTTACATTACTTCCATAGTTATATCATTTCAAAATTTGAAAATTCCCATAGGATAACATTGTATGGATGCAGTACCTTTTGGTGCCTAAACCAAAAATGGTTCGAGATATGGAATTTTTCAACCATAGCTTAGTGTACCTATAGTGTACTGGGCATGCCTGCAGGTTGTCAGGCCATAATTACAGCTGCAGTGGAATTTTTTTCCCATGTTCCTATGGTTACTGAGATAGTGCACCATTTGCATCACAGGGGTCACTTGGAATGTCTCTAGGCCTGTGCTGCGCTCTACAATTATAGGTAGGTGGGAGTGCAGGGCCCATTTTATTAATGTTAGCCCATTCTACTATGTATTCCAAATCCTGACCAAATCTTAATCTAGCCTCAAAAGTATTCACTATTCCTCCCAATTTAATGTTGTCAGCGAATTTAATTAACTAGTTCTCGTTGGAAATAGCCAGATCAGTAATAAAATTCCAACAAAAGTGGTCCCAAGACTGATCCCTGTGGCACCCCACTTGAGACTTTTACCTCATCAGAATGGCAACCTTGAAACCTAACCATTTGTGTTTTTTCTGTTAACCAATGTTCAATCCATCTTATAATAGTTTCATCAGTTCCTAGTTTTTCCAATTTTAAGATTGTTATTCTGTGAGGGACAGTATCAAAGGCTCTACTAAAATTTAACATAACCATATCTACTTTGTTCCCTTGATCTAATAGTTTCCCAACAAAGTCATAGAAACTAATCAACTTAGTCTCACAAGATCTATTCTTTAGGAAACCATGTTGGGTCATATATATCACACCATTATTAGTCATATGATTTAAAAATCTCCTCACTTAATATACCCTCAATAATTTTACATACCACCGATATTAGGCTTACAGGTCAATTATTTTAGCCTCTGCTCTACTACCCTTTTGAATATCGGAATCACATTAGCAGTTCTCCAATCCCTAGGTACATACCCCTCACACAGTGATTTTTGCCCAAATTGAGTAATAGCAGGTGCCAATACGTCACCAAGTTCCTTGATAAACTTTGGATGCAGCCCATCAGGGCCTGACAATTTATCCTCTTTAAGTTTTTGTATTCTATTAAGAACTTTCTCGACATTAATCATGTCAGTTTGTGCAATATTTCCCAAAGCATATACCCTGCTGTCTCTTATATGATCAGACTTGGCAAACACTGTACCAAATAATTTGCTGAATTTATTAGTCATTTTCAGGTTTAGAGGACAGTTTGCCATCTATATTTAAGGGCCCCAAGAATTATTGTTTTCCCTTTACTGTTAATGTAAGTGAAGAAACTCTTGGTGTCATGTTTGGATTTCGCTTAATCTTTTTCCAAATTCTCTTTGCTCTTTTAATTTCATACCTAACCCTCTGTTCTATTATTTTATACCTAGTGTGAGAGGACACAGTTTTACCTTTTTCATTTGTTTATAGATTTTCTTCTTTTCTTACATAGTTTTATAATTTTGTTATTTATCCAAAGTGTTTTTTTCCTTACTATTATACACTTTCATTTTGGGAATATTCTTTCTGTCATGATGTTTATTATTTTAACAAACTCTGCCCACAACTCTTCAACTGATAATCCATTCTTTACTGAGCTCCAATCCAGTTTAATGAGTTCATCCCTTTATATTCTGATAATTAGCCTTATTGTACAAAATCTGAGTTGTTTTTCCCTTATTTATTTTCTTTTTTTTATTAATGGTAAATGAGATTAGATTGTTCCATGATCACCCGTTCCAACCGGAGGTCTGATTTTCACATCATCAATATCCTCACGTATATTAGTCAATATTGCATCTAATATGTTCTCTCCCCTTGGTTCATTTTTGCATTGCTGAACTCCTGCGGCTGTTAGTATATTGTATAGATGCTCACCTAATTGGTTGCTATGGGCTAAATCATTTCTCCCAAATTGTGGTTATATTTAGATCCCCATAAATAATATGTCCTGATCTTCTGCTAGGGTGGCAATTCTGTTTATAAAAACTTCTGTTTCTCCCACTATTGTATCCAGTGGTCTATAAAAAAAACATCAACTTAAAAGTTTTACCTGTAAGACCTATTATATCTCGTGAAATAGTCTCAATATCACCCACGCAATTTTCTGTACCAACATTTTTACACTCGATGCCTGCCTTGATGTTTAATGCTATTCCTCCCCCTCTCTTATATATCCTATTATTTGTAAAAAGTTGGTATCCAGAAATTTGCTGATTCCATTCCATATCTATGTTACACCAGGTTTCCACTATTCCTACTATTCCTATATCATTCATTTCCACTATTAATTCTAATTCAGCCATTTTTTTTTTAAGCTTCTGGCATTGAACATCAACACATCAATCTCAGAACTTTGCATCTTAATTCTATTTTTAGGTATTTGAGATATGGAATGGTGACCATTCGTTCCCTATTATTTAGTTTAAACATTTTTTCAATTTGGGGCCCAACCCTGTCAGTATTGGAATCACCCCCAGACAGTAGTGTGGGACACTGTGCAGCCCACCCACAGTGTCCCAAAATACTTAATTTTCGATATGTTCTTTCTGATTTTGGGATGCCTATCCCCAGTGTCGGATGCACCCCCAAGCCTGTTCTAACATTTTCTAGGCTTGCTGATATTGGGGTACCCAATCCCCTTTTCAGGATTTTCTACACCCCCTGCACTGTGTGGCACTGGGGATCCCACTCCCAGTGTCCTGAAATAAACATTTTTACCATATAAAACAAGAAAACTGTCCCCAATGTTGTTTTTAAGCCTGTAAAAAAGAAAATGGTTCCTCATCATCTTGCCATCCCCCTTCCCATCCTGACCCTCCCCCTGAGCAACCCATCACCCTACACCTCCCTTGCCCAATACTTACCACCAGTGAATATCAGCTGTCATCTTCTGTGGACCAGGACATGTTTGCACTCTTCAAAGCTGAATCACGAACTGAAGAATCAAGGTCAGTGCCGTATAATGGATGTCAATGGTATTTTGAACTTATGTTGATATCTCTGCCATTTTTAGATATTTTTTCACCAAATTTTCAACATGAGTTTTTGGGCCATCCACCCCCAACTTATGAACTGTCTTTTCATTAATCGGACCCAGAAGTTGATTTTGCTGTCGCTACACAAAATCACCTTTTGTGACTGAATAATGAAATGACAGGGAGAGTGTTAATGAGGTGGGGTCCCAAAAAGCCCATGTTGAAAATTTAGTGAAACAATTCCAGACAATTCCCAAGATATGCATAGTCATTGAAAATTTTCTATGCGCACTCGTAACTTTATCCATTTTTAATATTTTCACTCCAAATTTTCTACATGGCCATTTTTTCACACCACCTTATGAACAGTACAGCTCTCATTTTTCACATATTGCCTGAACTGTGTTTTTGCACCTGTGGCATGGAATGGCACAGTCCCTACTTGAGCTCACCTTTGGAACCAGGTAATGAAATGATAGTGTTACTATTCATGAAGTGCTGTGTTCTCAAAGCCCATATTGAAAATTTGGTAAAAAATCCTAAAAATGGCTGAGGTACACATGGTCATTGAACTTTTTCTACGCATCTGTGTAACTTTGCAAATTTTTAATATTTTTACTCCATGTTTTCAACATAGCCATTTTTACACACCACCTCATGAAGAGTACAGCTGTCATTTTTCACATCCTGCCCAAAACATGTTTTTTGCACCCATGGGCACAGAATGGTGTTTTGCCATGGATTTGAACATTTTCACCACTGGAGTTTGAGATGGTGTCATAAGAAGACTATGTTCAAAATTAGGAGACAACATATTAAAAAATGTCAAAGTTATGACCATTCATTGCAAGTTTGATATGCCCGCTTATGAATTCAGCACTGTTAAATATTTTGACCCAGAATTTTCAACATAGCATTCATAGTACCCGACCACATGTATGTGACAGCTGCCATTTTTCAAATCCTGTCCAAAATGTGTTTTCACACCTGTGGCACACAATGGCATTGCAGTTGCACAAAATCCTGTTTTGTGGGAGATTTCAAAATTTTCTGTATCGAGTACATGTGATGAGGAAATAAGTTGGTAATGCTGATAATTTGGTCATGCATCTACTGGTTGATGGGTGTTCAGGGTCTTAAGGACCCTTCACTGCCACACAATACTAAGGAACATCACAGAGCATGGAGGTGCAGGGCCTGAAGAGTTCTGTGCTCCTACTGTAATGTAAGGACAGTTATGGAGAGTGGGAACAATAAGCTATCTGAAAAAGTAGGGAAATTCATTGCAAAAAAAGCTTTGTTAATGCACCATTAGGACTGAGGCATCAAAAGTAGGGAAATACCACCTTATGGTTCCCAAGCCTAGCATCCCACTCCTACTGTGCATGCAGAAACTAGAATGATGAGGAACATTGGGTTCCTAACCCGTGACCCCTACTTCCTCAGTTTTCAATTCTTGAATTTACCTTGATTTCAGATGCAGAAACAGATGTGACGGGGTGCCGCATTACAAACCCTAATTCACACTCCATTCTTTTATTCTGTACCCATCTTAGCTTACTTACTCTTAGAATGGGGTGAGCATTAGGGTTCAAAATGCAAAGGAACACCCATCATATCTGTTCCTGCATGCAAGGTGGGGATGGGGTCTTAGGGTTGGAAGTCAAGGCTGGGGATGGAGTCTAGGGGTGGGGAACCATAAGTTCCCCTCATGCCTGTTCCTGCATGCACAATGGGAGTGGGATGCTAGGCTTGGGAACCCTAAAGTGGTATTTCCTTATTTTTGATGCCATATATATATATATATATATATATATGTCTCTCTCTCTCTCGATATATATATATATATATATATATATATATATATATATACACACACACACACTGCGCTAATGCTTTAGTTAGGGGACATAACCACAAAGAAGTAGTAAATGTGGCATTAGGGTTTCCAATCTAACACTTACACAGCACATAGCAACAGGCGTTGTTGGTGTGCCTTGGGAATCATCTTCCCTAAAGCTTACCCCATTCCATAAGTAATCAGCTGGAGATGGGTACAGCATAGAAGAATGGGTGAGCATTAAGGCTGATGATCCCAAGGCACACCTCTGACACTCATTGCTGTGTGCAGGTGGGGGCGGGGTGTGAGGTTTAGAAACCCTAATACCACATTTCCTACTTTTGTGGCTGTAACCCTAACTAGAGCATTAACACAGTTTTTTGCAATTTATTTCTCTTACCTTTGAGAAAGTATAATCGTATCCTTATTTGCCTGTGGGAGTGCAGGGCTCTTAGGGCACTGCACTCCCATCCCTCCATAGATGCAAATGTGTATGTGGCTGTGGAAGTACAGATCCCTTGTAATGGAAGTACACTTCCATTAATAAGACAACAGTGACCAAATTATTAGCATAGCCATCGTGATTACTCCACCTCATGTACCGGTACAAAACATTTTCAATCCCTGCCCAAACATAATTCTTTGCAACTACAACGCTATTCTGTGTCACAGGTGCAAAACATATTTTGGCCAGGATTTGAAAATGAAAGTCATGACATACGTGAGGTGGAGTAATAAGTGGGCTATGTTGAGAATTCGGGGTCAAAATAAAAATTTCCAATATTATGGGTGTGAGTAGCAAAATTGCAACAAATGGATATAACTTTGCCATTGTAATGTATTTTGACCCTAAATGTTCAACATAGGCATCTTATTATGCCACCTCATGAACCCAGTACAGAAAAAAGTTTTGAATCCCTGCCAAAACGTAATTCCACACAACTGCAATGTCATTCTGCACCACAGGTGTGAAAACATGTTTTGGACAGGATTTGAAAATGATAGCTGTGACATACATGAGGAAGGGTAAGAAACTGTCTCTTTTGAAAATTTGAGGTAAAAATATTAAAAATTTCCAAAGTTACGAGTGTGCATAGCAATGGTAATACAATGGCTATGCTGATAATTTGGTCACTGTTGTCTTATAAATGGAAGCTCTCTCTCCAGGGCAGCTCAGGTGGGTGACCAGACACACCGATAAACCTATTTCCTAAGCCCCCTTCTTTAGAACCACTGCTGGTCAAAGGTCCTTCAAATATAGGGCCCCTTTATGGATGAACTCCATCCCCAGTTCCCTCCTAGCCATACTCAGGTTGGGCCCCTTTCAAAAATGAACTGGGGGACCACAGCCTGGTTTCATCAAACCGTGACTGCCCATCAGGGGTCAACCTTAACCTTTTTTTGCACTAGCCAGCAGGGCAAGTTGATTCAAAATTGCACTAGCCCGCAGATGGTTGCACTAACCCTTAATTATAACGGTAAATTTTGATCACTTATACAGGAAACAATGCAAGCAAAGCCAAAAAATACTCTGATTATTGCTCATTTATCCTGCTCCCACATTGGCTTCTAGCTCCCCAGCAGAAAAAAATGCCTGCAATGCCATCCATCACAGACAGTGAGCCCCCCACCTTGTTTTGTACCATGGTTTCCTGTCTTCCTCTTTCGGCCCCCCCCCACACACACCAAACAGAGAGAGGATATCATAACAGCAAATATTCAATCAAGCAGTCCTAGCTCTGCGCACACAATAGCTGCCATCATCATGCACATCACCACTCTGTCACCACCACCCACAGGGCAATGAACAGAGTCAGGCAGAAAAAGACACTCACAGTCTCCACCCTATAGTCAACTGGAGACCTGCACTTTTGAAAGTTTTTGTATAGTCTCATGTGAGCCAGGAGCACATCTAAGATTTCTTTGGGGTGGGAGCTAGACAAACCTAAGGGGCTTGGAAAATAGAAAACAATGATATTTTTATTTGTAAAAGCACTGATTTTAATATGCTCTGCACCAACAATAACAGATTTTTCTTTAACATTGTCCTTTCATCAGCGCAGGGGAAACAGTACACAGGCATAATACTATACTATTTCTATTTCTGTATAGGATGATCTATGCACCCTAGGAATGCATATTTCAAGGTTTCAAATTATGCGTTTTGTCAAGATTTATTTTTGTACCATACATGATTCAAAGCTTTGTTTTTAGGCAGAAAGGACATGCTGAGTGGGATAAGGGTGGAACTTTATGGATGGTGATGGCTGGCATGGTCCATTTAGAAGAGCTGAGGACTCCCTACACTTGCCAGTAATGGCAGCTATGAATCTATGGATGATCACTTCGGAGTCTGGTCTGGAGTTGCGTCCAGGGAAATAACAGAGTTAAAAGATTTGGGAGAGGGAAGTTATGATGAGGCTGGGATAAAACCACCACCTGCAGGGCTGATCCTGTATATCTCTTTGTATTTTGTTACTGAAATGTTGGATACAAACACTTAAAATGTAGAGAAATGAGGAGCACTGGTCTTAATAATGTTGGACAAATTGTTAGACATAGACACATTCAGAAAACTGGAATGTACATAGATACATAGACAGCATCGGCAGATAAGGGCCTATGGCCCACCTAGTCTACCCATTTGAGTTTGTAACTTTAGTTTATGTTTTCCTAGAACTCTGATGCCCCTTACCCCTGACCTCTAGAATTCCTTTATGTCTATCCCATACATTCTTAAATCCCATGATTGTTTCAGCCCCACCACTTCCTCAGGTAGGTGTTCCACTTGTCCACAACCCGTTCTGTGAAGAAATTCTTCCTTCCATTTCCTCCTGAATCATCCTCCTCCAACTTCATCCCATGCCCTCTAGTCCTGGAACATCTTTTCACTTAAAATAGTGGATTTTGCACCCTGTTCCTCCCTGTAAGATACTTGTATGTCTCTATCATGTCCCCTCTCTCCCTCTCCTCTCCTCCAGGGAGTACATATTCAATTCCTTCAACCTGTCCTCATAGGACTTGTGATGCAATCCATGTACCAACTTTGTTGCCCTCCTCTAAACCTTCTGTACCCTGTCTATGTCCTTACGTAGGTAAGGTCTCCAGAACCAAACAATAGATTAATCTTGATGTTGCATATCCAGAACCATGTATTTGGAATTCCTCTTATTAGCAACCACTTAGATAACCACAGTATAGAGCACTTATTTAATAATGCAACATTACTACAGATTTAAATATTACACATTTATACTTACACATAGAACTTACCTCTTGATCTTTACATATTACACATTTATACTTACACACATAACTTACCTCTTGATCTAATGACTTAATAGCACTCTACCCTTGGTCACACCCTGGACACTAGCTGAAAGTCTTAACAGTGGAGTGATAATGACTCACATTGAGTCTTTTGTGGGATCGCTCTCTTGAACTGCCAGATAATTGCAGCTCTTAATGAGCTGCTAATCACACCTGGCCATCTGGGACATTGAGAGAGATTAGCATGATGACTAGAGAATGCTGAAGTAGAGACTTTTTTAACTTCATAAACAGCCATAAAAATTTGCACTCGTCAAGATGGGCAAGTAGAGAGTTAGCTGCACTAGCTCTGGTCAATTTGCACTAGTGTTTGGGCTAGTAAAATAATGTTAAGATCGACCCCAGCTACCCATAACACTGTTGTAACCCTCCAACTATTTACGTTCCTGCACCTTAGCCCCATGACAATGCCCATTGGGCAGCTTTCTGGTCTCTACTATATTTCCAGCTCTCCTTTGGTCCACATCCTGGGCCTGTTTCTCACTTTCTCCTCCATAGCTCCATTGCTCCTGTCTCCAATATTTATTTTTCTCCTCTGACTTATTTCAGCAATTTTGGTTACTCCATGTCAATTGACAATGCTAATTGTATTGCATTGTTATTAGATAACTCCTATTGTATAATTTTCTCTTTGTATATAATTACTGTCATTGTTCATGATGTCTGTAACTCTTGCTGCCACACTTTTCACTGACGTGGAGCCATTGTAATAGCTCCTATTATGTACTTGTTCTCTTTGTGTACAATTACTGTCATTGTTCATGATGTCTGTAAACTTGCCTGCCACACTTTGTGCTGATGTGGAGCCTTTGAAAAGTGTCCGGACTTAAAGGGTTGAAATTCCTAGACTTAAATAAATAAATAAATAAATAAATTGCAATGAATGGTCATATCTTAGCCATTTTTCCATATTTTGACCCCAGATTTTTAATATGGACTTCTTATGACCCTAACTCATGAACAATATGACTGTCAATACACAAATCCTGACCAAAAGGTGAATTCACCAAGTGACACTGAAATCACCTTTTCAGGGAGGAGGTGTACAATGACAGTCACATTGTTCTTGAGGTGGGGACGCCAAAGGGCTATGTTGAAAATTTAGGTTCAAAATCTCAAAAAATGGCAAAGTTATGCATAAAAGTTGAAAGCCCTATTGAAATACATTGATCCACATTTACCTTAGTTTCTCATATTGCAGTCATCAGTTCCAGCAGCAAGACTTGTCTTTGATTGGAGAGTGGATCTTGAACCTTGACCTGTTCAGGTGAGTAAGGGTGTTTGTGGGGGTGCTGAGGGAGGTGGGGTGGGGGGCTGATCGATCAGGGCTGTTTTGTTTTTACAGATTTTCTTTTTTTTTAGGTTTCTGATTGAAATGGAAGGGTGGGGGTTGCCATTAGACACCAGAGAACACAGAGGACAGTAATCAGAGGGTGTGGGGGTGCCACTTGACAGCAGGGCACTAAAAAAGATTTGGGACCAGTATAGGTGGTTGGAGGGGGTGCCACAAGACACCAGGGAAGAAAGAAATAGAGTAATGGGGAATGCGATCATTAGGTGTGGGGTGCTACTAGACAAAATAAACATATGCATTAATGGGAGAGTGATCTGTGGGTGGGATGTGCCACTAAACACCAGGGATGGTAGTGGAGTGTGAACAGGAAAACAGCGGCTCACACTACACTCTGCTGCCAGCAGCTCAAGTTCAGCTGCAGCTGCTGAAGTCAAGAAATACCGGCTGTTCTCCTGAAGAGAATGCAGAGGAAGCACTCCTCTGGATAAGCTGGGCACCCAGGGTTTTGGGTGCCCAGAAAAAGTTATTTGTGAGCATGAGGTTTAAAAACAAACATAGGAATCTAACTCAACAGGTCCATTTAGCTAGGTTCTGTTGTTTGTTTTTTGAAATCTTTTAAGTTTTATAGGAGGAGAAGGTGAAGCCTCCTTTGTCTGTTATAAGCAAAGATATATTTTTTTGCATCCTTTACTAAAGATTTTTGCTTTAAAATGTTAACATTGAATGTGGGACTAGTCCTTATAATGTGGAACAGGGAGCTTTTGTGAATTAAAATGAACTGTTACTTGTAATGTGGGACAGTTGAGAGGTATGGGTAGAGGGGGGAAGGAGAAAATTAGAGGTAAAAACTATCCAGGCAAGCTTGAGAATGCAGAGAGCTTCTATCTGTGATAGGGGCCAATCAGAGAGCAGTAGGAAAGGTGTCCGAAAACAAATGGAGGCATACCTTCCCTATGTAGCGTGGTTCTTTTTACATATTTATGATGGTGCCTTTGGTAAAACAGACATCTCTTCCTACAGCAGAAAAAAGGTTCGCATTTTGATTTGCTTCATAAAATAGAAACTGAGTTATATATATTTTTTTAAAAACGAGTTTCAAACATTGCCAGCAGGAGTATTTTAGAAACTTTGGATAAACATGCTGTACGTGGAATCACTTTGAGCATGCCTGAAGATTCAGAATTTGGGGGAATTTTCATTTTGAAACTATCTGGAGAATTACATCTGCTATGCTTATGTTTTGGGGTTTTCTTTTGGTTATTGTTTTGGTTGTGACTTGATTCTATATCCCATGATATGTTTTTCATCAAGCTTTTTTTTTTATAGAGGATCATTTTCTACCTTTTATTTTCTGATTGACTGGAATGTAATGTTTTTATTGTATGAGACTAATTTTCATAAAAATAATTCCCTACTCTTATGTTATCAGTGTGCTTTAAATGGTGGATTTTGCAGAGGTGGTATTAATTCATATAATGCATCAAAAACACTGCTCTGTTAGGTTTATTAGCAAAGGCACAACTGGAATTATGTAAATCTGTTATTAAGAACATGGTACCACATCTTTTTCTTAATATTAAAATTATGGAAAGGGTTCCTTTGGCTGACATCTGCACTGAGTTAGGGTGGTGACACAGGAAGAGATTACAGTAAGTAAGTTTTGTTCCTTTTTTTTTTGTTCCTTTTTTTATTTCCTATATATATGTAATCTGTTATGACTGTCTTTCAGTAATTAATGTTTGTGATTTGGATTTTGTTGTTATTTTAATAAAGAATTATTCTACATTTACAGTTAGTGCCTTGGGTTCTTTTACTTCCACATAGACACTCACTAGGACAGCACCAGAGATGGGCAGAAGGGACCTTGGTTCAACATCTCATCTAAAGGATGGGACACCCTGACAGTACTGCATCCCCCTAATACTGCACTCATGTGCCAGTGTTGATGGTATGAGCCCAATAATGGTGTGCAACTGGAACCCGTGACCTTCTGGCCCAGAGGTAGTGTGCTACTGTGTCATGCTGACACCTTGATCCTACTGTAGATTCGTTACCCCAACTGCAGTAATTGTTCTTATTTTATCCTTAATGTGGGACTAAGTATTTTGCACCCAGTGGCTGTTAAATTGATTGATCTGTAAGTTTTGATGTCCGACCTTGATCTTTTTCAAAATATTTGAACAACCATGATACACATCCACTTTCCTGGTATCACACTCAAGGTTAATGATTAGTTCAGAAGCAGTGTTAGGGCCTGCTAGCTCCCCTGCTAATTTGTTCAGCATACGTGGATGCATGCCCACTGGCCTGGAGATTTAGATTTGTGCTCATCATTCAGTTTCTTCCTCACAAACTTTCTTTAAACCATCCTATCACTAAGAATATTTTGGGACCTGGGTGAGTTAGGATCATATGAGGTGGCAGTACCCTGCTGTGACGTAAATACTGTGACAAAGTACTTGTTGAGTTCTAGCATGCCATACATAGAGCTGATAAGTTTACCCTCAATTACCCAGGGGGTCTATATTGCAATCTGTTCCTCTCTGTGAATTGACATATCTGAATAACTGCTTGGTGTTGTGTTTCCTTTTATTATTTGCTAGTTTATTTTCTCACTGCTTCCATCTTAATCGTATACTTACATTTTATAAACTGTGTTTGTTTGCAGCTCTTGCTCATTGTGTTCCTATGCATTTTACTAAGCTGTTTGCCCTCCTTTTTTGTTAATCTGGCTCATGACCCTCTGTGTCAGCCAGTGTTTTTGCTTTTTTGTGTATTTACATAGAGCTGTGACATATAAATCTCGGATTGTAAGCAACCTATTTTTAAAGATATCCACTGTTTACTTGTGTTATGTCCTGTAAGCTGTCTCCCATTCCTATTCTATTAATTTGCTTTTCATTTTTTGCATGGTTGCATCACAAAATTTTTAAATAGTGTTGTTCCCTTTATTGTGCAACTTACTAACATTATAAGAGTGCTTATTTATTTATTTATTTATTTATTTAATGAATTATTCATTTATTTATTCATTCTGTATTGAAAGAGTTTTACCATGAAACGCCTACAGAGCCAAAGTAGCTTGTTTACAGAGGTGTCCTTGGGGAGGGTACAAGGGAAAAACAGTACAATAGCACATATGCAGCAACAAACACTACAGAATGTGCTTGCCATTCTCAAGATCATTACATGAGAAAACAGCAGAACGAAGCTGAGGTATTCTGGCACATGACAGACTTGAGAAAGTATTTATATAACCTTACGTGATGCTGGAACTGTACATATAAACCAATTATAAATCATGTTAAAGACTTGTTTTTAGAAAAAAAAACAGGCCTAATTTAAAATCAAAAAGGTTTTACTTTGTAAAAAATAAGAGAAACTGATGTGTGGGAAATTAACCAACTATGCCAAATGGACTTAGAGTGTTAGAATGTTTTAACCGTCTGCATGTGAGACCCTCTTATGGCTATAAGAGTGTCTGATATACTTAGAAATAACCAGTCCTGATAGGCTAAAAATTATAAGCTTGATTAAAGAAGGGTGACGCTGGGCTTGCACTAAGCCCTGCATCATCTGCATTGTGTGGCACAACTGTGCCAAAGCCCTATTGCACCTCACAGCCCAATTCACAAAGGGCTGCCACTTTATGGCAGCTTGCGTCAACGCTGTGGTGCAAGCTCCATACTATGGGTCCCCGAGTAGTGCAACCAGTGGTCCAGTTAAAGAACATACCAGTGTATTTTATGCCTTTTTTCCCCCCATCTATACACCTTGTGCAAAGTTCTTGGTCATCTCGGCATGACTGGGTTGTTTTCACAGAGTTGTGCATATGAAGTTCCGAGGTCTGAAGCAGTAAAATTCACCCATTAGCTGCGGAAAATAACAACAAACTCTGGTCAGAGCCGATATGGCTGTGGAGAGCTTTTAGAAGTAGGGGGGCATGGAAAGAATATGCAGCGATTCGCTGCACTGGTGTCAGCTGTAATACTGAAGCAATTACAGTACTGCGCATGTGTGATACTCGCACATGTGAAGTTTGCCTGTACTCAGCCCTGCACAACATGGCGATGTCTGACAGAACTACTGTATGTGATTGGTCACGTGATGTAGGTACTGATTGCAAGCCTCTCTCATTTGCTCCAGCCACCGATCACTATTTTCATTGAATTTTATGACTAAAGTTTAATAAATACTCTGCAAAAGGGAAGAAAAGGCTTTTAGAAGGTTTTTACACTTTCAGTTAAAGCATTAGCACGAATGGAAATCGAGATGAAGAAAAATCTCCCCAAAGAATGCCGCCTACCACCCTGAGAAAGGCCCTAAGAAGCCTAGGCCTGCAAGTGCAGCTGACCCGGGTGAAGTAACCTAACCCTGCTGAGCAAGAGCCATTAACCTTGGCTAGGTTTTCTCTGAATTTCAGCCTTTAATGAGGAAATCCCATTTATGATGGCTGAAATCAAAATATTGTCATCAACTTTAGAGGAAGTAACACGGCGAAGCCTCGGATGCCAAAGTGAAAATTCACTCCCTGGAAAAGAGAGTTGGTAAAGCAGAGTCGGAGTTGATAACTACAAGGCAGAAGATTACCAGGATGGAGTCTAAGTTGGAGGACCTTGAAGGTCAAAGCAGAAGAAATAATGCAGTCCTGATAGGACTGCCCAAAGCTGAAGAAGGGCAAGATGCGTTATCTTCATTCAAAAGTTCGTGGAGCGTGTGGCTGGCCCTTTGCCTTATGGGGCCAGTGCATATAGAGAGGTGCATCGGCCCAGACCACCCCCATCTGGATCACCACTGAGACCCCTGATCTTCAGGTTCCTTAATTATCTCGAAGCCAACATTTCCTGAAGAAAGTCAAGGAAGTGCGAGGCATCGCTGAGAGGGCAAAAAGTAAGAGTGGCCCAAGATCTGCCAGCTACGGTCCGCAGCGGCGCCTGCCTTTCATCCCTACGTATCAAAATTAATAGCAGCTGGAACTGCTTTTAAATGCTGTATCCGCACGGTTGCAAGTCTCCATCTCGGGCGATGGCACAGCTTTAATGATCCGGAGATGGCTTGTTCTGGTTTGAAGGAATTATACCTTGATCTGCTCCGGGAAGTTTGAATTGCATTTATGGCTAATTTTTCAATTTAAAAGCATCTTCAATGTGATGGTTTGGAGATCAGCTTCAATTGTTTATCATTTATGAATTAGAGGGAAGGGTTTCCCGGAGTATGATTAGCTGGTACCCTCTGCTCGGTTCTTATTTCCTCTGCAGAGCGAAAGCGACAGAAGCACGCTAACTTCATCAGAGATCAAAAAGACTTCATCAGAATTTTTAATTTGTGTAAATCCTTTTAACAAAGGACACATTTAGTGCTTAGATCCCGATGAAGCAAGGAAATGGGGCTCGCTGTGTTTATGTTAATGTTCAGAGGGGAATAGCTGGCTACCTGATAATTATGTTTTTTCAATGTGGTAAAATTGAATACAGGGGGTTATTTCGGGAAGATTCACGTTGCACTCAGGAACTAGACAAGGCTGCCCGTTATCACCTTTACTTTTCAATTTATATTTGGAGCCCCTTATTTGCCGCTTAAAATTCTCTCCGATGATTCAAGGAATCACTATTCAGGGATATGAGGTTAAAGTATCGGCTTAGGCCGATGACTTACTCTTACAGCTATCGCACCCGAATAAGTCAATACCTGCTGTGTTAGCTATCATAGAAGAATTTGCCAATCTTTCCAATTACAAATTAAATATTGATAAATCCCTTGTTTTCCCGCTTAACCATAAAGTGATTAAATCAAGTGTGGTAGAGACTGGTACGTCTTGGGCGCCAAACTGTTTAAAATACTTAGGTATTCAAGTTGTCAGGAATCCTACTTTGCTTCATAAGTTGAACTTGGATGACCTAGTAAATACTTTAGGAGCTGATTTAGACAGATGGGCCAATTATCTATTTCACTCTGGGGCCGAGTGAATTTAATCAAAATGAATCTTTTCCTAGGATTTTTACCCTTTGCATTTGCTCAATAACTGGATACCCATCTCCTGGTTCCGAAAAGTTAATGGTCTGATAACAAAATTTATTTGGGCTAATAGACAGCCTAGGATTGCATTTCACAAGTTGGTGGCTCCCAAGGATAAAGGGGGTATCCATCTTCCACACTTGATTTTTTATTATTGGGCGAATCATGTGGCAAAATGCATCAGATAGATGGAATGCACGGGAGAACTGTACTCCACTGGTTGGGTACCTATCTGGCTCAAAATTGAGCTATTTCTAATTAAACGGAGTGGTCTATCACCAGCATCGCTATTTCGTGTCAGGCCGAGTGCCCTTCCCCCACCGTTGAAATCTACTCTCATTGCGCACTCGGTCAGAGTGCACTCCCAGATATGTTCATTTATGGAATACAGTCATTCTCTAGACCTAGCTCAACCCATTGTTGGTAACCCTAATTTAAAAATAAGTAATAAGCCAATCTCGCCTAGGTGGCTCCCTCAACTAGAAAATGCTAAGTCTTCTCAGTTTGTTGCCATCGACAATTCTGGCTTTCAATTACTGAAATATTGAATAACTTTAATATTCCCAGTAAGTTTATTTTAAAGTTTTTAGTTAAAACACTTAATAACAAGGTGTTTGGACTGACACCGTCCCAAAGAAGTATGAGTAATCTTATGGATATACTAGCGCTTATGTTCGCAGACCTCATTCGGTATCCAACATTTATAAAACTTTATATAATTAAATATTCGTATGTCAGACCGAGAGATATTAGCCTCATGTTTCGATTCGGAGATATATTGGGCAGTATTGTGGTCAAATTGTCATAAATACATTCTCGATAGGTTACGACTTACATAGTTTCACATTTTACATAACATATATTATACTCCCCAAAAACTATATAAGTACGGTCTTATTGATTCGCCTACCTGCTCTCGGCGTAAGCAGGCAGAGGGTTCGTTTTCATATATTCTGGACACGTCAAAGGCCTCTACCTCTGAGGGATATTCAACAGAGGATGGATCCTTTATTGGGCCTCTCTGACCTCTTTACTCCTGAGGTATGCCCATTAGGTGATTATACCCTTATTCCTGTGATATCGAGAAGGTATTATATGGCATTGATTTTCTTATCAGTTAAGAAGGTTATTCTCTGACACTGGAAAGATGATGTAGATATTCATTATTCGGAATGTCTTAAGGAATTACTGGCTAATCTCAGGATGGAAAAAATGGTGGCTAGTTTAAGCAATAGGATGAATAGATATAAGAAAATTTGGGGACCTTTGTATACGCTGCTTGTCATTTAGTATATTCTACTTTATTATCGAAGTTTGGGTTTGATTATCATCTGATAAGTTCGAGCTGTGCTGATTGGGGAGTGGGGTTTAGTATGGGGAATGGGTATGAGGGGAGAGCAGCTCAATGTATGCAGCAAAGGATTATTTCCGGTTATATGTACAATTCTGACTATCACAATTGGATCTGTTCTTATTTGTGTGTAAAATAAACTTTGATTTGAAAAAAAAAGAACTGTATGTATGCACGATAGTCATGCATGTGCAGCTTAAGATGACATCACCATGTTGTACACGGTGTCAATCAGTTCTGCAGTTGCAGAACAGAAAAGTAGTGTGCCAGGAAGTGGGTATGTTTATGCAGCATGTGGAGGGGATGGGCTACATAAACAGAATCACTGGAAACTATGTCAGAGCACTGTGGCAGCACATCAGACGGTGGTCTGGTTACGTGCTTCCACAGTATTGTTATACAAATCTGATGATGGCAAAGCATCTGGGGTTGCCCATGCAGTTGCACAAATTAGACTCAAGAGGAGTCTATTAACAAACTAGAGTCTATTAAACTAAAGATCTGGTCTGGGACTTGCTCATCACTGCAATCACTTTCTCATTCTTTTCTAAGCAGTAATTTCTGGAAGATGTGCCTTAACCATCTTGATCTCAGAACTGGTAGACTACTTCTGCTTTTTCCCTGATTATACTAGGTGGGGTTAGTAGCAGTCTTGAAGTGGTAGCTGCTGGTGGTGGCATGCTCTGGAAAAAAAATGGTCCCCATGCTCATCTGCATATTTTAGAGAGGTTAACACAAAAACAAGGAGTCCATTATGGACTCCATTCCCCCATTTTGTTTCAAGGGAGGAACGTCATTATGGGTTTGCATCAGATGTACAGTGGCAGCCATAGATGCAAAATGTTGTTAAACAGTAATCAACTGTATGTAAAAGCTCTCTTTTTTTGAATGTGTGCTTTCTTAATGTTGTCAGTACCACTCCACCCATGTGTACTCTTCCCCTGGATTTTCTGTACCCCAAGTGCATTATTTTATATTTTTGTGTTCAGGACAAAAATGCCTTTCAAATGAGGGTAGTCACTAATCTAAATTCTTTATACTTTTTTATGTTTCCTTGTGCGTGTGCAAGAAACATCTTGTCGTAGAACAACATTTCAGAGGTGTGTCAGGGACAAGTTCAATGCACAGCAATCTACAGTGGGCTTGTTCCTGGCAGACCAATGAGCATGCAACCAGACTGTGACACCAGTCAGTTTCACAGCTGGAAGCCATTCTCTAGTTGAAAGAAATAAAGTGCTCAAATGAGAGAGCTTCATTCCTTTCATTCATGCCCTTACTGAACTTATTGCTTGTCTCCCCACCCATCATACAGTTGTCCAGCTACTCAGCCATACACTGCATCCCCCACTCTCTGTGTCATAAGTAGTAAACAGTCCTAGCAGTAAAGAACAAATAAATATTATTTATCCTTCCTCAGACAGATGTCTGCATTGAACTTGTGTCTGTGTGAATGACAGTGCGTGTTCTTGTCCCTGAGATCCTCTCTCTCCAGTGCTTCATGTGTGCAACAATGCCCAGCCTGAGCATTGCTCTCTGTGATGGTACTCACTGACCCACCTCACGGATCTCCTAGTGTCCATGCTGCCTCAGTGTGCCCCCCCACCCGCCGCACACTACACGGAGCAAGAGTGCTGAGAAGTGAGGCAGCATTGCCTGCAAAGCTGTAGCTTAACCCTGAATGGTGGCAAGAGAGAGACACATGGGCTGCAGGGACAGACACTGAGAAGGAGAGGCAGCAGTGCCCCCCCTCCCCCGAAAGACAGAACATGATCAAAAGAGGTGGTGAGTGGTACCAATGTCAGGGACAGAGTGGAGAGATAGAGACCCCAAACAATGACAGCAACATGCTGAGATGTGGTAAGTGGAATGAGAGTGATCACCAGTGTGGCACATATGTGCAGGTCCAATCTGTTCCAGTCAGAAACAGTGTCAACCTCCCCAGACAGAGAAGTGAAGTGGAGTACAGTGTGCACCCGAGTTCGGTTGCCATCCATTTTATTTCTGGTTACTCTTCTGGTACCTTTATTTATTATTTATTTAGTTTTTGTTTACCGAGTAAGTGCGCTAGCCAACAGGTGACAATTTTCAGGCACGACCCGGGAGAGTACAATACAGCATAACACATGGAGGCAAACAATACAACTTAGGCAAACAACCATACATAGTACATTCCTAGTCATAGAGAGACGGTTTCAACTAGTCTAACATGGTTTAGTCTATATTAAGCATAACCAGTAGGCCAAGGGCAGCTTCAGGGTAGTAAAGGTACTGGTGACAGGTAAGGAAGGGGTATAGGACATGGGGGACTGCTAGCTACTTTCCCAAGGAGAGCATAGGGAGACTGCCGGGTTTGGGGTTCCCAACAGGGCAGGGAAAGACAGGGGGAGGGGTAATGGGAAATCAAGACCTGGCAGCCTTCGACAGCCAGCCAAGCAGAGTACCCAGGGGGAGTAAGGGGGATGCCTAGAACATCCCGGCGGCAGCTAGAGGGATGCCAAGTTCATGGCCCCACAGTCAGAGGTAGAAAGAAGGGGAGGGATGGACGAGTGAGAGAAGCGGCTAAGCCTGACTCTGTTTGTCTTTCTTAAGCTCAGTGGAAGCAGACAGCACATACAGAGAGGCAGAGAAAGTGGCAGCAAGAGTGCTGTGACCCAGACAGAGAGCAGTGCTGCAGAATTTTCTTTTCACCGTGGGGGAGCGGACATTAGAGATATTGTGAGAGACTAGGAGAGACACAGTGTAAAACACACTTGGTGCATCTATTCGACCACTGCACAAAAGGAGCACTTAGACAGAGCCAGAGACAAATATGTGGGTCACATATCTGCCCCTTCACATTGACTAGCACAGTGTAGGGTGGGCACTGGATGGACACCCTTAGGTAGCTGCTGCCCCCAACACCTCCAGCTCACATCAGCACATATGGAACAATCTGCAGTAGCCACAGACTGATGTAGGTTATTCATCTTCCCATCCACACCCATCCCACACCACACAGGTTGGCACAGTGACAAGGTGACCTCCAAGTGGGCAGCCCAAGGTAAATAGTGGACTGTGGCCTGGCAGAAGTTGGCGATTGGTGCCCCATCCACAACCATCCCACCATTGCACATTGGCTGCCCTAGCCAGAGACAGAAATGTGAGATGCACGTTTGCCACACCATACCTGTTTCTATCTAGCCTGGTGGGTGGCAGGTAGGTGGAAATGGGGTTGCAGTCCAGATCCACTGGGTGGTCTGAGGCCATTGGCACCCAACACATCTTTCTGCATTCCTGCACACGTGAAACATTTTCTCCTTCCATTCCATCTCCGAGACATTAGGAGCACTCTGCTGGAGCCAATGACAAATGCGGTTCACACATCTGTCCATCTTCACCCATCCGAGTTCCACGAAAGCTGGCACTTGGCATTGGGATGGCTCCAAGCAGGTGGCTCTGGGAGAATGATGCCCCATCCCCCATCCCACCTCCACACAAGGATAGCACCCTGCAGCAGCCAGGATAGAGATGCAAGTTGCTCATCTGCGCCTTCATACCTGTCCCTGCTCCACCAGAGCTAGCATGAAGGTTGGAGTGGGCTTTAGGTGACTGGCACTTCCTTACTCCTATGCCACACGTCTACACTTGCAGAACTCTCTGCTTCAGCTAGGGGTCTTCCCAAATAAAGTGCTCTACTAAAGGAGAGCATTCTGAGGTACCGAGATATACAAATGTAGATCTTGTATCTGCCCCTCCACAACTGTTCCCACTCTGCTGGGTGGGGGTAGGATACAGTGGGTGCTCCTGAGTGACTTGTGCCCCCTCTTGCACCCCTACCTAGCAACCCAATACTTTACAGCAGCCAGAGAAGAGATATGGATTGCACATCTACCTCATCATAAACTGTGCCCATTCCAAAAATGTTCACACACACAAGCAGGAGTGGGGTCTAGGATGGTGGCCATTAAGGACTATCCCTCCCCTCTATCCCTCCTCCACATGGGGAGCACTCCCTCCATTACACATTTGCACATAGAGATCACTCTTCCCTCCATGCCTCCTTTGCATATGGGGAGCAATTCTCCTTCTCCAGCCTCTTCCACATGGTGGACTAGTGTCTTATGTAATGATATTTGGTCTCAATCCTTGTTGAATGCAACATTGTACATATTGTATATACTAATGTAAAGAAAATTGCTTTATTTTAATTTATATTATGTGTCCTTACTTTTTGTATCTCACATCATGTATTGTCTTTATCATTACTTGTACAAGGGACCTCCTTGCAAATGAGCTTGCTCAATGGATTTTATCCTTTCATAATAAACTTGAACATGGAATGCACTCTTCCCTCGATTCCATCTCCACACACAGGTATCATTTCTCCACCTCCATCCCACCTCCATACATTGTGAGCACTCATCCTCTGACCCCTCCAGTGCTTCTCCCTCTGCATTTCACCTCCCCCACATGGAGAGCACTTCCCCCACAGCATCCCACCTCTTGCACATAGGGAGCACTTCTCCCCCTTTATTCAACCTCAACACATTAGGAGCTTTTCTCCCACTTCATATCAGCTCTGTACAAGGGGAGTACTCCACCCATTCATCCCACTGCCCCTACATGGGGAGCATTGCTCCCCATCCACCCCACTCCTACACATGAGGACTCCTCCACACATTTGCATCACTCCTCCTCTACCACCATCCCACCTCTGCATATAGAGACTACTCCTAACCTCATTCCACCTTTGCACATGGGAGCACTTTGCAACAACCAGAGACAAAGATGTCAGTCAGTCATCTGCCTTTCCACACCTATTCCACTTCACATGATAAGCTCCAAGTTGGGCAGAAGATTGATGGGGTTGAGATGTAATAAGTGGATTTCCTTGAAATGGTGCCAATACCCCATACCACCTCTCTGAATGAGAGAAATCCTCCTCCAATCAATCTTTATTCTTTACTCCACTCACCACTTTTCTGCTGATTATCCTCCTGTTTGTTTGCCTTACCAGTTGCTCCCCTCCCAAGACAGGACTACAGGCCACTAGGCCAGGGCAGATTTTTCTTTGACCTCTCCTGTCTTCTCTTCAGACCATACCACCAGTTCAGCCAGCTTCCAACACAGTCAAGAAGATGCGCTGCATGTTACTCGCAGCTCAGCTCTGGATGGGTCAGTTCTTGCCCTAGTAGGCCATACTTCAAGTTCTCCCACAGTTCAACTGAGACTAGAGAAGAGCAGCACACAGTCCCACTCTACCACCATGACAGTCAACAGGACACCACAACTTGCTCAGCACTGTACAGATGATGCAGCACAGCAGCACACTCAATAGTCTGTCTCACCCGGCTTCTCCTGTTCTCTCTGTTGATGATGTCTCCATCTCCCCTAGCCATCAACAGTCCTGGGCATGCACACTGTGTTGCAGCTAGCTTCAACCACTATGGAGACTGTTGAGACACTGAGTTTTTGAGCAGTCAAGCCTGAGCCAACCAGAAAATAAAATACAGGAATTTGAAATTTTCTGAGGTAATTTCAAAGGGGGGGGGTTGAACACCCTGAACACCCCCCTGCCTACATCCATGCAATCCACAACAGTTCAGACACATGCAATGCTTACATTTAAAGGCACTCCTCCCAGCCCAGCCATCTCCCCTGCCTACCCTGGCACACAAATGAACACCAACCACGACCACTTCTTCTGCAAGCAGTGAGGATCCCTCACTCTTAAGCTTTCAGTCCTGTACAAATAGCAGAGTTGGGGGCCTGGGGCTCCAGTCAGACCTGCTGTGTAAAGGAGCTCGAACCTGCCTGAATATAACAGAACAGCTAAACTGAGTCCTCAATCCCTACAAATGGGTGGCTGCTGCACAGATGATTACTACAGCCACTCAGGCACCACCAGGGATTTAAAACAAGAGCTGGCCTATGACAGGCAACCTGGATCCATCTCATTCTCCTACACTGACTGCTTGTAGCATTTTCCCAGCTCCTTCTCTGCTACCAGTACTCACCAATGGTCAGTACAGTAATGTCAGTGGGTGGCCCCCATTGGAGTGGTCAAGCGAGCTCCTCAACTTGTTACTAGCCCCCACAACCGATACTCTCGTTTGACTTCCTTCTGTGTCTGGTAACATTTGCCTGTTTTCAAACACCCAATAAACTTTTTTTCTAGTGTCTACTTAGAAACAGAATATTACATATACAGTCAATTCCATTTGTGTGCCATTCGGATGTGTGCACATTCCGCTTGTGTGCACAAAATTGCTGGGTCACGATTCACTGCTTATACTTCTCAGTGTTAAACTGTTTGGTTTTGTGCACACAGATTTTTGGATGTGTGCACACAATTCAGGCTGAAATCTTCAAATAACATGCCAATCTTGAAGTCAGAAGCTACTTTAGCTTCACTTGAAAGATAATTGTCAGACTAATTTATCACATACTCACTTGGGCTTGAATGCCCTTCAGTAATTGATGTAAGCAGGTGTTAAACATCAGTTTAATCACCTGCTTAATCCCATTCTGATAAGGCGCCATTCCCAGGGGTTACTAGAAAGGAGCTTTCGTCCGAGTTTTCAGTCGATGTCTTTGCATGGTTTTACTCATTCAAAAAAAACTGGAGACACTCAGCAATCGCAACACGAAGCAGGCAACCCTTACTGATTTTTATCACAGCAACTCCAGTTATGCGAACGCTAGCACTTGCACTTTTTGAACATTTTTACTGCTTTTAATGCTGTACGATATGTTATTACTGTGTAAATTAAACATACTGTAGTTAAATCATTCTTTTTATGGCTCTGTTATTTACTGTGCCACCTTAATCAGTAAGTTTTCTGTTTTCTTGAATAACCGCGATCTCCAGATCACCCACAGACAGTCCTGAGATAATATTTTACCGCATTTTCAGCTATGTGCATTTTCGGATGTGTGCACAAAATTAGCAGTTCCCAGGCATGTGCATACATCCGGAATAGACTGTATAACAAGCATTTGTCAATGCCAAATGTTGTAGCACTGGCATTGGCTTTGGTAGTGCAGTGCGGAAACACATTTTGGGCAGGATGTGAAAAATGACAGCTGTACTGTTCATAAGGGGGTGTAAAAAAATGGCAGTGTTGAAAATGTGGCATGTAAATATTGCAAATTTGCGAAGTTACAGGGGTGCATGGAAACTGCGCAATGCATGATTGTAACAGTCATTTTATGGACTTTCGGCACCAAATTTTCAACATAGGCATTTTAGCACCTCTGCTCATGTACAGTGTCACTGTCATTTCCTCAAACCGTCCCAAAAAGTTATTTCGCACAGCGACCGAGCTATTCTGCACCGGACATGCGAAAACACATTTTGGGCAGGATATGTAAAATGACAACTGTACTGTTCATCAAGAGGTGTGGAAAAATGCCAATGGTGAAAATCCAGAGTGAAAATATTATAAATGCACGTTACGAGCGTGCATGCAAACTGCGCAACGCACGCTCGTAACACAGTCATTTTATGGAGTGTCGTCACCAAAATTTTGACATAGACATTTTAGGACCTCTGCTCATGAACAGTGTCACTGTCATTTTTGTAATCGGCCCCGAACACTGATTTCCCACAGCAACAGTGTGATTGTGCGCCGGAAGTGTGGAAACACATTTTGGCCAGGATGTGAAAAATTACAGCTGTACTGTTCACAAGGAGGTGTAAAAAAATAACAATTTTGAAAATCTGGCATGAAAATATTGTGAATTCATGAAGTTACGAGCGTGCGTAGGAACTGCACAACGCACGCTCATAACACAGTCAATTTATGGAGTATTGTCACCAAATTTTCAACATAGGCATTTTAGGACCTCTGCTCACAAACAGTATCACTGTCATTTTGTAATCTGTCCCAAACACTGATTTCCCACAGTGACCGCTATGTCGCGCCGGAAGCACGGAAGCACATTTCTGCCAGGATGTGAAGAATGACAGCTATACTATTCACAAGGAGGTGTAAGAAAATGACAGTGTTGAAAATCTGGCATGAAAATATTATTAATTTGTGAAGTTACAAGCGTGTGTGTAAAATATGTCAATGCGGCTCATAAAACAGCCATTTTTGTACTTTTCCACCAAATTTGCAACATAGGCCTTTTGAGAGCCCACCTCATGAAACGCTGCCACTGTCCTTAGTTAATCTGTCCCAAAAGGTGATGCACGTGAATGCAAAATCACCTTTCGGGACAGAGTAAAGTCATAACAGTGCCAGAATTCATGAGGAGGGTCCCAAAACCCATGTTGAAAATTTGGTGCAGAAATTCAAAATGCCTGAGATATGCATCAAAGTTGGAAAAACCCTATTTATTCCATTATACAGCTTGCCAGCATTTTCTCAGTTCATGGGTCGGCTTTGAAGAGTGCAGATGTGTTCCCGTCCACCAAGATTGTCGTGCCAAGCATCAGAGGTAAGTATGTGGTGATGGGGGTGTGGGGAGGAAGGGTGTGCAGTGGTGGGTGCGGGTGGTGGGAGACTAGACTATGGGGACCATTTTCTGTTTACAGATGTTAAAAAAACATTGCGGATGGTTTCTTTTTTACAGGTTTTTGGGGATACAGTACCTGACAGGGGATTGGGCACCCCGTTGCTTTATAGGGAGTGGGGGACATCATGCTGATGGGGAGTGGGCTCCCCATTGGCACATTAAAGTGGGAAAGGGGACGGGCCGGGGATTGGGCACCCCGTCGGCAAACAGTGAAAGTGGGGGTGCATGAGCTGAGGGGGATTGGGCACCCTCTTGACAAGCAAAAAAGGAGGGGGGACACATTATGCCGACGGGGAGTGTGCCCCACCATTGGCACATACATGAGGGGCAGGGTAAGCCGACTGGGGGATTGGGCAGTCCCGAAGTCGGCAGTTTAGCAGCCACTGTGCTGCCATGTTTGTAGCTGGTGAAGCATGTAGGAAGGTCCGCTGCATGTGATGAGCTTTGCTCACATTGCAGTGGACCTTTCACTAGATGTGCTCACCTGGGTGGTGTGGCACTGGCATGCAGATTGATTGGGAACGAGGGACGCACCTACTGGTGCATGCCTGCATTCGCCCAACAGTGACCGTGCCTGCAAACCTCCACTACCACAATATGTTGGCTGCACAAGCGCGCCAACATAAAAATAAAATATAATTACTTTGAAGATGATAGAAGCCTTTATTATGGCTCGGCTTCAATATATTGTTTGAGAACGCTGAAATCTCATCTTGATTGTTTTACTTCTTTATTGCTATTTTGTATTTTCAGGTTAAATCAAATATAATAAAATACAATTGTTTTTTGTTTTTTTGAGAAGATAGAAGCTTTTATTATGGCTCTTTTTGGTTTGGTCCACGCACACTAAAGCGTTGAAGCAATGAGATCACCACGATTTTGGCAGCCTTGCACCATTCCTCTGATCCTAAAAATATGTATCACAATGGTTGTATAATTGTAGGGCTATATCCAAATGGCTTTAATTCATTGTAATTATACACTAAGAAGAATAGTCTTAATGAGTTCATTTAAGGTTTCATTATTTGACCTTTTGCAATTTTAATGACCTCCCAATCCTGGAGTCTTCACTTTGTTTTATCTAAAATTTTCTTTGCTCAGTTCATTAATAGTCCAATAAGATTTAGAATAAAATTACTTTAGAACAAAAACTGTATAAACTTTGGGTTTGATTTTGCGCAAATATTAACTTCTCTCCAAGTTGAAAGTGCATAGGAGATTAGCTGTACTTACTTTTGTATTTCTCCACACATTTACTGTGGAAATTTGTAAAAAAAATAAATAAATAACACTTGACCTTTTGCACAGGTCTTGACCTTCAGTAAAGGGACTGGCTTAAAACTTATTTAGGAGTCATTCAAGAGTTATCCCAAGGTCAAGATTTAGTAAACTACATATTTAATATGTTTTAATAATAGAAGTTGCCAAAGAGGACATAATAAATGCAAACTGAACTTCACTGTGTTCACTGATATAAACACACAATTTCTTTATTGTTTTATAGCATATTAGATTGCAGCATTTGTTTCAAATGTTGTGGTCATGAGGATGGTGTGTGTGTGTGTGTGTGTGTGTGTTGCTGTGTAGCTTTATATTTTTTTTATCAAAAGTCTAGTAAAATTGCCTGCTGATTGCTATAGATTTCTCCTGGATAGTTCACAGAAGACCTGGTACTGTATGTGTTCTGAGACCGTGCTTATCAGATAGTGTCTTAAGAGGTTAAAAACTGTAAATCTTTTTTCGATTTGCTGGGAAAGGGTGACATTTATGAGGTATGAATATTTCTTGAAAGACAATACCTGCCCAACTGAAGCTTGTAGCAAGAACATGTTTAATGCTAAGTATTTAAATGTGTAGTTGTTGCATTTCAAGTGGTAAACAAATCTCCGTTTAACAGGCAACCAATATTTAACAAGCTGTTTCAGTTTCCTAATGGCCATCTGATAAGCAGCTTGGAGTTATGTCTCCAACATTCTAAACAGAAAAAGGGTGTATTTTATTTCAATTGGCATAGTGATTTGTAGATGTGGAAGGATACATTGAAAACTCCAAATGTGTGTTCCACGGTACTCCATTTTCCAACTACAGACAGACAGCAAGATGTCTGTAGGCTCTGCCCACAGCCATAAAAAAGAGCTGCTCAGCATGAAAAATAATTAGTAAAGCCTGTACTTATGTAGTGGCAAGTGCTCAGCGGGGCAGCATCAGTCACAGACAGTCGGTCTCACACTGCCACTTTCAACTTGTGGTGCTCATTGCCATGCTAACACATAACATTCCCTTGACCTTCTGTTAGCAGTGAGCAGCACTGTTCAGCCTCCCAAATTTGTTGACTGTGCCTCCTCTTGCCAGTGCAAGTTTGTTTTGCAAGTTGAACTCGAGTGCCCTGGCAGAAACAAGCACTTCTAGCCGCTATGTCCATTTGCTGCTGTTAACCCTGAAATGGCTCTCTCCGCTCCACTGGTTGTTGTGGACTGATCCCCATTCCCCTTGTTTCTTCTTCCACTCTGGGCCATTATGAGGGAGTGAACATATAGCACTGAGCAGTAGAACTGGGTTGAAGGCCACCACAGCACAGAGAGCACTAGTATGAGTCAATCAGTGCTACTACTTAGGATAGGAACACTTATGTCTATATGGGCTTGGTTCAGGTTGGAAGCATTTTTTTTTGTTCTGTCCAATCTGAGGACTGAATTTGTAAGACAAGGACTGATTCTGTTACAGTAAAGTCATCATCCAGAGATTCAGAGTGTCTCTCTCTATCTCATTTCTATAATGTCACTCAACAAGTTCACAATCACCCAACTGGTTTCTTTGTCGGCACTGTGAGTGTCATCCTGCAGCCTCCATTTGTATATTCTGAGGCATCATGGATCTCCTTAGTAGTGCTGCCTTCTAGTTCTACACAGTCACAGTTTTGGTTGGAGCCTGCTGCTGCTCCCTGTGCTGCCTGCTAAGTTGCCCCCCCAGTCCCCCCATTCACATCATCACAGACTTGTTATGTGTGACAGTGTGAGAAGCTGGAATGCTGATGCTCAGTGATTTTTTTTTTCAAGTGTAACTCATGGCTTGCTTTATTTTATGGACAGCAACGAGCCTCACTCAGGGCAGAAGAACACTGGGTGGGTGAAGTGGCAATAGCTGTTGGCATGAATGGGGGTTCAGCTGTCAGGACATGGGACTGTCTTGGAGTTTCAGCCTGGAATCTTGTACACAGTACTGTAGTAGGATGTTCAAGATGGATTATCGATGAGTGCATGTCACTTCCAGTTCAGTGGCCAGCACAAAACGGCAGTAAACAGCAAGCCTGGGTGAAAGACAAATGGGTTGGGACTCAGAGTAAGGTGGACATCTGATCTGCAACTTAAGTCGGGGCTGTAAATTCGCATACATTAGACAGTGACTGAGTGCAATTAGCTGGCTGACCTGGAGATGACGCTGGCACTTTATAGGAATCACACTGAACATGTCAGTCTGCATGACAGGGGATATCAGGATCAGGGGGATCAGAAACGGTGATGAAGGGCGAGGCTGCAGCACAAGAATGAATCTTGTCAGACTGTAAGTTCAGCTAACTACTTTACACAAGTTAAGTTGCTAGCAAATTGATGCAGACATCACCACCCTTAAAACAAGCATTTGTCAATGCCAAATGTTGGCTTGCTGGCATTGGTAGTGCAGGAGTTAGAGAGAGATGCATAATAGGAATGGCAGTGAAGTACTGAACAAATGCCAACCTTCCCCCCCCCGCGCAGAGACTGCAAGGCATTGGGAGTGTGGCTTTGGGTCGTCGGCCATAATGCTTACACCATTCCACCTCACCCCACCCTGAGGACACCTACAGGTGCTGCGGTGTGCTTTGGGGTCTTCAGCCCTTATGCTCACCCCATTCCATAAGGAAATAAGCTGAGATGGGTGCAGTATAGGAGAATGGGGTGAATGTTAGGGCAACAGACCCAAGGCACACCTTGATGCCTGTCAATGGCTGTAGCATGGGGGGAGTAGAATGCCATGAACATTACAGCCAATGAACCCAAGTTACTCCCCCGACACCTGTCAGTGTCTTCAGGGTGGGTGCATGGTTGGAAACCTTAATGCCCCGGGCGTTTGTTGGTATTTTCACTCCAAATTTTCAACATGAGCTTTTTGGGGGCCTCACCTCATGAACAGTGGCACTATCATTTTGTTACTGAATCCTGAAAGGTTATTTCACACAGCAACTGCTAGCAAGTGGCCAAAGGAAAAAGAAGAAAGAAACCACTATGGTTTTCTAAAGAGGTGTGAGACAAAGCGAGGGCTAAAAGAGCAAGTTTCAGGAAGTATAAGGGGACCCAAAGGGAGGAGGACAGGGAGGTGTACCTCGAGTGTCTCAGAGAGGCAGGGAAGGCTGTTAGGAAAGCCAAGGTACAGACAGAGGAGGGTTTAGCATGGTCTGTGAAAAAAGGGGACAAGACATTCTATAGGTACATCAGCAATAGGAGAAAAAATGGGGGGATTGTGAGGCTCAAAGGGGAGGAGGGAGAGTGTAAGGAGGGGGATCTAGACAAGTCAGAAATACTGAACAAATACTTCTGTTCCGTATTCACTGAGGAGGGATTGGGTCAGGGACCACAGTTGGGGAGCAGAGGCAATCGAGGGGAGAAATGAACACCAGTCCATTCACAGTGGAGAGAGTTCTGGAGGAACTCACAAAGCTGATGGTGGATAAAGTCAAGGGGCCAGATGACATACACCTGAAGGTATTAAGGGAGCTGTGGAGGGAATTAGCAGCACCTCTGGCCACCCTGTTCACAGAGTCACTCAACATGGGCGTGGTTCCAGAGGACTGGAGGAGGGTGCATGTAGTCCCACTGCACAAAAGTGGCAGTAGGGTGCAAGCGGGGAACTACAGGCCAGTCAGCCTCACCTCAATGGTGGGGAAGATCATGGAGACACTATTGAAAGAAAGGATGGTGGCACACCTGGAATCCATTAGTGCCCAGGATCTGAGGCAGCATGGATTCACATCAGGAAGGTCTTGTCAAAAGAATCTGATAGATTTTTTTGATTGGGTGATTAGGGAAGTGAATCAGGGAGGGACTGTAGATATCGCCTATCTGGATTTCAGCAAAGCCTTTGATACCATCCCACACAGAAGGCTGGTTAACAAGATGAGTAGTCTGACCATGGCGCATAAGGTAATACAGTGGGTTAGAAACTGGCTGACAGACAGAAGGCAGAGGGTGCTGGTAAATGGGATCCAATCTGGGGAGAGAGGAGTGACCAGTGGAGTGCCACAAGGACCAGTACTGGGACCAGTCCTGTTCAATGTCTTCATTAGTGACATTACAGAGGGGCTGGAAGGAAAGGTCTGCCTATTTGCAGATGACACCAAGATCTGCAACAGGGTGGATACTCCAGAAGGGGTGCAAATAATGAAGAGGGACCTGGAGAACCTTGAAAGATGGTCAGAGGTGTGGCAACTGAGGTTCAATGCAAAAAAGTGCAAGATAATGCACATCGGTAGGGGGAACCCTGGTGAGAACTGCAGGATTGGGGGGGTGCTGACCGTCACCAAAGAGAAGAGAGACCTAGAGGTTATCATATCTGATTACCTGAATGTATCAAAGCAGTGTGCAAAGACTGGACTGCAGGGAGGGCCAGTGGCATGCTGGGGTGCATAGGCTGAGGTATTACTAGTAGAAGGCAGGAAGTGGTGATACCATTGTATAAAACACTAGTAAGGCCTCACCTGGAGTACTGTGTGCAGTACTGGAGACCACACATGCGTAAGAACATAAACATGCTGGAGGCTGTCCAGAGAAGGGTGCCAAAGATGGTGCATAGTTTGCACCACAAAACATATTGAGTAGAGACTAAGAGACCTTAATATGTACTCACTGGAGGAGAGGAGAGAAAGGGGCGACATGCTAGAAACTTTTAAGTACCTCAAGGGCATAAACAAGGTGTAGTTGGGAGATCTTTTCCAATGTAGAAAAGATACCTGAACAAGGGGGCACAATATGAAACTGGAGGGCGGAAGATTAAGAGGTAACATGAGGAAGTTTTTGTACATGGAGAGGGTGTTGAACTCTTGGAATAGTCTGCCACAAGAGGTGGTAGGGGCAAGCACAGTGGAGAGGTTTAAACATGCCCAGGACAAGAACAGGGAAACAGTGGGTAGGAAGGGAGCAATGAAAAGCCATTGACCATTTAGGGTGAGTAAGTGGATGCACACATGTATGGGGCCTATGGGCAGACTGGATGGGCCTAGCAGTCCTTATCTGCTGACAATTTCTATGTTTCTATTTGGAGCCACAGGTGCAGAAACACATTTCGGGCAGGATGCAAAAAATGACTGCTGTACTGTTCATGAGGAGGTGTGAAAAAAATGGCAATGTTGAAAATCTGAAGAGAAAATATGAAAAATGCACGAACCTACAAGCTTGAGTAGAAACTGTGCAATGCATGCCCATAACACAATAATTTTTTGAAATCTTTTCACCATATTTTCAACATGGGTATTTTGGGACCTCTCCTCATGAACAGAGGCACAGTGATTTTGTTAATCTGTCCTGAAAGTTGATTTCGCACAGCGACCACACCCATTGTGTGCCACAGGTGTGAAAACATGTTTTGGGCAGGATGTGAAAAATGACAGCTGTACTGTTCATAAGGAGGTGTGAAAAAATGGCAATGTTGAAAATCTAGAGTGAAAATATTAAAAATTGGCGATGTTACAAGTGTGCATAGAAACTGTGCAACTCATGCTTGTAACACAGTCATTTTTGGGAATTTTTCCACCAGATTTGCAACATGGGCTTTCTGGGACCCCACCTCATGAACAGTGTCAGTGTTGTTTCATTAATCAGTCCCAAAATGTGATTCCGTGGACTGAGAAATGAAATGACAGTAACATGTTCACGAGGTGGGGGTCCCAAGAACCCCATGTTGAAAATTTGGGGCCAAAATCCCCAAAAATGGCTGACATATCAACCTAAGTTGAAATCCCCATTGCCTTCCATTGTAAAGCTTACCATCATTTCTTCACATTGCAGTTTGGCTTTGAAGAGTGCAGACATGTCCCGGTTCAGAGAAGATCACGGCTCCTGACCTCCAGAGGGTAAGTATGGGTGAGGAGGGGTGCAGGGAAGAGGGTGCGCAGAAGGAGGGTAGGGATGGGGGAGACATTAGTGGACCATTTTCTTGTTTGCAGGGGGAAAAAAAAACATCAAGCGAAGGTTTTCTTCATTCACAGGTTATGAAAGAAAAAAAAAATTAGGCACACTGGGGTAGGGTCCCAGTGTGCTACAGTTCTGGTGGGGGTGGAGGGAGTATGAGGGCAGCAGCAGTGGAAGGTTGTGGGATGGTTTTATTGTCTGTGGGGGGACAGGAGGGAGTGGGGAGGGCAGCAGCAGTGGGAGGTTGCGGTGTGGTGGGCAGTAGGAGCTGCGAACATGTCGACACGGGGATTGGACCCCCCCCAATGTTGGCATTCTGTGGATTGTGTGGTGGACTGCAGGAGCCACCATTTTTACTGAAATGTTTCACCAGGAAAGGCACGTAATGGAGGAGTCCCATCTGCCGCCGAAATGATGAGCTTGTCTCTGATTGCAGTGGCACATTTGTTTAATCTCCATGGCTCTCTTTGAAACTGCTTTCATCAGCAGCATGCTCACTGATTGGGGGCTGAGAGACGCACCCACTAAAGTGTCCCCTGCATTCGCCAACACTGACACAGCGCTGCATTTCTGCTACCACCACAAGATGCTGCTTGTGCGTGCGCGCAAGTCAACATAAAAATGAACACTATCAGTGAGTCAGCACTCAGCAGCATGCATTAGGCTTAACTTAGCACCAAATGCCTTAGCCATTATTAGGCTGAAAATTTCTGTCTAATAAAGACAAATAGTAACACACACAACATGACACACCATGTATTCTATAACATTTTATTGAAGACAGATGGTGGATGTAAAACAGTGAGCGAACTTATTTGTTTGCATACAGTTGATTGAATGTTTGTTCTTATCTTGACAAATAGCAGCAACATATTATTAGTTTATTACCGTTTATAATCTCTATTGTATACCTCTCCACTGCCCCCTTTCCCCAGGACACATCTGGAATTGAGCGGTATTCTGCTCAGTATGCCTTCATGGTAAAACTTTTAAATAAATAAATAATGCAATTCTCAATTCTCAGTTCATTCAGTTCAATTCTGAATCTGTCTGTGTGCTGCTCAAGTTCAACACTGAAGCACAGATGGCATGATTTGTGTGACCTGCTGTCTCTCTTAAGTGTCTTGTGGCCCTCATCTTTACAGTAAAAAGTATGGTCATGGGGGTGTCCTGCTCTGACTGTATTGATTCACCTCTGCATCTTCCTAAAAAACAAAACAAAAAAACTAAGAACATAAGAAATAATAATTTAGCTGGCTGCTGCTACCTAAAAATAAAAACAATCATGACTGTCCAACATCATAATCTTCTGTGTCATGTCTGTTTGTAGTTCATCAATACATAAGACATTTATTGTTTCTCATGGCTATTTTGCACATAGACAACTCAAATGTCTGTTGTCCACCAAAACAGTGTGACCGCACATGTCCATGTTGCAAAATATTACCAGGCATACTGAAATACTACCAGCTTGGAAAAGTAGGAAGTTTTTACTTCCTGACCTATAAAGTTATCTGGAGCCCTGGGTGCAACGTTAGACCAATGGGGAGCTGGTCTGACATGTTGCATTTGGTACATGGGACTCACAGCTGGGGGTTTGTTGCAAGCATCCTTGCTGAATCGCACTTGTGCCAATGTTTGATGCAAGTCACCCCTTGCATCAAACCCTCTGCTGCAAGTCCCTTGCACCAGTCAAAATACCCCTTTGTGAATCAGGCTCAATGTCATGATTTATAACGCCAAAATAGTGCTAAAGAGCAACTATTTTTAATTCAAGAAAACACATTTTACAACAGGTTAAAAGCACATGCAAGGACAGCCCCATGGTTCCAACGTATAAAATCCTTTATATGTGGGAATTTGAATGGACACATGTTTTAATTACAGACAGTAATGATTTCAAGCTCATGTGCTGTGCTGGTACATAGACAATGTCTTCCTGCTATACAAAGGGGGACCACAGGACTTGCTGCACATCCATAACTACTTGAACACACAAAACCACAAGTCCAGTTCACCATGAACTGGAATACCCAGCAGAGATCCTATTTTTAGGTCTACTTATCTTCTGCAAGATAAATAGATTAAAAACACCATTGTTCAAAAAATAATTTAAGAAGAACAGCATATTGTAGAAGTTATTGTAATACAAAATGGAAACAAAGCATTACATTTTCTCAGCGACTGTATTTAGAGCCTGAAACAATTGTAGCACAAGGAGATCTTTCAGGGAAGAAGTTCTTACAATCCCAGTGAGATTTTCATAATGGGGCTATTCAGCATGAGCGGTACAAGAGGCAGTAGGGAGAACTGAAAGAATAGGAAGAGAGGAAAATATACTATTCACACAAATAGCAAAAGAGGAAGAAAGGAACAGAATGTTATTATCCACGCAACACTCTGAATACACAAACCAGATAAGGAAAATCTTTCACAAGAACTGGCACATCCTAGGGGCAGAGGATGAAAATAACAGATTGAAAGAAAGCCCCTAGTAGTCACTTAAAAGAAACCCAACAAGTAAGGGCAAATTAGTGCACATACTACATCAAACACCAGGAATTTACAGCTATTGCTAAGGCTACTGCAACCAGGTAACTCTCTGTGGGAGATGTGTTCAATAATGAAATACCACTAAACAAACTTTACTTTGAGAATCCCTTTACAACGTCCCTTCCATGCAATAAAACAGCATACTAATTGTGACTTAGTGCATGTTATATATGTTCTCCAGTGCCCTTCTGATATGATGTATGTTGGCAAGAGCTCATGCCAGCTCAGCCAGTGGATATGTGAGTGTAAGTGCACAATCAGGAGGAAGCAAGGAAGAAAGAGAAATCACTGGTGGCAATGTATTTCACCCAAGCGTGGCACAATTCAGCTCACTGAGGGTCTGGGGCTTTGGAAAAGTTAATGAGCAACCACAAGGTGCCAACTGGGCCACACATGTATTGAAATGCGTAACGTAATGGATTTAAAAATTTATAGCCAAAACTGGGCTGAACAAGGAAGTCAAATGGAGCATCTTCTGGTGCGGAAAGTCCCACCCAGTAAATGGGATAATATACCCATTTCAAAAAATATCACATTCAAGAATTATGATAAACATTTCAAGTAGTCACGTGTAGAGATGTAGTTAATTTATAATTCACCAGTAAAGATGGTGCAAAGTCAGGGGCTTTGCACTTTGTGAAGCTTCATGAAGTTCCCTGACATTGCACCAACTTTGCCAGCGATTATTTTTATTTAACAACAAATAGCTTTTATTTTGAATCACTGGTGAGTGACATACAGTCTAGTATTATTACCTAGCCAATAAATGGCCAATCAGGCATTACTACTAGAATATACATCACTTGCCATTCATTCGGGCAGTGGACAGAGGCCAGGCAGTTGATATGCTGTATGTTAACATCAGCAAAGCCCTTGATTCAGTGTCATATAGAAGACTGCAAAAAATCTGAAGGACTTGCTGTAACAGTACAGATGGGGTAAGCCAAGTGGGTAGGAAACTGGTTAGGGGAAAGGTGGTAGATGGTTGCAGTAAATAAGATCAAATTTAGGGACAGGGGGTCACAAGTGGGGTGCCACAAGGGATCAGTCCTGAGATATCTTCTATTAAATACCTTCATAATTGATATAGGAGAAGGTATCCAGGGAAAAAAGTGTCTCTTTGCTGATGACACAAAGCTCTGTGGCAGGGTGGACTGTGAGGAAGAAGTGACAGAACTTCACAGAGACCTACGTTAGAAAGGCTTGAGAGGTGGTCAAAAGTCTGATGGTTGAGATTCAATGCCAAGAACTGCAAGGTGATGCTCTTAGCAAATAAGAATTCATACATGGTGTACTGGATGAGAGGGGTTCAGCTGGCCACTTCAACAGAGGAGCGGGATCTTGGAGTCCACCTCAGTGATTCAGTCAAGTAAACCAGCCAGTACGATAAGGCCTATACCAAGGTATCTAGGATACTGGGGAGTATAGAGAGAGAGGTTTTGACAGCAGAAGGAGGGATGTAATACTACCTCTATACAGATCCCTGGTGAGGCCCCACCTGTAGTACTGTGCCCAGTTTTGAAATCATCACCTGAGAAAGGACATCAATAGGCTGGAGTCAGTGCAGTGGAGGGTCACACAAATAATTCACTGCCAGAAAAGCAGATCCTATGAAGAACAGCTGAAAGTCCTGAATATGTACTCACTGGAGGCCAGACAAAAGAGTGGGGGTATGACTGAGATGTATAAGTTCCTCAGGGGTATAAATAGGGTAAACTGTAAGGACCTGTTAGAAACGAAGATACAGTCATGGGGGGCATGATTGGAGATTGATGGAAGGTAAATTCTGGAAGGATATGAAGAACTTCTTCACTGAAAAGGTGGTGGAGTCTTGGAACAGGTCAAAGGACTCATAGTTCCACTTGGGGGAACCAGGGAGGGTTGAGAAAGCAGGAGGCAGGGCAGGGAGTGACTAAGCAACCATGGCACTAGGTCAGGGGCAAGGTAGTAATAAGTATGTGCAGATTTGGTGGGCAGTCCATCTCTTTCAGCCATCAGAGTCTATGTTTCTATTACATAACAAGAGTGAGATTACTTGCTCCAAAGGGATGTTCTTCTGCTTTTACAGGTAATAGTCTTCTTTCCCCACTGCTACTGCTTGGGTTTAGAAGCTTGGGGGGGGAGGGGGAGGGAGGGTTTTTCACAAGAAGTTGGGTGAAGTGTGAGTTTTTTTATTGATGATTTGGTGGGACAAGGTGGAGGAAGTTGAAGGAACCTGAATTTTGCAGGAGGGGAAGGCATTTTTTATTACTAGTACTGTTGTTACACAAGATGGTGGTGAAGGATGGGGTTTATTGTGGATTTGGCAGGATAGGGTAGGGGGAGGAAACTAGATTTTACGGGCGAATGAAGGGAATTATTACATTTCACAAACCTCACCAGAATTACTGGGAGAGAGGAGGAGGGAGATAGGTGCCTTATTGGGATGGGTGGAGGAATTACAGTTGTAACAGCAGAAGAAAACAAAGAAAAACAAAAAGGTGACTTTGCATGCTTTTTTTGTGCATGAAATGCTGCTTCGGCTGGCGAAAACTAAAACTAGTCATACTTTACCAGTACCTTCACTGGTGAAATGCCACAAAGAGTTGACTTTGATGAGCAAAGTAGGTACTTTGCCAAGTGAAGAGCTACATAAAGTTACACTTCATACTGTGCTAAGACAGGAAACCTCACAAAGAATTTTGTGAAGCAAAGTTTCCAACTTCACACACCTCTACTCATGTGGACTGTATGTGATAATATAAAAATATAGTACCATAAAATCACTTAGGATTTTGAGTAATATTGTGAATCCTAACAGATTATCAATACCATAATACATGGATAGGACTTTTCCCATAGGAATGCCAAGGACTTACCACCTTATAAATGACAGCTAATAATTTGTAGTATCATCAATTAAAATACCATGGTCATGGTATTGACTTAAAGTTTTATGACTTTTAATTACATAGGCTTGAAGGTTTATAACTTCTAACCACACCTAATTGCACATTTGCAGCACCCTGCCAAATACTCACCATTTGACCTTTCGCAACTCACTTGAACTCCAGTACTGCAGTTCATCTAGATGAGAAAATAGGTAAAAAACAGGACTCCAATAAAACAAGATCTTGCATCTCAGCAGTGACATCATGGATTAAAAACCAAAACATTGTAAAAGCAGGACAACACATATTATAAACAATTCAAACTCCAGCCTCCTTCCCACAACCAAACGTCATAGTGCAGATAACCCATCTTTCCATCACAGCATTTATTTTAAAATACACAAAATTCACAAAGTACACCAAATAAAGGAAATAAATAAAATTAAGGCTCCCAAAAACATGTTGTGTCACACCTGTCTGAGCTACTGTTAAAACTGAAATGAAACATTTACAGTATGCTCAACAGAACTGTGATTTACCACAAAAGACATTTGGATGGAAAATAAAGCTTCCAACCTGGCACAGTTGTTTCATAACTCAGAAATTCAAAAGCTCTTTGAGACAGAAGATTGCCCATAAAAAAACAACAACAGACTTCACCATGCTTTGACTCAAGTGCACCCATTAGATCCATTTTTATTTGTATTTATTTTTATTTTAGTATTTGGTAACCAGGTAAGGCCCACTAGGCATAAGTGCCTGTTTTCAGGGGCGACCTGGGACCACTGGGCGGTTAAGTGACTTGCTCAGAGTCACACAGTATGCAAGTGGAGGTTGTGAGAATCAAATCGAGGTCTGGTCTGCTGGATGTACCAAGCTCATTCACAGCTCATTACTCTAACCTCTAGGCTATGCTGCCAGCCAGTATCAATGCTAAAATCATTTAACCCTTGCATGGCCACAGACTGATATATCAGTCCAAAATTCCTATACGTTCTAATTTTGTCGGCAGCCTAAGGGTTAATATATATAATATATATATATATAATATAACACATTATAGTAAATAATATAATACATATACATTATATGTAATACTATAATCACTACATCATTTTTATTTGCATATATCAGTATATTGCTCAAAGTTAGCAAGTTCAAACAACAACCATGACAACCACGAACACAGGGCCAGATTCACAAAACAGGATAGGACTAAGTCCCACTTCGCAACTCTAGTTGCTGTCTGAAATCTCTACAGCTGCAGATATTTGAATTTTCAGTCCACCACGGCTGCAGGGGACATTAAGCCTGGTCCCACCGGGCATAACATTTCCCTGCAGCTGCAGGGAAAAATCACCCACAAGCTGCCGTAAATTGCAGAGCCATTCATAAACCGGCTCCACCATTGTGAACAGTGTAGCTATGGGAAAAACTGCATCTCCACAAGTTGCAACCCACTTGTGCCGGGTTTATCCTGCAGCTATGGGGTTTTCAGGGGCTCTGTGAATTTCGCTCACAATCTTTATTGCACAACACTGAACAAGAATTTCTCAGTACTTCCTTAACTAACTCTATTTTCAGTCCTGCTGGAAAGTTTTTAAGATCTGTGAAAAAAAAACAAACCTTAAAATCAAGCCATTTGTGACCAACTAAATATATTACAGTATATAGGACTGTGTGAACCTCCCAAAGTTCAAATATGCAAACTTTGGCCATCAAACCAGGTAAGGTTTGCCAAAATTCTTGAAGTGGCAGACTAGTCTGCACCGGTTTGACCATTAGAAAGCATTAGGAAATGGGATAAAATAAAATAACATAATGCATTGGGCTGCTGAAGCACCCAAAACAGTACGATGATGCAGTGACCCACAGTGAGGGGTACTGTTTCCAAAGATTGTGTCTGTTCAGTCAGTTCAAAACACGGACAATGCTAGTAGTAAGCAAAAGTGTGTGGCCAGCAATGTTCAGAATAAAATGGTTAGTAATTGTAAGGCCTAATATCAATACAGAATCTCACAGCGTTGACTACTGGTTCCCAAAATTGTGTGTCCATAGGGACACTGCCACACATGGACAAGGCTTCCTTTTATACCATAGATATTTAGATGTGTTGTACACACTGCTTTCATGGGCAACAATGCAGCCAAAATGATTCATTCGGCCCATGTAAACCTGGCAAACATTCACAAAACATTAATCTTTCATCACTCAAGTGGCAGAGTCCTGCAGCAAGCATTAGGAAATGTATTTATTTATTTAGGAAAACATTGTTAACTGGGAGAGGCACACTGACCCAAGGCTCATTTCCAGGTGCGACCCGGGGGGAAGGGGATGGAGAGAGAAAAGGAGGTTGAAAGAAAGTAAAATTCACAACGCATCAGTTTGAGGTTATTTAGAGAATTACGGCAGGTGCAGTTGCCATGTAGTGGCTAGGCAGGTAAACAGCAGTGTTTATTTATTTATTTAATCTAGGATTGCAACATCTTTGAGCAGAGAACCACTCATTTACAAAGGTTCCACGTCAGAAAGGGTGGGAGAACATACACTGTGGAACATTACAATAGTAACTAGCTAACACAGTTGTACAGTAACAATTTAAGGCTTTCAGAGAAATATTAATCTTGCAGTAGTTATATGGTACAAGGCCGTATTCAGGGAACAACAGTATACACAGGTACACTCACAGAAGCCATGTCATATGGAGAGACTAGTGCTGCCCAAAGTGGCTAAGTCAAAACATAGATCTGAAGTTAGGAGCAAGGATGGTAGAGGACAGAGAGTGAAGTGAGAGATAGTGAGAGATAGCAAGGTAGGGAGGGGAAAGGGGAAAGACATGGAGTGCAAAGGAGAGGAAGAATAAGAATTCCTGAGAATGGGGTAGGAGGATAGGGGTAGGGGAGGACAGGAAATATAGAAGGTCAGTGGGGTATTAGTACGTATGTGGTGGGGGTAACACTACAAAGTAGGGCAGTACAGGGACCAAGGGTCCAGAGAACATTTATCAAGTGCAATCACAGCTATGTTTCAATAGAAGGTGTTGACGCAGCAGCCATTTGAAAGTGCCCAGTTTCAGAGCAGTAGTGAGTTCAGCACTTAGGTTATTAAACCAGAGGGGTGCCCAGTGTACATAGGACCTCTGACCTTAAGAGGTTCTACACCTCGGAACTGTGAGGATCTGGTGAACAGAGTTTCTGGTATGCTGTGAGCCAGAGAATGGGCAAAGAAGGTTAGCTACTCCAGTAGGCACAAGCTCTAGGAGTGTTTTTTTGGCTAGCAGGCATGTTTGATAGCGATTTCTGTTGCTCAGTTGTGGCCAATCAGATTGTGCATAGAGGTTACAGGTGTGCGTGAGGTGGGGTGAACTGGTGAGCAGCCTGCACGCTTTGTTAAGTGCCACTGCAATCCTATGGAGGGAGGTATCAGTTGCTGAGCTGTAGATGGTTAGACCATAGTCTATGACAGAGACGATGGAGCTGTTGATTGTGGTTCATAAGGCTTCAGGGGTCAGGCTAAGCTTGTGTCTATGTAGCAGCCCTAGTCTGATATTGACTGTTCAAGCCACATTCTAAATGCGCTTAGTATAGTTGAGGAAGTAGTTGACATGTGGGTGAGCGTACAAGGAAACCACAATGTATATAACTGCCTGAGTTGGGGCAGGTGGCAGTGCAAAATAGGGTACAGGAATAGACTTAAATGTCCTAAGAAAAATATAGGTGGGTACAAGCAAGAGGAGGGTCTGGAGAGATGGGAAGAAAAGTTCAGAGGGTGCTTGACAAAGATGGGGGAAGCAATGTGGGAGCATGGAGGAAATGGAGCAACAGAGAGGCCAAGGAGATAGTGGCAAGGGATCATCCAGTGACACCAAAGAAAGACCAAAGTGGAGTGGGCTTGATCATAGATCCTCTGCCTCAATGGGAACTAGAAGTGTAGAGAAAAATGACAGTAGTGGTTGAGCAGTCCACAA
This sequence comes from Neoceratodus forsteri, assembly GCA_016271365.2. Taxonomy (NCBI): domain Eukaryota; kingdom Metazoa; phylum Chordata; order Ceratodontiformes; family Ceratodontidae; genus Neoceratodus; species Neoceratodus forsteri. The sequence continues at coordinate 1,177,120,721 of CM057450.1, read as the reverse complement.
AGTATCATACATTGTAGAAACCGCTTGATGTGGCACTGTAAGGGTTGCAACACAAACAATCATTATAGAAAAAAGGAATAAGAAAGGAGTGCATCAGGTACATACGGTGAGTGGGTGGAGTTCACTGCCCAAGGATGTGGCAGTGGGGGTGCTGGGGCTGGCTGTGGCCTGTCACCAAAGGAACTTCTGTGTGCATGGGGGGAGGGGGTTCACGGATCGCCTTTGTGGCTTGGGGGTGCCAGGTATGTGTTAGAGTCTTGGGGATGCTGTGCAAGAGCTGTGTCAGGGCACATCAGGGCTGGGGGGCAGCTTGCAGGAAGGGGGTGGGGTTCCACAGCCGAGTGTCCATCAGTGTGCTGGGAGGGTGCCATGCAGTTCGGGCTGGTGGGGATGTCCACTGGACACCGGGGCCATTCCCAACAGGTCCAGGTGCCTGCTGTGAGCATTCATGCACCCAGACCCATGCTGCAGCACAAGGGATCCACTGCAGGATCCATGCCGGGCATCTGTTTGGATGCCCAGCTGGGTCCGCTACTCCATCCATAGCTGCTCGGTATGCCAGGGGGTGGCAGCAGTTAATGAATAATGGCTGGTGTGCACCTGTCAACAGGTGCGGAGCTGCACAGGTGGGTTACACACTTTTGGCAGGTAACTTTTGCCCATTAGTGTATGGGGCTGATATTAATAAGGGAGAAGTAAACAGTAGCCAATATCAGTGGCGCCAGATGGAGACCTTCTGCTCTGTGCTGAAGTCCTTTGAGGAAGCCACAAGGGTGGTCAGTGCTGATGCAGCTGATCTACCCCAGGTACTCCCCCTCATTGCCCTCATGAACCTATGACTTCACATGAAAACTCAATAATGAGGACAAGGAGTATACCACTACTGTCAGTCTAGTAGAAAGGATAAGATCACATTTCTGGCATGGCAAACACATTTTTAAAAAATGAACACAAATGACCACTGTATTGTGGCCATTCTCTTGGACTCTAGGCTCAAAGACATATTTGAGACATTCTTTGATACACATGAATGTGGTAAGTGTCAGCAGTCCATTAAAGCCTGGCTTATCCATCTAGTCACTGTATGTATGGTACAAAACAAGACCAGGAACATAAATAGAGCAGAACAACACTCATCACAAACACTAGAAATCACACTGACAGACTAGGTGGAGGAGTTTCCACTGCTACTACTAAACATCACAGGAGTCTCTAATTTTTGTCTCCAAGTCAGTCTGCTACTATTGCTGCTGCTGCATCCACTAGAAAGACAGCCATTGAAGACAAACCACTCTGGGAACAACTGTCCAATTATGGCTTCATGAAAAAGCATGGCAAGTTACTTTCTGACACAGAGGTACCTGGTAGGCCAGCAAACAAAATGGTGCAGGATTATCTGGATGAGAATGTGTTATTTGCAAAAGGAGAGGGGGCCTCTATTGTACTGGTACCAAAAGACCATTTGGGACTCCTTGACACAGTTGCCCACCTGCAAGTACATACTCAAAGAGAATTTTCAGCACTGCAGGCAATATTGTCACTAATAAGACAACATGCCTTTCGACCCAAAATGTAGAGATGCTCATTTTTTAAAAAATTAACCTGCCCCTTTTTCCAAAGCCCTTTTTATCACTGTTAATGGATGTTGCATCTCCTACAATTCCAGCTGGGATAAAGACAGAGGAGGAGGAGGAGGAGGAGGAGGAGGTGGATGGGGAGGGCTTCTGTGTCCATTAGTTTTTTGAATTGTTAGCCTACACACACTGTGGGATGCTGCATTGTTGTCTTCATTAAGTCTTCTTCAGAGTAATGTTTTGTGAAATTTTGCCAGGTCTTCACTGGCTGAATAAATAATTTGGGGGGCAATATTCACCAAGAAACCAGTGTGTACAACACTTATCGATAGTGTAACTGGGAAACCATGTCTATGTGTGGCACTGTCCCAATGGGCACACAATTTTTGGAACCAGTAGCCTACACTCTAAGATGCCGCACTGTTGTTTTCACTCAGTCATCTTCAGATTAATGTTTTCTGAATATTTGGCAGGCCTACACAGGCAGAATAAGTAATTTTGGGGGCAGTGTTTCCCATGAGAGCAGTGTGTACAACACTTATCCAATGCAAAATGGGATTTTTTTTTTATTTTAGTTTGCAGCCAAGAACAACCAAAGTCAAGGAACTGACTCACTACCAGCTGGCCCACACTTGCTGCCCACTGCCAAGATCACATTACAACAGCACAACTCAAGATCACACACACACAACACACACACACACTGCTTCAGGACTCAAAAGGAAGAAGGAACTTCAGCAACTTGAGGGAATGTGGAGATGTTTTTATTTTATATTTATTTTATGGGATGCCACTAAGGACTACCAGAGGCCAGGCACTGACTCACTGCCATCTGGCCTACACTTGATGCCCACTTCCAAGACCACACTGCAACAGCTCAGTTCAGAACAACACACACAGGCTGCTTCAGGACTCAGGAGGAGGAGGGTGGAACTTCAGCAACTTACTTAAGAGAATAGGAAGAATATTTGTTTTTTACTTTTTTTATGGGGTGCCACCAAGGTGCCAGATACCAGCTTGGTCACTAACATGTTTCCAGCTGGCACACACTTGTGGCCCCGTCCATTGCCCAGATCACACTGCAACAGCACAGCTCAGGACAACACACACACACACACACACACACACACACACACACACTGCACCAGGACTCAGGAGTAGAAGGAGGGAAGAATTTATGTGACTTAAGAGAATGCAGAGAATTTTATTTATCTTTTTTTTCATAAGTACTTTGTTGGGTTTCCTCCTTTAGTCTCACTGTTGTGAATCCCCAATTTGATGCACATGTGTGGAGGCACACATACGCACACCCTACAGGACACACACCCCCACCCTACCAGTCACTCCATTGCCACCTGCACCTATCACCAGACCTCCATCCAGTGACGGCAGGACTACGGACAGGTGACACCCCCTTCCTGGGAAAGGATAGCCACTGCTCAAGCCTGCTGCCTCCCTTCCCCCCATGCTGGCACCCCAGTGACCACAGGTTGTTCCCAAACCCGGGTCACCAGCATAGCGTGACGTAAGGCATCCAGCACTTCAGCCCTCAGCACCACCAGGCCAGCTATTTACTTTTTTTTTTAAGGGATGCCACCAAGGTGCCAACTACCAGTGGTCAGGCAATGGCATGCTGCCACCTGGCACACACTTGCTGCCCACTGCCCAGATCACACTTCAACAGCACAGCTTAGGATGACACACACACACACACACACACACACACACACACACACTGTTTCAGGATTCAAGAGGAAGGAACCACACAACCTGGGGAAATGTAAAGACTAAGTGTTCCAGTCTGAGAATTAACACAAAGAAAAATATTTTTTTTTTTTATGGAATGCCACCAAGGTGTCAACTACCATCGGCTAGGCACTGGTACACACAATCAACTGGCAAACATTAGCTGCCCTGCCTACTGCCCAGATCACATTGCAACTGCACAGCTCGGGACAACACACACACAGGGTGCTTCAGGACTCAAGAGGAGGAGGAGGAGGAGAAAGGAACTTCAGCTACTTGGAGGAAGGTGGAGAACTTATTTATTTAGATTTTTTACTTTTTAATGGGATGCCACCAAGGTGCCAACAACCAGGGGCTGGGCACCAGCATGCTACCATCTTGCACACACTTGCTGCCCACTGCCCAGATTACACTGCAACAGCACAGTTCAAGATGACTAACACAGGCTGCTTCAGGACTCAGAAGGAAGGAAGGAACAACAGCAACTCGGAGGAAAGGGAACACTAAGAGTTTCAATTTGATAAGTGCCACACAAAAAAATATAATTTTTTAATTTTTATTTTTATGAGTTCCGGCGGGGAAGAGATGGCAGCTTAAGCTCCGTGCTTCAGTGGACTTCAGGCATTTTCTGCTATGTGACTCTTTCATTGAAGGATTTCTTTGATGTATTTTGCATGTTTCTTGAACTGGGAAGAGAGAGTTATTCCTTTTCTGCGTTTACTGGGTCTGGTTTCATTTTTATTTTGAGTTCAGTGGCTGATTCCTCGGCATGACTAAAATGGCGATGGAGGGCTCATCCGAGACTGTGCAACCAATGAACACTGTGCTCTTAGCTGAGATATGGTCTTTTAATAAAGAAACCAGAACACTATACCAGGGTTTACAGCTTTCAATAACTCAAGTCGAAACACGGCCTCTAGAACTCGAAAAACAGGTCTCAACTACTGATTCCCAAGTGGATCGGTTAGAATGTTTATTAGCTAACCTTCTCCAGGACATTCATGATCTAGCTGACAAATGCGATGATTTGGAGATTTGCTCACGTCATAACAATATACGTATTTATGGGATGCCTGAAGGATCGGCAGCCAAATCTGATTTTTCGCACTTTATTCAAGACCTGTTGAGTTCTATAATAAATTTAGAAGATCTCTCTTCACTTCCTATAGAGAGGGCTCATCGATCTTTGGTGGCTCCGGCCCTTGGACCAGTGGCGAGACCCCTATCGATTGTAGTCCTTTTTTTTAACTATGCAGTTAAGCATGCTGTATTGATTAGAGCCTGGAGATAAAAGTCGCTTCAATATCAACATCATTGAATCACAGCATTTTCAACTCTTTTTCTGATCCTTAGGGCTCATAATTTAAGATTTCAAACTCTCTACCCTGCCCGCTTAAAGATCTTCTTCCTAGGGGGCCCAAAAATCTTTGAGGAGTGCCCTTCAGCTTTACAGGTGTTACAAGAGCAAGGAATTGATACAGCAGAAACTAAGGAAGTGCAGGAATCGAGAAAGAGAGATAAACAGACTTTAATGAAGGCTCAATGGGGAAAGGTATCTCCTGCTGTTAAAAAGCAGCGCAAGGCACAAACTTTGGAGGAAATCAAGACTTTGTTGCAGTCTTTTAGAAGGGAGCCAGCAGAATGAAGCTGTATTCCTTTTCTTCATTGGAATTATGCTGTACTTTCTTTATGTCTTCTGGCAAGACTGAGGAATCTGCTTCTTTTGATCTCAATTACCGGAGGTGAGGTGAGGAGGTTACTCCTTTTTCCTTTATTGCCTCTGGTGGGGGACCTGTCGAATGATGGTTTGTGATCTGCCTGTTTGGTGGAGCTCCTTATTTTCATTGCATCCTGTTTTGTTCCTCTGTTTTACTTTACAGCTGCCCTTTCCCTTTATCCCTTCTTGTTTTTTAGCTCCTATTGGGATATACCTTCATTTCGACTGAGAATTATTATTCAGTTGATAATGGTGGTTCAAGCTAAGATTTATACTTCAAGCTTTCTTTTGGCTGGTCAGTCTATGGAAGTGCCATGTATTTTTTATGTGGATTTCATTCCTTAATTACTGGAACGTACTGTATTTGTCACCTGGAAGCAGTGGTTTTGATATTTTTTGGAGTTCTGAGCTTTTCACCGTGGTAATTTGACTGCTCAGCATCTTAGTGTTGCCTCCGATCAACGTTGTTGCTTTGATATGTGATTTTTGTTCGAATGAGGAGTTCAGCTGTGCAGTTCTTTCAAACTCATTTTGTTCTTGCTTCGGGCTTAGATGGTTTGGGTATGAAGTTTTTTTGAGTATATTGACGTTACACATGGACATTTCACTTTGATTCTGGACTTTTTTTTAGGATTTAAGGACTTTTGGGCCCCAAGTTCTTGCTGCAATACGGAGCTAGATCTTTATGATACACATCTTTGGTTGGCTTAACCTATTTGCTTCTCCCTTGATCTATGATGACATTTTAATTAAAGGATTGTATTTTTGTTACAAATGGGGTTACCTAATGGTGCTGATTTCATTTGGTCTATATTTCAAACACAGTTCATATGTTTAGAGGGTATTTATAAATACATTGGAGCGTGCATACTTTCTTTTTTTCTTTTACTATTTTTGGATTTCCTTTAAACTCATTGGTATTCATTTTAGCAATATGGTGCCCCATTTTCATTTTAATATTAGTATTGCTGATCGTTAAGAGGGCCTATAAATTGTTACTGTGCTGCTCTTAGAGTTTTGATTTTATTTATATGTTCAAATCTTGTTGATTATTATTACCAATGTTTTGCTACCTACAAAGGCTGGAGATTTGAGTATCATAGTATTTAAAGTATTTTATTAACCAGGGTAAAATATATTTTGACAGGGGACCCTAAGTGGAGGTCCTTTATTATAGGGGATCTGATTAGATGTAGTAATAACTTTGGGATATATTCCTATTTTCTTTTGGTTAGTAAATATTGGGGGTCCTATTTATACGTTAACATATATACAAATGCATTACAGAGTGTATGTATATTTTCCTAAGTATATGATTTTATATGGGTCTTTTATGATTTTTTTACTTGATGTCCACTATTGTACTATGTAGTCAGCTTCACATGTTTTTTGTTAGTATTAAACTTTTTTTTTCTTCTTCTTCTTCTCTCTCTCCCTGGGGGTGTGTTCTTTTTTTTTTGTTTCCATCTCTTGTCTTTAGATACACCTCGGGCTCGTTTTCTGGTTCTGAGTGAATTCTTGTTTGATTAATATTTTTTTACATTATTTGATTAGCCCTTCTTCAAATAATGTAATTTTTTTACTTTGACACTTAGCTTTTTTTTTTTTTTTTCCCACCTTCCCCATTGCATTTATTGTTGATGTTTTCTTCTCAGCTTTATTAGGGATCTCAATTTTGGATATCATCTGTAGACAGACCCATTAGTTTTAGGGGTAGTAAATCTCTTCTATCTCATTTCAGTGGGTTTTGGACATCTACCACATGGAGTGGGGTTAAGGGCTTTATTTGTGTAGACTGTCTACCTTGGAAGTTTTTTTTTTATTATTCATTTTTAACTGTATATAGTTTTTGTGAGAATACTGTTCAATTCTGTATTTTAGGATGATTGTGTGGTTGGTAAAATGTTTATGACGTTATTTAGCTTTTATTCCATGGCTCGTGTGGTGTTTTGGGGGGGAATGGGGGACTTCTTGTTTTTTTCCTTAGGAGAGGCTTCCATCACTTCTTGTTTTTTTTCCTTAGGAGAGGCTTCCATCATTATCTGCTGGTTGTGATTAGGCTTACTTGTTATGGATTCTGCAGTATTATCTTTTAATGTAAATGGTATGACAAGTCCTGTTAAAAGAAAGAATATTTTAACATATGTAAAACAAACTAAGGCTGATTTTGTGCTCTTATAGGAGAGACACCTCTCTGTGGCTGAACACCAGAAATTGATAACTTTTTGTTACCGGGAGGGGTGTCCTTCTTCTTATGGGAAGGGCAGGAGAAGGGGGTGTTGCAGTTTTGATTCCTAATCATGTTCCTTTTGAGTTAACAGAGAGAGGGTGGCTGACACAGAGGGTAGACATACCATACATAAGGGTACTTTAAATGGACAGAAGATTATTTTGGCATCAGTATATACACCTCCTAATTTGCCTTGTCCTGTGTATAGAAAAGTCTTATTATTTATTTCTGAGAAGGCAGAGGGGGTCCCGATTGCTGCTGGCGATTGGAACATGATTTGGATCCTTTTAATGATACTACCTCTAAGATTCCCCAGAAAATTTATAAAACTGTAAATCAGATTAGGCAATTTTTACAGAAGTTGGGGTTGAGATATTTGAAAGTTTTTAGAGGGTTCAACAAAAGGCTATTCACACTATTTGGCCACTTATCATCTGTATTCAAGACTTGATTACTTCTTTTTTCCTCAAAATTATCTTCCTCAGGTTAAGAGCTGTGTTATGGGCCCCATTGCCTTATTGTATCATTCTCCTTTGATTTTGACTGCAGCCCTCTCTCTGCCTCTGAAAAATACCTTTTGGAGGCTGAATTGGTCTCTTTGAAATGATTCCGAAGTCTTGCAGCAAATGCCCCAGCTTATTGCACAAACTTATTAAGAGAATGTTAACAGTAGGATATTATTTGGGGTAATATGGGATACTATTAAGGCAGTTGTTAAGGGTAAACTGATATCCATAGCTGCTGCTAGGAAGATACAAAGAATTGAGAGACAAAAATATTTAGAACAGAGGATTCAGGCTCTAGAAACCCTTCAACAAAATAAAAATGGATAGGCAGAGAGAGAGAGAGAGAGAGAAAGACAGAGAATTAAATGCTTTAAGATGGGAACTGAATTCTATTTTGGATCTGAAGGTGGAACAGAATTTATAGTTTCTTAAACAAAAGTATTATGAGGTGGGTTCATGGACTCAGAAACTTATAGTTCTTCGACTTAGAGCATGCCAAGCGAAGGTGCAGATAACACATATTGTTCATCTACAAACTCATCTTTGGGCTTCTACTCGAGCAAATTTCTGATGCTTTTTTTCAATATTATGAGCGCCTATAGTCCAGATGTCAACGGGTAGGAAGGGTCTGAATCTTCCTCAGTTAACTGCAGAGCAGAGTTCTTGTTTAATGGCTCCCATTACTGAAACTGAGAACAATGAGGTTATTGGGGATGGTAAAACTGGAAAGTCCTCTGGTACTGATGGCCTTCCTGTAGAATTTTATAAAATGTTTTGAGAGGCTTTAGTTCCTATTTTATGATTAGCATATCAGAATATTCTACAGGAAAGCTGTGTTATACCTCCCTCTTGGTGCAAGCGGTCATTTCTGTAATACCCAAACCTGGCAAGGATCCTGTTTTTTGTTCTTCTTATCGACCCATTTCAGTTCTTAATGTTGATTATATATTTTTTTACTGCTATTTTAGCTAAAAGGTTACAATCTATACTTCCTTTTTGGGTTTGTAGAGACCAGGCGGGTTTTATCTCTAATAGACCGGCTTTGGACAATGTCTGTCGAACTTTGCAAATTGTTGATTATTTAGAACGGCTGAAAGTTCCTGCCCTTATTATGAGTTTACATGTGGAAAAGGCTTTTAATCAAGTTAATTATGACTTTCTTTATAGTGTCCTTGCCAGCTTTGGGCTTCCAGATAGTTTTGTTGCCACTTTTACCTGTCTTTATAAGACCCCTTTATCTTATGTTCACCTTAATAGGAATATTTCAAAGAATTTTTCTTTGGGTAGAGGGACTCGGGAGGGGTGTCCCCTATCTCCCTTTCTTTTTGCCCTGTATATTGAGCCCCTTTGCTCAACAGATTAGATCTGATCCAGTATTACAGGGAGTGGTGATTTGTGGACATGAACATCAGGTATCTCTTTATGCAGACAATGTTGTTGTGTATCTTACATCCCCAATCTCATCTCTCCCTCACTTAATGGATATGATAGCTGAATTCTCTGCCCTTTTGGGTTATTCACTTAACTCAACGAAGACGGAGGTACTTAAATTTTCTTATGAACCTCCCCCATCTCTTCGATCTCATTTCCTGATGCGATGGGATCATGATAGGATTAAATATATTAGTGTTATGTTACAAGCCTTGAATGATTATCTTTATAATGACAATTATATCCTAGTACTTCGACAGATGGGGGAAGATATGAAACAGTGATGATCTCTACCATTTCTGATGTATGCCAGAATCTAAGCTATTAAAATGAACCTTCTTCTCAGAATTTTGTAATTATTTCAATGTGTTCCAGTTCAGTTATCTCAGGGGTGGTTCAAAGAGTCTCAATCTAAAATGTTTCAATTTACTTGGGCTAATAAGCGTCTCCAAATTTGTAAAACACTCCTTAATGCGGCTAATTGGACTGGAAGCAGGATGGTTCCAGATTTGAGGGAGTACTGGTTAGTGACTTGGGTGCGATAGGCTTTATTTTGGTTTACAATCCCTTCTTTCTCTGATTAGCAGGATATGGAACAAGAGCAGGTGCTGAAATCTCGGACTCCCTCCTTCCTATTTGACTTGAGTCATGTCCAGTTACCTATGGGGAACATATACACAGCAGTTCAGGTTGCCTTGATAGCTTGGGACCTTTTTTGGAAGTATGCTAAGGCCCTAAAGGATCTGTGGGAATTGTGTTGGTTCATTGAGGCCCCTGATTTTCTTCTGAGCAAGTTAGATACCTTGTATACTTGTCAAACTTTTCTGGGATTTCATAGCCCAGCTCAGATAATGAAAGTGGATTCTTTACTCACTTTTGAGGAGATTATGGAATGTTTTAGATGGTTCCCCAATTATAAAATGCATTATTTGCAGATATGAGCTTATGAACAAGCTAAATTAAAATCTTCGGTACCTTTCCCGATGGAGCTTTTGTCGCCCCCCACTTTGTTGATCTTTTTTCGTTATCTACTTCTAAGCATGCGGTTTCACATCTCTATTTATTTTTGAATTCTCGTGGGGGGATCTAAGTTCTATAAATTTGAAATGGAAATGAGAGGCCAACTTCCATCTATCTGAACTGGAGTGGAGTAAGATTCGGGGAGTTTTTCTAAAGTTACCTCTTCTCCTCTTTGGCAGGAGTTTATGTGGAATATTAAGGTGCATTTTTTTTATACCCCTAGTAGAGTGGTTAAATGGGATTGGTTAATTCCTCCAAGTCGTTGGCATCAATGTAGAGACGATGTAGCCTCTCCATCCCATATTTTTTATTATTGTCTGCACCTTGACACTTTCAGAAGAGGTGTATTGCACAGGGTAATTTGTTCCAGTTCTCAACTCCTTTGACTTTTTATAATTTAATATTGGGCCTTCCCTCATTAGGACTTAAAGGGGCTAATGTTTTGTATTTATGGCATATATGTGTTGTGGCATATAATAAAGCTGTGACACATTGCTGGTTACAGCAGTCTCCTCCCACTGTAAGTCAGCGGACACAACACATTAGAAACATACAATCTATGGAGGCTTTAACATACTGTACCAGGTGTGAAATAGAAAGGAGAAATTTTTAGAATGTTGGACCTGGTGAGATTTGCTTATGGGACAAGAACATTGAGAAGTGGGGTGTTATATTTCATTACTTGTCAGACCACGTGATATAAGCTATATTAGTTCTGTCTTCCTTTTTCTTGTTCTAGTATTAATTATGTCCTTTAGAGTGGAACCTCTCCCTTTTTGCTTTTTTTTCTTTCCTCTCTTTTCTCTCCTCTACTCTTTTTTTCTTCTTTCTAAGTTTGGTTTCTATAATGCCCCCAGTGTTAGAACCATGGATATCTTAACCTTGTTTGGTTTGGACTTTTTTTTATGTTTAGCCTTAGTATGTTGTAATTGGAATTTTTTGTGTAATAGGATCACTATAGCTTAGTTCAGAGTTTTTCTCTTCATATAAATATTTGTATTGAGCTTACATTATTGAGGTACGTATATGTTCATGGTTTGTTATGGCAATGTTGCTGGTTTGTTTTTTCAATAAAGCAAGTTTAAAAAAATATGGGATACCACCAAGGAGCCACTTACCGGGGCCAGGCACTGGCACATCCTTTCTGCCCTGCTCATTGCCCAGATTACACTGCAAAAGGTGCTCCAGGACTCAGGAGGAGGAGGAGGAAGAAGTAAATACTGCAAGCAAGCATGGATGAACATAAAGAGTTTGAAACTGCCACAAAAAGAAATGCAAAATTGTGAACATGAATGAAAAAGAATGATTTCAATTTTTTTATGGGATGCCACCAGGGTGTCACTCATTACCTGTGGCCAGACACTGTTCATCTGCCAGCTTGCACACACTTATTGCCCAGTAAAATTAGTAGATGAAAGTAACTCCCCCAAAACATCACATCTCAGGCTTTTGCCAGGGGGTTCAGTCAATTCTGTTTGTCTTTGTAATACCCTGATACAATTCCAGTTCTGTAATAAAAAAAAATGTGTGGTACACTGCTGACATTAGGCAAAAAGTGGGCACTGGCAGACTGCTACCTCACGCCCCATCTACCCACTGACCAGCCACAAGCACACTCCTCCTCCACCAGAGTCCAGTTTCTGCCCTCTGAGGCAAGCCCCTGGTCCCAGAGGCCTGCTGCAACACTACTGCTCAGCATGCCTTTTTATTTTCAGTTTCCCTTCTTTTTCTTCCTGAATATCCCCTCTTTAGCAATCCTGCCATTGTAGGACTAGTGTAGGTTGACATTTTGAAGATTTTCTTTTGCTTTTTGAAGAATTTCCTAGCTAATCTAACTAGAAGTGAGTCACAACCCTGCCTGACCTACCTAACAGCCCAACAATGAGCACACGAGTGAGCTTTCACACCAGTTCACATTGTTGAGCTGAGTCTAGCTCCCAAACAAGGCTATGACTCTCACTGTGCACTAGTTAGCTGTTTCAGGTGTGAACTGCAGTGTGTGGTTAAACTGGTTCACCCAGTCCACACCATTCAGACCAGGGTGAACCAGTTAAACCAAAAGTCCACCTATTTCCCCTAAATGTTGACCACCATCTGAAAAAAAATTGGACATCTGAAATTCGAGGTGTTCTATTAAAAATAAAAGATACGAAAATGGTAGTACACTTGTGAAAATAATTCTGTCTCATGGCTAAACAAGCTATTATGACCACTTATCCATAGCTTACTTGACTACTTAAAGGAATTACAACATTTAGTCATACACTACCCCTTTAATAGCATTTATTCTAAGTGTAATCACTTATGGAGATAGCAGCATAGCTGCAATGGAAAAAATAAGTGTAAATGAAATGGAATGCAGCCTGAAAATATTTAAAGGTTAATCCAAATGACAAGAAAACTATACATGTCAGCTTTGCAGCTCAATCAAGTATGAGTGGGATATGACTGTGCTCCAAATGTAAAAACTAAATCAACATGGCAAGAAAACTGTACAGGCAAGTACAATGGAACACTTACATGTGAACAAGATAAGATTACATTTGGGATCATTAATAAAATATTAACACTAAGATATGACAGATATTAAATATTTCAAGCAGAGTATTATCAGATGTTCAGATCAGTGTTCTGAAAAGAGTCCTAGCCTTTATACTAACACCCCAGCCAAGTTAACATTGATCTTTTTAAGTTCTTTCACAAAATTTGCTTGAAATTTCACTTTGGCAAACAATGAATTGCATCTGATCAAACCATGGGGCTTATAGAAGAGTCCGCTATCCCACAGGAAGATACTGCTATTTTCTTCAATGAAGTCACAAACCTGAAGGAGGATTAAACATTATAACTACAGGAACTGACCAGAACCGAGCTACTAATTTATTGGATTAAATAAACATGGAAGATTTGGAGTCAGTTTTGGATTCTTCGATTGATTGTAATGAGACTAAGAAACACTGCTTCACACACTCAGACCCAGTACCGGTGTCTGCACTGGTATATAGCCATGCCTAGACCCAATTTTAAGTACTGACCTCCCAGCTTGGTCCTCACAAGCCTAATTGTTCTCTCTCTCTTATCCCCCTGTCTTATCAAAACTAGGCCCGTCCATCCCCTTATCCTTCCTTTTCCAACCTCAAAAGGAACTCACTGCCCCTGGGTTGTGACATCCTACCATGCCCTGTACTTTATAGCATTCAATCCCGGGGCTCACACATACTCCTTTTCTCCATACACCTTCTCTACATCCCATTTTACCAACTCCTCTCTGTGCACCTTGCCCTCCTAGCCTTTCTCCTCCTACCTCCCTCCCTTTCCCCCCTACCTTCGCCTCTACCTGGTGTATATTTTTTTCTTCCGTTACTTCCTCCTGCAACCTTAGATAACCTGCTTTATCTTCCTATAGACACTTCCATGTATGTAAATACCCTGTAATCTGTACAATATCTGTATAATTCTATGTACATGTGAACTTCTTTTTCTTCCTCTCTGTAAACAGTATTATCTATATTGCCTTGTAAATACCTGTGTTGACCGTATATACAATTGTTCATGCTCCACCCAGGTCCATCTTGCAAATGAGCTTCTGCTCAACGATGAATGCCTGGTTAAATAAATAAAGACTTGAAACATGGCATTTATGAATCTTTTCAGGGTGGAATACAAGAAGAGAGAAAACTCAGGTTCAAAGTAGAATCCACTTTTACCCCAAACTTTTGCAACCCATCTATTTCCATGTTTGAAAAACTAGTAACAAAATATGTCAAGGAACTTATGGATAATGCTGCCTTACCTCATGGTAATAACCTATCTAAAGTTGAACAAGAAGCATTGGCAGACATTTGTAGCTATGATGATATAATAATAAAACCCGCTGACAAATGGGGAAACATAGTGGTACTGAATAAAGACTACTGCAAACAAGTAGCGATGTCACTGCTGAATGATTCTAAGAAGTATAGGGGATTACTTTTTAATCTCATGGGAAAATATAAGGAGTTACACTGGATACTGTAAGAGGCCATCATGAGGGGAATAATCTCTGATATAGAATTCAACTGTATTTGGAATTAATTTTCTGTTACTCCAGGCTTTTGTATTTTGTTTAAAATCCATAAAAACATTGAGAACCCCCCCCAATATGCCAATTGCATCCAGTGTTAATTCCCTCACTGAAACTGTGTCAAATTTGTTGATTACTTTTTAAAAAAATGAGTTTGGGCTGGACTGCTGGTGCAGCAGTTGGATTTCCACTTGTGATGCCAATGATCCGGGTTCGGGAACGGGACCCGGGTGTTGGAGGGCTGGCCGGGAGGACATGGCTTGAGCATACCACAACAGTTTGCCATCTTCTTGGGGGAGGGTCCATGGCTCGGTGTCTACTGACCTCTGGCTGAGGCCAGGGGTTTGGCAGCACTTTGGGTCCCATTACATAGGGGCACAGCAGACATCGGCACTTGCCTTGACATCCCAGGTGTCATGCTCCCAGGGGGAGAAAACCAGGAAATGGCTCCCTGACCAACTGGATGACAATTGCCAGTTCCTTGCCACCACAAAGCCATGGACTAGCCTGGTCCACCCCAGCAGCACCTGGGTTAAATGAGTTACACTGACCAGCCCCTCTGGCACCTTCCCCCCTCAGAGAGGGACCCACCTGATGAAGGGTTACATTACCTGTGGAGCTGACATGTGGGGTGGTGGTTGGTGGTAAGGATAGAGTGCCAGTGAGGGTCCTAGGTGACCCGAAGGAGTGACCGGCCAGGGAGAGAGGATGAAGCAAAAAAAAAATGTGTTGTTAGGTTGAGATCATACTTAAAAGATACCATGGATGCACTGAGGAAATTTTCAGAAATATCGTGGGAAGAGGACATAGTTTGGCTTACTATAGACTTAAAGTCATTGCACAGCTCTATAAAGCATGAGTTAGGGATAAAAGCTTACAAACATTTCTTGGAAAGGCATCCTGAAAAGGAAGTGATACCATCAGAATTCACTTTAACAGCCTTGGAGTTTATCCTGACCCATAACTGTTTTGAGTTTGATGATAAATATTTCCTGCAGGTGTGTGGTACAGCCATGGGGGCAGCCATCACCCCATTGTATGCCAATTTTTCAGGGGGAATCCGGGAAGAAAAATATATATTTACTCTAGAAACTACCCCATTTCCCCAAAATAAAAAGTTGGTACTGCTTTTTCAATTACCTAATTTGCATATGGCAAGGGACATCACAGAGATCGAGGGATTCATTAACTGGATACAGGAAGATGATTTAAACCTAAAATTTACTTATGAGGCCAGCAGAGATTCTCTCAACTTTCTTGATATTACTCTTACTAAACCTGATAGACATGCAAGAGGGGATAAAACTAAATGCTGCATAAAAATACTGCCACAAACTCAGTTTTAAGGGCAGATACTGCTCACCCTGTAGCACTTAAGAATTCTATCCATTAAAGTCAATATTTACATTTATACAGGAACTGTCCTGTCAATGAAATGTATGAGATTCAGACTAGAGAATTAGAATTGAGATTCCTGGAACATGGTTATGACAAAAGTCTCTTGACAGAATCTAAAGAGAGGGTGTTTAAACTGGATAAAGGAAAGCTCCTAAAGGGTAATGTGCAGGGGAAGAAGAGTGAAGACGTGGGATTAGTAACATTGATTACGGAATAGAATAACTGATCTGGAAAATTAGTAAGTGTTATATTTTTGCAACTAGCACATATTACAAGGGGACCCCTGAGGTGGCTAAAGCAGTAGGGGATAGGCCCAGAGCAACTTTGAACAGAGTTACTAATTTGAAGGACAGACTAGTTCGTAACAGGTTGTGTCCAGAGGCAGACCCTAGAGCACACTTGAACTGACTGCCCAAAAGACCCACCATATTGTACAAGTGCCAAAGATGCAACGTGAGCAAATTGTACAAAACTGGCAAGCGTTTCATGCACCCTGGGAATTTGGAGATCAAATTTAGCATTAAGGAGTGTATTACATATGACACTCTCTTTGTGGTGTATGTTCTGTGGTGCCCTTGTGATATGTTGAATGTGGAGCGCACTGTTCATAGCTTGAAGAGCAGAACACAAGAACATGTAAAGTTCATTGCTAATTTCAGACAGAATGCTCCGGTTGGCCTACACTTTTTGGAAAAACATGCCTTGAACCCTGAATTGCTGTGGTTCATTGGCTTGGAGTGGGTACCATTGCCCAGTTTTGGGGAGGGGACAGGGTTAATTTTCTCCTTAAGAAAGAGAGTCATTGGATCTATAATATAGATTGCAGAATGTTAGACCTACTGAGTTAAATAAACAATGGGACCTTAAGGCATTTCTGAAGCAATGATAGAAAAAGAGTAACAATGAAATGTTGAAAATTAACAGACTTCGTTAGCTGTAGATAAATTTAGTCTTTATTCTGTGAGCACCTTCCTGATATGTCTTTCCTTTCTAGTTTACAGGTGGATGCTTCTATCTCTCATCTTCCCCTGTTTTGAGCTCATTGGATTTCATGTTAATCCCTTCAATTAAAGTACCATACCTGAAACTGAACAGCGTGATCATATGGCCATTAGCTTTTTTATATTGTACTAGCTAGGACTGTTATAGCACAGCAGGGATTCGGACCATTAAGTTAAAAGTATTAACTCTTAAAATCTTACTGCTATCTGGTCTAGCGCTGAGCATTTTACTTGGATTATTCTGTATGTCCTATATTTAACTGCATTCTTTCACATCACAAGGTAATCTGCTATGTATATGGTGACATGTGTCTCCCTGACACACCCCGTGATGAAGGCTGAGGGTAGCCAAAGCATTGGGGTACAGGTAGCTCTAGTCATATTGTTATTGCCAATTGATTCGCAATAAATCAGCATTTGCTCAGTACTGCATACCTTGCCCTGTGGAATTTTATTGGTGGTTGTCACCCAGTGCTGGAATTATTATTTTTTTTACCTTGAACTTCACTACAGTTTGAAAGAACTGAACTCCCAAAGTTCAAGGTGTTCAGTTCTTTTGTGGAACTGAACTTGTAGCCCTAGTAGTATATAACATATAAGATAAGGAAATGGTAATACACTTGT
This sequence comes from Neoceratodus forsteri, assembly GCA_016271365.2. Taxonomy (NCBI): domain Eukaryota; kingdom Metazoa; phylum Chordata; order Ceratodontiformes; family Ceratodontidae; genus Neoceratodus; species Neoceratodus forsteri. The sequence goes on along the minus strand of CM057450.1, from coordinate 1,177,103,411 downwards.
GAAAATAATTTTATCTCATGGTAAAAACAAGCTAATATGACCACTCAGCCATAGCTTGCTTGACCACTCAATGAATTACAATATTTTACTCATACACTGCCACTTTAATAGCATTTATTCTATATGTAATCACTTAGGGAGACAGCTGTATAGATGCAATGGAAAAAATAATAAGTGTAAATGAAATGGAATGCAGCTTGAAAATATTTAAAGTTAATCCAAATGACAAGAAAACTGTACATGTCAGCTTTGTAGAACACTCAAGTATGAGTGGGACATGACTGTACTGCGAATGTAAAAACTAAATCAACGTGACAAAAGAATTATACAGGCAAGCACAATGGAACACTTATATGTGAACAGGATATGATTACATTTGGGATCATTAATGAAATATTAATATGAAGATGTTCCAGAATACATTCAGATATTAGAAATGACTAGTCCCCCTTATCCCACATTATTCTTGAGTCAACCCATTCCTCCCATATTACAAATAGTGGGCTCTCACAGAAAACCACCTCCACACACACACACACACACACACACACACACTGGTAAGCATATGACCAAAACAGCCTATAGCAATACCCTCTCAGTGGTATAACTAAGCCTACACTGCAACCCATGTAGCATGGAAAGGGCAGACTCAAATGGACCTTCGGTTTCCTTCTGCCATCAAATTCTATTTCTATGTTGCTAATGTTTTTGAACCTGTTTTGAGCATCATTGAGTCATTGATTGTATTCTCTGAAGTCATGCCTGACAATAAGCATTTTATTATCTAGTGCAGCTACCCAGTAAACAAAAACTAACTAACTAACTAACTAACTAAATAAATAAATAAATCTTGAGACAATTTTCTATGCAGACAATTGACATTCCTGTATATTAAGAAAGTTCCCTTCTTACTCTAGCTTGTGGACTTAATCTTTTTTTTTATATTCATTTATATTTTATTATATTTATTTAAGTTTTGCTCCTGCAACACACCTAATAAATAAGATGGAAATTAATTAAGTTTTTCTTTGTTTAAAAAATAGCTGATATAATGGAAATTAACAGTTTTTAAAACAATATATTTTCCACAGAAAGTTAACTAATTATCCCTTGGATGAGACTGCAGATCAAGTAAACAGTTTATTGTTTTTGGAAGCACTTGTGAGGGAATGGATTAAGAAAACAGAATTCAATTTCCTAATGATTCAACATCCCATAAAACCCACATTGTATTTTCTACCAAAAATACACAAACGTGATGAATCCACCAGGGAGAACAACTGTCTCCTGTACTGCTGTAACCACTATTGAAGTACAAGCCTTGCAAACCTTTATGTGGGGGTTGGAAAAAGAACTATATATCAGCAATTCAGCTGGTAACTCACTCACTCTTTCTTTCTTTCTCTTTTAGTCTTTGGTAACCAGATAAGGCCTGCTAGGCCCAAGTGCCTGTTCTCAGAGGCGACCTGGGAGCACTGGGTGGTTAAGTGACTTGCTCAGAATCGCACAGTATGCAAGTGGAGGTTGTGAGAATCAAACCAAGGTCTGGTCTGCTGGATCTACCAAGCTCGTTCACAGCTCATTACTCTAACCTCTAGGCTATACTGCCAGCCTACTACATGTACTACTATGGTGAGGGTACAGTGAAGGTGCACAGCTCATCTGGGATGGCCCAATGGTGGAGCTTTCATGCTTCTTGGAATATATCAACTTGAGTGACATACATTTGAGGTGCTCAAGTACCATCAGCACTGTGTCTGTTGATTTCTAGATCTGAGAAACATTATATATGTAACTGTACTTGAAACAACTATTTTTCACAAAAGAACTGAGTGAAATACTATACCATTCTACAGTATTATAGCTTTCATCCTGGAAGCTTTATTAGCACTATTCGCACAGGACAAATGCTAAACGTTCAGAGGAATTGTAGTACAAATGAGGAATTTCACAGGAAAGCCAATGAAATGAGTCAAAGGTTCCCTAAAGAGGCCGGCCTGGTGGTGTTGAGGGCTGAGGCATTGGACACCTTACCTCACAGTATGGCAGCGACCTAGGTTCGGGAACAATCTCGGGTTGCCAGGGTGCTGACACGGGGGGGTAGCAGGATTTAGCAGTGGCTCTCCTCTCCCAGGAAGGGGGAGTCGCCTGCCCATAGTCCTGCCATCACTGGATGGAGGTCCTGTGATTGGCACAGGTGGAAATGGAGTGACCAGTAAGCTGGGGCATCCCGTAAGGCATGCGTACACGTGCCTCCACATGCGTGCATCACATCGGGGACCTGTGGGATATGGGAGAAAACCTGGGAAAAAAACATAAAAATCTAAATAAAAAAAAAAAAGGTTCTCTAAAGAGGAAGCATGAACCAGCAGTGGTTGAAAAAGATTTTTGAATAGCTGACAAAATAGTTCAAAACAAACTGTTGACTGGTAGGGGGAAGGGAGTTACAAATCTGATGATTATCTTCATGACACAGCACGATCTCCAAAGAAATATTAAAATAGCAGGGCTCTAGAAAACATTTCCTGACCCTGGTGACTAATAAATCACTAGGGAGTCTCCATCTGTAGCAACCTATTGTAGACTGAGTTTCAGGAGAAGCAAGGATTATGTTGTACACAGTTTTGTAGGGGAATTAGCTGTAGGCCCCTCTTGGCTACCTCCACTACCAAAAGGAGATATGTTGTGCAGAAAATACATACATTGTAGCAATACTGTGAATATGAACTCTTTCATACATCTGACATCAGGGTTTGAGTACAGCATCAATTCATTAATAAATTGTAATTCCCCTTGAGTCACCTATGTGTTGACCTGCCCCTGTGGCCTTGCCTTCATTGTCCAGATCCAGAGATCACTGTAACAGCAAATTGGAGAACATAAGACAGCGATCGCGAATATGAATGATACATATGCCATGGCTTGGCACTACTGTCAGGTCAACCATGAGTCTGCAGAAACTCTTTGGTTCATCCACTAAGAAAAGGTACAGTAGAGTCCAAGAAATGACACTGTCAGGAAAATTTTACAGCATGAATGTTTTTGGATGTTGTTTTCTCCTCGGAGCACTGGCTACAACCCCCCCCCGCTCCGCCGTTTCCCCAGCGCCATCCCCGGACGCAGGACTTCCCTCGCCCCACACCCGTAGCTTACCCTTCACGGCAGGGTGGTGGGAGTGACTCAACCCACCTCAACGGTCCATGCCAGGGAGGCGCTCCAGAATGGCGCCGGGGAGCGACGCCGTGCTGCCGGGCTCCCATTTTCTTATTTTTTCTCCGACGGGCATGGCATAATGACGCCAGCGACTGAGTGCACGATGCTCCCCGTGCATGCACTAGTCTGCCGCCTGCCACGCCCCGCCCACCTTTCTCTTGCGGCTGCATGCTTGTCGACACTCAGCCTCCACTAGGGGTCAGGCAAGCACCAGCCACCCGATCCCCCCACCCGGAGATGGAGAGCAGTCCTCTGGATGCTCAATCCATCTCCCCCCCCACCGACCCCCAGCAACCCATGCCTGTTCCCGAACACGGGTCGCCGGCGTGGCGCGAGGTGTAGCGACCAGTGCCTCAACCCTCAGCGCCACCGAGCCGACTGCATGAATATTTTTGGATACATAAATTGGACACTGTTTATCCCAAGATACTGAATGAAGAAATGAGTCTGTGTTGCTTCCTATACACTGCATTGGACTCCAGAATAGTGATTGATATTTGACCTGTTTTTGTTCTGCCTCCTCCTTCTCCTCTCTCCTTCTGTCCCTCCATGGTTTCTTTCCTTCTTCGTTTTTTTTCTTTCTCAGTAAGCCCATTTTGGCATGCTTCTCATATTCCTATCTGACAACTGAAGTTGTTCTGGCTCTGCTGGCAATGTATTGTGTTAACTTGAAACATGGTGAGTTTATTTCCCAAACATATATTATAGGGGTGCGGTAGCGCCCAAATAGTTAAGGTTGAATAGGGTATTCAATATTAAACCAGAAAAAACAAAGGAGTTGCACACAAACCATTAAAAAGATGCAAATTCTCATTTATTGAGATACACAAATAAATGGCTTCCTGGCACTTTGAGGGTATACAGCCTTTTCATCGGGGAGTGGGGCCTGATGAGAGGTTGTATACCCTCGAAGCGCCGGGGAGCTTTTTGTTTGTGTATCTCAATATATGAGAATTTGCATTTCTTCAATGATTTGTGTGCATCACCTTCTTTATGTTTTTTTTGGTCTGATGCTTTAAAAATGCGGATCCACAGACCTGAGCCCATTTAAAGTGCGAGTTCCATGTTACTAAAAAATATTCAGTGTTAAACCCCTAACTTTGCACATTAATATCTTTAGCTCCCTTTGACAAAATGAGCTGAAATTTTGTATGTATTGTCTAGGAGTTACCATCTGTCTCCAGCAAAATTTTCGTGTTGGCAGCTTGTGTGGTTTCTGAGATCCAGATGTGTAATTTTTTGTAAATGTCTAATTTTTTTTCCTATACTTAACACTGTTTTTTTTTATTGCTCTTGCTCACAGCTTACATGGAATGGAATTTGTTTGCCCCAGACTTGCAGGGAACATGTGTCATGTTCCAAGGTAGTGCCTTTGACAGGTCTGGTGAAAAAATATGTAAGGGTTCCCGATCTATAAGGCTTTTAAATTTAGCATTTTCCAACATGCGCATGAGCTGAGGGTTTCAGAGATAATGTTCTGCAGCAAAAGTAAATATTTGATGCCGTAAATGCTCCCTTTTTGGTTTTATGCCATTGAATTGGCAGGGCAACACACCTTTTTTGTGCTATACCAACCGCTATCTTGTTGCTGTTTTCCACAAACTAGCAACCGTGGAGAAAACTAATCTCTGGGTCTATCCACACTAACCACGTTAAACCCCCACTCCCCCAGGCATGCCAGGCAGCTCAGAATTATGCACCTCAACATCCAAAGTCTGTTAGTGAAAAAACTATTACTTGAATCCTGGTTATCTGCCAATAGCTTTGACATTATTGCCCTCCCCGAAACATGACTCACCAATAAGATCCCTTCTAATGAAATAAACCTAGATGGATACTTCCTCTTCAGGAAGGGCAGACTCGGTAAAAGAGGGGGCGGTTGCATCCTTTGGATAGCAAACCACCTTTCAGCAACTAAATTAGATACTTCTCAAGCAACCACAACCCAGAATCCTTATCAGTCTCCTTCTTGGCAGCAACAAGATAATAACCATCAGCGTTACCTATCTCCCGTCTGGAACCCTCCCTAATGAACTTGATGTTTTTCTTAACCTCAAGAACTCACTTCTGCAAGGAAAGGGAATGGCTAATCCTTGGCAATTTTAATCTTAATTGGCAGTCCTCACAGTCCAATGCAGCCAAGGAATCTCTTATCAACCTAGGACTCCACCAGATCATGACCTCCCCCACTCGGACTAACTATAGGACTGGGTATGAATCTCTACTTGATTGGATTCTAGTTTCTAATCCCTCACATGTCACCACTTCAGGGGTTCTCCCTGACTCAATTAGTGACCTTTGCACAGTATACTGCTGCTGGTCAGCTAAAACCCCTCACGGTGAACACAAATACATCCAAACCAGATAATTGAACAAACTCAATACTGTAGAGTTTTCCTGTGCTGCCCTAGCCACAGACTGGTTCTTCATGGAATCCATTAAGGACATTGACTCCGCCCTTGAAACATTCAACAATAAATTCCTTGCCTTGTGTGATTCCCTCATCCCCCTGAAAAAAGTTAGGCTTAAAGGTAACAGTCATGAATGGATCTCCTCTGATCTCCTAAAACTCATGAGGGAAAGAGATCGAGCATGGTCTAAATATAGGAAACTGAAACTTCCTCATCTTCTCCAGTTGTACAAAACATATTGAAACAGATGTAAATCCATGGTCTGGTGGCTAAAATCTCCTTCCTCTCTGAGAAACAGCGAAGCTCCAGGGGCAACCCAATGCACACCTGGAACATCCTTAGTGACCTTATCGGTAGAGGACAAAACAATGAGCAAATCAGCCTCTCCTCCTGTGGACAGGCTATCACCGATCCCCTGGAAGTAACCTCACTTTTTAACCACTATGGTGATTTAGACAAATACAAGCCCAACCATCCTCCCATTCCCGGACCTTCCTCCCTCCCCAACCCCCATCCCAGTTTCTATTTTAGGTACCTCTCCCCCTCCAAAGTGGTCAAACTCATTAAAACAAATAACCCCAGGCCTTACATCGGGCTTGACAATGTTGACTACAGGGTCCTCAAATTGGTATATGAATCAATAGCCATTTCTCTTACCAACATTTTCAACCACTCACTCTGCTCTGGGTCTTTTCCTCTAAAATGGAAATGTGCTATTATCATACCCCTCCACAAATCTGGATCAAAAGATGAAGTTACCAACTACTGGTGATATTTTCAACTGGTAAAAGCTACTCTGGATAACCAAAGCCATCTGAAATATTAGTCAACTCACCATCCATTGTGACTTCCAAATTGTGCACAACCTGCCTTGCCTCAAGCTGTACACCATTGATGATGGGCAGCCAGAGAAACATAGAATTTGATGTCAGAAGGAGACCGAAGGTCCATCGGGTGTGCCCTAACTACAGCAGAGCCAGTCAGGATGCAGTGCTGTAATGCTGCAGTATACTGCAGGTAACGGGGTAATTCAATGGCAATTAAGCTCCTTTGTCATGCAGTATTTTGTGACATGTCACTGCAAGTTACTGAGCTGCATCATGGATGACTCTGCTGTATATTACCTCACCCACCAACCTATTGTACTAAGGGGCTACTACCCTCCTCTCCCCCACTCCTCAGACCCTTTCTGCCCCTCTTCTGGACTGTGACTCCCCTTACACTGTCCCAACCATGTCTGTACCTATTAAGGGTAGCTGCCCCTACTATTTCTGTTGGCAGTCTGTTCCATGATTCCACCACCCTCTCTGTGAATTAGAACTTCCTAGTGTAGCACCTAAACTTGCCTTCCACCAACCTTCAGTCATGCCTCCTAGGACTGCATCCCTGTATTTTACGTAGGGAATACTTTATGGGCAACTAGGCACAACCAGTGTGTTCTCCCACAGAGGGGTTCTGATTCCCTCCAACCTTGAGAGCGAAGCTTGAGAGGTACGTGAGAATCAGAACTCTGAGGTTTCAGAACACACTGGTTATGTATAAAGTTGCTCATCCTGTATTACATTGACTTGTTTTCTTGAGGGAGTCACAGATTATGACCTCCCGCTCCATCGTCTTTGTGGAAGTGGCCAGTCTAACCCCTCCCATACAGTATTCTGTGCATGGGTTCTGTCTCTCCAGGTGCATTGCTTTGCAGTTCTTTGCATTGAATCTCAACAGCCAGAACTTAGACTATCTCTCTAGTTTCTCTAGGTCCTTCTGGAGCTCCTGCACCCCTTCCTCATGATCTACCTTGCTGTATAGCTCTGTGTCATCAGCAAAGATCACAACTTCCCCCAGATACCTTCTCCTTTGCCACACACATTTTAAACAGGACAGGTCCCAGGACTGATCCCTGCAGCACACCACTCATGACCTGCCTATCCTCTGATTTAACCCTTTCCACCACTATCCTCTGTTGTCTCCCCCTAGTCAGTTTCTTACCAACCTAACCAAACCCCCCTCTACTCCCAATGCCTCCAACTTCTTCAGCAGCCTCTTGTGTGACACCAAATTGAAAGCCTTGCTGAAGTTTCAATAGAGCAAATCTACTGCCTGTCCCCTGTCTCTTGTCTTAGTGACCCAATTGAAAAACAGTGTCAGGCAGGTCTGGCATGCCCTCCCTGACACAAACCCATGCTGCTTGTCATGTTGTAGCCCATTGTTTTCAAGGTAGGCCACTAAAAGCTCTCTGGCAGAGAACCATTATATTTCCATAACAGCTATCCATAATAGACAACTTAATGAGCAGCTGATACCTTAGGGGTAGGAACTTATGGCAAGGAGCTGCCTACCCCAGGTCCTAAGTAAGTCAAAGAATGGATTTTTTAAGCAAGGATTATTTTGTAATTTACCTTAGTATTACTTCAAGTCTGACTTCCTAGTTTCAAGTCAGCTGCCTAGCATCCGATGCAAGCCCACTCACCAAACCGTGCTTTAATTATGTGAAGTAGGGAAGGGGCTGACAGGCTACAGATAGCATTATAATGCTATCGGGGGCAGTGCCAACCTTTAGATTAAACCTGTATTATTTATAGGCAATTGTACATGTTAAGGGGGTAGTATTACATGTACTACCACCCCTTAAAGTGAAGCAGTCAGCACCAAGACCGCCACACACATTTGGGGCTGGTCCCAATTTGCACTTAGTGTGCAATTAAACATTGTGTTTTACTTACTGTTTATTGCAGTATAGTAGATTGTATCAGACTAATGTTACCTACTTCCTGGCTGATGTTTTCTGCAGATACAAATCCCAGAATCCCCTGCAGCTGATGTCAGAGCAGGATTACAGTACTGGGAGATTCAGTAACCTGCAGTGCATGTTAGAACTTTTAAGTTCCAATCAGATGTTTCCCAGTCCTAGGACTATGCACAGTACACTGTGACTGCATTTAGCCTGAGGAAACATAAAATTTCATGGCAGATAAGTACTGCTGTCCGATTTTACCTACCTACATTATCTCTGCAGACTCTATTTGATCTATGGCAGGATCAGCAAACAAAAGATTAGAGCTTATATAACTCTAACATGCACTACAGGCTATTGAATCTTCCACTTCTGCAGCCCTGCTTTGATGTCAGCTGCAGAGGATTCTGGGATTTGTAGTTTCAGTAAAAGTCAGTATGGAAGTAAGCAAAAATAGTCTGATACAATCCAGTAAGCTACACTGAACATTAAAGGGACACTGTCAACTCCCGTAGGCCTTAAAGTGTCTGTGGTTAAAAAACACGTGGGGATTGGTCACATTCTGTAGAGATTGTTGTTGTAGCTAGCAGTTTGGTTCTGATTCCTTTTTTTTTCCTTTTAGAAGTGAAAAATCAACTGACTACCATACTGGTGTTACCACACAAAAATGTGTTTGTTTACAGTGCTTGATCAACTCCCACTATGTCTTCCCTGGTCTTGGGAACGCCTGATACTGTCTAGCCACTCATGATGCAGTTGGAAGAGATATTACTATTGCATTTTGAATGGTTGAACTGTTTGGAGGGATTCCCAATGTTCAGGGATTTGAAACAAAACAAGGCTGGATATAATGTTATTAGCATGCATTTCAGTTATAGCAAGGAAGGAGGCAGATATAACAACCAGCAGCATCAGTGGCTTTTAGAGAAGGTAAACAGTCACAAAATGTGGAGTTTCAGCTGGAAATAATATGATGCAAAAAGGGTTGACAGTGTCCCTTTAAGTAAAAAAAATGTTTTTACACACAAAGTGCAAACTGATACCAGCCCCACACTTGGATATGGACCTCTTAATGCTAACTGTTCCCCTTTAAAGGAAAACTACACCCTCATATCTTGCAAATTTTGTTTCCATGTCAACAAACAACTCGTTTCCTGTAGCTGTTAAGGATATATGTGATTGCTTTAGCTTGTTTTCACTGTTTGCACCAGCCCCTGTAACTAGCCTGGGGTCTCCATTTTCTGGTTGTTGAAATCTCATTGTCCTCAAGAGCTGTATTAGCATATGAGAACATGATGTGTCAGTACCCTTTAGCCTCCACGGTATGCTTGTCTGCTTAATTAGAGTACAACAAAACAGGTTGCAGCAAGGTGTGAAATACCACATTTACCTTCAGTTAGTCTTGCAAATTGTCTAAGTTGTAATGCAGTGTTTTTCCCTTTAAATTGCATTCAATTTGTGAGTTTCCAGAGATTTTTTTTTCAGGATATTTGTACTTTCAGCATAGACATACATGGCATAAATGGGTGATGTGACATCTTGTTCTCACATGCTAATGCAGCTCTCATGGACAAGGAGATTTTAACAACCATAAAATGGAGACTCCCAGGATGGTTACCAGGGACTAACATGAATAGTGAAAACAAACTAAAGCAAACATATAGATTCCTGACAGCTACAAGAAAAGAGTTATCTGTTGACATGGAAACAACATTTATAAGATATGAGGGTGTAGTTTTCCTTTAACTTGTACAATTGCCTATAAATAGTACAAGTTTTATCTAAAGGCCACCACTGCCACCAGCAGCATTATAATGCTATCTGTAGCACTGCAGCCCCTTCTCTTCGTTGCGTTATTAAAACAGGATTTTGGGGATAGGGCTGTGGCACGTGTTCGGTGACAGACTTGAACCTGGGAAGTGTGATTGCGGTAATACTAAGGTAAATTACTAAATAATCCTTGAATAAAAAAAATAATTATTTGGCTTATTTAGGTCCTAGGGCAGCAGCTCCTTACCATAATCTGCCTGCCCAAATAGCATGAATGTGTCAGCAGTTCTTTAAAGGAGAATTGTGTTGAACCTCCAAGTCCTTTTGCCTGTAGAAGCTGTTTTTTTTTTTCACTCATGATTCCAATTTTGTTACTGTTCCATCTTCACTGGCCTTTAAGTAAATTTAATTAGTGTTTCTGATTTACACACTGCTGGTAAGGACTATCATACTGTACAATGACAAGAAAGAATCCTGGGCTCTGATTTGTCAGTGTAGGGCTAGACCCATCGTGTTATCCCAGTACAACATCACAGATCTAGTCTCAGCACACATACAGTATGACTGCATCAAACGTTAACAAAAATCACATCACAGGTCATGACTATGTTGCCCACACTTGACATATCTGCCACAGAGTTTGCCAGTACTTTCTGATGTTTATGTTTGCTTGCAGACTCAGTGCACAAGAAATATATTGAGGTAAGTAGAGTATTGTAGAGGTGTGGTAGTGTTTGGCCAATCCAGCCAACTCTTTCAGGGGCTTGGTCCACAGCCACCAATCAACAGGGGAAGCTGCCAGTGAGTGAGCACCAGACATGAAAGAAATTTGCTGCTCCAATCATGGACAGTTTCATCATTGTAGCGGCAAATCTCCTCCCCCCCCCCACAATGAGGCAAATTCCAGCCATGCACATTACATTGCACAGTAATGCACATGGCTGGAAAGAGCAACTGATTTGCTCAGTGTGTCTTTTACAGTGAAATAAATGAACCCTGCTGCATAATTGGCAGCTCCTGCTGCCCATCGCACGCTCCCCCCTCAAAGCTGACATGGGGTGCCCAATCCCCATGTTGGCATGCCCCCCCCAAGCCCAAGCATATATTTTTGCCAACAACGGGTGCCAAATCCCTGTGTCGGCATGTCTCCCCCCACATTGTGGCACACTGGGAGCCCACCCCAGTGTGCAAAAGTAATGTTTTTCTGACACTGGAATGCCTACTCCCAGTGTTGGACATGCCCCCCTAGCCCCCTTTATGTCAGCCAACCTCGGGGTCGGCATTGATCTCCCCCACTAGTCTGGCACTCTGGGAGCCCACCCCAGTGTGCTGAAATCCATTTGTTCTCACCTGTAAAAAACAGAAAACGGTCCCTCGTTGATCCCGCCAGCCCCACTCCCTCTGCACACACACCCTCCCCACACTCCCTACCCATACTTACATCCGGAGGTCAGGGAGCAATGATCTTCTGTGGACTGGGAACATGTCTGCACTCTTCAAAAGCCGACTGCAAACTGAAAAAAATCACGGTAAGCCCTATAATGGCAATTAATGGGGGTTTCAACTTAGGTTGATATCTCAGCCATTTTTTGTAGTTTTGGCCCAAAATTTTCAACATGGGGTTCTTTGGACCCCACCTTGTGACTAGTGACACTGTCATTTTGTTTCTTGGTCCTGAAAGGTGATTTCGTGGCTACTGAGTGGAATCACCTTTCAGGACCGATTAACAAAACAACAGTGCCATGAGGTGGGGTCCCAAAAAGCCTATGTTGCAAGTTTGGTGAAAAAATTCCAAAACATGACTGCGTTACGAGCATGGGTTGTACAGTTTGTATTCACGCTCGTAACTTCACCATTGTTTAATATTTTCACACCAAATTTCCAACATTGCCATTTTTTCACATCTCCTTATGAACAGTATAGCTGTCATTTTTTGCATCCTGCCTAAAACGTGTTTTTGCACCTGTGGAGCAGAATGGCACAGTCGCTGAGCAAAATCAGCTTTTGGGACAGAGTAATGAAATCACATTGCCACTGTTCATGAGGGGAGGTCCCAAAAAGGCCATGTTGAAAATCTGAACAAATTCCAAAAAGTGACTGTGTTATGAGCGTGCATTATACAATTTCTACGTATGCTCGTAACTTTGTCACTTTTTCATATTTTTACTCCAGATTTTCAATATTGCCATGTTTTCACACCTGCTCATGAACAATACAGATGTAATTTTTCACATCCTGCCCAAAATGTTTTTTCACAGCTGTTGTGTCAAATGGCACATTTGCTGTGCAAAATCACATTTCGAGATCGAGTAATGAAATGATAGTGCTACTGTTCATTAGGTGGGGTCCCAAAAACCCAGTGTTGAAAATTTGGAGCAAAAATATCAACAAACAACCGTAACGCCCCACCCTGTGCAGACTGACAGGCGTTGGGGGTGTGGTTTTGAGTCGTCAGCTGTAATGCTGCTGCCATTCCACCCCCACCCTGCAGTCACTGACAGGCATTGAGGTGTGCTTTGTGGTCCTTTGCCCTAAAGTTTACCCCATTCTCCTATACTGCACCCATCTCAGCCTATTTTCTTATGGAATGGGGTGAGCGTAAGGGCCAAAGACCTCAAGGCACACCATGACATCTGTCAGTGTCTGCAGGGTGGGGCGAGGTGGAATGGAGTGAGTGTTATGGCAGTTGACCCAAAAACACCCCCCAACACCTGTTAGTCTCTGTAGAGTGAAGGTGGGGGTTGAGGTTAGTTCGATACTTCACTGCCATTCCTACTATGCGTCTCTCTAACTCATGCAGTACCAATGCCAATACCAGCAAGCAAACATTCGGCATTGACAAATGCTTGTTTAGAAATGGAAATTCTTCCCTCTCACATTGTCAAACAAGTTAATACCTCTTTATTGTTTACCCACCCGACAATTCCACTCAACCTTTGTGCCTATTCCCCTGATTTAAAGCCAGATTAAACAAGCATTTGTCAATGCCGAATGTTGCTTGCTTCTATGTGCTGTTTAGGTATTTGGAAGTCATTGGAGTGCAAATATTGAAAATTTGCGAACTTACGAGCGTGCGTAAGAACTGCACAACGCACGCACGTAAAACAGTCATTTTTGGGAATTTTTTCACCAAATTTTCAACATAGCCATTTTAAGACCTCTGCTCATGAACAGTGTCACTGTGATTTTGTTAATATGTCCCATACATTGAGTTTGCAACCGACTGCGCCATTGTGCGCTACATGGGCTGGAAACACGTTTGGGCAGGATGTGAAAATGACAGCTGTACTGCTCATAAGGAGGTGGTAAAATGGCAATGTTGAAAATCTGTAGTGAAATATTGAAAATTTGTGAACTTATGAGCCCGAGGAACCGCGAACGCACGCCAGAAACAGTCATTTATAGAATTTTTCACCAAATTTTCAACATAGCCATTTTAAGACCTCTGCTCATGAACATTGTCACTGTAATTTTCTTAATTTGTCTTGTACATTGATTTTGCACACCGACTGCGCCATTCTGCGCTAAATGGGCGGAAACACATTTTGGGTGAGATGTGAAAAATGACAGCTGTACTGCTCATAAGAAGGTGTGGTAAAATGGCAATGTTGAAAATCTGGAATGAAAATATTGACATTTCACGAACTTACGAGCCTTCGTAGGAACTGCGCAACGCACGCTCTTAAAACAGTCATTTTAAAAATTATGGCACCAAATTTCAACATGGAGTTATGGGACCCCTTCTCATGAATGATGTCACATGGTATTCAGGTTCGGGCGGGTGATTTCGCATCACCGCGCAGTCACTACACGAAATCACCCTTAGGGCCCGAATAACGCCATGACAGTGACATCATTCATGAGAAGGGGTCCCAAAAACCCCATGTTGAAAATTTGGTGCAAAAATTCCCAAAAATGCCTGAGATATGCAACAAAGTTGAAACCCCCCTATCTAGCCCATTATACAGCTTACCGGCATTTCCTCAGTTCGCGGTCAGCTTTGAAGAGTGCAGATGTGTTCCCGGTCCACCGAAGATCACAAGGCCAGAGTCCGAGGTAAGTATGGGGTGAGGGGGCATGGGGAGGCTGGGTGCGCAGTGGTGGGTGCGGGTTGTGGAGGGGCATCGGAAACGCGCGCGGGACCGTTTGCTTTCAGGTAAAAAAAAAAAAAGACGCTAGGGATGCTTTGCCACGCTGGGTGGGCTCCTGCGTGGCACAAGGACGCTAAGGTTGCCAACGGGGATTGGGCACCCCTGCCGGCCAGTGATGATTGCCACGCTGGGGTGGGCTCCCAGTGGCACCAACAACTGTGGGGAGACATACTCAGCCGACGGGATTGGGCACCTGGCCGCTACACAACAGGTGGGGCCGCACGCTACATGTGGGGAGCTACACTCTTATCGCTGCTCACTGAAGCGTAGCTCCCCCTTTCAACTGTATGCCACTGCATTTTGGAGCGTGTCATAGACAGCTCCAAAATGAATTAGCTTACAGGGGCCGCGCCTTCCAGCTCACTGACTGAATTGGAGGAGGAGGTGACACACCTCCGAAATCTCCGATGATGGCACTATGTTTCTTGCACATGCGTGCAAGCAACATAAAAATGACAGTGAAGCGATCAACATGATCAGCTTCACTGTCCCTCACTCAGCAGACTTGTTTACTGTCCCCCACTTAGCAGTGCATTACAACAGCAGCAGCTTATTAAATCAGCTATGCTGATAAAGAACTACTGCTGCTGTGCACAGACAGGAATAAAACATTTTTTCCCTGGCATTTTTAATTATTAAATATAAAACTGAAAAGGTAGTCGTCATTATGTCAGCTTCTCTACAGTGCAGTACCTGCTCCCAGCCTGAAGGGAGTTAGCACATGCTTTTCAAAAGCGCACCATGGTTGGTACTGCTGTTAACTAAGTGGTGTTTCTCTTTTTCAGCACTCTCCCAGTACAAACACCCACCAGCTGTACCAGGAGAACTGGAGATACACCCAAACCTCTGAAAGAAATCAACTGCCCTAAATTTCATTGCGTGGGTGGGTGGGTGTGGAACTAAAATTAACTTGCAGCTTGTGATCTGCAAGTAACAGTGACAGCAGGCAGATGATAAGATTTATATTTGGTGGGGGGGGGTGAGGAGACAAAATCTAAAGTCATGACCTGCATACAGACAGTAAGAGGTTCATGGGTAGAGGACAGAAGCACACCAACAGCACATCAGCTCCACCTACTGGGCAAAACAAGGAATCAGCACTATTTTTTTGTAAATATGCCTACCCATTTTAAAAATGATTAAAATTCTACTTTACATGTACTTTTAATTTTTGTATTTTTTTTTCACCAAAAAAGCCATTGTATAATAGCAATAATGCACTGTAGGGCTGTGTGTTGTGCTGGGATAACGGCACTTCTTGGGTGTTGGATGCACTCAGTCTGTGGCCACATGCCCAACCACCTGAGGTGTGACATTATCCAGGCACAACACACACACCCTGTCATGCATTATTGCTTAAATTTAAACTATGTCATGTAATTTATGTCCTTCACACAGTAAGCTCTTCCATTGTTGATACAATGCATTGTTCTACCGTAGAACATTGTGTCGGGAAGTGACATATACTATAGCACATCATGCAGCTCTAAAAAGGCACTTACCAACAGTGTGTAAGTCTAAAACACCCAGTGAGTTTGCTTAAAGCCACTGTCCATTACCAGAGCCAACTACTGTGTGACCTTGAGCAAGACACTCAACCTCGCTGTGCTCCAGTCCTTCCAGTTGTGGAAATGGGTAGAAGCATGACCCAGATGGTAGGAGATGTTGCATCTCAGATGGGCTAGCCTTGGTGAATAAATTGAAAAATAAAGTACAAATAAATAATGGAAAAATATATGGAGCAGTAACAGAATTGGCACCAGAATACTGAATGGGGAAATGATATGCAGGTTCAATGCTGTTCTCCTTTTAAGGCAGGAAAAGCCCACAAGAAGCAATTCTTTTTTATCTGGATTTAATGCAAACTTACTGAAGGCCATCACATTTTATATTACGACAGCTTAACTCTCCAGCACAGCTACCAGGTCACACCATTGGGCAAATATGAAGGATACAAACAAAAGAAGGATACCGGGCACTCCCACCTCTAAGGGTGCTGTCACCGCTTTACTGGAAACTGCACTGAGATGAAAATTAAAAAGGAGTGGAGCACTCACCAGTAGAGCATGATTCAAATAAATTTGTAAAATGGCCATAAAGTGCTAGACACAGTGCGAGTCACACTATATAGTGCCTTTACGTATGGGGCTTCATCACTCTGATGAAGCCCCGTATGTAAAGACTCTGTGTAGGGCAGGTTGAACCATGTCTAGCACTTTATGGCTATTCCATAAACGTTTTTGAATCATACTGTACTGGTGAGTGCTCTGCTTGTTGTTGTTTTTTTATTGTATATGAAGGATAAAACTGTGTATGCACTAAATACTGTAATCAGGATGTCTCAAACAAATACAGTAACCGCTCTCTTAAACAGCGACTTTGCTCTTCAATGTGTAGTTTTTTTAGCATAATATTTTAACTATTACAATTAACTAGGGAAGATATTTTTTAATTTTATGTTTTTGTTTCCAGGGTTAATAATTAGTCCTAACAGGTCTGTATGACAAGCATTTGATTGTCCCTAACTGACTTCATAGTGCCTTTGTTTATGACATCTTATAAAATGCTCAAAAGGGTCAGCTGCCATGTCCTTACAGGGCAACAACCAATAGTGCAGGACTTCTTCTATAACCAGGATGCAGCACACTGACATATCCGTGCCTCCCAGAAATTTCTGGAAAAAAAATATATAACCCCCTCAAACCTCTTTTCTTTTCCTTTGCTTATCTTACGTACAAGACATGTGAAGCTGAGGTGCCAGTTTGCTTTTGCTCTGCTGCCTGTCATTCCTAACACCCCGATGCATCCCACTCACGTACATTAATTTGAGAACTGCCTCTTCAGTATGAGGCAAATCTAAAAAGTGCTGTACAAATTTTATGCTTTTGTTTTGTCCTATTACTACCACCTAGTCCCTCGCAAACCACCCCCACTGCCACCATGCTTCTTACTTGTGAAAATCCTTTCCAGTGCAGACCCTAGGAAATACTGCTAAGGTGGCGACTCCATTTTAAAGTGATTTTGCTGCAGTGGAGATAACACAAAAGACCATTGCCTCAGTGGTTTCATAAAAGGGCTGCTGTCACTCAGGAACTTAACCCACAAAAGTGCTCCTGAAGGAAATGCCTTTACCTTGAAACTAGCTGTCTACAAAGGTACAAGAGTGCCCCAGACTGCTGATCCCCCAGTCAACAACTGCAGGACCCCACCAGCAAGCCAGCACTCCACACAAACACATTTGTAATGAAAATAAACACAGTTCATCAGTAAAGTAAGCAAATCTGTTTCCATTTTATATAATGGAAAAATGTACTCCCTAGCGATACTGTACTATTTATCAATGCTGCAAGAGTACACCTTAGTGTAATATGATAGCTAACAACTGGTATTCATTACACTCCTGAGTGGAAGTCTTACTGAGAAGGGACTACTTTTAAAATTTTATCAGTCGAGGCGACAAAATAAAATTGGAATTTTCAAGATAACATGCCTGTGATGTGTTAAGATACTCCGTGTTATATTTGCATTTTTGTGACCCACATGCTGTATAAATAAGTGATATCACATGGGCTTAGTAAACGTATGCCTGATGCTTTTAACAAGTGGTCCATAACCCCATGACATCATGAGTTGTGAAGCCATGATACTGAAGCTGTCACAGAGGTACTTAAAGGTCTCTATCATATCCCCTCTCACTCTCCTGCTTTCCAGGGTGTACATGTTAAGATCCCTCACACTCTTGTAGGGATTTTTGTACAATCGCTGCATCATTTTAGTTGCCGTCCTCTGGACTGACTGTACCCTGTCTTTGCACTTTCTGAGGTGCAGCCTCCAGAACTGTACACAATACTCCTGGTGGGGCTCACCAGCAAGTGATATAGTGGTAATACCACCTCCGTCCTCCTGCTAGATATACCTTTCCCTATGCATCCCAGCATCCCACTGGCCATACCTATTGATTTTGCACACTGCCCTACCACTTTAAGGTCATCTGATATGATAACCCCAATGTCCCTTTCCTGCACAGTGACTTACAGTACCTCCCCCCCATGCTTTACTGAGTTCTTGGGTTCCTATTTTTCACTTTTTGGAAGTGAACCCCAACTGCCACATTCTTGACTGCTCACTGAGTTTCGCAAGATCCCTAATGTATTCTTTCCACCTTTACTTTTTGTCCACCCTGTTACAGATTTTGGTATCATCTGCAAAAGGCATACTTTCCCTTCCAGTTCATCTGCAGTGTCACTTATGAAGACATTGAAGAGGGCCAGTCTCAGTACTGAGAGCCCTGTGGCACCTTACTGGTCCCTCTCCCATCATTAAAATTAGTGCCATTAACTACCACCCCTGTCGCCTATCTGTTAACCAGTTTCTAACCCAATTCATCACTTTGTGTCCCACCCCTAGGCTGCTCAATTTCTTAATCAGTCTCCTGTATGGCACAGTGTTGAAGGCCTTGCTGAATTCCAGATTGGCCACATTCACCATCCTCAACTGATGTTTTTTCTTGTCATCCAGTGGAAGAACTCAATCAGATTCATCTGGCATGAACCCCCCCCCACAACCCCTATGAGTCCATGCTGCCTTTGGTCTCGCAGCACACTGTATTTAAGATACTCTACCAACCTTTCCCTTAACAGTGTTTCCATTAATTACTCCCCACTGAGGTGAGGCTCATTGGTCTATAGTTACTAACCTCTTCCCTGCTGCTGCCCTTATGTAGAGGGACAATGTTTGCTCTCCTCCAGTCCTGCAGAACCATGCCTGATTCTAGTGAGCAGTTTTGTAAGGCCATCAGCAGAAAATGTGCAGGTCTAGGTTGCCCTACTGTAAATGGAATTTGACATAGAATTGGGTCATCCTATCTAGACAAGAGACTAGCAAAGTAAATGTGCAAAAACAAGGATGAACTCCACTGTAGACGCTATAATTTTAAGTGAGCTACTGCTTTATTTTACTTTAAAGACACTTGAAATGAGAGTGACAGTTTTGAGGTTCCAGCCACTTCCTTGGGCCCCAAAACAGTGTTTCATTTTTCAAATAAACAGTTTTATTTCCTAAGTAAGTGTAATCCTTGGTAAGCTATAACTGGACTCCTAGAATCCCTTCAGCTTAAATTGCCCAAGTTTGTCTGTTTCAGGGATGCAAGTCAACGGAGTTCCCAGTGACTCCTTGGTTACTAGAGCCAACACCTCCCTGAGTTCTTTCAGTACCCTTGGGTGTATCCTGTCTGGTCCCAAAACTGTGTCCACTTTCAGAGCTGCAAGTCCCTTTAAGGCTCACCTCTAAAAATGGACTTAAGTCCTCCTCCCCTGCCCTTCCCCTTTCCTCTTGCTGATCACTGGTGTCCACCCCCCCACCACTGTGAAGACGAAGCAGAAGTACCTGTTCAGGACATCTGCCTTTTCTTGGTCCTCTGCTATGCAGTCACTCTTTGCCAACTTCCTTATCCTCACTACCCCCACTCTCCTCTCATTTTTGTGCCTGGAGAGAGTCTTATGCCCATTTGCTACCCCTTTGGGTATCCCGTCCTCTGTCTGTTCCTTTTCTCCCCTCACTGTCTTACCTGCTTCATTCTGTTTTACCTGGTACACCTACCTGACTGCCTACCTCTGCATTTCCTTATACCTCCTGAATGCCACCCTTTTTCCCCTTCGCCACTGCAGCCATGCCCCGAGGGCACCATAATGGTCTCTATTTCCTTTCACCTTTACTCTCTTCCTTCATGTAGAGGCTTGTTGCCTTAATTATGCCCTCCCTTATTTTCCACACTGTTTCTCTACCCCTCCTTGTCGTTCCCCTCCTACTATGCAGTTTATGAGGCAATCTCCCATTTCCCTAAAATCCGCCCTCCTAAAACACTAATGTGGTTTGCCTCTGCTCCCATCTTAATTTTAAACCACACAGTACAGTAATCACTGCTTCCTAGGGGACTGCCAACAGTGATGTCTGCAATAATGACCCTGTTTGTAAGCACCGGGTATAGCACTGCCCTGTCCCTAGTGGGTTTGTTGACTAGTTGACTAAGAAAGACCCCTTGTAGGGAGTCAAGGATGGCCCTACTCCTTGCTGAAGCTGTAGCTGGATGGCTTCAATCCACATCTGGCAGACTGAGTCACCAGTTAGCACCTCCCACTTATTTGCCATCCTGATGAAGTCCTTCCCAAGTGCCTTATCCAACTCTTCTCCCTGTGCTGGTGGTCTGTATGCCACCTCTGAACATCCAGTGTTCCAGCACCTGTCTCCAGGATGACCCACAGCACCTCCATTTCTTTCTTTTCCTCTGGGTGCCCCTGTACCTCTGTAGCCTTGATTCCCTTCCTCACATATAGTACAACCCCTTTTCTCTTCCCTCTATCTCCTGAACAGCGATTAGCCTAATATGGCCACATTCCAGGCATGGCTATAAGTGCAGCATGACTCTGTTATGGCCACCAAATCCAGGTGAGCCTCCTCCATGATGGCTCTCAAGTCTGGTATTTTATTTCCCAGACTCCTTGCATTGGTGCACATGGCTCTCCATACCTTACTCCCCTCACCTGCCTCCCTGCTCTCTTCCCTCTTCTTGTCTGGGCTGTTTCTTGATGCTCCCCATGAGCCCCCTCTTCCCTTGTTATCTGTTTCCTTTACTCCATTCTTCTTGCTATCCTAATTTACAGCCTCCTGTCCTCCACATTGTCCCATACTTTCCTACGTCTCTGCCCTGAGGGAGCTTCCTCCCCCCAGGATATCCCTCCTTGTTGTTTCATCATCTGGGGTAGGTAATCTTTGTATCCTTTGGTATTACAGCCTTCCCAAGTTCAGCTAGCTGAAGTTCTCATCCAAGTAGCATTTAAACCTCACACTAGGGACTATGGTCCCACTCTGGGAAGGATGCAGGCAGTCTCCCCTATACAAGCCCATATCTTCCCAGGCTGTCCCCCAGTCCCCAGTATAGCCAAAGTCCTCTTCCATGCACCATGGCTTCAACCAATCATTAAAACCTGTGGTGCAGATTGCCCTTTCCTTGGCC
This sequence comes from Neoceratodus forsteri, assembly GCA_016271365.2. NCBI lineage: Eukaryota > Metazoa > Chordata > Ceratodontiformes > Ceratodontidae > Neoceratodus > Neoceratodus forsteri. The sequence goes on along the minus strand of CM057450.1, from coordinate 1,177,082,126 downwards.
ATATACAGGTAACACCTTTGCAAATGCCGTCGTGTGTGCTGCCAGCTTCTAGTCCAGCTCCAGCACCCTGAAATTACCCTGCACTTCTCCTACTCTACCCAAGTGATGATAATCTGCATTTTTTGAGTCATACTATTGCATATGCAATTTATACAACATTTTGTTTGCTAGTTATGACTTTGAAATCTGCCATTTGGCTGTTTCTCTTTAATTTCAACTGTCATCTTCAGTGCTGCACTAGGTAACTGTGATGTCATCAGCAGTGTGAAAGCAGCTCTTTGATTGGTTCAGTACTCCATTGTGAAGGCAGAAACTCTTAAGACAGTGACTGTTACAACACTAACAGCAGAAAATCATAATTTTCTTCAGGTTAGCTACAAGGACATCAGTTGTTATCTTGACCTATTTATCTCCAGTAGTGTAGAATAAATCATCTTTTTTCAGTATGAACTGACCAATATGCACTGTTTCAGGACAAATCTAGGTGAGGTTAAGGATAGAGGATCACATGCAGGCACAAAACATTAGGGTTGGTGGCGAGTGCTACTTTTTGGGTAAAGTTTGTTTATTTCATGTTGAATTTTGTAATGTGTATCCCCCTTGTGTCCTTGTAGTAACCCCATCTGCAGTAATTAAATCATGTTATACCCTGTCAGCATATGGTAATATACTTTAATATATCCGTATATAATGTTGGTACAATTCCAATATAATATACCAATATATAAAAAATAAATACAGTTAAAAATTTTTTTTTTAGAAATACATTTTTCAAACTGTTTCTAAATATTGGTTTTACTTAAGCCTATATCATTAGGAACTGTGCCATTTTTAGTCTTCTGTATCTTTATCACATTACAAGCATGTCACTCTCTCCTCTAGGAACCCCTACTGTTTCTCACTTTCACAGGTTTTACCTGCAAAAGTGTGGGAAGATAAACTTAAGGGATTTTGTTTTCAATAAAAAAAATAAACAAGCCGACCTAGTGGCACAGAGGGCTTAGGTACTGTGTGTCTTACCTCTTACCATGCCAGCGACCCAAGTTCAGGAATGAGCTCAGATCACCGGGGTTGGCGGGGGGGGAGGGCTGAGAGTGGATCGAGTGTCTGCTAGGTAGCTGTTCTCCCCCAGATCAGGGTGGTGGGTTGACTCAGCTCCTGGCTGCCAGCAGGTAGTGACCTGGTGGTAGCACAGATGTACAAGAGACAGACTAAGGTCAGGAGGGGGACCTGCAGTTCCAGGATGCAGCATGCCTCCACAAGCATGCATTTCCTGTGCCATGGTGGCTAGTGAAGAAAATAGAAAAGTGGTCAGCTTGGACACCCCATGAAGTCCTGCCCACCTGCACTGCCACCTGACTGGCACCCCAGTACTGGATGTATGTTTCCTGGTGGGGGGAGGATGCACATCCCACCTGACCCCACCACAGTGGACAATCCATGGGAGTCTTGTGGGTCCTGGTCACAGTTAATGCAGAATACTAGGTGGAGAAGGTGGGGTTAGGATTGAAAAGCCTGCCCAAGCTGACCAGAGGGAAGAAAGCTACATGGAAGAAAGAGAAAAAACATAGTTGCACCCTCCATGGGTGCTGTCACTCTATGAAACTTGAAGACTTTGGTCCCACTGATTCAAATATATTGCTCCAATGGTTCAGCTCAATGCCAATCCTAGGTTTTCCAGTAGCTGCATCAAGGAAGTCAAACTCTTCCATAAGATCTAATGTGTGATTCATTTATCTGGAGCATTACCTACTTGTGTTTGTTGAAAAAAAAAACAATCTTTTTGAAGTTATTTCACTTTATTGTTAACATCAGCAAAAATAAAACTTTTGGGGGTAAAGCAGCATTTATTTGTCATTTTTGTGCTGGGTGACCAAAATGTCTATGGAGCTGGTGGATTTTTTTGGTCACTAGCCCTCCAATGTCATGTCTGAATAAATTGATTTTGACACCCTGCCTTAGACATAAAGCTATTGTGGAAGCAGTCATTGTTAGCTCTAGCCAACACTTGTTATAGTATGCTGCCTAAAACTGACAGAAGTGCTCCAGTTGTGGCCGTACTAGCAACCCACTGACAGTATACCTTGACATTATAACTTCTTGACCAGCACTAGAAATTTTGTATTATGCATCCCAGTATATGATTTCCTATTTTGTTATGCTCTTCAGTATGTTTGCATGTCTTTAGCAAGCAATCAAGCAAGCAAATCTGTATTTATATAGCGCCTTTCAATATCAAGGCGCTGTACAAAATATAAACCATAAATATACAGGCAATCAACAATATAATTTAAAATCAGTCTGGGAAAGCCAGTGAAAATAAATATGTTTTTACCAAAGATTTAAAACTACTGACTTTCAGGCATTCTCTTAACCAATGAGGTAGAGAATTCCACAGGGTTGGTGCTACAAATGACAAGGCACGAGCTCCAGATATTTTAAGATGAACCCTGGAAATCTCTAGTAATCCCTCATCAGTGGATCGGAGGAGGTGATTGGGGGAGTAGGGAGTCAGAAGATCTTTCAGGTAGTCGGGTCCCTGTTTGTGTAGGGCTTTAAAGGTAAGCAATCCTACCTTATAGTGATCTGCCACTAAACTGGCAGCCAGTGCAGTCCGTGCAGCACAGGCGTTATGTGACTGGACCTAGAGGTACCAGTCAACAGCCTGGCCACAGCATTCTGCACCAGCTGCACGCGGCGGATATCAACCCCAGACAGCCCTAGGTAGAGGGCATTGCAGTAGTCAAGACAGGTAGTAATGAAGGCATGGACCAATGTTAGAAGGTTGCCCGGCAGAAGCAAGTGTTTCACCCGGGCGATATTCTTCAGATGGTAAAATGAGGATTTAACCACAGCTGACACCTGAGATTTCATGGTCAAGCCGTCATCAAAGATAACGCCCAGGTTCTGCACCTGATCTGAGGTAGTGAGCTGGACACCATCAAGCCCCAGGCCCAACACATGCCCAGGCCCCAAACCCACCCCCGGGTGACCTGGGTCCACAACCAACACCTCAGTCTTATCCAGATTCAGCCTCAGCTAACTGGAGCTCATCTAGTCTTTGATTTTGGAGAGGCAATTATTTAGCACAGAGATCGCATTGACCTATCCAGGCACAAAGGACATATGCAGCTGAGTGTCGTCTGCATAGCAGTGAAAACTCAAGCCGTATCGCTTGATGATATCTCCCAATGGCAGCATATACACTGCGAACAACATGGGCACTAATATGGAGCCCTACGGCACCCCACAGGACAGGGGTAGGGCATCAGTGGAATAAATTCCAGTGACCACCCTCTGAACCCTGCCTACAAGAAACAATGGAAACCATTCGAGGACTGTACCCAACAGTCCACAGAGAAACTGCAGGGTCTCCAAAAGCACCCCATGGTCCACAGTGTCAAAGGCTGCTGAGAGATCAAGAAGGACCAAGATGGTACAAACCTTTCGATCTCTCACCATTAGGAGATCATTTAGTACCCAAACAAGGGCAGTCTCTGTGCTATGCCTCTTCCTGAAACCAGACTGAAAGGCTTCATAGACATTGTGAGTTACAAGGTGATCTTCCAGTTGCAGTGCAACCACCTTCTCAATAACCTTCCCCACAAAGGGAAGGTTAGAGACAGGTCGATAGTTGGATGGATCATCGGGATCCAAGGAGGGTTTGTTAAGGAGTGATCGAATGACCGCCTCCTTGAGGGGGTCTGGAAAGGCACCCCTCTCCAAGGATCTCCATACAATTTCAGCTAGGATCAGGCAGACAACATCTACACACCCCACTAAAAGGGAGGTAGGGCCTGGATCCAAACTACAACAGGTTGGGCGCAGAGTCTGGACAATCTTCACAATGTCCATGAATTCCGGTCGGCTGAAATCCGTCCAGACAGACCGGGTGCTCACCACCTCCCGTTGACCTCCACAATCCCTCATAGAGAGAGACGGGCCGATTCCGGATCTGATGCTGGCAACCTTATATGCGAAGAACTGAGCTAGCTCATCACACTTAATTTGTGAAAAAGCTTTTCCTGACTGGAGAAAGATTGGATTGCACAATCTGTCTACAGTTCGTAAAAGCTGAGCCAGTTAATTCTTTGCAACAGAACTCTCCCTGGACAGGAACTCTGCCTTCTTACGGGTGATTTCTGATTGATAGTCTTCATAATGTTCTATCAATCTAAGCCTGTCAGCATCCAGGCCTGACTTCCACCATGCTCTTTCCAGCCTTCTACCAACATGCTCCAACTCCTTCAATGTCCTATCATACCAATGGGACCTTGGGCGAAGAGTGAGTGGTCAAACTCGAACAGGAGCAATCAAATCCAAGGCATCTCCCACTGCCTTATTATAGGCTAGCATGAGATCCCCTGGACTTGTGCTTTCACCCAGCAATCCCAATAGGTCCAGGACCACCGATAGACCATCTGGGGTAGCTCCTCTTAAAGGGCGGTACCGCACCATCTCCAAAGGGGTAGGTCTATTTGGGGGGCTCCAAAACTGAACCCTATGGTATGATGGTCAGACCAACTGACTGGTTCCACCCCCAAGTCACAGATCTCCATCCCCAGAAGGAAAAACAGATCCAGTGAGTGACCTCCTATATGGGCTAGAGGAGGTAATCACCTGTGTAAGGCCCAGCAATGTCATTAGCTGGAGGAGATTTTGACCAAATGATGAGAGTTCATCGTCAACCCATGCATTGAAGTTCCCCCAGAATTATCCATCTGGGAGACTGGAATTCTGTATCAACAATGAAGTCCACAATCTCCTGCAGGAATAAACCACCATCACCTGGTGGATGGTAAATGAGAAGTATCCTGCAACCTACCCCCTCTCCCATGATACACTCAAAGGATTTGGTGATCCCCACTGGAACATCCACAAGGTCCAGTTCAGTCTTAAAAAAGATGGCTACACCCCCAACCTTACAATCCAACCTTTAGATTGTTAGTAATAATAACCTCCAGTTACCTTCCTGAACAGTCTTGGAGTTTACCTCCATTTAGAAAATACTCAGCTTGCCTCTTTGCCTTGGCTAGATACATTACACCACAGTACACTAATCCCCCATTGTTCAGTCATTCAGTCAGTCTATCCAAATTCTTCTATAATTTCTCAGTTCCTTCTTATGTGCCTCTCTTCCCTTATTTTATTGCCCTCTGTACATTTTCAGATCTAGTATTCCAGTGCTTTGGCCATATGGCTGATGAATAAATTAAAACAAGCATTTGTGAATGCCAAATGTTCATTGTGTGCACTGGTGTCATGGTGGGGGGGGGGTGTTTAAAAATTGCTTCAGTGAGGGAATCAGTGTATTAACATTCAAGAATGCAAAGCAGAAGTGATGATGTTGGGCAGTGTGTCTAGTCTGGTAATATGTGTGCCTCAAATTTTTAACATACCCTTCTTATGACCCCACCTCATGAAGAAGTGCAGAGAAAATTTTCAACTCTTGATCCTGGCCAAAAGATGATTTCACACAGTGACTGCGGCATCACCTTTTGGGATGCAAAAACATATTTTGCCCAGGATTTGAAAAATGACAGCTCTCACATTCATGTGGTGCTGTGAAAAAATGGCAATGTTGAAAATTTGGGGTCAAAATATTAAAAATTAACAAAGTTACAAGCCTGCTTTCGTAAATTTCTATGCAGGCTTATACCTTTGTTGTTTTTTAATGTTTTTACACCAAATTTTCAACATAAACTTCTTATGACCCCACCTCATGAACAAAGTCAAAGAAAATGCTCAGCTCCTGCCTGAAAGGTGATTTCACGCAGCAACTGCAAAATCACCTTTCAGGATGGAAAAAAAAACCCAAAACATTTTGGCCAGGATCTGAAAAATGGCAGCTGTCACATTCATGAAGTGCTGTGAAGAAATGGCTATATTGAAAAGCTGTGGTCAAAATATTGAAAATTACCAAAGTTACAAGCCTGTGTTTGCAAATTTCAGTGCAGGCTCATAACTTTCTTGTTTTTTAATATTTTACACCAAAATTTCCACATAGTATTCTTATGACCCCACCTCATGAACAAATGTGGAGAAAATTTTCCATTCCTGTCCAAAAGGTGATTTTGTGCAGTGACTGCGAAATCACCGTTCTGGATGCATAAACACATTTTTGCCCAGATCTGAAAAATGACAGCCGTTATGCTCATGAGGTGCTATAAAGAAATGGCTGTATTGAAAATTTGGGATCAAAATATTGGAAATTGTCAAAGTTACAAGCCTGCAGTTGCAAATTTCAACATGAATTCATAGCTTTGTTGTTTTTTAACATTTTTACATCAAATTTTCAACATAGCCATCTTATTACCCCACCTCATGAACAAAGGCAGAGTACAAGTTCAACTCCTGCCCGAAAGGTGATTTAACACAGTGGCTGCGAAATCACCTCTTGTGATACAAAAAAACCTTTTGGCCAGGATCTGAAAAATGTCAGCTGTCACATTCATGAGGTGCTGTGAAGAAATGGTTATATTGAAAATTTAGGGTCAAAATATTGAAAATTACCAAGGTTATGAGCCCACGTTCACAAGTTTCAGTGCAGGCTCATAACTTTGTTATTTTTTAATATTTTCACACCAAATTTTCAGTGTAGCATTCCTATGTCCCCACCTCATGACCAAAGTGGAGAACATTTTCAACTCCTGTCCAAAAGGTGATTTTGCGTAGCGACTGTGAAATCACCTTTCAGGATGCAAAAACACATTTTTGCCAGGATCTGAAAAATGACAGCTGTCATGTTTATGATGTACTGTGAAGAAATTTGGGGTCAAAATATTGAAAAGTGCCAAAGTTATGAACCTGCATTCACAAATTTCAATGCAGGTTAATAACTTAATTGGTTTTTAATATTTTTATGTCAAATTTTCAACATAGTCTTCTTATGACCCCACCTCATGAACAATGTTGGAGAAAATGTTCAACTACTGCCTGAAAGGTGATTTCACGCAGCAACTGCAAAATTATCTTTCAGGACAGATTTACCTAACATCACTTGCATTGTGCATGAGATGGGGTCCCCAAAAATGTATGTTGAAAATTTGGGGTAAAAATATTTAAAAATGGCCAAGTTATGCCACTAAATTGAAAATCCCATTGAAATACATTGATGCTGAAAACCCCATTGAAATACATTGAAGTGCTTACCTCAGTTTGCGGTTGGGCTTTGAAGAGTGAAGACATGCCTGCAGTCCAAGGAAGATTACAGTGATGGGCCCCGGTGGGTAAGTATGTGGTAGGGGAGTGTGGGGTGGTGGTTCCTGAGTGGGAGGGTGGGGGAGTTGTGTATCAGCGCAATGGACAACGATGGATGTTTTTCTATTTTAGAGGGAAAAAAATGATGTGGGTCAGTTTTCTTTTTTTTCAGGGACAGTTTGCTGAACAGATGAGGGTACTGGGAAATTGGGCACCCCCAGTGTCTGTATAATGTTTGGGGGGGGGGTTACACAGCAGACAATGATGGACAGTTTTCTTTTTTTGAGGATTAAAAAAATGTGGAACAGTTTTCTTTCTTTCAGGGAGAGTTTGCAGAACATTTTGAGGACACTAGGGGATTGGGCACCCCAGTGCCAGTATGGTATATTTGGGGGTTGTAGGGGTGGGTGCTGACAGGGAGGGTTGGGTGGGGAGAATAACAGTGCTTGTTATCTTGACTTGCACTTCAAAGGACCGAGTTGCACTGCTACTTTGTTGGCCCTGTTCTTTGAAATGCATGACCAGACCAGCCCCCTCAGAAAACCAGTGTCATCAGAACACTGCCTGCTGATTCGTTTGCCACAGTCCAGCCCCAGGGCACCACTCTCCATTAGACTCACCCCCCTTACACCCTTCTCTAGCAACTCTCAGACCAATATATTCACTTGTGCATGCGCGCATGACAAACATAAACAAGCATTTGTCAATGCCGAATGTTGATTGTGTTGGTCCGTTGAGCTCGCTCACTGGCTCTGTGTCACTCACTCGTTCTGTTTCTCCAGGTGATGCAGGCTGCTGTTTTGTACTTGGCTCCTGCCTGCATTGGCACATTTTTCTGCCTACAAAGAAATTTGCAGCTGTCCCGATAGAGCTGTGTTGAGATGGGTCACTCCCCCTCTCTCACTAGCTCATTCTGTTTCTGCTGGTGCTGCAGGCAGCCCTTTTGTACTGGGCTCCTGCCTCTGTTGGAGGCTTTTTCTGCCCACAAAGAAATCTGCAGCAGTTCTGACACAGGTCCGTTGAGCTAGGTCACTCCCCCTCTCTCGCTCGTTCCGTTTCTGCAGGCTGGCCTTTTGTACTGGGCTCCTGCCTGCGTTGCAGACTTTTTCTGCCCACAAAGCAATCCACATCAGTCACAATAGAGGTCTGTTGAGCTCGCTGACTCCCCATCTCACTCATTCATTGTGTTTCTCCCGGCGTTGCCGGCTGCCCTTTTGTACTGAGCTTCTACCTGCACTGGCACCTTTTTCTGCTCACAAAGAAATCTGCAGCTGTCCCGACAGAGCTCCGTTTAGGTCGCTCTCTCCGCCTGTCTCACTCGCTCGTTCTGTTTCTCCTGCAGCTGCAGGCTGCTCTTTTGTACTGGGCTTCTGCCTGCATTAGCACATTTTGCTGCCCACAAAGAAATCTGCAGCTGTTCCGACAGAGCTCCGTTGAGGTGGGTCACTCCCCCCACCTCTCACTTGCTCATTCTGTTTCTGCTAGTGCTGCAGGCTGCCCTTTTGTACTGGGCTCCTGTCTCTGCTGGTGGCTTTTTCTACCCACAAAGAAATCTGCAGCAGTCCTGACACAGGTCTGTTAAGGTAGCTCACTCCCCCTCTGTCACTGGCTTGTTCCGTTTCTGCTGGTGCTACAGGCTGGCCTTTTGTACTGGGCTCCTGCCTGCATTGCCGCCTTTTTCTGCCCACAAAGGAATCCACAGCAGTCACGATAGAGCTCCATTGAGCTCGCTCACTCCCCCCTCTCTCAGTCACTCGTTGTGTTTCTCCCAGCGCTGCAGGCTGCCCTTTTGTATTGGGCTCCTGTCTGCGTTGTCGCCTTCTTCTGGCCATAAAGAAATCTGCAGCAGTCACGATAGAGCTCCATTGAGCTTGCTGACTCACTCCCCCTCTCTCATTCATTCATTCTGTTTCTCCCACTGCTGCAGGCTGCCCTTTTGTACTGGGTCCCTGCGTGCATTGCTGTTTTTTTCTGCCCACAAAGACATCTGCAGCAGTCCAACAGAGCTCCGTTGAGCTCACTCACTCCCGGTCCCTCACTCGCTTGTTCTGTGTCTCCTGCTGCTGCAGGCTGCCCTTTTGTACTGGGTTCCTGCCTGTGTTGCCAGCTTTGTCTGCCCACAAAGACACGTGCAGCAGTCCTGACACAGCTTCGATGAGGTTGCTCACTCCCCCTCTCTCACTCACTCATTCTGTTTCTCCCAGTGCTGCAGGCTACCCTTTTGTACTGGGCTCCTGCCTGCGTTGGCACCTTTTCTTGCCCACAAAGAAATCCTCAGCTGTTCTGACAGAGCTCCTTTGAGGTTGCTCACTCCCCCTGTCTCACTTGCTCATTCTGTTTCTCCTGGTGCTGCCCTTTATTACTGGGCTTCTGCCTCTGTTGGTATTTTTTTCTGCCCACAAAGAAATCTGCAGCAGTCCTGACAGAGCTCCGTTGCCCTCACTCACTCCCCCGTCTCACTCACTCATTCCGTTTCTGTCAGTGCTGCAGGCTTCCCTTTTGTACTCGGCTCCTGCCTGTGTTTCCTCCTTTTTCTGCCCACAAAGGAATCCACAGCAGTCACGATAGAGCTCCGTTGAGCTCGCTCACTCCCCCCTCTCTCCCTCATTGCATTTCTCCTGGAGCTGCAGCCTGCCCTTTTGTACTGGGCTTCTGCCTGCATTGGCACCTTTTTCTGCCCACAAAGAAATCTGCAGCTGTCCCAACAGAGCTCTGTTGAGGTCACTCACTCCACCTGTCTCACTTGCTCATTCTGTTTCTCCTGGTTCTGCAGGCTGCCGTTTTGTAGTGGTCTCCTGCTTCTGTTGCCGCCTTTTTCTGCCCACAAAGAAATCTGCAGTAGTCCCGACAGAGCTCCGTTGAGCTTGCTCACTCCCCCTCTTTCACTAGCTCATTCCATTTCTGTCTGCACTGCAGGCTGCCCTTTTGTACTAGGCTCCTGCCTGCGTTGCCGCCTTCTTCTGGCCATAAAGAAATCTGCAGCAGTCATGATAGTGCTCCGTTGAGCTCGCTCACTCACTCCCCCTCTCTCACTTGCTCGTTCTGTTTCTCCCTCTGCTGCAGGCTGCCCTTTTATACTGGGCCATCGAGTGCATTGCTGCTTTTTTCTGCTCACAAAGAAATCCGCAGCAGATCAACAGACTCCGTTGAGCTCACACACACTTCCCCTCCCTCACTTGCTTGTTCTGTGTCTCCCGCTGCTGCAGGCTGCCCTTTTGTACTGGGTTCCTGCCTGTGTTGCCAGCTTTGTCTGCCCACAAAGACATGTGCAACAGTCCTGACACAGCTCCGTTGAGGTTGCTCATTCCCCCCCTCACTCGCTCATTCCGTTTCTGCTGGGGCTGCAGGCTGGCATTTTGTACTGGGCTCCTGCCTGCATTGCTGCCTTTTCCTGCCCACAAAGAAATCCGCCACAGTCATGATAGACCTCCATTGAGCTCGCTTACTCCCCCCTCTCACTCACTCATTCTGTTTCTCTCAGTGCTGCAGGCTGCCCTTTTGTACTGGGCTCCTGCCTGCGGTGGCACCTTTTTCTGCCCACAAAGAAATCTGCAGCTGTCCCGATAGAGCTCCGTTGAGGTCGCTCACTCCCCCATCTCACTCACTCATTCTGTTTCTCCTGGCGCTGCCGGCTGCCCTTCTGTACTGGGCTTCTGTCTCTGTTGGTATTTTTTTCTGCTCACAAAGAAATCTACAGCAGTCCCGACAGAGCTCCGTTGGCCTCACTCACTCCCCCTGTCTCACTCACTTGTTCTATTTCTGTTGGCACTGCAGGCTGCCCTTTTGTACTGGGCTCCTGCCTGCATTGCCACTTTCTTATCTGCCCACAAAGAAATCAGGAGCAGTCACAATAGAGCTCTGTTGAGCTCTCTCACTCACTCACCCTCTCTCACTCATTCATTCTGTTTCTTCCACCGCTGCAAACTGCCCTTTTGTACTGGGCCCCTTCGTGCATTGCTGCCTTTTTCTGCCCACAAACAAATCCACAGCAGTCCCAACAGAGCTCCGTTGAGCTCACTCACTCCCCCTTCCTCAGTCGCTCATTCTGTGTCTCCCGCTGCTGCAGGCTGCCCTTTTGTAGTGGGTTCCTACCTGCGTTGGTGGCTTTTTCTGCCCACAAAGACATCTGCAGCAGTCCTGACACAGCTCCGTTGAGCTCGCTCACTTCCCCTATCTCACTAGCTCATTTTGTTTTTGCCGGCACTGCAGACTGGCCTTTTGTACCGGACTCCTGCCTGCATTGCTGCCTTTTCCTGCCCACAACGAAATCCCCAGCAGTAACAATACACCTCCATTGAAATCACTCACTCACCCCTCTCACTCACTCATTCTGTTTCTCCCGGTGCTGCAGACTGCTCTTTTTTACTGGGCTCCTGTGTGCTATGGCACCTTTTCCTGCCCACAAAGAAATCCGCAGCTGTCCCAACAGAGCTCCGTTGAGGTCGCTCACTCCCCCTGTCTCACGCGCTCATTCTGTTTCTCCTGGTGCTGCAGGCTGCCCTTTTGTACTGGGCTCTTGCCTCTGTCTGCATCCTTTTCTGCCTACAAAGAAATCTGCAGCAGTCCTGACACAGCTCCGTTGGCCTCACTCACCCCCCTTGTCTCACTCGCTTGTTCCATTTCTGCTGGCACTGCGCTGCCCTTCTGTACTAGGCTCCTGCCTGCATTGCCACCCTTTCTGCCCACAAAGAAATCTGCAGGAGTCACAATAGAGTCTGCTGAGCTTGTCTACCCCCTCTCTCTCACTCGCTCATTCTGTTTCTCCCACTGCTGCAGGCTGCCCTTTGTACTCAGCCCTGCATGCATTGCTGCCTTTTTCCTGCCCACAAAGAAATCTGCAGCAGTCCCAACAGACTCCGTTGAGCTCACTCCACCCCCACTCGCTCGTTCTCTGTGTCTCCGGCACTGCAGGCTGCTCTTCTGTACTGGGCTCCTGCCTGCATTGTTGCCTTTTCCTGCCCACAAAGAAGTCCGCAGCAGTCCTGACAGAGCTCAGTTGAGCTCGGTCAGTTCTCCCCACCCCCCGTTGCTCACTCCTAATCTGTCCCAAACACTGATTTCTGACAGCAACTGCAGTATTCTGCGCCGGAAGCATGGAAACACATTTCGGCCAGGATGTGAAAAATGACATCTGTACTGTTCAAAAGGAGGTGTGAACAAATGCCAGTGTTGAAAATCTGATGTGAAAATATTACTAATTTGCAAACTTAGAAGGGTGCATGGAACCTGCACAACGCACGCTCGTAACACAAGCATTTTATGTAGTTTCATCACAAAATTTTCCACATAGGCATTTTAGGACCTCTGCTAATGAACATTGTCAGTGTGATTTTATTAATATGCCCTGAACACTGATTTTCCACAGTGACCGCACTATTGTGCGCCGGAAAAGCAACAACACATTTTGGCCAGGATGTGAAAAATGACAGCTGCACTGTTCATAAGGAGGTGTAGAAAAATGGCAATGCTGAAAACCTGGAGTGAAAATATTGCAGAGTTGCAAAGGTATGAGCGTACGTGGAAACTGCGCAATGCACATTCGTAACACACTCATTTTATGGAGTGTCATCACCAAATTTTCAACATAGGCATTTTAGGACCTCTGCTCATGAACAGTGTCACTATCATTTTCGTAATCTGTCCCAAACACTGATTTCCCACAGCGACCGCACTATTCTGTGCTGGAAGTGCGAAAACACATTTCGGCCAGGGTGTGAAAAATGACAGCTGTACTGTTCACAAGGAGGTCTGAAAAAATGCCAATGGTGAAAATATTGCAAATTCGCGAAGTTACGAGCGTGCATAGCAACTGCACAATGCACGCTCATAAAACAGTCATTTGTTTGGATTTTTTCCACCAAATTTGCAACATAGGCTTTTTGACAGCCCACCTCATGAACACTAGCACTGTCGTTTCATTAAGCAGTCCCGAAAGGTGATTCTGCACAGTGACTGCGAAATCACCTTTCATGGCCGATTAATGCCATGACAGTGATAGAATTCATGAGGAGGAGTCCCAAAAACCCCATGTTGAACATTTGGTGCCAAAATTCCAAAAAATACCTGAGATATGCATCAAAGTTGAAAAAAACCTATTTGTTCCATTATATAGCTTACTAGCATTTCCTCAGTTCGTGGTCGGCTTTGAAGAGTGAAGGCGTGTTCCCGATCCACCGAAGATCATCGCGCTGGACTCAGGAGGTAAGTATGGAGTGGGGATTGTGCAGTGGGTGGAGTACGGTTGTGGGGGCAGGGAGACCGCCGAGGGACCGTTTCCTTCTTTACAGGTTTAAAAAAAAAAAGACATTGTAGGACTGTTTTTCATTTACAGGAGGCACCCCAGCAGGCCAAAGGAGTCTTTTTGGGGGTAGCGTGTAGCTGGCGGGATTGGGCACCCTTCAGCACACAAGAAAGGGGGAGCTGATGCCGATGGGGATTGGGCACCCCATCAGCATACAACAAAAGCGAGGGGGGTCACATAATGCAGATAGGTGTGGGCTCCCATTGGCAACATAAATCTCGGGGCACAGCCAACAGGGATTGGGGCCTCCATCAGCAAACAAACGTATGGGGGGGGCACATGCTGCATGGGGGATTGGGCACCCCCTCAGCAGGGTGAGTTAATATTGTTTGAGAACACTGCAGCAAGTCGCCGACATGTTCACAAACAATGCCAGTATTGCAAGATCCCACCCTGCAATGCCGGTCACACCCTCATTGCAGCGAATGGCTGACACTGCAATGATGAAGCAGCCCCTGATTGCAGTGGCTACTTTTTTAGAAGGTTGTGGCACGCTGGCTGAACTAGTGTCAGCAGCAGCATGCCACATCATTGGGTGAAGCAGGCCATGCCTTTAAAGGCTGTGGAGACATTGGCCACAACAGTGCCATGCCTCCACAACCTGCTTCTCGAGAAAGCTGTTGCAATATGTTTCTTGCACATGCGTGCAATCAACATAAAAAGGTTGGTCCCAACCCTGTAGTATCCCACCTGAAAACTTTCCCCAGTTTGAAGTGTACAGTACCTGAATATATTGATCTTAATTAAAAAAGTATTATCTGCTAAAAACATCACTTTAAACTAAAGCTAGATAGTATGTGGAGGGAAAAGTAAATATAAAGTAAGTATGGGAAAGTATGTGATATGAGAATTTAATGTACACTCAAGATGTGGGGTGCTACATAAACCCTGAGGGCAAAGCCTGAGGGGTTTACTAAAGCATCCCATGCTGAGGGTGTGCATTAAATTTGAGTGTCACACACTTCCCTGTTTTTTATTTTATTTAATAAATTGTCTAGCAATTGTTTCCCACCTGAGTTCTGTCTGTCTGTCTTACACACATATACACACACACACACACACACACACTGTCTGCCTCTGCCCGGTGTCTTTTGCTTAAAAGTATTTATTTATTTATTGAAGGTTAGACTTTCTGTTCAGTGATCATGCTCACCTTCTGCTTCAGCTGTGCATTCCATTCAAGTTGGCGATCAGCAGGATCAGTGGAACAGAGTTTCATTTTCCATTTTGCAGTGGTTCTAGCAGATGTTTAAGAAAAAAGACCATGAGAGGACCGTTGCTGTGGGGGCTTCTCACTACTGGGGATACAGAGTCTCCGAGCGAGGAGCAACCATGTTTGTGGAAAGGTTCAGCCCACCCAGAAGGGGATGTAGAGCCAAGGAGGGTGTGCCTGCTTTTGAGTGGCAGAGCGCATGCTTGCCATAGTATCCTGCAGGTTATTATGGTGAATATTGACTGGCTTAGCCTTAAGAAAAAATTGCTGGCTGGTTATTATTATGTGAATATAGTGTATAGTACAGCATTGTTCTGTATAGAATTCTGTCCCTTTCAAAATGTTGTTATACCACAGTTCAAAGGTCATGGAATGGGATTCTACCCTTCTGTGGTACAACAACATTCTGAAACCTCTAAAGACTGCATAAAAACCGCGCTTAATAAAGCCTGTTGGCTAGTTATGGGAGCGCCAAGACTGATCCATACATGTGACCTTTACTCCAGATCAAATTGGCTCCCACTCCAAGACCGACTGAAGTACCAAACCTGCCTCCTTGCCAAAAAAATCCACCTTGGTCAACTACTGACAAGGGTTCAACAATTACTTCTTCCTTGCACCAATACCCCTCCCACAACAAACTCTGAACACCGGCTCTTTCTAACCCCCAAATGCCTTACTTCCCAGGGTCAACGGTCATTTGCATTCAGAACTCTGCAGTGGATCAATTCCCTTCAGGATATCATTGCCAATCTTCCCACACTTGGAGCATTCAAAGCAAACCTTAAACAGCAGCTGACAGTTGGGGCATAATATGACTGCCACTAGCTCCAACACCTTCATCCATCCCTCCCTCCCTCCCCACCCCGACAATGGCCTCCCTGGCTGCTCTATCTACCTGCCTGCTCTGGGGTGCCGCCCAGTGTTAGACTGCTGTTGTGTCCTTAGCTGGTACCTCACTTATCTGTCTCCCCTTGGTTGACTTTATCCCCTCACATCTGTCTTGCCTGATATTTAACCAAATGTACTTTGTTTCTAAGCATCCTTGTAATATTGTCTTGATTTTGTTTGTATGGTCTTGTATTTTCCTTGACGTGGAACCTATGTAAAGAGCTTTTAGCTCACAGGTATTAATCTGAGAATGTAATAAATAAATAAATAAAAAGTTTCATTCTGAAAGTGAAAGAACCATTGCTCACACATTCCATGTACTACTATACACCAGTGTATAGTGCATGGTAGAATACCGGTTCACATGGAAATCGATGCCTGGAAAAACATTGTTGTGCTGTCCTGAATACGTCACAGTGTTGTTATGCTACACTGAGTACGTCACTAGTGCAGCATAACAATAGCAAATGTCTTCATGCATGCGCGATGTAGCAGCCACAACTGTGAAGAAGCGAATAGCGCTGGAATGAGCCGCTACACTGTGGCCAAGTAAGACTTTTTTTTGTACCATGGGACCGGTTTTGGGCTAAAGGATTACATCTATGGTTGCCCATACATTATAAAAGATTGTGTATGAGCAACCATACACAACAAAGGATATTTTTCAATCTCGGGGTTTCCATGGTAACAAGACCTCTCAAGCTATGCTCTCGAGGTCTCCAGTTACCACGGAATCCTCTCCACTAAAAACTATCCTTGTTATGTTTGATTGCTCATATGCACTACTCTATGTTCTGCCACCTCGGGATTCTGATTCCCATGGACCTCTCAAGCTTCACTCTCATGGTTAGAGAGAATCAGAACCCCTTTGTGGCAGAACACACTGGTTGTGCATAGCTGTCCATCCAGTACTCTCTGTATGTCCTGTAAGTTGGCAGGAAAAAGAATGATATACTAAATGTCTTTTTTTTTTGCTTTCATATGTTGGCATGTTGCTTTCATCAGCTACTTATTGAAAGTAGGTGCCTTTTTTCAGGTAACTTTTGATCCTTTAAAATATGTGTCAGGTCACACAGACTAATACTCCAAGTGTATAGGTGCTGTGAGAGATGTCTCTGATGGTATGAGTGTTATCCTGTGTAGGTTGGGTGAGAGTACTGCAAGTGAATTCTGTCTGCCCAAACTGTGAGAGAAGGTGCTCTTATACCATAAGGGACATCGCTCGCAGTATGTAACTTATTATTTCAAGGGAGCATTTTTAATACTCAGATAGCCAGTTTATAAAACTATGTTACAGCTGCCTGGTTGTAATCATGCATTACAACTAGGCAGCTGTAATCGCTTAATGTCAGTCAAGTTCACCTTGTGAGCAGCATGAGCACTAGTCTCACAACTGCCACAGTAGTTAAAAATGCTCACTACAGTAGTAATTATAAAAAAAGCAAGACATGCGTGGATGTGTGTAAACCAGAATTTTACACACACCATCAGTGTGGAATGCTTTTATAAACCCCTTGAGCATTGCTTTTACAAGTCAAACCATTTGAGCTTTGCTCTTATGGTTTATGTAGCATCCCACATCTCAGTTACGTATAAAATTCTGCTGTCATACACCCATCCATGTATTAGTCCCTGCATCACTCAAAGTGATTTTTACAGTTTTACATTTTATTTTCTGAAAAAGGGAAAATGTAACACTCTTTCCCCATCACTGAAGTGGAACACTTCTTTACCATATCTCCATAAGATGACAACTGTATGTGGGATAAGAGATCTTGGGTTTCTGAGTGCTGATTGGCTGATATCATGTTCTTTAAGTGACTTATAATACTACCCATGAGGGCTTTTTGTAGCAAAAAAGTATCATTCATTGTATTATGGTTTTACAGGTTTTAATGTAAACATTTAGCTGTTGATGAGACCTGCACTGCTGTACATCATGGGTATAAGTGCTGCTCTACATCGAGTATATGTTATGAAAAACTGTCGCTTTGTTTTGAATTCAAAACAAAGTCAGTGAAACATTCTCATCACTTGTCTATTTAACCTGAGCTTGTGAGATTGCTGCAGGCAGAGGAATGGCATGAGGAATCCCACTTTGTTTATCCCACTGCTGGTCAGAGTGCCTTGATAATTATGTGGGCTACATTTTGAAAATATTTAAGACTAATGAACATTTTAAGGGACTAAAAACACTCAACAAATCAAGTAGTGACATAAAGCAAGTCGGATGTCAGTAGCCTCATTGTTCTTTCCCTTTCTCTTCCTTTCCTAGGTACTTTGACTGGCCTGACTCCGTTCACAAACTATAGCCTAACCCTAACTGCTTGCACTCTGGCTGGCTGTAGTGAAAGTGCACATGCATTGAACATCTCTACACCACAGGAAGGTAAAGCAATTTGGAAGGTCTTGACTTCTACATTTCAATGATGAATAATAAAATAGGAGACGAGCTAAATGCTGCAAAGCCATTTGCTGGAAAACTCCAACCTAATTTGATGACAAAGTGCATTGCCAGAGCGTAATTGCTCCATTTTTTGAGGGTGCGAAAATGAATCAAACTCCATACCCTTTAATGACATGCATCTTTAATAGCTGTAATGCAGATTAATGGGCTTTTTAATTGCTGTTACATTGTTCATGCAAGAGCCTTGTCATTAATTCGAAGCATCTGAAAGATTAATGAAAGCTTCCTCATTTTACTATGGCTCAGAAGTAAATCTAGAGACAGTCTGACTAAAAAGAATTGATTGTATGGCAGAGTATGAAATTGAGAATCAAACGCTTGATTTCCATGGTCCCTTTTAACTGCTAAAGGCCAGTTCAGGCAACACTTATTGCAGTTTGATAGCAGAGCTCTCTCTCTCTCTCTCTCTCTCGCTCCCTCCCCCACTCTCTCTCCCTCTCCTGAAAAAACAGAAAATGTATTTCTTTCGAAGTGCAAAGGATGTTGTTGCCATGGTATTAGCTAACACTAACATTATAAATATTATTGAGAAACAAATAATGTGACCTGTCTGGGGATCCAAGTTAAAATGTACTATTTATTTCTCACAAATTTTTTTTCTAAGCATATCATTGTATTTCAGACCTAGATGTAGAAGCTTTTGATACTTGCATACGTTCTAAACCTTAACAAGCTCTGATGTCTCGATAAACACTTGAAAAACATATTTTGTTTATCAACTCTTTCACTTCCTTTACTAGCTGGCTGCCCATCATCATTGCCCCCCCCCCAGCCTCATCACCCACCATCTTTGGGACGTACCTGGCTCTGGGAATGTCCCTCATGGATTCCCTCCCCTCCTCCATGGGCCAGAGGAGGGAGGGACATCCTCCCTCCCACAGCACAATCCAGGTTGTCCCAGAGCTCTGACCAGTCCATGATATGGAACCTGAGGAGGGCCAAGGAGTCATCAAGCCAATCAGAGTTTTCCTTGGGGGTTTGCTGCACAGAGCCACCAATGTGAAAAGATGCACAACTCATGTACACCTCTGCACACATGTGCTTGCCAGCATCTGAGGTCAGCCCTCACACTGCTGAGACAGTCTCACAGTGCCACCACCCGGCCATTACCAGGTGGCAGGCTGGTAGCGGGATGTTGGAGTCTCCTTCCTTGAGAGAGGGGAGCTGTCCATCCCCCCCCCTCTCTCCTACCCAACCACCAAATGTCCAAGTCCACTCCCGAATCCAATCTGCCCATGTGGCAGGTGTTTGCGTTACTGCCATACCACCAGGTTGGCTGAAAAACATAATTTTTAAGTATATTTCAGTTTGTATTTCATCTATATCCTGAATTTAGTTTCCCTTTTGTTTTCAAAACTGCACAGTAACATGTGGATCACTGTCTTTATACTATGACAGGATCACTGTCCACCAGACATCATCTTGTCTGCATGTCTACACATCTGCTTACGACATCATAATCATTTTCACATCAACAGATTGCAATGCCAGAGGTGCCGATTATGATGTCACATGTAGACAGCCAGCTAAAACACATCATGTCGAGGGGACCATGATCATGTTTTTATGTTAATATGTGGAGCTATGCAGAACAAGAGTGAGCTAAATACAAAATATAAAACTTGAACTAGAGCGTAAACTGAATTGTGTCTAAAAATTCAAGACCCAATTATTAGTTTCAAGAGACTGATGTTAAATGAGTGAAATGATTTACTGCAGGTACCTTGCTTGTGACCAGCCTGGGCTGTTCTCAGAGGGGGGTTGGGGTCCTTCTGCACCAGTGCTCATCATTGTGCACTTGTGCATGGAAGGGGGTGGAGTTGGCATGTAAATGGCATGCACTGGCCTTCACATTGTCAACTACTGCCAGTGCATCTGTTTCAGCAATTTTGCAATGGTCCCCAAATACAGCCAGGAAAAAGTGGCAGTAGGGTTTGTCAGAGTGCTGCACTTTGTGTGCACTCATGTCATGGGACTGGGTGGGGTGTTCATATCATCAGAAGGCATGTTTGGGTGATCAGGAAGGTGGAAGGAGGGGTGCCACTAGACTACCAGGGACTAATGTGGATGTCAAAATAAGACTGTGGGCCCACTTAACTACTAGGGAAGAGACACTGGTACTGACGCGCTTACAAGGTAAAGAAGAATGGGTGCTTGACAACTACAGACCAGACAATAACACACAAATGGCAGCACTCATCTCAAAAATTACATATAGAACTGAATAAAGTCAAGAAGTCATAGCTGTGGCTTTCATGTTTTGAGTTTACCCAATGGCTTCTTGACTTTATTCAGTTCTATATGTATTTTCATAAGATGAGTGCTGCCGTTTGTTATTAACTACTAGGGAGACTGGTGAGTGACATTCAACGAGTTATCATTGGAGGGCCATAAGCAGTCTACAGAAACAGGTTGGGGAGGCAGAGGAATGTTTTTTATGTATTACCTGCCACACGAGTATGTATAATGTGCATATCACTGCCCCATGCACATACAGTAGATGTGTTTGGCAGTAATTGGTGCCATTACCGTGCCCAAATCAAGTTTGCACACAGTAAGGTCTGGCTTCTAATTAAAATATGATTATTGTGCGACTGAGAACTGGGCCACTAGGTTTTTTCACAGTTTGCCTTGTGGCATAAGGGGCTCTTTAGGAGAGTGGGGTAAAAACAGGTTACTCACCTGTAACAGTAATTCTAAGAGTGGCATATGATGTTCAACTACACTTCTGGCAGTTGCCTTTCCGCTTTAAATCTTGCCAGAAATGTTTTCAAGCTGACTCCTCCCACCCACCTGGGTGGTAACTCCCTCGGCTATGCTCCATGATGCCAGATCTTGCCCGCTGGAAGCAGAGTCATGCGCCAAAGCCAGGGGAGGTTGAGTGGGTCAGTGTGGATGAACATCATATACCACTCCTAAAACTACTGTTACAAGTGAGTAAAATGTTTTTCTAGGGATGTGGATATAATGTTCTATCCACACTTCTGACAGACTCCTAGCAGTTCTCTGAGAGGAGGGAGGCAAGGCACACACCCCCTACTTACGGAACAGAGGCTGGAGAACTGAGGCCCCAAAACCAGCATCCTGGCGTGACGCGAGGTCAGTGTGGTAATGGGAAATGAAGGTGTGTGCTAACCTCCAGGTAGCAGCCCTGCAGATTTTCTGGATAGGAATGTCCCTGGAAGCAGCCACTGACACAGCAATATGATGGGAGGAATGAACTGTTAGCCCTACCGGAGGCTCCCTACCTGCCAACCTGTAGCAGAGATCAATGCAGGATACAATCTACCTGCCAGTCATCTGCTTGGCTGCAGGTCTGCCAGGTGCAGCTTCAGTGTAGGTGACAAACAGCTGGTGAACCTCTCCCTGAACTTCAGCCATGTGCTCTTTGTAATAAGCAAGTGCTTGCCTCAGGTCCAGAGTATGAAGCCTGTGCTCAGCCTCCAAAGCATGGTTGGTAAAATACACAGGCAGATTAATCACCTGGTTAAGGTGAAAATCTGACACAACCGTCGGAAGGAACTTCGGATTGGGGCACAGGACAACCTTGTCCCTATGGAAGACTAGATAAGGAGACTCCACCGAAAGCACCTGGAGCTCACTGATCCTTCTGGCTGATGTGATAGCCACCAAGAAGTTGATCTTCCACAACAGATGAGACCTTTCACACCTGTGCATAGGTTCAGGTGGCTTGCCCATGAGTTTTGCCAAAACCTGCAGCAAATCCCAAGGTGGTGGTGGTTTATGCACTAGAGGGGAAAAATGGTCAAGACCCTTAAAAAGCGCCAGACCACCTTCTCCTGCACCACCGACTGCTGATTGGCCCACACCCGATAAGCAGAGATGGCTGCTGGGTGCACCTTAAGGATCATCGACCGAAGGCCCAACTTGGAGAGGGACCATAGGTAATCAAGGATGCTAGCCACTGGACAGGACAAAGGCTCCAACCCCTTGCCCCAACACCAAATAGAGAATCTCTTCCACTTGAAGGCATAGCATTTCCTGGTCGACTCCTTCCAAGATGCTTCCATGACAGTGAGGACATCTTTGGAGAGAAACCCAAAGCCTGGACCTCTAGCCACACAGGAACCAGGCTGTCAGGTACAGGGAATGAAGGTCTGGATGGAGAACCTTCCCCTGATTGATGGAGAGCAGGTCTGGGCATAGAGGAAGATGCCTTGGGAGCCTGCTGCTGAGGCTGAGGAGATTGGGAAACCAAACCTGGTGCAGCCAGTCTGAAGCCACCAGAATCACCTGTGCCTTGTCCCTCCTGGCCTTGAGGAGCACCTTGTATATCAAAGGAAGTGTAGAGAAGCATAGAAGAGGCCTGGGGTCCAGGGCCTCAAGAAGGCATCCCACTGCAGTGTTCCCTGCTGAGGGGGTGGGCACAAAACAGCCTCAGCTTTGCATTCTCCCTGGAGGTGAACAGGTCCATCTGAGGGTGTGCCACTGGGAGAACAGACTGTGTACTACCTCTGGGTGGAGAGGCCACTCGTGAGACACCTCATTCACATGGCTGAAGGCATCCGCCAGCTGGTTGGTGGTTCCTGCCACATGGGTGGCAAGGAGATTGGCCTCCAGACTGCGCACAAGGGTCCACACATGGGGAACTTCCTTGCATAGAGGCAGGGAGTGCGTCCCACCCTGTTTGTTGAAGTAGTACATGGTCGTTGTGTTGTCCAGCTGGACTTGAACCACCTGACCCCGGATGTGAGGAGTGAATGCAGTCAGCACCAGCTGAACTGCTTGGAGCTCCAGCAGGTTGATGTGGCATCAGGACTCCTTAGGGTCCAGAGCTTGTGTACTCTGTGTTCCTGCAGGTGGGCACCCCAGCCCATGAGAGGGGCATTTGTCACCAGGTTGACCATCAGCTCTGGGCTGACAAATGGGATCCCTTCCTGCAGATGCTCTGGGACTAACCACCACTGAAGGGTGTCCCACATCCGCTGGGTCACAGTAACCAGCTGGTCGAAGTGACCCTTGCCCTGAGACCACTGACTGGCCATCTCCCACTGCAGAGAGCGCATTCTCCAGCAGACTGATCGGACCATGCTGGTGCAGGTCAGCATGTACCCCAGCAGGCGCATGCAGTCCCGGGCAGGGCGCAGTTGCCCAACCTGAAATGATGGGGCAAAGGAGGAGAGAACCTCTACCCTGTTTGCTGGGAGCCAGCCTCTGGCTGTGCAAGAGTCGAGCTCCACCCCAGTGAAGTTGATCACCTGCGAAGGCACACGTTCCGACTTGGCCTCATTGTCCAGGAGTCCAAGGTCGATGCAGGTCTGGAGGGTCAGGTCCCTGGCCACTCCATCTCCCATCTGGAGGGACCTGTGATCAGCCAGTCATCCAGGTAGGAGTAAACCTGGACCCTTCAGCTCCTCAGGTAAGCTTCCACCACTGCAATGCACTAGGTGAAAACCCTTGGGGCCGAGGACAGGCCAAATGGCATGGCCTGGAACTCGTAGAGAGTTCCTTCAGCTCGAAAGCAGAGGAACTATCAGTGTGACAGACAGATCAGGATGTCTAGAAGATCCAGGGAGCAAAATCACATGTTCTGCTCTACAGATGGTATGATCTGAGACAGAGTTACCATTCTGAAGGTGTGTGTCTTGAGAAACTTGTTCAGGTCAAGAAGATCGAGAATGGGGTGCCAGCCTCCCGTCCATTTTGGTACCAGGAAGTACCTGGAGACAAACCCTAGGTGTTTCAGAGGATCTGCAACAGAAACCACAACCTATTTGTGGAGGAGCTGGGCTATGTTGTCTCTGAAAGCTAACAGAATATCTGTGGATACCAAGTCCTCCTGTGGAGTGTGGGCTTGGCATGGAGGGTACTGCTCGAATTGCAGAGGCAGACCCTGATCCACCACTTCGAGAACCCACCTGTCTGTGGTAACAGCAGACCAGGCAGAAAGGAAATGGTAGAGCTGGCCCCCTACTTGAGGACCCAGGGGTGGTGTGACGGTCATGAGGGAGGCACCCCTCATCCCATCACTGGGCAGGCTTGGAGGAGGAGGGTCAGGTTGAGGAGCTACCAGGGCTTCCCCCCCCCAGGCTTATGGATGACCAAGGCCACTGACTTCGACTGAGGTCACCAGGCCTGGGCTGGTTTGGCTACAGGAGTAGAGGTGGACTGAAATGGCTTCTGTTGCTGCTGCTGCTTGGAGCCCTTGGGGATCCTTCAGGGCAGATGTCATGGAGTCCAAGGTGGCACTGGACTTCTTGATGTGGGTGAGGTGGCCCTCAACTCCAGGCCCAAACAAGTCAGTGCCCAGGAAAGGAACATCGGCCAACTTGTGCTGAGTGTCTGCTGTGAAGGTCGAGATCCTCAGTCAAGCCCTGTGGCACATGGCCACTGAGGCCACCACGGAGTGGGCACAAGAGTCCCCAATATCCATGGCAGTCTGGAGCTGTTGTTTTGCTACAGCCTGGCCCTGGTCCTGGATCTGTTTAACAGTAGTCTGGAGGTCCGCCGGGAGATAAAAAAGCACCTCATTCAGGGTGCCCAGCAGGGCATGAGAGAAGTTGGCCATGAGAAGATTTGAGCTTGCCTGGCGAAGACCAAGCCAGGAGGCAGCGTAGACCTTCTTAGCCACACAGTCCAATTTTTTTGACTCTGTTGGGCAGCTTATCAATGTAACCCAGTATTGCCCAAGCACCTGAACGCTGAATATGCCACCAGATCCTCAGCCGAGGGGTGTTCATTGAATCTCGAGAGGGAACTGGTTGGTACTGCATACTTGCAGGCTATCCAGGAGGAGGGCACAGGGCAGGAAGCTGGGCACTGCCAGAGCTCTAGGGCAGGGCCAAGAATCACCTCCGCTACTGGGAAGGCCTCGGTTGGAGAATCCCCCTGGTCAAGGATCCCAGTTAGTGGGTAATGGGCCCATTTCTGGACGGGCTCCATTTTCATCTCTGTAGACTCAGAGATCAGTCGAAGAAGGCCCAGAAAGGAAGTAGGACCTTCTTTGGTCAAGAGATCCCCCACCGACTTCTCGTCAACCAGACGGGAGTGCAGGGAGGAACTCTTGGACTCTGAAGAGTCATTGAAAAGTGGTTGATCACCGGAGTCCCCACTGACTCTCCAAGGACAGTCAAGGGTGACAGTGACCGACATCCAGTAGGGAAGGCCCTTGACCAGCTGAGGCTCCTTAGTCAGAGTGCTGTAGGTTATCTGTTTAGGTGGCGGCTCCACCGGAATCATTGGAGATGCCAGGATCGGCCGAGTTCGTCTCCTTAGGTGGAGAAGGTGTTGGCCGGTCGGGCAAAAGCCAGGTGATGGCCAGTGTAGGAGCCAGGGTCGGCTTCATTCTGGTGAACACCAGTTGTTACCACATGAGGTTCTCATAGCATCAACACAATTTGTGCCGAAGCCTCTCCTCAACCTAGGAGATGAAGAGTAGCAGCAGCGCTGCTTCCCATGGTGTCAAGAGTGGGAACGCTGACATCAGTGGGAGCTGCTCAACCCATAGGAATGGGATCTCAACTTCAACCACAGTGGGGACCTTCAGCGGGGCTAGGAGGGAGTCAATGAATGATGAGGCTCCTCTGGGTCCTGGTTATTGACCAGAGGCAGTGGGTCAGCAGGCTGATCCATCCCTTCTATGGGCTGAGTCAGGACCGGAGTCCTGGACAAAGAAGTGTCGGCCTCTTCAGTCGACAACTAGTTGGTCAGTTCAAGAAAAATCTCAGCTGGGACTTCAACCAGCGTCCTAGCCAAGTGGTCTGATGGCATTACTGTGGAGCTGGTGGCCTGGGCTGAGGATTCAACTGAAAGTCGGATCTGGAGAAGTATGGAAATCCGAAGCTCTTGACCAAGATAGCTCCCAATCCCATGAACACTGGTGAGTCCTTTCTTTATCTTTTTTGGACTCTTTTTTTGGATTTCAATTTGTGCCCAGAGGGTCCCTGGCCGAAGGTTGGCAGAGACTGGCACAGTTCCTTGAAGGAACTCGTAAAGATCAAGCCCAGATGGAGCGGCACAATGGCAGGAGCCAAAGAGGAAAAGGAGGTGGCCTGGGCTGCCTCCTCTTCAAATGCCACAAGCTGTTCAGCAGATCCTGCAGCTGCGGAGACCACCCAATGGGTGTCCTTGGATTTGACCAGTGGGTTCCGTTGGCCTGGGCAGCCCAGCTTAAGTTGGGCAACATGGTCCTCGAGAATGGTTCAGTGAAACAAGCAACAAAAATTGCAACCCTGGAGATTGTGCTTGTGTTCCAGGCAGTAGACACATGTGGAGTGCAGGTCAGTTTGGGACATCTTCTGCCCTCAAGGGCACCAGCGGAACCCGGGAGTGGACTTGTCGTCCACCGTGGCCGCAATCTGAGATCAAGCTGAAGACAAAAAACCTTTTGGTTTTATAAATTTGGAAGTAAATCCGAAGATTTAAGCATGAGGGCCTACTCAATGCAGGAGTGGTAAGGAGGGGACCTACTTTTTCTGGTGGAAAGGAAGATCTGGTGTCATGGGGCAGAGCCAAGAGAGTTACCACCCGGGTGGGTGGGAGGAACCAACTTGAAGACGTTTCTGGCAAGATTTAAAGGGGAAAGGCAACTGCTGGAAGTGTGGACAGAACATCATATCCATGTCCCTAGAACAGATATTATACAACATTTTTACAGCTGTCGCATTACATCATGAAATTTAGTTGCAGTGCTTTTCATGATAGTCAACAGCTCAGTGCAGATCTAGCTAATTTTTTTCCAAACTAATAGTGGTACAATATTTACAATTCTGTGGTAATGTTTATACAGTTAGTATTTTCCATCTCTGTTTTGCATCAGTTTTATCTAAATATTTAAAATAAATGACACTGTGCTTAGAGCAGTGGATAGGGTGAAGAATCTGGGGGTCATTGTGGACTGGTGCGTCATGCTGTATACTGGCTGCAAGTTTGGTGGTGCACCAACTTCAAGATATGTTAAACCCTACATGGTTTGATACCTGGCTGCCTGAAAGACCTCCTGATAGAATACACTCCCATCCATCCCCATCATTCATCTGAGATGGCCCTTCTTAGTGTTCCTCACTCTTGGCTCAAGTCATCTGGAGACCGAGCATTTGGAGATGCACTCAAATGTTGTGGAACTGTTTACCAGCTTATATTTATGGGGCTCCCTTAGTTGACATAGTTAAAGTTTTACTGAAAATGTATTTAATTACAGTACAATTCACATTAAACTATGAGATCAGAGAGTTACTTTTGCATTTCTTCATGAGTTGCATAAGTGTTGCTGGATCCAGAACAAAAAAAAAACTTTCAAAAACTGTTACTTCAGAGTTGTAACTTAGTTTTGCATTACATTGTGACAAAGCTGCTGATACATTCCAGATTAGTTCCAAAAGCATTTTTATAAAAGTTGCCCTTGGGCTGGTTAAGAGTTGAAAAACTACACAGCATGAGTTGCCAATGCATTTCCAGCTTCAGATAAACAATGTCAAACCATCTCATTGGTTTAACAGTTGAATGTAAATTGTACTGTACCTCATTTCTCCTGCTATCAAAACCCCACCCAGTACACCCCAACAGCCTGGTTGCTTTACTGTAGGCCTTGTTACATTGGCTAGACTGTTTAAGGGAGACACTTATGATGACTCCTTGGTCCTTTTCCTCAAAATAAGTGCCCAGCTTAACCCCTCCCATCAAATTATCTGCTCTGTGATTCTTGCTCCCTATATGCATCCCCTCATACTTTTTGTTGTTGAATTTCAGTGGCTAAACCTTGGACCACCTCTCCAACCTTTGCAGTCCCACTGCAACTCCCTTACCTCCTCCTTACTGTTTACCCTACCACAGAGCTTAGTGTCATCTTTGAAGAGATGCACCTTGCCCTGAATTCCTTTTCCTATGTCGCTGATGAACATTTTGAAAAGGGCAGAACCCAGGATTGATTCCTGTGGCACACCATTTGTGACCTTCCTCTCCTCTGATTTGACTTCATTTATCACTACCCTCTGCTGTCTCCCCTCCAACCAACTACCCACCCATCTAACTTTGTCTTTTGCTAATCTAGATTATTTAGCTTCTTTAGCAACCTTCTGTCTGGCACTGAGCCAAATGCCTTGATGAACAGAGTAAAACCAGTGCTTGCCCTTATCCGCTGCCCAAGTTGCCCAGCCAAATTATACTATCAGGCTGGTCTGAAAGCTATCCCTTCCACAAACATATACTGTTTACTATCCTGGAATCCATTTCTCTCCACGTAGTCTACTAGGTCCTCATTGACAAGTGTCTCCAGCAGTTTACCCACAACAGAGGTAAAGCTGGCAGGTCTGTAGTTATCTGGCTGCCCCTTGTCTCCACCGTTGTGGAGCAGAACTATGTCTGCTACCCTCCATTCTTTCAGAACTGCTTCTGACTGAATTGAGCTATTGAATAGCCCTATCAGGGGTTCAGCTAATTCCAATGTCAGTTCCTTGTACACCCTCTGATTCATCCCATCAGGCCCCAGGACCTTATCTATCTTCAAGGCTGCAAGCTGTTTTCTGACTCTTTCACTTGTAAATACCTTCTGCTTCATTTCTGGGATCCTCTTTCAACTGAATTTATGCCACATTTCAGCAAAGGCCTACCATCCTTCCTTATGAATTCAGAGCAGAAGTAGGCATTAAGAGTGGCTGCCTTCTGCTCATCTTCCTTTGTTACCTTGCCTCCTCTGTTAGCCTAATAATTCCTCATTTCTTCTTTCTTTTTTCCCTTATAAATCTGAAAAATTGTTTTTCCCAAACCATGACCCCTCTGCAATACATAGCTCAGTGTCTGCTTTTGCATCCTTGACTTGTCTCTTAGCCTGCCTTGTTTTGACTTGGTACTCCCTCCATTACTCAGCTCCCTGCTTTCCTTTGTTTTTGATGAAGGCCTTTTTCTTGGCACTCACTTCCTTCCTGACCATGTTAGAGAATCAGATTGGTCTCTTGTACCTGTTTCTCTCAGTAACCTTCCTCAAGCATGATACCAAGACAGCAACAGGGCTGCTCAGACTGGTGTTGTGGTGCAGGCAGTAAATATAATTTGATACAGGCAACACTGAACTGCATGCACACACTTATGCCGGATTCTGAAAGAAATGAAGAAACTTGCCAAGATGCAGATTCCTGCTTTGATTGACACTAATGGTGCAGCATTAGTGCAGGAAACAACTGTGCAGGAAAATCTGCCCCAACATTTCATGCCTGCATGCTTTTTCATGGAGCTGCCGTGACATAGTAGCATGACATGTGATAATCACAATAGTACTCATACAAATACAAAAGAGAAGTCCTAGTGCAAATAAAGTAAAAAAAAGTGGAAAGACAACTGCTGAATTCATATTGCAGTAATACAGTTATGGGAAAGTATTGCTTTTAACTTTTTTATGAATACAGGGTCTGATACTATGCAAGTCCACGACTGATATACACAGTCAGTATGTACATTTCTGTGAATTGTGAGCCACATAGTTAATCTGAATCTGCTTATGCATTAAATATTTGGCTTCATTGGGGACTGGGATTCCACCTGGAAGGACACCAGCCTATACTGGCAGGATGGTCTGCATCTGTCCAGGAAGGGAACAAGTCTTTTGAGCAATCGGTTTAAATGCTTCATTGGCAAGCTTTTAAACTAGTCAATGGGGGAGGCACTGCCAAGCAGCAGAAAAATCCCAGCCTCTCCCTACAAAACAGGGTACTAAATGAGAAAAAGACCAAGGTAGAACGGTCAGTGGGGGATGCTGCAACAGGTAAGGCCATCAAAAATGGAGAGCAATGAGTACCAATGCCCGTAGTCTTGGTAACAAGCTTCCTGAATTAGTGGCCTTGATGGAGGAGGAACATCTGATATCGTGGCAGTCACAGAAACATGGTACACACAAAACCATGACTGGGACATAAACATACCAGGATACACTATCTACAGGAGGGACAGGGAGGGTAAAGAGGGGAGGATAGTTCTTACATAAGGGAAGGAATAAAAGCAACAGAACAAAAGGGTAAACAGGAGGAGAAGAAGCACTGTGGGTAAATTTGGAGATAGGCAATGGCACCACAATCACAGGGTTAGAGTACAGACCCTTCTCGGGGAGGAAATGGACAAGAAAATGATAGAAAGTATACTTAGAATGGCAGAAAAAGGGAGATATTGCTGATGGGTGATCTGAATATGCCAGATGTTAACTGGAGTGCAGTTGCAGCTGCCATCAAGAGTGCAGTTATTCTAGATGCCCCACAGGGGCATGCCTTAGACAACTAGTACTGGAGCCCACTGAGAGGGAGCAATATTAGACTTGATACTCTCAAATGGAGATGGAGAGAGGATCACAGATGTAGAAGTGGGTAGCCATCTGGGAACTAGCGACCATCGAACAGTATGGTTCATAATAAACACAGCAATAGAGTCAAGCCATACAAAGACAAAAGTACTGGACTTTCAGAGGCTGACTTGCCAAAATGGGTGAGTGCCTAAGGAATGCACTAGCAAATGGGCAGGAAGGAGGGTGGAAGAACAATGGGGAATAATAAAACTGCCATCACAGAGGTAACAAGCCTTTGTGTGAAGCAAATAAACAAAACAAGACGATGTAAGAAACCACTATGGTTCTCAAAGGAAGTGGCAGTGAAGGTTCAAGAGAAAAAGAAAGCATTCAGGAAGTACAAGGAATCACAGCAGAAGCAGGAAAGAGAACTGTATCAGTTAAAGCAAAAGGAGGCTGGGAAGGCAGTCAGAACAGCAAAGGCCCAAACTGAGGAAAAGATAGCCAACTCAGTTAAGAAGGGGGATAAAACCTTTTATAGGTACATCAGGGAGCAAAGGAAGACCAAGGGAGGGATAGTGAGGCTTAATAAAGGGAGGGAGGGTGGGCAGAGGGAGAATGTGAAAGGCAGAGATACTAAACAAATATTTTTGCTCAGTATTTACAAAGGAAGAGGGGAGGTACATAAAACAAACAGTAGTAACACTCTGGATACAGAAGTTGATACCAGCCCATTTACAGAAGAAAGGGTTTCTGAAAGAACTCTTAAAACTGAAGGTGGACAAAGCAATGGGGCCTGATGGGATTCATCCCAGAATTCTAAAAGAACTAAGGGTAGAACTAGTGACACCACTGACTACCCTCTTTAACAAATCATGGGAGGATGGGGTGGTACCCGAGGACTGGAGGAGGGCAGATGTGATTCCCCTTCACAAAAGTGGGAGCAAGGCAGAAGCAGGAAACATAGACCTGTTAGTTTAACCTCAGTGATAGGGAAAATGATGGAATCACTTCTAAAGGAAAGAATTGTCGAGTATCTAGAGGCCAGAGGGGCACAGGACCCTAGGCAGCATGGATTCACAGCGGGAAGGTCATGCCAGACGAATCTGATAGATTTCTTTGAATGGGTGACCAAAGTAGTAGATCAGGGAGGGGCTGTGGACATGGCCTACCTAGACTTTAGCAAAGCATTTGACACAGTCCCACACAAAGATTAATATATAAGTTAGCCAGCCTGGGAGTGGGTCCCAAGATGACAGCCTGGGTAAAGAATTGGCTGGAGAATAGGACACAGAGAGTAATAGTAAATGGAGTCCACTCAGAAGAAAGGAGGGTTACTAGCGGGGTACCGCGAGGGTTCAGATTAGGATTCAGTCCTCTCAATGTCTTTATGTTTACATTGAAGAAGGACTGAAGGAAAAGTATGTCTCTTTGCAGATGACACTAAGATCTGCAACAGAGTTGATGCACAGGGTGGGGTGGAAAGGATGAGAAGGACTTGGCAAGGTTAGAGGAATGGTCAAATGTATGGCAGCTTAGATTCAATGCTAAGAAGTGCAAGGTAATGCACCTGGGAAACAAAACCCAGGGAAGAGTACACAATGGGGGTGAGATACTAACAACAACAGAAATGGAAAGGGACCTGGGGGTAGTCATATCAGATGACCTAAAGGTGGGCAAGCAATGTGAGAAGGCAGCAAGGAGGGCTGGGGATACTGGGATGCATAGGAGAGGCATCACCAGTAGAAAACAGGAAGTTATTATCCCTCTGTACAGACAGCTGGTGAGACCCCATCTGGAGTACTGTGTGCAGTTCTGGAGACCCAATCTCCATAAAGACATAGACAGGATGGAAGCTGTCCAGAGGAGGGCAACTAAAATGGTGCAGGGTCTGCACTGGAGGACATATGAAGAGACTTAGGAGCTTAATATGTATAGCCTCGAGGAAAGGAGGGAGAGGGGACATGATAGAAACTTTCAAGTACCTCAAGGGAATCAACAAAGTCCAAGAGGGTAGCATCTTTCAAAAAAAGAGGTGTGCAAGAACAAGAGGCACAATTTGAAGATAGAGGGGTGGCTCAGAGGTAATTTAAGGAAGTATTTTTTCATAGAGAGGGTTGTGGATGCATGGAATGGCCTTCCGGAGGAGGTTGTGGAGTCAAAATCAGTGGTGGAATTCAAGCATGCATTGGATAGTCATAAGGCAATTCTGGGGGGTTGGGGTAGGAAGAAGTAGGCTGCTGGTTAACTAGGATCTGCAGCTTATCCAGTAGGTAGGGAAATGGGCAGACTGGGTGGGCCAAGCGGTCCTTATCTGCCATCAAATTCTATGTTTCTATGTTTCTATGTTTCTATATAAAGGTTCACTACATACATAAAGCCATCCCAGTAGTCCAAAACAAGCATAGAAAAAAGATACAGCTTGTTAGTATATTCACATCATCGATCAGATAGCCTAATGCTAAACTTAAAGGAAGGGTGTTACCTCGACCTGATCATTGAGGCCAGGGGGGATAGTTGACTTTAGTTTAAAAATCCACAAGGCTTCATAACATGCCAAAGTGGCATCAGTGTTACCTCTGAGTGGACCCATGGAAACTTTTTTGATTCCCGTGAATGTCCATCAGTGGCAACCTGCGAGTCCAGGATGGTGGGTATGTTTCTGTGGTAACATAATCCATACAGTGGTTTATGATAGCCTGCATATGGTCACTGAACCTTTCTTTTAGCTTTCTTTTGGTTCACTCAACACACTATGCCCCACAAGTGCAAGTATCAAGATATATTACGTATGTTGAGTCTCACTTAATAAACCTTATGATGGATAATGGTGCTCCAGTTGAAGGGTTCACAAAGGTAGTTGTGTTATTAAGCACATCACAAAATTAACACCTTAAACATTTGTGGCAACCTGCCAGTAACATTGATAGCCATGTATTCTGTGTGGGAACTGCCTGGAGACTGCAAGTTATCTAGTCCCAGATGGTATCAGGAATGTCTTAACATCACGTTGGCCCCTGGGCCATGAAGTCTTGTAGTTTTTGTTCAGTTTGAAGGATTAGCCAATTTCTTTTGGAGAAAATTCTCTAAAGCATGTGCATCAGTGCTGTATGTAGTGATAAAATGTATTTATTTATTTATTTAGCTTTTGTTGACCGGGTAAGTACACTAGACAAGTATTATGCCTATTTTCAGGAACGACCCGAGAGAATACAACATAGGGATACAGAGTGGTACAGAGAAAAAACAAGTACATCATGACAGCACAACAACATCTGGGAGTACAGTGGGTAACATTATCCAAGGGAGTAGCAAGTCATGCAATTAGATGGTGGATTTGTTCAGTTTGTTTCACCCAAGAGTGATTCCCAGTTTGTGTTCTCAGCCCTTATTCTGGATCTGTTGATACTGGTGATGTTGTAATTCCCAGCCTGAAGGCATTTATACAGTGTAGCAGCATTGCACTTGAAATCCTCCTGTGTGCCACAATTCTATCTAGCCCTGATGAATTGGCTAGTCGCAATATTTCTTATGGTGTGATGGCAGTGACAGGAGCTGGTGAGAAACACAGTATTCCTGTCAGTGGGCTTCCTGTACAGATCAGTACTGGTGCTCTCAGTGTTGTTCTTTATCACATAGATGTCAAGGAATGAAATGCTTGTACAACTGCTGGTCATAGAATATCTTAAATTTGGATCAGTGGATTTTAGGTATTTTATAAAATCAGCAAGCTTATCACTGGTCCCCAGCCACAGCATACGCATGTCATTGATATAACGTTACCATAACATGAACTTGTCAAGGAAGGTAAGCTGCACTGTATAAACAGTGCTGCTCCCATAACCCCATATATGTTTGCAAAATTTGTGCAAACATAATTCCCATGGCTGCCCCGCTCACTTACAAGAAATACTCTCCCAGGAAGCTAAAAGTGCTGCATTTGAGTACAAATTCTGATCGTTGTACTAAGAACCCAGTTGGAGGATTACTGTCACAGGGTCTAAGGTTCAAGAAATGTTCTAATGCCCGTAAACCTCTCTCCTGCGGCATATTTGTGTACAGAGCCTGCACATTGAGTGTTACTAGGTTTAGTGACTCCTCAATGTGGAGGTCTTCTAGGATACAAAGGGCCCGTGCAGTGTCCTTAATATGGATTGGCATAGTATCAGGCTCTGTATACATGAAAAAGTTAAAAGTAGTGCTTTCCCATAACTGTATTATTGCAGTACGAATTCAGCAATTGTTTCACCACTTTTTTACTTCTTTGTATTATCACTGCACTTTTGTATTTGTATGAGTTCTGTTGTGCTTATCACATGTCATACTACTACACTACTGTCTCTTTAGAAAAATAACCTATGAAAGCAAAGACTTGAGCTGTCACTGCAGCTCCACGAAAAAGTGTGCAAGCATGAAACATTGGGGCAGATTTTCCTGCATGTTTGTTTCCAGTGCTAATGTTGCACCATCAGTGTCAGTAAAAGCAAGAATCAACATCTCAGTGAGTTTCTTCATTTCTTTCAATATTAGGCATGAGTGTGTGCATGCAGTTCAGTGTTGTCTCCTTCCTCCAGCATGACTTTATTGCTATCAGAATAGCCCTT
The DNA here is from genome assembly GCA_016271365.2 of Neoceratodus forsteri. Lineage (NCBI taxonomy): Eukaryota > Metazoa > Chordata > Ceratodontiformes > Ceratodontidae > Neoceratodus > Neoceratodus forsteri. Next base: position 1,177,047,224 of record CM057450.1, on the reverse strand, counting down.
TTAATTTCATCCTATTTTTTCTCCACACCCTGATTCATAAAAATAGAATTTGTTGGCAGATAAGGGCCGCTTGACCCACCCAGTCTGTCCATTTTGTCCCTGCCTGTATTGTCACCGTAGATCCTACCAGATCTCCAGCTACACTCCCCCCGCTTACATACCAAGATTCCTTTGTGCCTATGCCATGCATGCTTGAAACCCGCCATTGCTTTTTCCCCCACCACCTCTGCCAAAAGACTGTTCCAGGCATTCACCACTCTATCAGTGAAGAAGTACTTCCTCACATCCCTCCTAAATTTACCTCCATCTAGCTTCATTGTATGCCTTCCTGTTCTCATGTACCTTCTCTACTGAAAGATACACCTCTCCTGTACCTTATTCACCTCTGTGAGGTATTTATAGGTCTGTATCATGTCACCCCTCTCCCTCCTCTCTTCTAGGGTGTACATGTTGAGATCTCTCAGTCTCTCCTCATAGGGTTTATGATGCAACCTCTGCACCATTTAGTTGCCCTCCTATGGACAGCTTGTGCCCTGTCTATGTCCTTCCTGAGATGTGATCTCCAACACTGGACACAGTACTCCATGGGGTCTCATTAACAATTGATAAAGTGATAACACCACTTCTCTCCTTCTGTTAATGATTCCCCATGCCCTATGCACCCCAGCATCCCACTGGCCCTGCTTACTGCATTGTTGCACTGCCCTGCCACCTTGAGATCATCAGGTACTGTGTGATAACCCCAAGGTCTCTTCCACGTTTAATGACTGTCAGTACCTCTTCCCACCATTTTATGATTTTGCACTTTTTTTGCATTGAAACTGAACTGCCATACCCTCGACCATTCAAGTTTTCTCAGGTCCCTAATCACTCTCTTCGACCCTTCCCAAGTATCTACCCTTTTGCAGATTTTGGTGTCATTTGCAAAAAGGCATATTTTTCCTTCCAGCTGTTCTGCAATGTTGCTTATTAACACATTGAAGAGGACTGGTCCCAGCACTGAGGTACTCCATTGGTTACTCTTCACTTGTTATATTACTCCGATGCTGCGTGAACTGCACTGGCTGCCAATATGGTGGCAGATCACCTTTAAAGTTGGCTTGCTGACTTTTAAAGCCCTACACGGTCAGGGTCCGGTCTATCTGAAAGAACTTCTGGTACCCTACCACCTTGATCGATCACTCCACTCAGCTGAAAAGGGGTTGCTAGAGGTTCCAAGGGTGAATCTGAAATCATCTGGTGCTAGAGCCTTTTCTTATGCTGCTCCCACCCTTTGGAATTCTCTATCCCATCGGTTACGGGAGTGCACTTCTGTGGAGGAATTTAAGAATGGTTTGAAAACTTTTCTATGGCAAAAAGCCTTTTTGGAGAACTGAATTATGTATATGAGAATTTTGATTTTGGCTCTGTTGAATATTATTGGATTTTGATGGTTGTTTTAATTGTTTTATATGTAAGGTGCCTTGGAAACAGAAAGGCACCATATAAATAAAAATTATTATTATTATTAGAATTAATGCCATTTACCATAACCCTCTGTCACTGATCCATCAATCTGTTTCATACCCAGTTTACCACCTTTGGTCTAGCCCCCAAACTGCCCAGTTTCCTTATAAGCCTCCTGTGTGGTACAGTGTCAAAGGCAATGCTGAAGTCTAAATAGGGCATGTCCACAGCCCCACTCTGATCTAGTTCCCTGGTCACCCAGTCAAAATAATCAATCAGGTTCATCTGACATGATCCCACCCCCAACCCTGTGAATCTGTGCTGCCTTGGGTCTTGTAACCTGCTGAATTCAAGATACTCCACTAGACTTTCTTCTAATAGTATATCCACTAGCTTCCCCACCACTGGCATTAGACTGGCCAATGTATAATTGCTAGCCATCTCCCTGCTGCCACTTTTATTAAGTGGGACTGCATCTGCCCTCCTCCAGTGCTCTGGAACCTCTCCTATTTCCAGTGAGTAGTTGAATAGGACTGTCAGAGGCACAGTCAGACCTCTCTGAGCTCCCTTGGGTGTACCCCATCTGGCCCCATAGCCTTTTCCACTTTCAGATTTGCAAGTCCTCTAAGGACATTTTCCTCTGTGAATGTACTTGTGTCCACCTCCCTCCCCCCAGTGTTCCTGATGTGTCTATGTGGGCTGTCCCCCTCTCACTGTAATGTGAAGACTGAGCAGAAGCATCTGTTCAGGATATCTGCTTTTTCATGATCTTCCTCTGCATAGTCTTCCCTGCCCTTCCTAACCTCACAATTTCTCCCCATGTCATCCTCTTTTTGCTTATAGGTCTTTTCCCCATTAGCTACCCCTTTGGCTGTCCTTTCCTCTGTGCCTTTGCAGCCCTCACCACCTTTCCTGCTTCCTTCTGTTTTTCTTCATACACCTCACTATCCTCTTCCCTCTGTGTCCCCTTGCACCTCCCGAATGCCACCGCTTTAGCCTTTGCCTTTACAGCCACTTCCTTCAAGAACCATAGTGGTCTCTTTTTCCTCCTGTTTTTGCTCACTTGTTTCACATAGAGGTTTATTGCCTTCACTGTGCCATCTCTTAATTTGGCCGACTGTTCCACTACTCTATCCAGGCAACCCCCCAGCAAGGTTGTCTCTGAGGTATTCACCCATTTTTTTAAATCTGCCCTCCTGGAGTCCAAGACTCTTGTCCTTGTGTGGTTTGTCTCTGCCAATGTCCTTCTGTTAAACTGTGCTGTACAATGCTCGCTGGTCCCCAGGTGACATCCCACCTTGATGTCTGCAATACTGTCCCTAATTGTGAGCACCAGGTCCAATATTGCCCCATCCTGAGTGGGTTCCCTTACTAGTTGCCTGTGAAATGCCCCCTGCAGGGAGTCTAGGATGGTCCTGCATCTTGATGTGTCCATGGCTGGGAGATTCTAATCTACATCTGGCAGATTGATGGCCCCCACCAGCAGCACCTCCCCCTTTTTTACTGATGGCTTCCCCCAGTGCCCTGTCCAATTCTTTCCCCTATGTTGGAGGTCTGTATATCAACCCAGCACAAATAACAGCCCTAGTTCCTGCTGCCAGGGTGACCCACCGCGCCTCCAACCCATCCTGTATCCCAAGGTTCCCTTGTATTTCCATTGTTCTGATACCCTTCCTCACATTCACATACAGCACAACCCCTCCACTCTTCCTCCCGATCCCTTGCCTTCCTTGTTCCCTATCATTCCTAAACTGAGTGTAGCCTAGTATGGCTAAGTCCCAGTCATGGCTCCCTGTGCACCACAACTCGATAATGGCCACAACATTCAGCCCTCCGTGATGGCTTCCAGGTCTGAAAGTTTATTTTCAAGACTACTTGTGATGGCAAACATGGCTCTTCACACCTTGCTCCTACTCTGCCTGCAACCATCCTTCCCCCTCTTACTGCCCATTTTGCCACTTGAAACTTCCCCCTCCCCTCTCACTACCCTTCTGCCCATGCCAACCAACCTATCCTGGACTAATTCTCTTATCTGATTAAAGTTTGCTCTTCTGAAATACAGATCTTCAGCCTTTGATGAGGGAATACTGGTACTGAGGACCAGTTCGAACCATACGGTGTTATTGTCATTGGACCCCAATGAGTCCTCAACTCACACTCCTCCTACCATTGCCAAGTTGGTGAGCACCACATAAAGAGTAGCAGCTTGCTTTATGTTTTTTTTTAAACTTCAGCCTTTTTTCAAGCATTCAATATGCTTGCAGCAATATGCTGAGCATCACTGACCATCAGGAACTGAACATAGGTCCCATTTTTCAGAACAGAAACCTTTGTAACATTTGTAACTGGTAAGAAAGACAAGAGCAAAAATGTTTTCAACAGGCTTGTACCTACTGTACGTCAATAAAACCTGTTCATATTTAAAACATTGTGTATTCATTATCCACTTTACATTTTCTTGAATAACCTCCCTTTCTGCCTTTGCCAATTCACATGTATGCAGTTAACCATTATCTGCATCTTCGGTCCTTTGACCGTAGCAGTGGAAGGTTTGCTGCAGCAAGACTTCCATGATGTCCTGCGCTGGTTCCATGCCAACAAGTTCTGGATCAACACTAAAAAAACAGTGTACATGACCTTTGGCACCAGCCAGAAACTGGCTAGGCTCTTCCCCTGTCTTCTCCACCCTGGATGGTTTCTTCCTTGAAGTTGTTTTTTCATTCATGCAGCTCAATATGTGGCCACACAGTAAGCTTGACTTCTCTGCCCACATTGATGACATCCACTCCAGGCTCCACCCTAAACTCAGTGCCTTGTACTGCAACACAAACTGCTCATCTCCTCAGGTCCAAAGGGAGCTTGTTATCAAAATGGGACTTCTGGTTTTCGACTATGCAGATGTGGGCTATAGCACTGCCCTCTCCTCTTTCCTTGCCAGACTGGACACCCACTGTAATGTCTTTTGTCATTTTGTTACCAACTTTCCTTTACTCCTCCCTATCCATCCTCCCCCTACCCTCATGTTGCCAATCCCACTGTACCTCCTTCATCTCCAAATTCTGGTTTGAGACCTTGTCCTCTTATGTTTCTTCACTCCTCTCTCCCATTCCTTCTGCCTCATACTCCCTCCACTACTTGCACCGTCTCCATTCCTCACCCTCATTCCTCTGCTGAATAGTCAGCTTTCTTCTGTTGCCTTCCCATTCTGTCTCGGTCTCTCCCCTTCCCCTGTCTACTTTAGGTACCAGTTAAGACTTCTTCCTGGTCACTCCTGCTCTTGTAATTCCCCTCCCTGATCCTTCCCTGTTGTACTGTGTTAACTGGGTGTCTGATTCTTTTCTAATTGTTTTACTACGTTTAAATTGTATTCTATTCTTACATTATTTTGTACCAGTCGTTACTAGTAAGTGTGCTTTTATTGTTTTATTTCCTGTTCCCTTTCCCCCTGGTCACATTGGGAAATGAGCCTTGGCTCAGTGTGCTTCTCCCAGATACCAGTTTGCAAATAAATACATTATTTTGGCCATTTACATTCCTGTACGACTGTTATAATTAGAGTCCTACCCCTTCCCAGCAGGTAAGTCCCAGATCAATGTTCTCCTGGTTGTGTGTTGGCACTTGCCTGGGAAAAGTTTGTTAATAAAATCATGTTGGTGTAAGGATCCCAAGGTTGCCATAGCTGTAGAAATTATTCTCTCCTTCAGTGGAATTCAGCAGTAATGTTCTCCTTGTCCCAGATCTCAGTCACTTTCATGTTCCATAAAGGGAGTTGTGGAGTCACACCTGTAAGCCAGTTAAATATTACACATTTCAAAGCTGTACATAACAAAGTTGTTATCAGTCTATACCAGCTTTTATTTCTGGGCTGCTCATTCGGCAGGTATAATACCATGGCAGTAAAAGTGAAAGGCTTGATTATGCCCAGTACTCTCTGAATTTCCCCATGTACCTCCTTCGAGTAACCTGGTATTTTTGGACAACCTCCAAAAATATGATAGTGCAAACCTCCCATTCCACAGTGGCACCAACAGGCATCTACAGTATGCCTATAGTTTAAAAATGTTTCATAATGGTTGTAATCCTAAAATATCTAACAAGGAGTAGCCATAAGAACTCCCTCCAGGAGGGAGAGGCAGTGACCTTCCAGCCTTTCTGTAGCCTTTTCCAGGATAGTCATCCCACTCTCTTGTTCCCATTTGGTCCTGATATGTGTTGAGAGCTGTTCTACAGTGCTGTTAAAGATTTTACACATCTCAGAAATGTACCAAAACCTCTTTTTCAATACCACCCCCAATAAAAGAAATCATGTAATGCCATAGGAGGTATTGTGACCAGTTGCACCCTGTTATCTGGTTTCAGAAAATACGGGACTTGGTGGTACTAGAAAAACTCACTATAAGGAAGTTTAAACCTATCTTCCAAGTGAATGAACGCCATGATGCTGCTCCCTTCCAGACATTGAGTATATCAGATCAGGCCTGTTGTTCCCAGCATCTGTACCCCTGATCTTGAGAGGGAGGAATAAAGCTTGAACAGTATCTAAGTAAGGCTCGGGGGTCCTATGGCGTGTGTGAGTCACTCCGTAGAGGTGTCACAGAACTGATAAAGAGTGAGAGACCCAAAGGTTTTGGGATATACCCCAGATCAGTGGATTGGTTGGAAGAGTAAACAGAGGTGCCTTCCTTCCCTGCACATCCCCAGCATCATACCACTGAGATTCTCTCTGCTGTTTGGCATCTGTCATTATGGACGCTGCCTGTGCTACCAAGTAATATTTTTTTTAAATCTAGTATGGCCAGTCCTGCCCAATTCTTAATTAATTAATCTTGAAACCAGAAACGCTGCCATAGTGGCCTAACAATTTAGTTAACCCTGGAAAAGAATCTGAGAAGTTTTAAAAAAATATAGAATCATCCACATATAGTAAGACTTTATGCTCCTGTCCACGTATCTGGACACCAGAGATTTGTGGATTTTGTCATACTACAGCTGCCAGCAATTCCAAACTTAATGCAAGTAATAATGGAGAAAATGGGTACCCCTGTCATGTTCCTCTCTGCAATGCAAATCTTTGTGAGAGGAAGCCATTAACCTAACCACCACCTCTGGATGAGTATATAGGGATTCTATACAGAAGAAGCCACTTAATCAGGATGCAGATAATCAGGATGTCCACTTTATTGGGACATCCCGCCAGGAACTGATTAACTGGCCATGCATTCCTATGGGCAATGTTGCTACTTAATGGGGACAGAGGAGCCATTTAATTGGGATGATTCTGTCCCATCCTGTCTCATTATTTCCCACTATTCCTAGAGCTCTGCTGCCGCTAATCCCAACTAATCCCTTTTAGTACCTGTTTAACACATGCTAATTAAATCCCAATTAAGTGGCACCTGCTTAACACATCTAATGCATTCCTTCATGCTCATTCTCCAGGCGAGCGAGTTGCATCTATAAGAAATGGAGCTGACATCCCTCTCCCCAGCAAGATGATAAATGAAGGAATATTAAATAAAAAAAGAAACCTCTACTGAATCCCTCTTGTCCTGTCTCCTGCATGAACGTGAATCAAAAAATGGAGTCAACATCTCTCTCCCTACCCCTTCTACAGTTCCTGCCCTCTCACTCCCTTTGTCGTCACGAGTATTTCACCTAGAAAGAAAATAAAGAAACCTGTTCTGACTCCTGTCTTCAACGAGTGAGTAGACCGAATCAAAAAATGGAGATGACATCTCCCTCTACAATATCCGCTCTCTCTCTCTGCACTCATGAGTGAAGTTATGATACAGCAGAAGCTGCATATTTAGTGAGAAGGGCTGTGGGAGCTGGTAAGCACACTGTGTACTGGAACAGATTTTGGAGCCGGTAGAAGCACTATTGATAGGGAAAGAGTTGGGAACAACAAACGAGCTAAACAGAGGCAATTTCTACTGCCTTCTGTTAAATAGGATGGCTACTTAATTGGGACAAAACGCTTGCCACGAGGGTGTCCCGATTAAGCGACTTCTATTGTAATATGGTCCATTTAGGGTCGAATTGAAAGGGTATGGTTTAAGAAATGCCAATCGACCCTATGAAAAAGCTTTCTCTGCATCCATAGAAATGGCTAGCTGAAGGTGAGGGCTATGTTTATGTGCTGAAAAGATATTAAGGAGAGGTCTAATATTGTACTGTAGAATTTATCAAAGAATACATTTGATAAATCCTGTGTAGTTGGGGTGTACTAATGAAGAAATGCATTGCTGCAACCAGTTTGCCTGAATCCCCATAAAAACTTTTAAATCTACACCATGTAGAGATATAGGCCTGTATGAGTCTTATTCTGTGGAATCCTCACCAGGTTTAAGTAGGATGGCTATTTGTGTCTGTCTCCAGGAAGCCCCCCACCAGGATTCCATTATATACCTGTGTTAACAAGGGGGCAACAGGCCATGTGAAATTTTTATATTACCGCACTGGGAGGCCATCAAGGCTCAGTGACTTCCTGTTTTTAAGCCTCTGATTTTCTCCTGTGTTTCTTCTGCCCAGAAATCAAAGCAAAGGGAGGCAGGGAGGTCAGTAAGGGAAGCCAAAGCTCAGACAGAAGAACACATTGCAAAATCAGTGGGTAGAGGGGACAAAACCTTTTACAGGTACATAAGTGAAAAAAGAAAGACAAAGGGAGGGATAGTGAGACTGAAGGGGGAGGATGGGGGCCGTGTGGAGGATGACAACAGTAAAGCTGACATATTGAATAGGTATTTCTGCTCAGTCTTTACTGAGGAAGAGGAGGGTAATGGGTCTGAAGGGGTACAAGGGTGAGAATGGTGCAGAAATGGACACAAGTCCCTTTACACAAGAAAGAGTCCTGAAGGAACTGGAAGTAATAAAGTTGATAAAGCAATGGGGCCAGATGGGGTGCACCCCAGGGTCCTTAAAGAACTAAGAGAGGTGGTTGCTGAACCTCTGGCTATCCTGTTTAGCGATCACTGGAAACAGGGAGGTACCCAAAGACTGGAGGACTGCAGATGTAGTCCCCTTATACAAAAGCGAACAAAGAGGAAGCAGGGAACTACAGACCAGTCAGCCTCACCTCGGTAGTGGGAAGATCATGGAAGCACTACTGAAGGAGAGATTGGTGGAACATCTGGTTGTCAATGGACTACAGGACCCAAGGCAGCATGGTTTCACCAGGGGAGGTCATGTCAGACCAACCTTGTTGGAATTTTGACTGGGTGACTAGAGAGGTGGATCAGGGGAGGGCAGTGGACATGGCCTATCTGGACTTCAGCAAGGCCTTTGACACTGTGCCACATAGAAGACTATTACACAAACTGGGGAATATGGTGTGGGCAGGACAGTAGTGTGGTGGGTAGGTAACTGGCTGGGTGGCAGGACACAGAGGGTGGTGGTAAATGGCTGTCACTCCACAGAGGGAAGAGTGACCAGTGGGGTACCACAGGGATCAGTGCTGGGACCGGTCCTATTCAACATCTTCATCAGTGACATTGCACAGGACCTAGAAGGCAGAATTTCACTGTTCGCTGATGACACAAAGCTCTGTAACAGAGTAGATACACCAGAGGGTGTAGACAGAATGAGAAGGGACCTGCAGAAACTTGAAGAATGGTCAGGGTTTGGCAGTTGAAATTCAATGCAAAGAAGTGCAAGATAATGCATATAGGGCACAAAACCCTGGCACAATATATCAGTTGAGGGTGAGGATATAGCATGCACCAAGCAGGAAAGGATCTTGGGGTTGTCATCTCTGATGACCTCAAGACAGGAAACAGTGTGACAAGGCAGCAGGTAAAGCAAATAGGATGCTGGGATGTATAGGCAGGGGCATCACCAGCAGGAAAAGGGAGGTCATAATTCCGCTTATACAAGACACTAGTGAGGCCCCACCTGGAGTACAGTGTACAGTTCTGGAGACCATACCTACGTAAGGACATAGAACAGGGTAGAGAAGGTTCAGAGGAGGGCAACACAGATGGTGCATGGATTGCATCACAAGTCCTATGAAGACAGGTTGAAGGAACTGAACATGTACTCCCTGGAGGAGAGGAGGGAGGCGGGGATGATAGAGACATACAAGTATCTTACAGGGAGGAACAGGGTGCAGGAAAACACTATTTTTAAGTGAAAAAGATGTTCCAGGACTAGAGGGCATGGGATGAAGTTGGAGGGAGGACGATTCAGAGGAAACATGAGAAAGAATTTCTTCACAGAACGGGTGGTGGACAAGTGGAACACCCTGCCAGAGGAAGTGGTGGGGGCTGAGACAATCATGGGATTTAAGAATGCATGGGATAGACATAAAGGAATTCTGGAGGTCATGGGTAAGGGGCAACAGATTTCTAGGAAAACATAAACTGAATTTACAAGCTCAAATGGGCAGACTGGGTGGGCCATAGACCCTTATCTGCCGACACTGTCTATGTATCTATGTATCTATGTAAATGTCTGTCCATCTCTTCCCTGGCTGAATCTGAGAGGACAGGGATCAGGAGGCTCTTGAAAAAAACTCCTGAATCCATCTTTGAATCTTCCTTATATAGGTCTTTCTAATACTTTTCAAATTCTTGTAGAATCACCTTTGGGTCCCCTGATAATGCATTTCCCTTCTCTGTGTCCTTAAGCTGTAGGGCTGCCCTGTTCTTTGCCTGTTTCTGTAACTGCAGTGCCAATAATAGGCCTTCCACTCCCCCTTCCAGAAGTTTTATCAACTTCTTATATTGTTTGGCCCACTGGGTTTTGACCGAGTCACTTAAGATGATTTTACGTTCAGCCTCAAGATTGAAAATGGCCTCCTTTAATTCAAGTCTTCATTGCACACGTTCCCTTTTAACCCTAGATCACATTCCCATCTATGGGCCACAGAGGAATCAGACTCCTTACTGGAGGCCAGCAGTTCAGTCATGGTTCAGTTTCAGTGGGTTATAAGTTCTGGGTCATTCAGAAAGCTGTCTCTAATTGACAAAAAAATCAGCTACATGAGACAATCACTTTACTTCAAACTTGATTTATTCAAATATCAGTGATCACACAACATCCAGCTCTCTATAGCCAACATTTCATCCCATAACCGACTTCATCATGGAGGATGGGATACACCACAATTCATGTGGTGCATAAACATCAAGTTTACTTAGAAGACAAAGAACCTCTGTGCATAAACACTGAGGCAAGGGTTACCCCAAAGGGCATTTGGCTGGGAAGCCAAGTTTCAAGAAAATACAAAATCACACATGCCTCCACAATGCAAAGCATCATGGGCTGCATATGCAAATCACCGCAGAATGTTATGCTGGTCCAACTTTAAGCAGAATTGCATGGTGCCGAAAGGCCTCTCACACAGTTTGCAAAGAGTGCTAACAGAAGACAGTTTACTTAGGTACTTGCCATAGGTTGCATCCTAAAGTGATCTGTGTTGTAGTAAGAATTGTCTTGCTGAACAAAAAGTATAATCTCTGTCTTGATTATAATGAAATTGCCAAGCATCCATTAAGCCCCAGTTCCTGACAGCCAGCTGATAAGAAGCTTGCCCACATTCACAGAGTGTTTCACCCTGCCCCTTCTGTCCACATATTCCAAAAGTACCAAACAAAGATTCCCCCAAATGATGTACAGATTGTTCAGAAAAGTTACTGTGCCTAGCAGAACCTGTTGTAGCAAGGACAACTTATTATGTGACACCACATTAGAAGCATAAACATTGAGTAGGATTTATTTCATATTTTATAGACACTGTGTAGTCTGACAGACCTGCCTTCTGGGTCCCAATCTACCCTCAGGACCTTGAGTGGGGTATTTGTATGATATAGAATTGCTGTTCCCCCTACAGTGAGGATATGTTTCCCATGAGGCCGCATACACCTCCCCCACCCATTATCTTAGCAACTTCTGGTGTTCCAGATGGGTAAAATATGACTCCTGGATAAATGCAATAGATGGTCCCATTATGTCTATTTCTTGTAAGCTTCAGGCTCTCTTAATTGGGTTATTAACCCCCACACACACACATTATAGGATACTACTCTTAAATCTCCCTTAGGCTCCATATATGAACTCCGTAGTGTAAAATTGAGGCCAGGAGTGTCACCCCTCTGCCTCCTGAGATTTTAAGCAATACACATTGTGGGATAATATAAACACTTGTAGGACAAGCACTTAAACATAGAACTTTAATGCTGCAACTAGCAGTAAACTTTGGAGCTAGCCATAGTGCCTCTTCCCCATATCCTCCTGAACTGAGTGGAAATATGCCTGTATCACTGCTAACAAAAATAAAACAAAACCCCAGTTATGTGACATTAAGGTGAAAATACTGATCATCACTCCCTAAAGATGGTACTTATGACAAAAGTGATGTGAGGTCCCCTAAGTCACCTAAAAAGCCTCCATACCCTCAAGACTGTGCAGAAAGTCTCAAGCAGACTCAGATGCACAAGTGACCTTGCAAAGAAACAAAGCCTCAATAGTGTGGCATATTCCCACTGCAGAAGCTGATGTGCATAAGCCTGTTCAGGTCTGCCACCCCCCCAGAACATGAGAGAGGTTCAGATCCCGAGACTTTCATAACAGAAGGGCTGGCACCCCCAGTTTCCCAGAATCTGTCCATAGCAGAAGTTACTCTGGCCAGTTGCCAACATTCAGATAGCCCAAACTAACCTTGTGATGGATGTCTGCTTGGTCAAATTAGGCCCTGGTAGCTCCTCCATCCTGCCCTCCGTGGGTGTGTAAGGGTAATGGCAGCACTACTGCAATCAAAATTGACAATGCCAGCCTGAAGTTAAGTTTTGGGCAGCAGCTGAGAGCTATGCAGGCAGACCCCTTTCACGATGCTGGTATTAGACCACGTGGTCTGCAACACTCAGACTTCAAATGCCATGCCCTTGCACATTTATATTTTTTCAGATTTACCAAGCTCCGCTAGGCGTGCCTTTCATGGGGTGATGGAAGCACCCTCCCATCCCCTCCGGCTCCTAAGCCACCATACATCCCACTGGATTCATTAGCCTACGAGCAATGCTTGGGCAATGAGGCTCAACAGCAATTGTTAATTGGGACTTGGTGGGTATTACCCTGAGGGAGGAAGGCCCTCCAGCAACCTTTTGCCAGCACTGCACCAGTAGGCTTGTGGATTGACTATTGCACAGCTCTCCCCCATGGGCCAGCCTACCAATCAAAGCAGTATTATGTCCTCACTTTAAGCAACCAATGCACCCCCACACTACCCCTAGGGCCCAGGGAGCACAATAGGAAAGTATATCCCTTTTTTGTTTTTCCAGCTTTGGTTTTATTAGCAGATGTCCTATGCCCCTACTCCCAACATATCAGTGTACAGTTGGATAGCATGTGCAGCCATTGTTCTACTCGAGATCCTTACAAGGCATCTTCCAGTCCTTCCCCCCCCCACTAAACAGTCACTGGCTACTGCCAGTCCCTCTCCCCTCCTCATATTAGTACAAGGTGCTGTCCCCCCCCCCAAGTTGTATGCTCCATCCCAACTCATATAAATAAAATAGTTTCTCATTTAGTTAACAAGAAAAACCCTAAACAGCAAAACAAAAATTCCAGCATCAAGCTGCTTCCAAATTTAGAGGCAAAGTTAGTACAAAAATACCCCATTGTGAAATAGCAGTCCACAAACTTTTCTCCCCCCCCACGCACACCTCCCTCTACGGGAGTGCACACCTGTAGAAGGATTTAAACAAGCTATGAAAACTTTTTTGTGGTGCCAGGCTTTTAACGATTAATCTTCCTTTTTGATGAATATTTTATTGTTATTTCATTGATAATGTATTCTTGATTGATTCTGTTTTAAATTGTCAGGCGCCTTGGTCTTGGATAAGGCGCCATATAAATAAAAATGTATTATTATTATTATTAATACTAGTCTTTTTAGGGCTGGAGGGGTGAAGCCCTGCAAACCTTTTGCTAATAGAAAAAGGATTCTGAATTCCTTCCGAATGAACGATATGTTGGACTTGTGTCACAGTCGCCTCCACGTCCATGAAGCAGTCCGCCCATGTTGTCCCTATCGATGCAGCACTGCACTATTTTACAGTGCCAGTGGTCACGGCGGAACACAACACACTCTGTTGTATCCAAGATTGCCGCTGCACTCTACTGCACATGCCCAGTAGCATGCAGTGGCCATCTTGGTCACGGTGGAGTGAGCCGTGTTCTGCCATGACCACTTATTTTACATATTTGTTTATCTATTTATTTAATTATAAAATTCTCACCGACCCTCCCTCTCAGCAGCCACCCTCCCAGAAACATAGCAGTGACTCTGGGGATGCCCAATCCACCAGTGTCACGATCGTATTCTCCTGATGCCGGTCTTTTTCTTTTCAAAAATAATTTTCTCCCCCACCCAGCCTCCCTATAAGTACCCAATCCCCACCCCCCAGAAACATAACTGTGACACTGGAGTGCCCAATCCCCCAGTGTCACAATCGGATAACCTTATTTTGCACTAGTCAACATTATTGATAGCCACCGATAGAGACTGTCATTAGAAGTAGGAATCAGAATTGTGTTAACGCATAATGCCTTGATAGTAACTTACTTTTTAAGGTTTGGGATGGAGAAGATTACCAACCCATAATTCATACTTAGTGCTGCTCTCCATGAATTCTTCCTATGGCTGATCACATGGCAGATGGTCCAGGACTCAAACCCAAGCCCTTCCAACTCTGATGCACAATGATTGCTAGTTTGTACAGGTCTCTCCGGTGTGTCATGCTCCGCAAGCACAATAGCTGTGAGGGATATGGGAGGTATTTTAACAATATAGGATATACAGAGTAACCCCTCACTTTGATCTATGCATAGTCCATTAACTGTACCTACTTTTGGCAGGAGCTAAAGAAACAAAAGGTTAGCTTGATCTAGTCCTAAGAAGAGAAAGACAGACATCCATTGTTGGGATAAGTATGCCATATACAGGAAAGACTGGGTGGAAGGATGTTGGAGGCCATACGTATATTAGGGATAGTGGATAACAGGAGACGTAATAGTGAGGTAGCTTGTTAGTGGGGTAGTCAGGCCCCTTACACTGGGGTCTATTAGGCTATCAGGCAATGCCCCATGATGCATTTACATGCAACAGCCATGAGTTCCAGATGCCCCTGAATTGCCTGTCTGGCCCCATAAGTGACCTGTAAGAAAGAGTCTACCCTAGTAACCCCTGCCACCCATTCCCTATGTGTAGGACAAATAAGTTGCCTCTATTTCATGGGCAACTGATGCTTGACCTCCATGGCCATAGAATGGTTTAGGGCTGTGTGGGGCTGAAGTTGCCCTGGAAAAGAGACTGTGTCCCCTAGGATCCAGAGGCACGGGGTGTGAGGTATCTCTCCCCCAGGACCTCATTAGCAAGTTATTTATTGTTATTACAGGAACATAACTCCATTGAGCAGGAGGTCCTGGTAGATATATACAGACAGGACTAACAGAAACATACAGTAAATACACATGACAAGATTTGAAGTGCTGTTTAGGTCCATGTAGGACAAGTGTACAAACAATACTTTATAGCTCTTTAGGTAAGTCAACAAACCCTTGAATAAGGTGTAGTTTCAGTCCATGTGGTCCTTAAAACTAAAAGAGGACCTAAACAATCCTAAACAACATGTATCTTAAAAACAGTTGTAGACATCTTTTATTTTTCAGCAGCTGACTTTTTAAAGAGACTAACAGAGACTACCTTAGATAGTTTCAGAGAGGATTGGAGCTGATTCCAGATAACTGGGAGGGCATTAGAGATGGCGCATTTGCCAAAGGTGGTGCGAGTCCTGGGCACATCCAGGAAGACAGAATCCGATTTCCTAAGTGAGTAGGCACTGTGGTAGATGCGGATGAGAGAAGTTAGGTAGCTTGGTAGCTAGTTCAGGAGAAGCTTTAGGGCTCAGGTACCAGCATGGAAAATACGTCTAATGGAAAGAGACGCCCAGAGTACTGCTGAGTACAGGTCACAGTGGTGTGTCCAGTAAGGAGAGTTCGTAATGAAGTGCAGGGCATGGTGATAGAGAATTTCCAATTTATTTAGGTTGGAAACTGTTGAGGAGGCATAGATTATATCCCCGTAGTCTAGTAATGGGAGGAAAATTGCCTGGACAAGCCTAATTCCGGTGTCAAGTGGGAAAAGTGACCTATTGTGGAAGAGGAAGCCTAGCCTTATTTTTAGTCTTCTAGACAGGTCGTCAAGGTGATCAGTGAAGGACAGCGTGTTGTCTAACCAAAAGCCAAGGTATTTAAATTTAGGGGTGACTTCCAGAGGCTCACCTAAGGAGGTAACTATAAAAGCAATCTTGTTCTCCTTCTCCCAGTAGTGCCTTATGATACAGCATTCCCACATGATGTGGTAAGTAGTTCTTGGGCTTTTCCCACTTCTCTAGCAGGAGTCATGAGTAAGGGATATTTACATCCATGTAGACCAGCTGCACAGGAGTTATGTGCCATCTGCTCAGAATATTTTTTTGGATTAATGTGTACTTTGGGTCTGGGGTCTATCTATGGATGGCTTTCTAGCAGCAGCCTTCCCAGGTTTGGACTGTATGCTGTCCTATCCCAGTTGCCCACTAATCCTATGATTGTTCAGATCCAAAACCTGTAGGGATTGTATACTGTATATTTGTATGCAATACCTCCTAGTTCTCTATGGTGTGCCTTCCAGCTCATCACTAAACAAGCCATGCCATCCTGTGGAGTGGCATAGTTGGGACCTAGCCATGGTTTCTGAGTGTCTCTTAGTTGCAGATATAGCCAAAAATCTGTAGCCGGGAGTTCAAAGTCTGTCTTTCGCTGTGTGAAGGATTTCAGTACCTTGACTTGGGAGCATATCAGGTGTTGCACCTGCCTGATGCCCTCCATCCCCCACTCCATCCATGTGCAACTTTTCCCCCTTTCTTAAACTTGGGGTTGTGCCATAAAGGTTCAAATTGTATGTGTGACTCCCCCCCTGCTCTCCAGTCAGCCTTAACAGCCTGAGGCAGGCCTGTCTGGTGTACTCATTGGGCTCCAAGCTGTTGTTACTCTTTGGTGGAGTATGGGAAAGCACAAGGGCCACTGTGTGAGGAGCTGCTAGAACCTGCCCTGACTTCACCCATAGAGGGCATATCCATTTGCTCTATCCAAACAGAGGAGAGCCTGCCGGGTACTAAACGCTAGGTGTTATGCCCAAAGCCATGGAAGATTTCAGCAGCTACTTGCATAAGGTGCTGTCAGTGATTCTTGGTAAATCTCAGGACTTTCCCTTGCTAGTTGATGATGTAGAGGAGTTTATCAATTCATTGCAAAATTTTTGGCCAAATACGAAGTGGAAAGTTTGCTAGGCAGTAGAATAGTTTCAGGAGGGCCATCATTTAAAGACAGCTATCTTCCCTAGGAAGGAAAGATTCAAATCTTCTTTGAGGATTTCTCTTGCAGCAAGCTACACCTTTGGAACTACAGCCACCAGGCACTAGGACCATACAGAAACTTTCTAGCTAGCAAGCTACAAGGGGCCGTCCATGATGATGACATCAGCTGGCATCAGCACTCCTATATATATACAGGTGGCCACGTGCCCTCCTCAGTTTTTTTCCTGCCATCACCCATCATGCATCTGATCCCACAGAGACATCACTGCTTCAGTTGACCGCCCAATCTTCAATTTTCTTTTCAAAAGTCAGTTTCTTTTTTTAAATGTTCTTTTCATTTTCCCGTCGATAATACAGCCCTCTGCTGGACAGTTCTTGACTGGCATCGACTCGTCGACATCAGGGCTATAACCAACATCATTAGTCTTACATCTCAGGCCTTATGTATTACAGGACAGCTTCCGCAGTGACTTTCACTGGACCTTCTACAGCCGGTGTTAGCCTGTCGACATTGGGACTCTGGCTGTCCCATCAATGTCACAGGGTGCCCTGTTTTGCAGCCTGCCATCACTGCCCTCTGTTTTCCATGGAGTGGGCTCTGGCAGTGCAACCAGAGGGGTCACATTGATTTCAGGGCTGCTGTCACCTCCGTCAACACTGCAAGTCCTGTGTCTCAGACCTCAGAACCCCTATGGTGTGCTGTCAGGGAAATCTGCCCCCTGACTGGTGCTGGGCTCCAGTCTCCCCCGTCCAGGTCACTATGCACTTCTGCGGTGCAGGCCATCATTGACATGTATGAATCAGGCACCTGTCAGCCAGCCCCCCCCCGCATCAGTGCCTACCTCGCCACAGTGCCCTATACACTCCAGGGTGTTGCTGTCCTCTGTTCCTTCCTTGAGGCTTTCAGAGCCTGTCGATGAGGCACAAGCACTTACCTTGTCCTCCTTTAACATGATGATGCAGAGCAGGAGGAAGATATGGTTGTGAGCCCATCTGACAGGTTTGGCTCCACCATTCCCACCTGGAGTGAGGACCCTACATTGCATGCGTTGAGGTCCCCTCCTACAGCACCCTCTTTCATCTCTTTGATAAAACAGTGGCACACTGCAATGTGGGTTGATGCTAACAATACATCACCAGGAGACTCTTGGTAGAATTTTGAGTGCTACCAGATTCTTTACCTCTGGGCACTCCTCCTCATTTGGCACTAGAGTACACCACCTTGGCTGCCAGGCACTGCCCAAGCTTTTTCCCTGCCATGCCCAAAAAGGCAAACAAGCTGTATCAGGTCCCTTTAGGAAAGTCCATTTTTGCGAGCCAACCTGCAACTGCTTCTGCTGTAATACAGCAGTCCATGACAGGCCTAAGGTGCCTAAAAGTCTCTTTTCTCTCCCCTCAGGTTTTGGGTAGAGAGAACTGGTCTTCAAGGGAAAGAAAATTAAGTAAAGAAAAAAAATATGTTATTCATTCAGTAATGAATCGGAAACACATCTGAGACATGCTTATTTCCAGTGAGGTCCTTAGTACAAATAATCCATGTTTCAAGAACAATTTATTTATTTAAAGGTTGGTAACTGGGAGAGGCACACTGAGCCCAAGCTCTTTTCCAGGTGTGACCTGGGAGAGGGCGTAAAAGTACAGTGCAGATAGTGCAAAAATACAAAATACAATTCGTAAGTGCATAGAGATAGTAAGGTTGCAGGTGTACATGGATGCATTGCATCAGGCAGATACAGAATTGTACATAACACTGTGTAATAACAGCACATATACTGTAAAAGTACAGTGCAAATAATGCAAAAATACAAAAAAAAATATGGTTCTTAAATGCATAGGGACAGTGAGGTTGCAGGTAGTACATGGACGCATTGCATCAGACAGATACAAAATTGTACATAACGCTGTGGATAACAACAGCACATATGCAACATGAGGGGGTCGGTAGAACACCAAGTGGTAATGGAGCTATGATGTGATTGGGCCCAGTTGAGGAATTAGTTGGATTGAGGGCATGAGCAAGGCAGAGGAGGGGAGAGGTAAAGGGTACATTTAAAGAGATTTAAGGAAGGCAACATGCATAGTGTACATAAATACATAAACACAAGCAATACAATAATTAATAAGTATAACATATTCAATAAGACAACATCCCATGACACGGCAATGGACAAAATGGATGATGGATTATAAAACTTGTAAACAAGCAATAATACATTATTCAATCCCAACCATTTCATGATCTATTCTCATCGGAACTACACTCTAATTTCTTATTAGCCCATGAGGTGAACCATTTTTTTATAGCAACTAGTTGGATATTACTCTTAAGAGGTCTTGGAGAAAGGGGCATGATGTTCCAAAGGTGTGGCCCCATATAGAAAAAGTGAGATCTCCCCAATTCAGTCCTACATCTTGGAAGTAAAGATTCTACACCTTCTGCCAATCCTAGGCCATTTTTATATTTCCTTACGTGCATGCGCAAGAAACATCTTGCGACAGTACCACATTTCAGAGATGTGTCAGTGTTGTGGCCAATGCAGCAGAGGCTTTACTGGGCATGTCCCTCAGCCACCAATCAAGTGGGAAGCTGCCAATGACAGCAGCTTCCAAGAGAGCCAAGGAGTTGAAACAAATCTGCCACTGCAATCACGAACAGTTTCGTCAGTGCAGCGGCACCTCCCCCTTCCTTGCAACCCTGTCAGCTCCTGCTGCCCAGCACTCTGTCCCTGGCCCTTGCTCCACCAACAACTTGTTTTTTCTGTTTGCCTTTCTTGGTGAAACAAGTAACAAGCCATGGCTCCTACTGCCCGCCACACACTCCAAGGAAAGCCGACATCGGGGTGCCCAGTCCCCATGTCAGCATATATCTCCCCTCCCTCCATTAATATGGCTCACTGGGAGCCCACTCCAGTGTGTCAAAATGTTTTCTGACACCAGGATGTCCACTCTCAGTGTCAGATGTCCCCCCCAAAACCCATCTGTAATCTGTCGACATTGGGGTGCCCAATCCCTATGTTGGCATGCCCCCCCACTCTATTGTTGCACACTGGGAGCCTACCACAGTGTGCTGAAATATTCTGTTTTTTCTAAACCTGTAAAAGAAAGAAAACCATGCCCCCAACATCTTTATTTATTTTTTACCTGTAAAAAAGAAAACAGTTCACCATCATCTCTCCAGTCCCCCCTTCCACTGAGCACCCACCTACCCGCACCCCCCATCCATACTTACCTTCTGGAGGTCAGGAGCAACGATCTACTCTGGACTGGCACACGTCTGCACTCTTCAAAGCTGAACTGTGAACTGAGGAATTGGGTAAGCGCTGTATAATGGGAGTCAAGGGTGATTTCAACTTAGATTGATAGCTCAGCCATTTTTAGGAACTGTGACCCCAAATTTTCAACATGGGGTTCTTGGGACCTCACCTTGTGAAAATGTCACAGTCATTTCGTTACTTGGTTTTGAAAGGTGATTTCATGGTCACTACACAGAATCACCTTTTAGGACTGATTAACAAAATGACAGTGCCACGGTTCATGGAGTGGGGTACCAAAAAACCCATGTTGCAAATTTGGTGAAAAAATTCCAAGAAATGACTGTGGTACTAGTGTGCATTGAGCAGTTTCTATGGACGCTTGTAACATTTCCAGTTTTTTATATTTTCACTCCAGGTTTTTAACATTGCCATTTTTTCACACTTCCTTATGAACAGTACAGCTGTCATTTTTCACATCCTGTCCAAACCGTGTTGTTGCACCTGTGGCGCAGAATGCGGCTTTCACTGTGGGAAATTGACTTTTGGGACAGATTAACAAAATCACAGTGCCGCTGTTCATGAGGAGAAGTCCTAAAATGCCCATGTTGAAAATTTGGAGAAAAAATTCCAAAAAATGATTGCATTACGGGCGTGTGTTGGCCAGTTTCTATGCATGTTGGTAACTTCACCAATTTTTCATATTTTCACTCCAGATTTTCAGCATTGCCATTTTTCACACCTCCTCATGAACAGTACAACTGTCATTTTTCATATCCAGCCTGAAATGTGTTTTCCCACCTGTGGTGCAGAGTTGTGTAGTCGCTTTGCAAAATCACCTTTCGGGATTGAGTAACAAAATGATAGTGCCACTGTTCATGAGGTGGAGTCCCAAAAAGCCCATGTTGAAATTTAGAGTGAAAATACCAACAAACACCCAGGGCGTTAGGGTTTTCAACTGTAATGTCCCACCCTGTACAGACTGACAGGCGTTAGGGGTGTGACTTGGGGTTGTTGGCCGTAATGCTCATGCATTTCCACCCCCACCTCACCCTGAAGCCAGTGACAGGCATCAAGGTGTGCCTTGGGGTCTTCAGCCCTAACGTTCACTCCATTCTTCTATACTGCACCCATCTCAGCTTATTTCCTTATGGAATGGGGTGAGTTTAAGGGCTGAAGACCCCAGGGCACACCACGACACCTGTCTGTGTCTGCAGGGTGGAGTGAGGTGGAATGGTGTGAACATTATGGCTGATGACACAAAGGCACACCCCCAACTCCTGTCAGTCTCTGCAGGGTGGGGGCTGGTGTTAGTTCAATACTTCACTGCCATTCCTATTATGCATCTAACTCCTGCACTACTAATGCTAATGCCAGCAAGCAAACATTCGGCAATGACAAATGCTTGTTTATATTCCTGAGTTGTAATCTTTCTGATATGTAGTCTGGAACCCTAGATTTAAAGTATCTAACCATATATGTTAATAAATGTGGAGATCTCCTACCATTAATGTATAACCAAGGCCCCTGGAATTCTGCGGTTCTGCGGTTGCGGAATTTGCTGCAGAATTTGCATCATGCCGCAGAATATATATAGTGCCACAGAATTCATTGTTTTTGGTGAATTTTCATATCAATATACTGTTTTTCCATAATGTCAGGCTTTCTTTCCCACCTCATTTATCCTGAAGCCCCTCGTCTATGCTCAGCATATGATGTCATCGATGACATCACATCATATTTAGCCAATGACAGGACTGCATTCTGCCAGAGAAATGAATAAATCATGCCGCGGAAATCAGAAAATGCTGCCGCAAAAGTCAAGGAACCCTGCCGCAGAAATCAGAAAATTCTGCCGCAGAACACCAGGGGTCCTGGGTATAACCAACCTAGGGATTTATAAAGTTCACATCTGTGCATTCTCTTAGGGACATTAAGAATAAACCTAGCCAGTTTGTTGTATATTAAGTCTAATTTAAGCAACTGCATGGATGGAGCCCCAGCAAATATTAGATCCTCATAATCCAGCAGAGGTAGCACTAAGGTATTAATTACATTTCCTGACTGCCTCTGCCATACAATGTCTAATACGGTATAATGCTCCTATACATTTTCCTACTTTTTTGGTCAAATAATCTATATGTATATTCCATCTAAGCTTGTTGTCCAATTAAAGCCCCAAATACTTGTAAATTAGAACTTGTTTGAG
The DNA here is from genome assembly GCA_016271365.2 of Neoceratodus forsteri. Classification (NCBI taxonomy): domain Eukaryota; kingdom Metazoa; phylum Chordata; order Ceratodontiformes; family Ceratodontidae; genus Neoceratodus; species Neoceratodus forsteri. The sequence goes on along the minus strand of CM057450.1, from coordinate 1,177,024,962 downwards.
CACAGTTTTGTCGAGGATTTCAATCTGTAAAGTTGTCTTGTGAAAATTAAGGGTTCTTTCACTAGAAAACAACATAACTTGGGACTTTTTTAAATTTAATACAAGCTTAGATTGAAGAAAAAAGTTTTGTAGTTCATCAAATGTTTCCTGGCATGAGGTTTCAATTTGAATTATGGATGACCCTCCCCGACATACACAATAGTATCATCTGTGTACAAATACAGTATATCTTACAGAAGTATTAGTCAAACTGAAATTGTTTATATATAAATTAAAAAGAATAGGGCTTAAAATGGATCCCTGTGGGACCCCAGAGACAGTAGTAGTCAGATTAGATACCCAGTTATTTATAGATACTAGCTGTTGTCTGCCCATTAAGTACAGTCTGAACCAGTTCACAACTATTCCTGACATTCCAGTTGTTTTGAGTCCAGACAGGAGGATGTTATGATCCAAAGTGTCAAATGCTTTGGATAAATCAATAAAAATCACCCCCAATGACATCCTTCTGTCCAATATCTCCTATATATGTGGCCTATATGACTTTCAGTAAAGCAGAGGTGGTACCATGTAAAGGTCTAAACCCAGACTGGAACTTGTTTATCATTTTTCCTTTCTCCAAAAAATGTCACATTTGTTTAACTGCCAATTTCTCAAATACCTTTGCAACCGTTGGCAGTAGTGAAATAGGGTGATAATTTTCTAAATTTTTTTTTACCTGATTTAAAAATAGTTACCATATTTGTTGTTTTCCATTCTTTTAGGAATTCTGCAAGGCACAATGACATGTTAAACATTTTTAACAATGGGTATGACATAACAGGAGCAGCATATTTTAAGAGGGTATTTGGTATTCCATCTAGACCCCCAGGTTTTCTTGTGTCCAGTTTGAGTAAAGTATCTTGGACCTCTCTAGCTGAAATAGAATCAGCAATCACTCAGACAATAATCTACTGTTACATTACTGATTAAGAGATTTGAAATCTGGGTCAAAGCCTTCATATCCATGGACACAAAATGTTCATTAAATTTATCAGCAACCTGATTATCCAGTGAGATTTTTTTGTCCTTCGGTTTCAAAAGTATCAGGGAAATCTGACGTTTGTATACCTTGTGACTTTTCATAGTTTTCCAAAATTCTCTTGGATCTTTTGTCAAATTAAAAGTTAACTCTTTATTATAATATCTCTGTTTGGACTTTCTAACTTCTAAGATATAGTTATTTCATAATTGGGAGGCAGTATAGTGCAGTGGTTTAAGGCTCTGAGCTGCAAATCTGGTGACATCCAGCAGACCAGACCTAGGTTTGAATCCCACAGCTTCCACTTGCATACTGTGTGACCCTGAGCAAGTCACTTAACTTCCCTGTGCTCCTAGGTTGCTCCTATAAAAAATCTTTCAGCTTAGTGTGCTACTTCTGGTTAAACAACTAAAATAAATAAAAAAATTATTTATATATAACCTAGTATTAGTAATTTTTTTAAATTTTTGCAAGTCTGCAAGCCTTGCCCCATTGTTTTTTTTTTACTTTGAAAATATAAGTATTGTACCAAGGGGCATTTTTTGATTTTACTTTCCTGATTTTCAGTGGGGCATGTTTAGTACATATTTCCATAAAGTCATTATAAAATAATGACCAAGCATCACTTACTGTGGGGATTAAGTCAAGCCTGTCCCAATTATGTTTTTCTAAATCCAACATCAAATTTATATAATCAAAATTCTTATAAGATCTAAACTTAAAGGAGAAGACTCCTGTTTATGTATGATTTGGATATGTCTGATGTATTCATTATACATTACATCAAGTACTGTACATATGTCAATAAGAGATCAGCCATTTCTTCTGTTGCAACACATATCTAGAGTTTGAGGCTATGACACAAGGTAATAAAATGTCAAGCAAGCCTCCATTTACATGCAAATGAGTCACTTGTAATACAGCCCCTCCCATTCCTTGATGTCACTGCAGCAACAGTGCAGAACAAAACATAAGGGTATCAATGCTGTCTAGCCTGATTTTAGTTTAAGTGTGCAAAGGCTTAAGGCAGTTCTGTCATGCAACTCACACCGGGAGTAGTACCTGTAGCCTTAATACTGTATGTGTAGAGCAAATAATACGTCTAATAGTATTACATTCACAGGAAACAAAAGCTGTTTCTTTGCACTGCTCATTTCTCTCTGTGAGACAGTTGTAACATGTTGCGGAAAGCAGTAGACTGAATCAGTCAATCAGCCAATCAACCAACCAATTAATCAATCGAGCAGTCAGTCAGTCACTCTGAATTGAACCAGGTGAACTCCCTTGAGAAGATTCATTACAAGGTGAGCCTGGGCAGTTTATCAAAGGATCACACAAGACTTACTTATACACATCCCCTTTCAGCAGCCTGAAAGTGGAGAGCTAGATCATTTACTTCATAAAGTGTATTGTTTTACATATCAAATGCCCCTTAAATCTGAATTTCTGACTGGAACTACCAGGACACAGAATGCATATGACATGGGAGGAGTGAGCTAAGCAAATACAGAGCACTACAAACACTGAGACTGATTAGTTTCTTTACCTACAACATCTGAGGTGTAGCATCTGATTAGTGAGGGACATCCTACTTCAAATGCTGGCATTACAAAGTGGGGGGGGGGGCTGCCACAGCTTATCCTTAGTACTTTGAAAGTGAAGTGCTGTAGCTCGCACATCACTGCTAATGATTTATAATGGGAATTGGGGCACTTTTAAAGTCATGGACCTGAGGGACCATCACAGTTTCCAAGGAGGTTAGGGGAACTTCTTAAGGGTTAGAGAGTAAGTGACTCTAGTAGGATTTGAATCAGAGTCCCCCAGTGCTTGCGCCTGTGCTTTAACCTCTAGATTATCCTTCTTCCATATGCTGAAGCTGATGCTTTCCTGGTAACCTATTCCTTGCTATAGCTGAATTCTTTATTGCTTTACAGCAGACATCCAATCACTGACTGCCTAGTTACAAAGGGAGAAAGGGGCCTATTTGCAAGATTGTTTCTCACTGCTGGTGTCAATCAAAACAGAGAATGTTAACACACACACAACATAATACAGCAGCAGTATAATACCACTTAAAGCTCTTGTTGTATCTAGAGTCATTTATTGGGTAAACTGTTTTTGCTAACAGAAACAGTAACACAACATATACAGGCACTTCCTTATATGAATACTGTATATATCTCAAATCAGTGCTGCATCACATTCACATGGTCCTAGTCCCTATTAGACCTGCACTTCAGGATGTGCACAACACTTAAAAGGTTCCTCCATTACTCAAGTGGGGAACCAAACCTTGTGGGTTTGGTTTACTGGTGGAACTGCGTTTAGTGCAGCACCATTATCTGTTGCTCTGATGACATCATCCTCCAGCAACATTGATGGTAAAATGGAGGACAAACACGTTGATAACTTTTGAGGGCTGTATATTTTTATTTATAATCTAGATTTGGACAGCAATAGGACTGCTGGCAACTGGAGGAGGCACCCAACAGTTATACATAAGGAGTTGGGAAAATATTGGTGTGGAACTATGGGAGACTTCCCCTTTAACTGATTTACCTGGGACTCTTTCCACCATTTGTTTCCTTATACAAAAAAAAAAAATTGGTGATCTGATAATGAGTCAAGAAGGACTCCACTAGAGAAGAATTTCTCAGGGTGCATAGAAAAGATCAAATCTAATGTAGTTGAAGAATTAGGGTGCTTGGTATTAACTCTAGTGACTTCACTTATTATCTGTGTTAAATTCTAAAGTAGTGACAATATCCATTATATTGTGATTCTTATCAATTTTATTCCAATCAACATTAAAGTCACCCATTAGGAATAGCTCATGGCTAATTAAGTATTCTACTAACAGTTCTTGTAAAGTGTCAAACACTTCAAAATTATTATTGGGAGGGTGGTACATACCTATCAGTAGCAGAGGTTTTACGAAGGGAAATTTGATTTCTAATAACAAAACTTTGGACCCATTCTAGTCCTGTTGACTTTTGAGTTCTGTTATTCCCAAGAAATTTGCTGCATATATAATAACCCCCTTCCCTTGTTGTTCTATCCTTCCTCCATGAACTATACCCTTCCAAGGATATCAAGTTGTCTGTTACTGTATTTTGTTATTAAGCTATGAGTCAGAGATAATAGTAACATCAGGTTAATATCTAATAGTCAGTTCTCTTAAGTGATAAGTCTTACTTAATAAGCTGCAAACATTAATATGAACTATGCAAAGTCCATCCTCCTTCAATAAATCAACAGTGAGATCCGGGCTCAAGTTAATTTGTGGTCCTGGGTTAGGATGCGCATCACCACTAATAACCAAAATTACTGATAACATCAGTTTACAGAATTTGAATATATGTAAATTAAATGTTGATTTTTTTATTTAGTCTCATACTATCCACTTATTTACCATTAGCCACGTTCTGCCCCCACTCAACTGCTAAACCCCTAAACATAGATGTCCATTTAATCATGGGGTATTTCCATACTACTCCCCAATAAACCTGAGGTTACCAGTTCATGCCAATTAATAAACACCTCATCACCTGTTACCATTGTCCCTTTGTTCATAAATCCATTCCAATTCATTCTTGTATGAATAATTGTATTTTCAGAACCCATTGTTGACATAGGAGTTAGCAAATTAACCCAGTAGAAGAAATTTCCCAGCCAGATAAAAAACATGCCGATAAATACTTGTGAGATTTCAGCATTATAAATCAATTAAACAATTAGATAACTAAGTGCCCTCACTGTTATACAGAGGTAATTGATGTGCTGTGCCAAATAGAGTAAAAGTTATATAGAGTATCCCTGTACACGTTATATAATTTTAAAAACCTCTATCATGAGCTACAAAGTGAATATTTAAGAGTAATCCTAGGGTTACCCAATAATCAGGTTTATACGGTTGATCTGAGAGTGGTGCTATATTTAATAAATCCCTTTCGATAATGCATGCTATAGGGAAAGCCAAGAAAGGACAAAAACAGTATACTTAATTTAAACCACTGTAACCCTCTTGCATCAGGTTTATGAGGTTGAATCAATAAAGAGAAAAACAAGGTGCTGCATCAGCATGTGGTCTGAAAGTAAAACAAAACGGTAATATTAAATGCACACTGAAAATAGAAAATAGAGTTAAAAATCGACATTTCGACCTTAGGTCTTCTTCAGGAAATATCTAAAAGAAAAAAAAGCAAAGTTAGTGTAGAGGGGAGGTAAAATAAGGGATATATATATGGGGAAAGAAAAAAGGGTGAGGCTCTGGGAGAAGACGTGATAAATGGCAAGATAAAGAGAGAATCTAGAAAACAAAAGGATGATGATGGGATTGACAAGGTATAACAGTAGTGAATGAGCTAGAGAAGTCCCCAGATGGAGACTAATTAACAATGCCTAGTAAGAAGGCTGAAAGGTGACAAATGTGGGGGAAGGAGACAGAGATGGAGACATCTTGTGAAAATGAAAATAGATGTGTACAGATACAAGCAGACTTTAGAGAAAACAAGGGGTGGCTGAAAGATGTTAGTAGAACATAAGTCTATCATTTAAACCAGAGGGCTGCTGTGAGCCAAGGCAGATGATCAGCTTGGTTTCCATGTTTTTTCTATGATCAGTATCCCAGAAGCCCTGCTGAAGGACACAAACAGAAAGATTATTGACACTGTGGTCCCTGGGGATAAAGTGGGTTACAATGGGTTTATCAGTGTCTCAATTCCTGGCTGCCCTTTAATGTTCCCTGAAATGTTCAGCAAGGTGTCTACCAGTCTCTCTGATGTAAATAACTGCACACTTCCTGCAAAAAATACAATGTACCACATTAGTGGAGGTGCATGAGAACTCCTTGGTAATGTGAAAAACACCTGTGGGACCCCGAATTTCAATAAAGGCTCTCGGGGAACCATCTAAGATATATATCTGTGAGTTGCACTATGTTTGATAAGTCCCTTCCGGTAATACACATTTATAGAAAGAGCCAAGAATAAATAAAAACAGAATAATTCCTTTAAACCACCGTGATACTCTTGTGTCATCCACAACAGCTAAGTATCAAACATTATAACAATACTCAGGTATTTCATGAATTAAAACCTGAAAAGTCTTTCAGTTACAAATGAATAAATTTAAAATTGTAAATGCTGTGTCTGAGTGGCGGTCGCACCACTCATGCTTGCACTCCACTTGTGCTTGCAAGCAGCATGGGCTTTTGAAGTGTCCCAGCCCCACCTCCACATGACACAACCTAGTTGCTGACTCCCCCAAGTCCTCTATACACAAGGTGAATGAAAACTAGTTTGCAGGCAACATTTTTACAGGTATTACATAACCCAGATAGACCATCTTAGGGTAGCACTGGGGTGTTATACAGATGAGGCACACTGATGAGTCCTGGTAAGACGAAACACGTGTCTGTGTATTTCTGTTGGCACCCTTTGCAGACTGTGTGAGAGGCCTTTCAGCACCATGCATTTTTGCTTAAAGTTGAACCAGCATAATATTCTGTGGTGATTTGCATATATAGCCCATGATGCTTTGCATTGTGGGGGTATGTGTGATTTTGTATTTCTTTGAAACTTGGCTTCCCGGCCAATGCCCTTTGGGGTGACCATTGCCTCAGTGCTTGTGCACCGAGGTTCTTTGTCTTTTAGCTCATTTTTTGTTTTTATTGGTTTCACCACAACATAACTCAAATAGACCATCTTAGGGTAGCTGTTTCATTCCTGTGTCTACAGTTGCTCATTTACCCCCTGCATCCTCAGCCTGCAAGTTCCTTCACACCCTCCTCCTGCTTGGGAACACTAAAAAGGTGCATCTTGTCTGTGCCTACAACCCTCCGAATGGTGGTGCTCAAGGGCTCTCCTCACTACTTGACCAATTTAGGGAAAAGGTTGGCTCAAATGAGCTGCTAATCCTGGGGGACCTTAACCTCAATTGGCTGGGGCCCAATACCAAGCAGTATGAGCCTCTTCTCTCAGGCCTTGCTCTCAGCCAGATCATCATGGGACCCATAAGGCTCTCCTCCCGGGGGGACAAAGGGTCACTCATCAACTGGATAATGAGCAACAGATTGGATAGACTTGTCCACTCAGGGATACTCCCGGACGTCATCTCTGATCACTCTCCAACATACTGCATATGGGGCATCTCCTCGCCCAAAGTCCCCAGCAGAGTGATCCAGATGAGGGACTATTCCAAACTTATACTCAACGACTACCTTGAGGATCTATGATGTGTCGACTGGTCTAGGGTCACTGCCACAAATTACCCTGTTGCAGCCCTTAATTATTTCCTTGCCGTATTTATCCCCTTGCAAAACAGGCATGCACCCCTCACAAAAAGGAGGGTGAGGGGCACAGTCACGAAGTGGCTCCATGGAGGCCTATTCTCCCTCATGAAGCAGAGAGACAAACGCTGGGTGAAACACAAGATCTCCCGCAACAACAATGACCTCCTTGAATATCGTCAACTCAGAAACTCCTGTAAGAGAGCCATACACGTCGCCAAGAGTGAGTACTGCAAATCTGCCCTGCTAGCCTCGGCCAATAACCCCCAGCATTTTTGGCAAAATGTTAAAAACCTTGTTGGAGGGTCTGCCAAGGAACAGTTTGCCGACATGCATATCGGGGGGACCAACTGTAAAAACCCCCAAACTATTGCCACTGCTTTTAACTGCATGTTCTCAGAACTGCCTGCTCCTCCTCTTTCTTCCCAACTTTCTGCCCCTAAACCCCTGAGTGTGCACCCCCTCCGACCGTCCTTCTACCTTAAGTGGCTCTCAGTTGGAGAGACCCAGGAACATCTTGCTGGTCTCTCCCACCACATGGGGGCAGGACATGACAGCCTCGAACCAAAGCTGCTTTGCTTGGGGGCTCCCCTTCTCACCCGGCCGGTCGCTCATATCTTTAACTCTTCTCTTATCTCAGAGATCATCTCTGATATATGGAAAGTTGCCAAGGTTGTCCCTGTTTACAAACAAGGTGACCCCAAAGATATTAAAATCTATTGCCCCATCGCCATACTCTCTGCTACCTGTAAGCTCCTTGAAAAGGCAGTTGCCTCACAACTCTACAGCTACCTTCAGGGTTATGCTGTTCTCTCCCCTGATCAGCATGGCTTCAGAAAAGGGCACAGTACATCGACTGCGCTTGCCGTGATTACCTCTGAGATCAGGTCTGCGACCGACCAAGGCAAACTGACCGGTGCCATCTTCGTCGATCTCTCTAAGGCCTTCGATCGGGTTGACCATTCCCTCCTCCACTCCACTCTGCATTCTCTCGGATTCTCCCACCAAGCCCTTGCCTGGTTCTCCAACTACCTTGCGGGAAAGCAGCAATACACCTGCTTCAGCTGCACCCTCTCTACCCTCTCCCCAGTTAACTGTGGGGTCCCCCAGGGATCCATCCTTGGACCCATTCTGTTTTCCTTATTCATAAATGAACTGCCTTCCACTATAATCCATGAGCACCCAACTCTATACGCGGATGACCTCGTCATACTGTCCAGTTCTCAGGATATTACCATCCTCAACTCCCGGCTTAACTCCGACTTTGATCTTATCCAGGACTGGCTCGAGGGCCACAAGCTTACCATCAACCTGAAGAAGACCCAGGCCATGCTCTTTGGCTCTGTGGCCAAAACCTCTTCCTGTTGGCGCCCCTAACTATCTATGGAGCAAATGACTCCCTCCTGCCAGTCATTGACTCCATCAAGTACCTAGGAGTTACCCTTGATCCACAACTGGATCTCACCAAGCATCTTCGAAATGTATGTAATGCCATGAATGGCAAGCTCGGACTTGCCTACAGAGCCAAAGATTGCCTCACCCCTGCTGCTCAACTCACCATAGCCAGGGGGATACTTCTTCCCATGCTTTGTTATGGGCTCGTAGCCTTTGCCCCAGTCCCAAACTCTAGCCTTGTGAAATGGGACACTGCTTATAACAATATATGCCGCTTCACACTCTCTGCCCCTCACCTTACGCATCACTGTGAGCTCTACTCATGGCTGGAGTGGCTCCCCCCTGAAAAGCACCGTGCCTTTGTCCTTGGAAACTTTGTAGATAACATAGTTAGAACGGCCACTCCTTCTGCACTTGCCCTTCCCCTTAAACATGGAACCCCTACCTATCACTTAAGATCCAGTGCTGCACAGGTCCACCTGGTTCCTAAGACCCACACCCTCACAGGTGACCGGGCCTTCTTTGTCCACGCGCCAAGACTGTGGAACTCCCTTCCCACCCAAGTTCATGCCTCTCCCTCCCACCCCTGCTTCAAAACATCCCTATGGAGCTTCCTCAAAACTGCCTCTGCCTGTCTATGTACTATATAGACCTAGTGTATTCTCTCCCCCCCCGATTCACTGAGGAAGCTGTCCTGTGAGCAGTTTCACCAGCCGCTGCTAAATCTCTGCTGATAACCACCGTAAGGTACTTTCTGCCCTCCTGTTGGAGAGGTGATCTTGTCATATTCAGTACCTGCTTCTATTCTGCATTATTTGTTGTTCATTTTCTCTCATGATAGGCACTCAAGTCATGCAAATACATGCTTGTACTTTCAATTATTTTGATGTTTTTCTCTTTTAATGTTGTTATTTGATGTTATCCTACCTCTCAATGCTGTTATGTAACTTGTTGCTATACTGTCTACCTGACCATTTTAAAGCCTGTTGTACCATATGCTGTACCACCCACTTGTCGGAGCCTGTGGCTCCTGTGTGTTACCTCGACTCTGCATTATGTTTTCTATGTACTCTGTAACCCTCCAGGGTTGTACCTGAAAATAGGCACTTGGATGTCTAGAGTGCTTACCTGGTTAACAAAAGCAAATAAATAAATTCCACTGGGGTGTTATACAGATGAGGCACACTGATGAGTCCTGGTAGGATGAAACATATGTCTGTGTCTTTCTGTTGGCACCCTTTGCAGACTGTGTAAGAGGCCTTTTGGCACCATGCATTTTTGCGTAAAGTTGAACCATCATAATATTCTGTGGTGATTTGCATATACAGCCCGTGATGCTTTGCATTGTGGGGGTATGTCTTTACAGGTGACATGTTTCTGCCACAGTGGGCCTCAGCCTAGCAGATTATAAGGTCCATGTGGCCAAACACCAGATTACTCTCTGAATAACAGGCTATGACAGCTGCCTAGGCCCCCCCGCAGAGGGTCCCCAGCAGCAGGAGCTGCTCACAGCCTTCCAAGCTGGGGCTGATGTGGGCAACCTCCTCTTGAGGTCTACCTACATCATTTCAGATGCTTCAGCCGGAGCAGCTGTGGTTGGCAGTAAATGAGAAGTCATTATTGGTGTCCAGATTTGCTAGTGCTGCTAAGCAGTCCACTTTGCCTGACCCTTCCAGTGAATACAGGCTCTTTGGGGCAGATGTGAGGGACATCCTGTCTGACTTGCTAGCCTCAGAAAGGACTCTAATATCAGTCCATCCCCGCTACTGCACTCAATCATAAAGTAGGCAGAGAGTGACCCTTTGCAGGTCTACCAATATTCTTAGACCAGGGGTCAGGCATCAGTACAAAGCAGAGCACCTTTGACAATCTCATCCTCCACCATGGGTGCCCACCCCAAAGCCTTGAGTGCAGGTGTGGCAGCAGCTGCTGGATCTGCCTTAACATGACTGCTTCCTAGAATCTCATACCCCAGCTCCAAATTTGGTGGGGGTGGTAGGGGGTTGCCTTTCACTCCACCTGCCCAGTGGAGGGGGATTACAACAAGATGCTTGGGTCCTGCAGTTCATAGAATATTACCACATTCTAGAATTTCTGTAGTTGCCTCCAGACCTTCTTCTATTTCCCTTGACTTACCCTCTAGACCACAAACTAGTACTACTAGAGGAAGTACATTCACAGCTATGGAAGAGGGCAGTAGAACCAGTTCCCTGGGAATGAAGGAACAGGAGTTTATATTCTCATTCCTTTCCAATCACCAAATCCACAGGAGATTTGAGGCCCATTATGGGCTAGAGGTATCTACACTACCATATTCCATCCAGGAGGTCCAGAATAGTTACTCGGTGGTGCCTGCTGCCCATCCTGCACACAGGGGACTGGCTATGCTCCCTGGCCATGCAGGAAGCTTTCCAGCATATCATGATGTTCCCACCCCAGAGCAGTACCTTAGGTTCTTCTGCTGAGGGGTACACTACCGTTTGAGGTATTCCCTTTGGCTTGTCAACTGTGCCACAGGTATTTACCAAATGCTTGGCAGCTGTGACAGCAGCTCTCAGGAGAGAAAGGTCTGTAGTTCTTCCCCATCTATACATCTGGTTGCTCAAAGTTCAGCCCAGGGATCAGTGGTCTCATGCCTTAGTGCCTCCCAGATGACTGTTCCATGTCCATTGGATCATGGTCAATCTGCCAATGTCAGTCTTGACCCCTTGTCGGCATCTGCAGTACATATGGGCAGTACTGGATACTGCTCAGGGCTTAGCTTCCATGCCCCAGGACATGGTGCAGCACCTCACGGCACAGACCCAGTTGCTTTGCCACAATAGGTATGTCATGCCCAGGACATTCCTGAGACTGTTGGGTCTAATGGTGGCAGCCTGTATTTTGGTACCCTTGGCCAGGCTGAGCATGTGGATCCCTCAGTGCACATTAGGAGTCCAGAGGGAGCAGCGCACCAATGCTCTAGAACAGCAGGTTCTAGTCACTTCTATCTGAGAGGTGGTCTAATGGTGAATGGACCCTGCCATTTACTGAAAGGGGTTCCCTCCTCATTTCCTCCCCTCAGCAGATTCTCACCTCATATGCTTTGGGACTCATCTGGGGACACATCTGGGGCCTCACTAGACAGATGGACTAGAGTGGAGGTTTCCTCCACATCAGTGTCCTAGTGGTAAGGGCCATTCTGTATGATTTACAAGCCCTCCAGACTCATCTGTCCCCTGGCCTTCTGTTAGTGCAGACAGGCAACATCAGTGTAGTGCACTATATTATCAAACAAGGAGGGACTCCTTCATATCCTTGGTGTCAGGTAGAGATTTGTGTCTGTTATGAGGCTCTAGTACACAGTCTATAGCTACCAGCAGTCCATGTTCCAAGCATCCAAAACATCCTGGCAGACAGGATAAGTGGGTCACAGTCCAGAACGTATGAGTGGGAGCTGCCGACATCAGTGGCCAAAGACCTGTTCAACAGATGGGGTCGTCCAGAGATGGACCTTTGTGCATCCCCACTCAACATAATGCTGCCATGCCCCAGCTCATTCACTCACTCCAGTGCTTGGATTTTCCTGGTGAGGCGTGTTGTCCTTCTCCTGAAAAGGGAGGTCCCGTTACACCCTCCCTCCCTTACCCCCCTATTCAGAGGATTCTGATCAAACTTCAGATGGACGGAGCTATTCTACCCTGTCATAGTTACATCTGGTTCCCCTTACTGAAGAGGCTGACTGTGGAACACTCTATACCACTGTCTGTGCCACAGCATGCTCTCATAGGAGTAGGGTGCTCTCGTTCTTCCAGACCTCAAGTCTTTCCCTCCCCATGCATGTCTCCTGAAGACATAGCTATTGCATGGCTTGTAGTTTCCCAGCCAGAGGCTGGTATCCTGGTGGCAGTCATGAAACCCTCCACCCAGAGCCCCTTCTTTCATGAAGTGGAAGCGCTTTTGCTCTGTGGGTTGCTTCCCACCAACTAAATCCTTTCACTTGTTTGGTGACTCAGATTCTGGAATACTTGTGTTAATTATTCGATGACGGGCTGCAGTACTCTTCCATTACGGTTCACCTGTCGGCCATTTCGGCCTTCCATATGCCTGTTAATGGCCGCATGGTGACCCAGCTGGTTGTGCACCATACGTTTTTGAGAGGCATCCTACACATGAAGGCTCCCCATCTGCCATCCAGCTCCTCCTTGGGGTCTGAATTTTGTGTTCAAGAAGCTTACTTTGACTTCATTTGAGCCAGCCATGTCTTGCTGTTGTGGAGACTGTAATTTTTAGTTGATATTTCTTCTGCTCGGAGGACTTCAGAGATCCAGCTGCTCATAGGTGAACCTCCTTATTTGAATTTCCACAAAGACAAGATGTCTTTGTATACCAATGCTAAGTTTCTGCCTAAGGTGGTGTCTGAGTTAATTCTTATCAATCCACCCACTACCTGTGTATTTTCCAGAGCATGACAATCCAATGGAAGCATTGCTCCATACCTTAGATGTACATCGCATACTCTGGTATTCTGTTCCCTGTATGAAGGATGTTAGGAAGTCCTCATAGCTGTTGTTTTTTCTTTCACCCCTGGGAAAGAGGACATCCCAGTTTCAAAGCAGTGCTTGTACAAATGGTGGGACCACTGCATATCCTTTCATTACAGGAAGTACGGCAACAAGCTTCCTGGTCTTGTGCATGGCCTCTCAATCCAAGGCATGGCCTCTTCTGCTGCATATGTTAGGAATGTATCAGCTACTGAGATTTGGGCAGCTGTACCTAGCATACTGTCCATACCTGCACTACACACTATAGTTTGGACATTGCCTCTAGAAGATGGGCAAGCTTCTCCTTAGCTAGGTTATATTGCCTCCTTTCTTGGGCCTGTTCCTTTCAGCCACTCAGACTGTCCCTCTGTTGGTACTGCTTGGGACTCGTTCCAAAGGTGTGGCTTGCTGCAAGAGATATCCTCAAAGAAGACAGAACAGTTACCTAAGAAGTTACTGTAACAGTAGATCTTTGAGAGAATCTCTTGCAGCAAGTCATTCCATCTCTCCCTCCATCTCCCTTACTCTTCTGTGGCTGTCTCCTTCTCCAGGGTGCTTTGCACCACTGTCTCTCATTCTCAGTGTCGGGTAGCACTGCTCTTCCTCGGTTCCTTCAGCAGACATTCTTTATGTCTGATCTCTGGTGGGAGAATTGAGGAGGGCACAGGGCCACCCGCATATATATAGGAGTGCTGACGTCGGCCCCTTGTAGACTGCTAGCTAGAAAAGTTTCTGTGTGGTTCTAGTGCCTGACAGCTATAGTTCCAAATGTGTGGCTTGCTGCAAGAGATTCTCTTGATAGTGTGCCATTTGTAAGCACTGCAACTATTAGTTGGGCTTAAAGTGTTTTATTAACCAACTTTATGATTTGGAGGTCATAGTCTGCTGCCTGTAATGCTGCATGGAGGTAATCCCACTCCATCGAGTCAAAGACCTTTTCTATGTCAATGGCTTCCAGGGCGATTTGACTGGGTGATTTATGTGTCCCTTCTGGAATACAAAGAACCTCAGTGCCCCTCAATGGTTACCCCAAAGGGCATTGGCCGGGAAGCCAAGTTTCAAAGAAATACAAAATCACACATTCCCCCATAATGCAAAGCATCATGGACTGTATATGCAAATCACCACGGAATATTATGCTGGTTCAACTTTAAGCAAAAATGCATGGTGCTAAAAGGCCTCTCACGCAGTCTGCAAAGGGTGCCAACAGAAGACACATACACGTGTTTCGTCCTACCAGGACTCATCAGTGTGCCTTGTCTGTATGATACACCAGTGGAATGAATCAGCTACCCTAAGATGGTCTATCTGGGTTATGTTGTGGTGAGCCCAATAAAAACAAAAAACAAGCTAAAATACAAAGAACCTCAGTGCACAAGCACCGATGCAATGGTTATCTCAAAGGGCACTGGCCGGGAAGCCACGTTTCAAAGAAATACAAAATCACACTTACCTCCATAATGCAAAGTCTGCAAAGGGTGCCAACAGAAGACACATACATGTGTTTCATCCTACCAGGGCTCATCAGGGGCTTTCTCTGGTCTTGTGGTTGCAAAATTCACCAATATCTTGGCATTCATATTGAGCAGGAATATCAGCCTGTAGCTAGAGTACTGCACCCAGTCCTTGTTAGATTTGGGGATAACTGCAATAGTTGCCTGGTGCATAGTCTGGGGGAGTGCTTTGGCCCACGGGGCCATATGATATATCCACAAAAGGAATGTGGTTAGCTGCTGTGTGAAGTCCTGATTAAAATCTGCACCAAGTCCATTTGGACCCAGTGACTTATGCTTAAACAGCGCACTTCATGCAGAGATTAACTCTGGTGGTGATACTGCTGAATCCATTGCTTGCACTAGATCAGCCGGGACCTGAGGGAGATTCAATGACTGCAGACATGCCTGTATTTCTGAAGGGTGACCATGGCCTTTGAAGTATACAAGTCTTTGTAGAAGTTCTCAAAAGCCTGATTTATCTCCAGCGGTTCTGCTGAGACTGATCAATCCAGCATTTTGATGTGTGGGATGAGGAAGTCAATTTTCTGTTTCTTAAGACAGTAAGCTAGTAACTTCCCTGCCTTTTCCCCACTCATCTAGTAACTCTGATCTGTGAAAAATAATGTTCTCTTGGTCTGATGGATGAGGGTAGAATTTAACTTGTGTTTGATTTGTACCAGATTCCAAAGTTCCTCTTGAAATCCTGGATCGTTAAAGTAGTATTGCTGCTCTGGTCTCCTTAGCTCCACAGTGAGATCTGCAGTCTCCTGTTTCCTCTTTTTATTTATATGGGAAGAGTAGCTAATAATACCCCTCTAATGAAGGCATTCAGTGCAATCCAGACAACCGTTTCTGGGGTCTCTGACAGTGGTGGATCCAGGATTTTACAATAGGGGGTGCTGTGGTGGTGTACCTACTTGATATGCAACTTTTTATAATTTTTTTAATCTTTTATGCTATCCTTTTCATTATATTTTTGATTGAAAATATAAACATAAGCTATAGTTTTGAATGTATATTTTCTTACAATCAATATGTTAGACTTCTCCAGCAACGTGAAATGCAGCAGCAGCAGGCAAGTAAGTTACACTGGGGAGGGGGTGCACCTGCACCCATTAAAACCCTCTAGCTCCACTACTATCTCTGGGACATCATTACAATCAAAGTACAGGCGGATCTCTGGAGAACCATTCTTTGAAATGTGGGGACTGGAGTAGAAAAAGGTTAAACCTCCATCAGGGGGATTTAGCCATCAATGACATTAATAGCAATGAGAGGAAAACAGGCGCATGATAGGACACAATTATAAGATGTATAACGGCATCTAAAATCTTGTGGGAACAGCTTGAGCTGATGAGGAAAAGTCTAACGTACTGCACATGCCATGGACACATACATGTAAAGGTCCAGTCTCTGGGGTGCAGGAGATGCCAGGTGTCCACCAAACTGAACTCCTGACATATTTGGTAGATGGCTTCTCTAGCTTGCTTATGGGAGGGCTCTCCCTGCTCAATTGGGATTCAGTCTAGTAGTGGGTCCCCTGGCAAACTGAAATCCCTACCTAGGATTATTGTACCCTCATCCAGTAAATTATCTGCCACATTTTGTGTGAGATTGTGGGAAAAGTGGGCATTATCAGTATTAGGGGCATAGGCATTGATGATCAAAATGGGGCTAGTTTGGATAATGGCTTCATATCATTACCCATCTGCTGTCTTTGTCTACTGCATCCCCTTTCACCACTAAAGGGCACTCTCACTTAGGCCCTGTACACACTAGGGAGCTTAAAACGGTTTAACTTCCTTAAACCGTTTTAAGCTCCTGGAACATGGTTTACGTCCGCACTGTAACACAGTTAAAACCGTGTTACAACTGTGTTCTAAAACCATGCTAAAAGCCTACTGGAGAGGTAGTCTTTAGCATGGTTTTAGCTAGTCATGGTTGCCTTAATCCATGATAACAGCAGTGTGTAAACAAACCATGCTCTACCAAGGGTTAAGGCAACCCGTTCTGTGAGACAAGCTATTTTGTCAGCTGCAGAATTTAAAAAAATACATTACTGGAATGGTCGAGCAGATGAAGAAGCCCTGGTTCTATCCATGTATTTTTTTGTGCTGATCAGTTTTGGTGCCTGTTCACTGGTATCCCATCATGCACTGCAGTATCTGCAGCACCCATAATGCTTTGAGTTGGTGCCGCAGTCATGCCTGGGAACCTGCTCCAGCAAGCACAGTTGTCGGAATACAATGTGAACACTTTGACAACCGTGCTAGGGACCGGTTTATAAAATATTTTAAATAATGTTTGATAATCGGTCCCTAGTGTGTACAGGGTCTTAATTAGTATGGAGACCACCCTCATTTTGGTAGAGAAATTGCTTGGAATCTGTGTTCCTACCTATTCCCTAACCAGTTTCTGAGACTCTTTCCGGTTCCATGTCAATACAGCGAATATATTTCAGCCAGTGCAAGTTCAGCGAGTTTTTAATAGCGAAGCCCATTTCAGCGGTCTGGAAATTCAGCAAATGTCTATTCAGTGCTCATCTTTAAATGTGCTATTGTGAACTAAATGCCACTCCATGCAAGTAATCCTACTGTGACTGTGTACTGTACTCCTGTACAACTCCAAACATGTGGTCAGTCGAATCACGACTTCGGACATTGGGGCAGTTACAAGTGCTATCCGAAGTGCACTTACAAAAGGATAGTAAAGTGGTATAGACTAGTATTGCATGGGGGGCTTTGCCCCCCTGCACCTGCCTGGAGGCTGCACCCCCCGAACCACTCCCCCTACTTCTAAAATAACATCCTCCGAGGCGCACCTGGACCTTGGATGTAGGCTATTACCCCATAGTTGCTGAAATTGTTCCGTGCTGTAATGCAGCGATCGCTATTATTGCAGTCGCTATAATAGCATCGCTGTAATTGACTTGCTGAAATTGCAGTGCTGAAATGACGTGCTACCCTCTTTCCTAAAGAGGTATGTCTCTTGTATAAGAGCCACATCTTATTTAAGGGACTTATAGCTGTTTCAGAATGTTATTGCATTTGATGGGATGATGTACCCCTTGAACATTCCAGGTCATGAATTTAAGATCTGTCATGAGGAATTCCAATTGTAAACAGTATGTATTTCTGCATGTGAAATGTAATATATATTTCTTCCTTCCTCCCTCCTCCCTCCCTCCCTCCCTCCCTTCCTTCCTTCCTTCCTTCCTTCCTTCCTTCTTCCTTTCTTCCTTCCCTCCTTCCTTCCTTCCTTCTCTTATTTTTATTTATTGTTTTTTTTATTTGAATATGTTCTAGTAGAGTTCAGAGATGTGCTTAGGTGGCGGGCCCCGTAGGCTCAGCTACGTGGCATCCCAGCTGTTAGACCTCTGTCCCTTCATTGACCTCCCTCTGTTATCTGTAGCACTTCAGTGCTGTCGGGAGGCCAGCATTGGAAGGAAGCAGAACAACAGATGGCTGGTACCAGGGTGGCTAACAGGGAGAGCCATATCAGGATGGTTAGGACTAGGAGACGACCTGGGGTGAACTGTGATCCAGGGACAGGTCACTCATACCTGGTCCCCATGCACAGGGTTTCCACAGGATCATGTGGACAGGCATATTCTGGGCTAGCAGCCAGCTCTAGCCCCCGTCCGGTGATGCTGTGCAATGTGAGGTCAGCCAGGAACAAGACTGCAGTTATAGCGGACTTGATTTCCTTAGTCGATCTTGCATGCATCACAGAGACTTGGCTGGGCGATAACGCTGGCCCAATCTTGGAAGCAGCTGTCCTGCCTGGTTTCTCTAAAGTGCACTGTCTGAGAGGGGACTGCAGCGGCAGGGGTATAGCCATCTGTTTTAGAACTGACTTTAACTGTTTTATTTATCCGGTGGGAATTACTTCATTGTTTGAATATGTGGCTGTATGGGGGGGGGGGATGTCCAGATGTAGGTTGCAGAATCCTTCTTGTGTACCGACCTCTGGGGCATGAGAGGGAATTTCTGTTGGAAGTCACAGATTTCGTTGACGAGAAGGTGTTGAAGTCACCCAGAAGGTTGATTCTGGGCGACTTCAATGCCTGGGTCGATGACGAACTTTCGCAATTTGGACAAGACTTCCTTCAGACAATGAAGTCGTTGGGCCTTGCACAAGCATTTGCTTCCGTGACTCGCTGCCGTGGCCACACCTTGGATTTAGTATTCTCACTGGGGCTTGAGATCGATGATCTCAGAATTGATCTGGTTGTTTGGTTAGATCATTGCACAGTGAAGTTCTTGTTCAGGGCTCCCCTAGTGATCCCTCCCCTGTGGAGATGGTACATTATTTCCCTTTAAGGGGATTGTCCTCAGGGGAATTATCAGCAATAATGGATCTCTCTGAGGTGAGAGCTGCTTGTGCATCAGGAATGTGTGAAATGGTTGCAGCCTATAATAGGGCTGTGACCTTGGTGGTTGACTCCATCACACCGGCACGTATATGACCCAGGTCCTTTCGCTTGAGACTTCCATGATTTGATGAGGCTCTCAAAGAAATGAAGACTAAGAGTCAGAGATTGGAGCATTGCAGGCTGAAGTCTGGATCGGGGGGACAAATGGGCTTTCAAAGTTCACTACAGTGAGTATCAAAGGGCTATCTCCCATACGAAGGCAAAGTTCCAGTCCAGGGAGATAGCTGCAGGGAAAAGCAGACCAGCTGAGCTCTTTAGGACTGTTGACAGGCTGCTTCATCCAGCCTGTTTATAGCCTAATGTTGCAGCATCTGTGGCTAAGTGCAGAGTTTGTTCTGTTCTTCTCTGACAGCGTGTCCTCCATCAGGTCCAGTATTCATCCAGCAGGGTTTATGTTACCTCACAGTGGGCAGTGGTCAGTCAGATGTTTCAAGTCACATTCCGGTTGTCTGGAATGAGTTTAGGCCAGTAGAGATGGAGGAAGCATGTGAGCTGATTTTGTCGCTGTGGCCCACATTCTGTGAGCTAAGCCCAGGCCCGATGTGTCTTCTTGTGAGATGTGTGGAGTCCATTGGCCCAGTGTTCACAGAGATTGTTTGGTGCTTACTTTCTAAGGGACATTTTCCCAGCACTCTGAAAGGTGCAGGTGAGACCCCTCTTGAAAAAACATTTCTCGACCCTGACATCTTGGTGTATTATAGACCTATCTCTAACCTGCCCTTTTGGGCAAGGTTATTGAGGAAATTGTGGTGGTGCTGCTCGAGGCCTACCTCACTGCTTTTGACAGTTTTGAGCCCCTTCCATATGTTTTTAGTCAAGGCACAGTACCAAAACAGTGCTAGTGTGGGTGCACAATGACCTCAGGGCTAGAGATAGAGGTGAGCAGTCTATTCCTGTTCTCGTCAATCTCTCTTCAGTTTTTAACACTGTAGACCATGGTGTGTTGCTCGATCACCTTAGGTGGCTCTGTGGGCTCACTGGTACTGTCATCAACTGGTTTGAGTCCTTTCTCATTGGCAGGATGCATAGGGTTATGTTGGGGAGGTTCTCCTCTCACCAGTGGCCCCTGCCATGTGGAGTTCCCCCAGGGATTGATTCTCTCATCCATGTTGTTTGCAGTGTACATGCTGCTGCTGTTGGGTGAGATCATTCAGTGTTACAGTGTCAGTTTGCACTGCTATGCAGATAACACCTAGCTGTATATGTCTTTTGCACCCAAGTATGCGAGGTGATTTTGCTGCTGTGGCTAAATGACAAATGAGAGCACTGTAGGGGTTCCCTGTGTCCAGGGATACCTGAGACTGCTGACTCACTCAAGGCGAAGCCTGTCTACAGCACCTCCATTTGGTCTGGGTTGAGCCTTAGCTAGCTGGAGGACATCTGGTCTTGGATCTCAGCCAGGCATGCATTTAGTTCCTCTATCTTGCCAACAGTTTGGGCAAGGTAATCTGTAGAAAATAGATCACATCTCCCCCTTCCCCAAGAAATACAGCCAGTTGCAGGCTGTTGCAGTGGCTGCAGTTTTCCAGATTGTCAGTCTTACTGCACAACATCTGCATCTATTATTCCAGTGTGGCTCATGAGTCAAGTTTCCCCATAAAGAGCTTATTGTGCATGGTCTGGATCTCCATGACCTCCATCTGACCCCCCCACTGCTGTCACCAGTCCCCTAACTGAGAAGATATCATCCAGCTGTTGCTGGATCATGGCCTTAATTTTGATGAGAGCCGAAAGGCCCCCCACTGTCAATGCTGCAGGCTTTCCCACTGTTGTGAGGGCTGCTGTGTGGATCAGATTTAAACTTGATGATTACAAGCAAAATCGTAGTCAATTTAAAAAATATAAACACTGATAGAATCAGCACCAGAAGCTCTACCGAGCATTACTGCTTACAAAGTAAGGAGTCTGTTTTTCACACAAAACTAGCAGATTTTGTACCCGGGCTTGCCAGAGCTTAGCACTGAGGCAGTCATCTTGTTTAGTGGCTCTCTAGCACTCCCCATTGTCAGTTCTTTAGGAGTAGAGAAAGCAGAGAGAGTGTGTGTGTGTTGTGGTGCCTTGGGGCCTGCAGATCCCACTCTTGTAGCTGAGCTTCAGTTAACAATCCAGAGTTGAAGTGATGGAGGCCATCTAAAGATTGCTCCTTCAAGAGTCTGGATCAACCAGTTGGAAGGTCCCTGAAAATGTCATATTATAGATGTATCACAGAGCTGTTGTCTGGTTGCTGTTTCAGGCTTACAGAGTGAGGACCTACAGGAAATCAAGATACTTTGATAGGTAATGGGTTCCCCCATTAGGGTCCCAAAGAGAATTGAGACAGAGGAAATGCAGCAGGCTAGCTAGATGGCTGGAACACACATGAGAGTCCCATAATTGAGGATCAGGCCACATGATAGGACTACTCTGAGTGAAAACCGATAGGTTTGTACCAAGACACATACAACTTATCAGAGTGCTGTGAATGAAATTTTCAGCTAGCAGCCTAGAAAGCTAGATGTCAGAGAGTGCCAATAAGAAGGAGTGCTCATGCAGTTGAAAGATGAATTTCTATATCAAATTGCCTTGCTTCCCACTTAGGAGTCCTGGAAAGGTTTGGCCAAACTGAGTCTATGTGCTGTCTGCTTGCAGGAGAAAGTAGTAATGTTGCTCCATCTGCATTAGAATAAAGCCAAAGCTGCTTGATTGGAATGTAATGTGTCAGTTGTTTGTTATTTCAAGGTCTACTACTGTATGAGTTGAACTGGTGTCCCCTTGCTATCTGCCCATGGTCCCTCCAGAAACCTTAGATACTCTGGCTGGTATTCTGTCATGGTTAAGGATACCATAGTACCTGACAATCAGGGGTTAGTTATATATGTTAATTGAAATTTCCCTCCACGGAATCATACCCCTTGAAAAGAGACGTGTTTAGAATGGGATTCATGTGGGGGATGTGGGGATACGGCAGCAACATAATGTAACAATTACTATCTACTACTATACATAATTATACAATATATGGTTAGGACTTATTGTGTATGGAAAACTGTGGTTTTCAAAATCTTGTTGTAGGACAGTTCAAAGGTAAAAAAAGTTCTTGTACTATCGTTCTGACGTCAGAGCAATAGTACAACAACTTTTCAGCCTTGAGCTGTTATCCAAATGGTTAAAACAGCAGTGATCAAAAAAACAGACTGGAAAATGGTGGTGGTGCTTAGAGGGCAGTTGGGCGAGCAGGTGATTAGGATAGTTTGGACACAGACTGCCATAGTGGGCTCCGTGTGTCCAAATGATCAATTTGTCAGGTTTCTTTCTTTTTTTAAAACCAGAGGCGCAGTTACGAGGTCAGAGCAGAGTGGGATGGCAGTGAGCAGGAAAGGCATATTCGGGGACGGCACTGAAGCAGAGTGAGGAAAAGTCTGGGAGAATTCGAGAGCAAACAGGAGCATGGACACAAGGTACGAACCTTGTGAAATTCAACTTTGTGCATTTTGGGGAAACCATATACTATATAAAATAGTGGATGGGTACCATCCACAACCAAGGCTGGTATTCCATCTCGGGTGTTGATGACATCAAAGTGACCTCTCAAGCTTCGCTCTTGAGGTCTCTATGATGTCATCAACTCCCTCAATGGAAACACAGCCTTGTTGTGGATGGTCACCCATCCACTATTCTATATATGGTATACTATAAGACAAGTATTGTTGTCAGTGCAATTTCAAAATCCAAAAAGATAAAAACAATAATACATAAAAGGGTATGTTACTGTGGAGCAATAATTACAAGCCTTGGTTTGCTGTTAGGCAAAAGTCTTTAAATGCACACAAGAAAACTTGTGCTTTTCCCTTAATTACATACTGTATCTCTTAAGTGTGTTATTACACTTATAATTAACGGCATCCACTTTTTTCCATAAGGAAACCATGGTGTAATTTGCCGTTATAAAGGAGCATTTATAACGGCAAACACGCACATGGTTTCCCCCTCTCTGCTCATGCGCCTGCTCACAACTCCTCGACTGCTGTCCTTCCCGAACTGCAAACCTAAGCATGAAGAGAAACTGCCACATATACTCAGCAGTAAGTAAAATACAATTTAAATTAAATGTACCACATCACTACTGGATCGATCCTCCCTCGCACTACTGTGGAAAAAATGTTTTAAATAAGAGAAAGCTGAGCGCACGCCATGACTGAATCGGACTGTGGCGGCATAGCAGCCTTTTTTAATTTATATAATTGCTGAGGCAAAAAAAAAGAAACCCAACAATTATATAAATAAAATATAGGTTAGGGTGTGTGTAAACTCGAATTTACACACACCCTTGGGATTAGATGCTTCATATAAACCCCTTGATCTTCGCTCTCGGAGTTTATGTAGCATCAAACTCCTCGGGTGTG
The DNA here is from genome assembly GCA_016271365.2 of Neoceratodus forsteri. Taxonomy (NCBI): domain Eukaryota; kingdom Metazoa; phylum Chordata; order Ceratodontiformes; family Ceratodontidae; genus Neoceratodus; species Neoceratodus forsteri. The sequence continues at coordinate 1,177,001,421 of CM057450.1, read as the reverse complement.
TGTAAATTCTCGTTACACACCCAGACGTTTATTTTATTCTCTATATAATGCATGGTTGGGCCCTCATCCACACAGAAAAAGCCATTATATATTTCTCCATATATGATGGTGGCCAAATAGGGTATTATGACACCTATTAACTTATTACAATGCATTAATGCATTATTAACACCTTAATAAACAACCTCCCTGCACACATTTAAGCAACTTCCAAAATTGGGCATTTCAAAAACTGCCTTCGACAGTACCTAACTAACCTTAGCAGCTGTGACTGTCACTCTTAACCCAGGTGGTCTCCTGCTTACACCTATCCAGCCAGTTATTGGCAGAACCCATCTCGGGCTGTCGTTTTTGTCACCACCGAGTTCATGGTCATTCCGTAATGCGTTCCATACTTTTTTCTGGAAACCACCACTTTGTACCCATGTCTAATAAAACCTCCTCGAATGCATTCTCTACTTCCTTCCTCCCTCCTCCATCTGTATGGCCTGTTTACCATTTATTACTCATCACTTCACTATCCTTTCTGTCTCCAGCTGGACCTCTCTACTTGTACACCTCCCCACCTACTTTCTGGTTTCTTTTTAACCCTAGCACTTATTATCTGTTTTATTTTATATATTTATTATCTGTTTTACTTTATATTGTATATACGATTTGTATCTTCAAGTGTCCTGAGTATATTGTACCTCACCCAGCCTACTTACTTGTACCCAATGTATTTGTAATCAATGTAATTGTGTCCTTCCAATGTACAATTTCCTTTTTGACATGGAGCTTTTGTAAAAGAGCCCCTAGCTCAAAGGTATTCATTCTGAGACTCAATAAAATAAAATTAAAAAAATAAATACTCACCGCTGTACAAACCACCCCTGTAACACAGAACAAGACCCTTGATAACACATGGAACAAGTCCCTTAATAACATATCTAACAAGCCCCTTAATACCTGTAACAACCACCTTGTTAAATTCCATAACAGCCACCCTAAAACCTGTACAGCTCTGCCTACAGAAAAATACTGTAACATTTGCAACAAACCCAGCTAGCAAACTCCCTCCAAATTCACTCTCGAAGCTGCAGGCCTCTCATGCAGGCCCTCCAAGCTGCTACTGTTTCTCCCGACTACAGACACTATGCTACTCCTCCCCCCAATTGCCGCTCCAGATGCCACACCACACATTGCTCATGACCGCATATCACACCCCTCAGCATCCTGACAACAGGGAAAGACCATGGGAGCCACACCTTCTTTTATGGGAGGCCCCTGCACTATGAAACCACTGACAGGACAAAACAAGCAGTCCAAAAAAAACTACAGTACAGAAAAACTCAAGCAGTACAGTATCACTGCACTACAGGAAAGCCCTTAGTATGAAAAACACAACCAATATACCACTACACTGTGGAAAATACCTACCCTTTGGCAAAACATGGAGCACATCAAACAGTGTCCAACATAATGTATTATATAAAAGAAAAGATGGCAGAGTCAGGCCTTGTATATCCCTGATCCGATTTCTGAATTTGATATTTAAAATAATCTTGGCTTCCTTTGAGTTTATTATTGCTGCTGAGGTTATTATTTTAAATTTAATGATGTGTATTGATGTTAATAAGTGTATTATTTATTTATTTTTATATTTGTATGTATGTGGAATTTCTTTTAATATGTATGGCACCCAGAGCCTCCAGGATGGGCGTCTTTCAAATAAAATTTGCCTTGCCTTACTCAATGAAATTATACCATCTTAAAGTCGAACAAGCTCATAAAGACCACCTGCTCTTTGGGGTTGTGGCTTTATGGCTAGTTCGACTTCCTCGATGTTATTATTTCTTTGTATACCACACTTTGCCATCATTCATTCTCTATGTAACATATAGCTTTTAAACATAACAGCAGAGAAATGCTTTAAAATAGTGTTTTCTGGTATAAAATCAAAAGATTTGTTTGAAAATCCCACCATGCGTAATTCTGTTAAGATATAGTAATTACAGGGGTTGTTATGTCTGTTTGTCATTTCACACCTTCTCTCTGTCTTTGCCATTATTTTAGCATATTTGTAGTGCTTCTTATAGTACCATGATGTCAGAAAGGGTTAAGGGCCCATCTTGTCTACTTCTCCAACTGCATAGCACTCACTATACTCAATTTGAATACTTTATGGTCACACCTCCAAGCTTATCAGCCGCCATGGTAATGCTACTCATGATGTGTAATCCTCAGTGTCATTCTGCTTCAGTAATTTGTCTAGTTCTGACTGAACGGTGCTAGCTTACACAACCTCAGCAGGTATACTCACCCACATGTTAATCACCCACAGTATGAAATAATGCTTTTTTAATGTTTCCCCTTATATTGCTCCCCCTTAACTCAGTTTCAGTGCACATATTTTGGATTTGCTTGCACTCACAAACTCAATCAGCTGTGTATACTCCACACTTTCTATCCCTTTTAGTATTTGGAAAACCGTAATCATATCCCTTCTTTGCCTTCTCTTTTTCTAGATGGGAATAATTTGAGTATAGTATGTCCAATCTCTCCTCATAGAGTACTCTCTGTAACATACCAGACCTTTATGTGTTGCTCATAGAAAACACAGATACTGACAGGTTTCAAATGAACAGTTCTGTTAACAAACTCTTACAAGAACATAACATCTATGATTTAGAAAGCCAGTTCAGGTCAAGTTGTTTTCCCTCTTTGCTATCTACTGAAGCCCAAGCCTTCAGCAGTGTGGGCTTTAAGTCTCACAGCAAAACCTGGAGTGGAATTACCAGTAAGCATGGAATGCTGCTAGTAGTCCAGCATTTTCATTGCTGGTCCTGCTGTCCTCCTGGGCTCAGTGACAGAGCACTGTACTGTACTTAGCACTGGAAGAACAGTGGGATTGACAAACATCTGATCTGAGCTTATAAAATCTTTATTATACGATAGCAAGAAAATTTCCTGTATTCTGATTGGTCAGTGGGTACCTGAGACAGTGATGTTATTACACAATAACAGCACTGTATGGATTTAATTGACCATTTTGACCATTAGATTGACCACCTTTTTCTCTTCAGAAACACAAAATATCTACTAAAATCATTTTTAATGTTTTGTTTATTTTGTATAACATTGAGCCATTGTATAATTGAAATGAGGCACTCCAAGGTGTGTGTTATTGTGTAATAACGTTACTCCTGGGGTGGTGGAAGCACTCAGCTTCACCTCATGCTTCAACCCACCCCAGGAGTGATGTTATTACATGATAACACACACCTTGTCATGCCTTACTGCTTAGACATGCATTGCATGCTATTAAATCTCCCACTATTGCAGCTCTGCTCTGATAGCAGCTGCAGGTATTCTGGAATTTCTGGTTACATCAAATGTCAACTTGGAGTCAGCAGAATCAGCTTAATACAATCTACTATACTGCAGTAAACAGTAAGTAAAAAAATGCTTTTGCACACAAAGTGAAAATTGTGCTCATCACCGCACTTGGGTATGGTGCTCTTAGTGCTGATTGTTCCCCTTTAAGGGGCAGTGGCCCTGGCATATATCCCTGGGTACTCCACTCAGAACTAAGAATGGGATAACTATTTCTTTTTTGTATTCAATCAAATACCAAATTGTTGGTGAGGATATTTTTAAGTAACAGATATATATAAGACTATTGAGTGAAGACACAAGGCTTGTAATCATTATTATTTTTATTTTTATCTAAGGCATGTTAAACCGTAATTTAAAATCAAAGTGAGGCAGTGACAGTCATTGTGCAAAACATGTATTTAGCTTGTTCTGCAATATAGCAAGGCATTTCATTTAATGAGACATACAGTAAATACAGCTGTCGCTCATTTAATACTGTTTCAAGTTATCAACTTGTGCAAAATTAGCAGCTTTTGGGTACTTAATGCTTGTAATTACTCACTTGTAAACTGCATTTTGAAAACAAAAATCAGTCTTTCAGCATTCTTATTAAGCAGCCTTCATCTATTTTCAGCATATATGTTCCCAGCAGTGCTGAACAGTCTTTCTTACAGGACACTACTTGGTGACACTGTCAGAAATGATCTTGCAGTGGCAGCAGGGTCTGGAAGATGGACAGAGTTGTGCTTCCACCATTCTATCAGGTCACTGGAGTGTGGAATGCACAGCTCTTAATAGCTATATGGATAGCTCAGTATCCACCACAGTACATAATATCGGTGACTCTTCAAAGACTACAAGTGTCTACTCATGACTTTCTGACTGGTGGCTGAAGAATGTCATGCTTAGCATGTTCTTCGTTGACCTCAGTCTCACTGTTCACTTGTTTAATATGTTTTGTTCAGCAGCACTTTGTATGGTGGCTTTAACATCACAACAGCTTATGTCAGAATTAAACGGATGTAATTTGAAGCATGGATCCACCACACACAAGACTTGCATCCTCACAGGGCCCACAGTCCCATCACTGTACCGGCTTTGAATGACTTGGTTGGTTGCAACCCGAATCCAGAGTTCAGTTAACCCTGGTGTTTCATAGGTCCAGAGCCTTTTTTGGCAGTGCAGTCTTCCAGTGCTTGCTGTTTAGTCTTTTGTCTGGCTATTTCTGAAGAGTTTAACCAATATCTTTGTTTACCTGCTGTTTTGTTTTGAGGTACACTTTGGTGTTTTTCACCTGCTCATGATTAATCATGGCAGTTGTTGTGTACCCCAAGATCATGTTTCCATGAGAAATGCTGATTTTACAAAGAGTACACTCTGCTTTTGCTTTATTGAGTTATCTTCTTAAACTTGGAAGAACTCCCAGCAAGGCTCTGCTTTTTCTCATTAATTGCCACACTTAATCACACATACGCACACTGACACTGCCTTTCAGTGCCGCACATCCAGTCACTTCTCATGCAGCCATGTACAGAAAAAGCTGAAATCTAATCTAAAAGCAATAGGTTAAAAATTGTAAAAGTTTTAGAAAAATACAAGAAGCCAAGAAGCAAGGTAAGCAGATAAAAATGGTGAATAGACCAACATAAAAAATGGGAGAGGGCAGATTAAGGCCTGGACAAACAGCAAACATTAAAGCTCCACACTTATTGCTTTCATTGTCTCAGCACCAAGAAAGCAAAAATGTGACTATTCAGTATTTGTGCACATTTTTACATGATATTTGATCAAATAAGAACAGTCAGGTCAGAGCACTATTCGGGAATCAAGTGAATACAAAGCAAATATTCATCCTATCCCTACTCAGAACATTCCTCCGCTCTGAATAGTGGCCATCCACCACTACTCTCTGCTTCCTACCGGTCAGACAATTATCTGTCTACTTCCTATATATTTTTGTGTATTCCACATTGTGCTACTTTCTCCATGCATTTTCCATATGGTGTAATGTCAGGGGGTTTACTGGAGAGAGACTGCATCAATAACCCAGCCTCTATCCACTTCCATGACAACCCCCTCAAAGAAGGCAATCAGGTCATTTTGACAGGATCTAGCTTTGGTAAAACAGTGTTGTGTGCTAGAGAGCAGCCTTTCTCTCCCTGTTCTATACTACATTGTTTATGATTCATTAAAGCACTTTACACAGCATTGAGGTAGGGCCCACTGATCTATAGTTAGCTGGTTGAACTCTTCTGAAATAAGGGATGGGATTATGGTATTACTTGTTTTCTGTTGGGCACAATCCTTGAGGGAGTCATGAATGATGTTAGTGATGGCCCAGCAAGAACTTCTTATAACTCCACTATTACCCTAGAATGAATACTATCCAGACCCAGTAATTTTATGGATTCACATCATCCAGATAGCTGCTAATTCTGGCATAATCAGCACTGCCTCCTGTTCACACAGCAGCTGTCCCATAACCTCCACCTCCAGCTGTTCATAACCTCCCAACTTCCAGATTGAACACTGACATAACATATTTATTCTGTATCTCTGCTATTCCCCCTGCATTTTTTTTTTGTAATTTTAGTCTTTGGTAACCAGGTAAGGCCCACTAGGCACAAGTGTCTGTTTTCAGGGGCAACCTGGGAGCACTGGGCGGTAAAGTGATTTGCTCAGAGTCACACAGTATGCAAGTGGAGGTTGTGAGAATCAAACTCAGGTCCGGTTTGCTGGATGTATCAAGCTCATGCACACCTTGTTACTTTAACCTCTAGACTATACTGGCAGCCCAGCACTGCTGAATGGTTCCCCCACTTCCTCAATTAACAGTAGCCCACCTTATTCCTGACTCTCCATTTGTTCCCAGTGTATTAAAAAAGGAGTTTAGTATTTTCCATGATCCTCCATATAGTCTGGACTTGCAAACCAACCTTATCCTGTGTAGCAGTGGCCCTGCATTCCGTTTACAATGCATTATAATCTACAAGCTAAAGAGAAAAAGAACCTAAGTACTAAAGTACTGTGGCAAGGGTTACCCGAACAAGGCATTGGCAACAAAGTCAGGTTTCAAGGAAATACAAAATCACACATGCCCCAATAATGCAAAGCATCATTGGATGTCTTTACAAATCACCACAACAATTTAGACTAGTTCTAACCATTCTAGCTGAACCAGTATCAGTTTGTATAGTGATGTGCATACACTTGAAATTGCTGGCCACTGAGCCTTGTGGCTCACTCCTGACTGCTCCGAGGGAGGTGAAGGAGACCCTTCCGCAGAGGGTCACCCCTCCTGATTCCGACTGCGAGGGAATTTCAGGGTTGAGGTGCCCACTCATTGCTTAGGTTGAACGGACCTCCCCTGGACACAAATCGGACAAAGAGCCAGAAAACGAGCAGTATTTTCTGGAGCTGCACATCGGGACTAGAGGCTGCTTGCTGAAACGGGAAATGGGCTCTCCTCCCTCCTTGACAGGCTTAGCTCAAAGGTTGGCTTGAACGAGTTACTGGTCCTAGGTGACTTCAACCTCAACTGGGCAGGTTGCAATGTTCAGCAATACGTGCCACTGTTTGCTGGACTTGCCCTCAGCCAGCTCACCTCTGAACCCACAAGGCCCTCTCCAAGAGGAGACAAGGGTTCCATCATTGACTGGGTGCTAAGGAACAGAACAGAGAAAATTATCTCCTGTGGCATTCTCCCTGATGCTATATCGGATCACTCTCCCACCTACTGTGTATGGGGCAACTCCCCCCCCCAAAATCCCCCACAAGGTGATACAAATGAGGGACTACTCCAAACTCAATGTTGGAGACTTCCTTGCTGACCTGCGACACGCTGACTGGTCTCAGGTCATTGACACAAATGACCCATCAAAGGCTCTTGACAACTTCCTAAAAGTTTACACCCCACTTCAAAACAAGCATGCCCCCCTCACAAGAAGGAGAGTGAGGGACACTGCAACTAAATGGCTCCATGGAGGCCTTTTTTCTCTCATGAAACAAAGGGATAAATGCTGGGTGAGATATAAGTACTCAATGTCCAGTTCAGACCTTCAGGATTACAGACAGCTGAGGAACTCGTGCAAGAGAGCCATTCGCTCCGCAAACAGTGAGTTTTGTCAGTCCATTCTGCTCTCCACAGCCAGAAATCCGAGGAGATTCTGGCAGAGCATTAAGAATGTGGTTGGTGGGTCTACTAGAGCTCAGGTCACAGACATGCACATTGACAGGGTAAACTGCAACAACCCACTCACAATTGCCAATGCCTTCAACTGTCAGTTCCCCGACCTGCCAGCTCTCCCCAAACTGCCTCATTACCCCAAGGATCAGGCCTCTCCACCCAGTGGGACAACCCCCCTCCTGCCCTTTTACCTCAAGGTCATATCAGACATGGAGGCCCAGAAGCTCCTTGCTGGCCTCTCCTCTCACACTGGTGCTGGGCATGACTGCCTAGAACCCAAGCTGCTTAGGCTAGGGGTAACTGTACTAGCCCGACCCATAGCCCATGTCTTCAGTGCATCGCTTACCTCGGGTATAGTCCCAGATATCTGGAAGATGGCCAAAGTCATCCCTGTGCCCAAACAAGGTGGCCTAAAAGACCCTAAGAACTACCACCCCATAGTGATCCTGTCAGCGATCAGTAAACTTCTGGAAAAGGTAGTCACCTCGCAGGTCACCCATTACCTACAGACCCACAACTTACTCTTCCCTGCACAGCATGGGTTCAGAAAGGGGCATAGAACCTCCACTGCCCTAGCAGTTGTTACCTTTGCGATCAGGTCTGCTGCTGACCAAGGTGAACTGACCGAGGCCATGTTTGCTGATCTCTCGAAAGCCTTCGATCGGGTAGACCACGCACAACTGTGCACCTCTCTCCTATCACTTGGCTTCTCCTCTCCTGCCCTTGCCTAGATCTGTAATTACCTCACGGGCAGGCAGTAGCACACCAAGTTCAACAAGGCAATGTCTGAGCCTTCCCAGGTAAACTTCGGAGTCCCCCAGGGCTCTGTTCTGGGGCCTCTCCTGTTCTCCCTCTTCATAAATGAGCTACCCTTGGCTCCGGCTCTTGGGTCCTCAGTGCTGTACGGAGATGACCTAGTCATCATGACCAGCTCCCAGGACATCTCTACCATCAATGCCAAACTAAACTCAGACTTCAACCAAATCCAAACTTGGTTACAGGACCATAAACATATGATTAACCTGCAGAAGATGCAGGCCTTGCTCTTTGGCTCAGCAGCCAAGAAAAAAGCTGTCCCGGATTCACTACAGATCTCTGGGGCCGATGGGTCCCTACTGCTAGTTGCAGACTCTGTCAAGTACATGGGGGTGACTCTTGACCCACAATTGGATATGAACATGCACATACGTAGTTCATGTAGGGCCTCAAACTGCAAGTTGGGTCGTGCTTACAGAGCAAAAAGCTGTCTCACTCCAGCTGCCCGTCTCGCCTTAGCCAGGGGAGTCCTCCTACCTACACTCTGCTATGGACTAGTCACCTTCACTCATGTTGCAAAAACTAGTCTAGTAAAGTGGGACTCAGCATATAACAGCATATGCTGTTTAGTGTTCTCAGCCCCCTGCCTCACCCACCACTGTAAGCTCTAGTCACGGCTTGAATGGCTCCCACCAGAAACTCACCGCTCCTATGTCGTGGGCAACTTCATAGACAGTGTTGTCAGAACTGCCACCCCCCCTTATCCTTGCTGAGTCCCTCATTCTAGCTACTTCCTCCTACAATCTGCGATCCAGTGACTCTCATGCCCTCCTGGTACCTAAGACCGCACTCAAATGGGTGACCGAGCCTTCGCTGCAGACGCTCCCAGGTTATGGAACTCTCTTCCATGAATCACTCAGTCTTCTCCCTCCCACCAGTGCTTTAAAGCCTCCCTCTGGGGCTTTCTCAAAATGGCCTCCACCTGCCTCTGCACTAGATAAACACCTTCAGCCTATGCTGCCCCAACTAACTGAGATGCTACCTAAATAATATGACTTAGGCAGTGCCCCTCTGCACTTTATACTCTTCCTGTACTCACAGCTTACTAGAAGGAGTAGACCACTTAGGCCCACCTGCCCAACAGGGAGAGCATTGTTACTGTGCAACTCCCTTATTTTGCTCTGGGCCCACTCTATCCCAATTTGACTCCTCTCTGCCTACCTGCAAGCCTTACAGCATTGCTGCCTGGAACGATGAAACCATACTGTTCTTCTACCTACTGCCTGCATTGTAAACTCCTGTTGTTACTTGTATTGACCCTGTGTGCTAATTCTCTTTAATGTAATCCTTCGTTTGTTTTTGCCTGATGTTCATGTATGTACCTTGTAATCTCCCAGGTCACACCTGAAAATAGGCACTTGGCTGTCTAGTGTGCTTACCCGGTTAACAAAAGCAAATAAATAAATTATTGGGGCATGTGTGATTTTGTATTTCTTTATACTCCATTACCCTTGCTGTATATCTCCTTTCACTTATCATAAACCCTTTTTTCTCAATTAACTTTCTGAATTCTATGGACACACATGAAGGCCTTTGCTTATCTTTCTTGTCTTTGTTGCCCAAGAGGATGCATCTAGAGACTACAGTACCTCCACTGTATGCAGCCTCCCACTTGGAGCCTTCTACTTGGCATGAATTCTCACACTCAGTTGGGTACAGTATTTGTTAATTAATCTACAACCATCTCTCTCAACCTACCAAAATCAGTTCTCTTGCAGTTTAGCATCCTGGTTTTATTTTTAATAAAGTAGTTTCCCACTCCCTGGTGTCATTACCAGCAATAGCGGAAACCATCCCTTGTCACCCTCTGTATTCATTTTTTTGTAACCAGAAACAAAGAAAAACATCCATTGATGTGTTCTTCTCCCTTGACCCTCTGACCCCCCACTGATCCCCCGGCATGCTCCAGCACCCCTCACTTACTTCCATCCAGTCCACTGGCACAAGAATGTTCATCTTGAAATGCAGAAGATATAACATTCTCTATATTTTTGTTTGCCCCCTAAAGTATTTAATTAAAAGAATCGGTTGCTCTAAATAGATTATGATCACCTCACATCTATTAAGCCTACCTTTTTGTTTGTCTTGAGGTACTTCAGTACTTGGTGCACTTTCATAATGCATTATGATTGTACTATTAAAGATTGCTCTATGTTTATTTTGAAATTTGGTGTGCACATTCATTTTAGGTTTCAGGTTGTTTGTATATATGTACAATAGACTAGCATCCATGTTACTAGTGCTAGTGAAGTTTATGTTAATTATTTTGCTTTTGCATTTGTCTTTAGTGTCAAGGTGATGCACTGTAACTCATATGCCTTTGATTCTATAAGTTAAAAGTTTGGAATCTCCCTAATTCCTGTTTTTGTTGTTGTTGTTAATTTGTTATTTATTTGATTGATAGCCAGAAGAAATAGAATGAGATTATGTCCCATTTTCAACCATGTCCTGGGGCTACATGTTACAGGTGACACTCAGAAGAAAACAATTACACTGTCACATTTGCTCATTCAAACAACTGCAAGACTATTCAGCAGTAATGAGATCCCTTAACTCATTTTTAAGTCATGAAGTTTGTCAAGTTTCCAAGAGATGATGAGAGTCTCTTCCACAGCAAAGATGCACAGTGAAAAATAAATGTTATGTTTTCACATCTTAAATTAGTTATTGGCACATTAAGAATTAGCATGCATTGTGAATGCAGAGACTGAAGTGGAGACTGGGTTTAAAAATTCTGCTAAAACTTTTAGTCTACATTTTTAATTATACTGTGTTAACAAAAGACGGGTACACCCGCCTCCCCATGAGCTTGTCTGCACTATTTGCATTTCAAAAAATGGCTGACTCAGTAAATCAAGTTTAAGACATAGTTTATTGTACAAACTCAATATGTGAGATTTAAAAAAGCCATTTTCTTCTGACACCGTTAGTAAGACAGAAAAAATAGCTAATTATCTGACTCGGGTAACATGGAGCATACTGCCATCACAGCAGACAAAAACTAATGTTTTGTTCCTTCAGTGAGAAGCTTCATCAGAGTTAACAGCAGCAATCCATCTCATGCTTCAAATAATCTTTCTCATTTGCATATGTGGCATGATTACACAGCATTTCAAATTAAAGTGCAGTTGTGTTATTTCACTAAGTGCAAACTGCATCAGTGACTAGTGCAAGCATTATTAAAAAGGTTAAGATTACTACTGTTATTGACGAACAGCAGATTATCTGTGCATAAACTATAGTCAAAGTTGTGCAAATGTACCATGCCTTTTCCTTTAGGCTTTTCTTCAGCAGGGAAGCCAGCTCTTGTGTTCAGTTTACCAATGACAACAGTGTGGTATACCCACCATTAAATTGGGAAGGACTGAGAGCTTGGAAAGCAACAATACCTTTTAAGACAAATGCATACAAGAAGGACAATATTCACAAAATGGACATGACTACCACAATCCTTGAAAAGTGGGGTAACCATGAAATGCCATTGCTGGTTTATTTATTACTGGTGATAGTATATTAATTCTGGAAAATGAAGTTTGAAATGGCATATAAAAAAAGAGTTGAGCTCTGCTTTTTTGTGTACACAGGCATAAAGTATGCCAATGTGCCCTTGCGGGTTTGTGCCTGGTGGTAAGCTGGCAATATAGGTGTGGCATGAGGTGTGGCATTGAGCGCTTCAACCCTCAGCACCACCAGGCCAGCAAGGTAAAGTATTTATTTAGCAGGTTTGCTTTCTCATCATCTCCCTCAATCAGAGCTCCCCCTCCCCTTTTAGCCTCATTATCCCCTGCTTGCTGTTCCTCCTTTCACTTACATATTGGAAACAATTCTTGTCTCCCCTTTTAGCCTCCCTCGCTATTTTCTCTCATCTATTTGCTTTAGCTCTCCTAACTATTTTCCCCACTTCCTTCAGCTTCTCCCTGTACACTCCCTTATCCTCCTTCCCCTGTGAGGCTTTGTATGTCCTAAACGTCTTCATTTTTCCTTGACTGCAGTCCTCACCTCCTTAATAAACCATAGTGGTTTCCTCCCCCTCATTCATTTGCTCACTCTCTTGATGCATTGTTCTGTTGCCCGCAGAATTCCCCCCTTTATTGTTCCCCACAGTTCCTCAATTTCCTCTATGTTCTCACTCCCTTCATACTCCTCCTTGAAAATTTCTTTCATTCTACTAACATTTGCTGTCTTGAAGTCCAGTACCCTAGTGTGAGACCTACTCTTATCTGTCCCAGTCTGAAGGCTAAACTTTACCATCCTGTGGTCACTGTCTCCCAGATTTTCACCGACCTCCACATCCTCAATACTATCCCCATTGGTCATCACCAGGTTGAGTATGGCCTCTTCTGTAGTTGGATGTCTGACCAGCTGTTGAATAAATGCCTCCTGTACTGACTCCAACAGTTTCTGCTCCATTCAGATGCTGCTGCTGGGATCTCCCAGTTCACATCGGGAAGATTTAGATCCCCTACCACTAAAATTTCCCCTTTGCTGGCCATCCTTTGTATTTCCCTAGCTAGCTCCTTATCCCTCTCTTCTCTCTGGTTTGATGGTCTGAAGTCACCCCCATCCTTACTACCTCCCCAGTCCTCTTGTTTACTGTGCCCCAGAGGATCTCAGCTGAGTCTTGTCCTTCCCCACTCACCATGGCTCTAATCTCATCCTTTATGTTGATGGCTACCCCTCCCCCCTTTTTCCCTTTCCTATCCCTCCTATAGGGACAATACCCTGGTAATTCCACTTCCCAGCTGTGGTTATCCATGCACCACATCTCAGTTACCACTATCAGGTCTAGGTCTTCTGCCTCCCCCACTGCTTCCAGGTCCCCCATCTTTTTTTTTTAATTGTATTTTTATTAATTTTTGCATTTACACAATAAGTCATGAGACCAAACACAGATTACATTTAGGTACATTGTCAAAGTTTTCTCATTATCACTAATCCTTATACAATAATGTATAGTTCTAGTAGGTTTACAAGCTCATATGACAGAAGCTAGTAGGGGTAGAGAAAAAATAAGAGCTGTAATGAAATTATTCTCATGTAATTTCTCTTTCAGGAAGAAATAAAGCTTACTTTGTATACCTCTGTGGTAGTTGTGTCTTATTTTCTACAGTGTTTTATTGTCTGATCTATATTCCTCCTTAATTGGAGTCAGGTTAGAAATATAGTGTTGTCTTCCCTCTGTTTCACATATAATGGGAACGACTCAGGGGCATTAAAATGTTTATTATATTTAACATTAGATTTAATCAATAAGACAGATGTGGAGGTGTGAAACGGTTAGAAAATAGATAAATAGAGAGGACCAAGAGGTATATGTTTATGTAAAGGTTAGTAGTACCCATGAGAGGATCATTCAGTCAGTGCTGGTATTAATACTGATCTTAATAGGTTAAAAAGGAGTTAGTCATGGGATGACATCAGGGTGATGAGTTACTTGATAGGTTACCCATGCATGCCAAAATGTCTTAAAAGATTTGGTTCATGAGTTTATGTTAGCAATTATTCTAAATTGCACATTTCATAAGTCAAGGCTCTCCAACATTCCTTCGTGGGAACACTCCCAGTATGCCATTGTTTTGTAATAGCCTTATTAGCTGCTAAAATTAGAGTTGTGGTTATTTTAAGTATATGCTTAGAGACCTTCAGGCCCTTTGGAGGGGTAGCCATTAAAATATAGGTAGGGTTGAAAAGATCTTGGTGGCCAAAGAGATCTTTCAGTTCCATGAGGATCTCTGTCAAATAGAGGCTCAACAGGGGGCATTCCCAAAGTATGTGAGTTATATTAGCCAGGCGGTTACCACATTTTCTTCAGCATTCTCCCAGTTCCGGACCGAAGTATTTAGCAACTATGGCAGGGGGCCTGAAAAAACGAATCCTAGATTTTCAGGTGAATTCCTGCCAATAGGAGGAATTTAAAACGTTTAGAACCAGGAGGGAGCTAGCTTTCCATTTGTCACTGTTTATGTCTTCTTTTAATTCTAGGGCCCATGCCCGCCTTACATGGTCTTTGGAGTCTGCCTTATAGTCTTTTATGGCTTTATATAATTGGCTAGTTAAATGGAATTGTTCTTGCCCCTCCAGTCCTGCTTTAATAAGTATTATCAACGAATCTGGAGATTCTGTTATTTTAGCCAGGCGATCTTCAAATGGTATTAATGAATTTTTTAACTTATAGTAGTAGGGACTGGAGAATTGTGGAAGTTTGAATTTTTTTGAAGGGCAATAAAATATGACAACCCAGTTGGAGTAACTAATTGGCCCACATACCAGACTCATGTTGACCAAGATTTAGTTATTTCCTCTGTTTGTTTAGGTAAAAAATGTATATCTGCATTCAAAGGCCTAAGATAAAGCTTTTCAGAGAAGGAGAGTACTGAATTTGACACAGCAAGCCAATTCCTGTAGGGTTCAGCTATGAATTCAGGAAATTGAGTTAATGGGATACATTTTGGTGGATTTCCGAACAGAAGGTAGAGTATGTCCGGATTATTCATTACTGTTAGTTCGAATTCCTTCCACAGAGCTTTGTACGTTGGGTTGATATGATTTAGTAGGATCTGTAGTTGGGTTGCTGTGGCATAGGTCCTTAAATCTGGTAGATTCAGGCCACCTTTTGACTTAGGCAACTGAAGGATTGAACATTTAATTCTAGGGGGCCTTCTTCTCCAAATAAATCTAGAGATTACTTTATTCCAATAATGGAAATAAGTATTATTTGGGATTATGGGGAGGGTCTGGAGAAAGAATAATAAATGGGGAAGAATGTTTTTCTTATAGTTTCTATCCTATTAATAAAGCTCAGCGGGAGCTCTGTCCGGTGTACTAGATCTTTAGTTATTTGTTGTGTAATGGGTTTGAAATTAGCCATTTCAAGGTGTGTTAAATTATATGGAAGTTGTATTCCCAGATATCTCATTGATATTGTACTCCATGTAAAAGGGAAGTTTTCTTTAAGGGAAGGGGAAGGGCGGACGGGGCATGTTAGGACTTCTGTTTTAGTATTATTGATCTTACAGCCTGCCAGGGACCTGAATTGTTCTAAAAGTGACCAGACTGTAGGAATTAATGTTTCCAGGGAGGTCAGAATGAGCAGTATATCATCTGCATACAGGTTAATTTTGTGTTGCCTTTCTCCTACAGTAAAGCCAATTATGTTAGGTGAATTTCTGATAACCAGGGATAAGGGCTCCAGGTAGACGGCAAATAATAGGGGCGACAAGGGACAACCCTGATGGGTTCCACTAGTGAGGGGAAAAGGTTTAGATACAGCTCCATCCAATTTTAAACAGGCTTTGGGAGACTCGTATACCTGCATGATTTGTCGGGTAAAGGGCGGCGGTACACCGAAATAGTCAAGAGTGGACCACAAAAAGGCCCCGTTGACTCTGTCAAAGGCCTTTTCTGTGTCAAGCCCAAGGAGGGTCAAGGGGATACTATGTTTAGTAGCGTTCTCCTTTATGAGAGCAGTACGTCGTACTGCATCTCTGGCCTGTTTTTTTTTTTTTTTTTATGAAACCCACACGGTCATCAGCTATTATGGAGGGGAGCAGGTTATCCAATCTGTGCGCCAGTATTGACGTATAGATTTTGTAATCACAGTTCAGTTTTGATATGGGGCGGTATGATTCTGGATATTGTGAATTTTTTGTAGGTTTTAAGATGGCAGCTATCTCAGCATATTGGCAGAGGGGGAGGAAGAATTTCCTAATTGAAGTTCCAACTTAGCTTCCATAAGTGTTGGGGATAAGTTTTTGTTAAAGTTTGTGTAAAATTCCATCGGGTATCAATCAGGGCCAGAGGCTTTCATTGTTTTTGCATTTTTAATTATAGAGGTGATCTCTTCTTTGGTTATTGGGGTTAGCAGTACCTGAGGCTGAGCTTCGGTGATCTTTGGTAGGTTGGCATTAGCAAGGAAATTTGCAATTTGTGCAGGCTGGGGATTGATATCTTCCTTATATAAGTTCTCATATTATTTGGCTAAAGCCTGTCTAATGGCTTGTGGATGGTTTAAAAGTCGGATGGAATCAGGGTCTGTAAGGTGCAATACCCTAGCATACGATCTGGCTCCCCTTAATTTTCTACCTAGGTTTCTGGCTGCCTTCGGTCCTCCCTCATATGTATTTAGTTTAAGGTACAAGAGTTGTTGTTCCACTTGCAAATCTAGTATTCTTTGAATTTTTTGTTTTAATAGTTGCAATTTGGGTATAACTGCCTTATCTCCCCCATGCCGAGTCTCCTGGAGACTATTATATTCCTTCTGCAGTTCTGGAAGGTTTCTTTCTCTAATCCTTTTCTTATATGATGCATACTTTATTATTTCCCCTCTGAGAACTGCTTTCAATGTGTTCCAACGGACTGCATCTGAGGTGACTCCCTTTGGGTTATCAGCTAGGACCCTAGTAACTGTTTTTTGAATAAGTTCTTTAAATTTTGGGTCTTTTAATAACATAAGGGTTCAGACACCAAAATGATTGGCCCTGTGGGAGGCCCAGTAACAGTTTGGTGAACACTGGCCTGTGGTCTGACAGTGGCATGGCACCATAATAAATATCTTGTATGGATTCCTAATGTTTAACTGAGCCAAAAATATAATCAAGTCTGGAGAGACTATGCATTTTAAGGGATTGATATGTATGTTTTTGTGTTTTGGGATAGAAGTGCCTCCACAGATAGATGAGGCCCAGGCTGGGGAGTGTTTTGATTAAATATCTTTGTAATGGGGAAGCTCTATGCTTCAATGGGGCATAAACATCTAGAATAGGGCTTAAGGTGGTGTTTATATCACCATCTAAAATTAACTGACCCTGTTGGATAGATAGTAAATCTTCAAAAAACGTCTTAGCCAATTTAGGTGTAGAATTCGGGGGAAAATAAATAGAGGCTAGGGTTACCGGTTTTGAATAAAGGATTCCCCTCGCTATCACATAGCATCCCTTCTTGTCAGTTACCTGAGCTTGAAGGATAAAGGGGATGGTGTGAGGGATTAGAATGGCTACACCTATCCTGTGGCCAGAACTTTGTGAAGCTGTCAGCACCTTTTGGTACCCAAATCTCTCTAATTTTCCATGTTCCTTTCCTCAGGCAAGAGGTGGGTTTCCTGGAGGAATATCAGGTCTGGATGTTGAGATTTTAAGTATTTTATCAGCCTGGCTCTTTTGATTGGATTGTGAATGCTGTTAATATTCAGTGACATTATTAATGACTTATTAGCCATGTGACTAGTAAGGAATATAGCATAATGACAAGGCTATTTGCCTTTCTCCTGCTATGCCGAAAATAGCTGGCATAAGTGGTATTCTGGGTCAACTGAAGTGTTCCTACAAATGAAAGGGTCCCAGATTTAAATCTCAGAAAACTGTCTATTCTCTTCCCTTCTGGTACATCTAGTCTATTATTGCTATTCATGAGAAGACGATCAACAGATTTAATAACGTTGAGGCTAACAATCTTATAAATAGGTCTAATTTTATATATAACAAAGTTAAGCAAATATCTAAAACCTTCTATCAGGTTCAACAAGGATTTGTCCACAAATTTGTGTAACCACAGTTTAAGGTTGACCAACCGGGTCCAAACTAGAAGACTACAGAAACATTTTCCTAAAAATAGAACAACAATTGAGAACATTATAAATGCTATTTACAGTGTGGTACCTTCCAAGGTGGGGGCGAGCATATATGCTCTCTCTTTGGATCCCTGAATGCCAAAAAAAAAAAAAAAAATTGGCAATCAGGATAGGGGGTAAAACCAGAAGAATGGTCCTCCCGGGCCCCCAGGGGGCCAAAAGAGCCCCAACATAAAATGACTATTACAGCATAGCCAACAAATCTTGTGGGTGTCAAAAGGAAAAGTAGGGAAATAGGAAGGTAATTAATCATCTACAAGTGGTTGGCTGATATCAATACAGCTACCAGGAAAAAAACAGAATTATAATTAAAAATCCATCTCTGGTTTCCTGCTTTCGAAATGTTAATACAGTAGAGATTAAGGTTGCAAATCATAAGTTTTAAGGTACTGACCAACATGTATCTGTGGAGAGAAAGTTTTCAAGATTGGGTCCCTTCATTTTCATGCACCCCCATGTATCCCAGTACACAGTCAGTGAATATCAGATTAAGTTGTAATCCAAAGCCAGAGGTTAAGGAGGGGGCCCCTACTACAGTGTAGGAGAAGGGGATAATGGTTCTTCATGAACCCAAATGGCACCCAATTCCAGGCTCCCAGCTATAGAGGGAGTAGATAGAGGATCCAGGGCCTAGAGGGCTTTCTGAACCAGGGAAATACAATATGATTTCCCTATCCCCACCCCCCCACCTGCTCCAGCTAGCCATCCAACCTGAAGTAAGACTCGGACAATTTGAACAATGTACAGCCGCCTTCACTGTTCAGGTTGTTAAAGCATTAGATCTACAGAAGGGCTCAAGTCTCTGCTTTAAATCCTGGGCAACTTTCCTGTTGTTGTTCGGTGTTCTGGCAGCGTTCATCAGTGTTTACCATTTTGGGGTCTGAGGCTCCCCCGTGGTCGTTGCTGTCATTCTTTCAGGAAAGGTTATGCCACGGGTTGTAAGATCATTTTTGGCCTCTTGTGCATTGGCATATTCCTTTTTCACTCCATCAGGGAGGTGCACAATGAGTTTAGCAGGGTATGGAGTGGTGAATTTAATGCTCTTAGCTTTAGGAGTGAGGAGGAGAGGAAGATAGGCCCAGCAAAGTTGGAGAGTTTTTGGTGCAAAGTCATGGTCGACATAAAATCTTTGTTGCCTATAGCATACCTTCTGCTTGCACCATGCAGTTGTAATAATTTGCACTTTAATGGCATAGGAGTGGAAGTGTGCAATTATGGATCTAGGTGCTGCATTCGCTGAGGTGGACTTTGGGGAAAGTACACGATGAACTCATTCGAACTGTAAATTAAAGTCAGCAGGAAGCTCCAGGGCAATTTTTAATATTGTTGTCAGGAAGTCTTTAATATCATTACCCTCGGAGCCCTCGGGGATATAATAAATTCTGATGTTTTTTCTGCAGGCATGATTTTCTGCATCTTCCTGTCTCTCCTCGATCATCTCCTACTGAGCTTTTAACTGCTGAACTAAGGATTCCATATCATCTACACGATTCTACATGACTGTTATCTGGCATTCAGAGTCATCAGTCCTCTGTTCTAATTGCATTATGTCTTTCCTAATTTCACCATAAAGTTGCTTAATTTTGGCTCGGAAGGAGCAGATGTCGTTATAAATAGTGTCTAGCTTAATTTTTTTGTTTTGGTTTTTAGGAGTGTGGCCTGCTGCTTTTGCCGGCCCTGCAGACTGGAACTGGAAGTCAGGCCCCCCCATCTTATTCCCCAGACTCCTAGCATTTGCCAGCAGTCCCTTTCACTTATTTCCTCCTCCTCCGTTCTCCTTCCTACTGTCATTCCCTGTCCCCTTTTGTGGGGGAGAGTGAGTTAGGCAAGTCCCACTAGCTACTTTCTCTAGTCCGTCCCAGCTTCATACTCCACCTTCGTAGTGTTGTGCCAGGAAAGCATCAATGTGGCCTTATGTGAGTGTAAGGCAAACAGAGAACTGACTGGTTTGGGAATTTAAGCTACTGAAGGGGGAAAACGGGTATCAGTTGGAAGCCCTTTGATCCAGGAGACAGCTGCCTAACCCCTTGATGGAAATTTCCCTGCAAATACAGCATCTTCAATCATTTAAACCTTTATTCAGAATTGAATAAGATAGCTCAAACTAAGACAAACTCATTTCCAGTGAGGTCCTTAGCTTCTAGCTATTCATAGAGTGTGACTGGGTCATATCAGTATACAGTACCACAGTATCTGGTGTGGGGGGGATCCAGGCAATAAAGAGGACAATAAATATATGCTAATTGGTACCTGCTTGTAATTTTCCTTGTTAAAGAAATTCTGTATCTCCAAATGATCTATTAGAGAGAAAGATGGATGATTCAATGACCAATCGGGCAGCTTTTGCTCTTGTGAAGATCTATCAGCCTGCCCCACACAAGGAATTGCATACTGCTACCCATGATGCTTTGCATTAGGTTTGTAGCTCCAGAGTATATATGAGTGGTTTAGAGAGGTATTCAGAAACTAAACAGTTTAGAGGAAGAGAACCTGAGAGTGATGATGATGATGGAGCACTGGTGCAGTGTAATAGGACTGTGGGATAGGGGAATCAGATGCTGGAATACATCAAAAGGGAGATTACTAGCAGGAACAGGGAAGTAATACTGTCCCTGTATGGACCCCTGTTTCAGCTGCACCTATAGTACTGTGTGCAGTTTTAGGAGCCCACATTTGAGGAAGGACAGGGATAGGCTAGAGATGGTGCAGGGAAGGGCTACCAAAATAATACAGAGGAAAAAAAGGGAGCTCTTCTGATGAGCATTTGGGGATCTAAATATGTACATGCTGGAGGACAGGAGGAAGATGGGAGACATGACTGAGATGTTAAAGTACCTTTGTAGGCTAGGCAAGATGGACAGCTGTGAGATCTTCACAATGAGTGGTAACATGGGCACTGGGGGAAACTCCATAAAATTGGTCGGCAAGGATAATAAAGGATGACAGAAGTACTTTTTCTACTGAGAGTTGTGGCAGAAAATACTGATAGTGGTGGCAGACAGGATCAAACCAATGGGAGATGTCATCTGCACTGAAGCAGTAGGGAGGGTCAGCAGGGGGTGGGACAGGCACATAGGAAATGTGCATATGGAGGTAGCTGAAGGAGAAAGGCAAAGAAATGACTACCAGAATTGACAGGGGCAGAGCTCCATAACTAGGCAAACTTGGGTAGACTAGATGGGCTGATAGGCCATTCTCTGCTGATAGTTTCTATATTTTAGCGCTGTTTAGACATTGTTCATTCCTTCCATATTTTATGGAACCCACACACACACTACTGTTTCTGAAAACTCCCTCTCCTATATACTTCTGTATCTCCAAGTCTACTAAATACTCTTATAGTAAAGATCCTGTTTTTTTTAAAGGTTATGTGTTTGCCTTTTTGATGTTATGAGTAATGCCATAAGTGTACCTACCAAATCCAGGGTGTTTTGTTAGCCAAATCTTACTGCATACATCCTAGGTGTGGTTGAAAGAATTCTGCTTTGCCCTGTGTCTCCCAGTGCACTTTGGATATCTAAAAAGGTCTCTATTAGTGCCCGGGATTACTGCACACCCTGTTGAGGGTTACTTCGTACTCTCAGTTCCATCTAGAACTGGAATGTTCCTCCATCAAAAAATCCTCTCCAGAATATAAATTTGTTTTCTGAAATAGCATTAATTTATATACAGGTGCTCCCTCAGTGTTTTTACAGTTGTTTATTTATGGATACACTGCATACATTTTGAACCACAAAGGTATACTGCATTTACTTGGACTTCAGCAAGGCCTTCGATTCGGTGCCTCATGGGCGGCTTGGGGGGGAAGCTAACTGGTGTAGGAGTAGGGGCAAAAATGATAAACTGGATTACAAGCTGGCTGAGTGCGAGGCTGTAACGGGTGGTGGTGAGAGGGGAGCTCTCAACTCCAAGGCCGGTGACAAGTGGGGTGCCACAGGGCTCTATGTTGGGGCCACTATTGTTTGGGCTCTTCATATCAGACATTGGACATGGGGTGGTGAGCAAGGTAAGTCTGTTTGCTGACAACACCAAAATCAGAGCAGTGGTGGATGGAGAGGAGGGATGGAAGCAGCTGCAGGGGGACCTAAGTAAGCTACAGGAGTGGTCAGAGAGGTGGCAGCTGGGGTTCAATGCAAAGAAGTGTAAGGTTATGCACTTTGGGGTGAAGAACCCAAGGAGAGAATACTGGCTGGGGGGGGGTTAAGCTGGGGATCACAGAGGAGGAGAAAGACCTTGGGGTAATGATCATGGGGACCATGAACAACACTGCCCAGTGCAGGAGAGCGGCTGCAAAAGCGAACAAAATGCTGGGGTGCATAGCGAGGGGTTTTTCGTCCAGGTGAAGTGAGGTGATCTTGCCCCTCTACAGGTCGCTGGTAAGGTGCACGTAGAGTATTGTGTGCAGTTTTGGAGGCCATACCTAAAGCGTGATATCAGGCTGCTGAATGGGGGGCACAGGAGAGCAACAAAGATGATATTTGGAATGGAGGGGAGAGACTATGACAGCAGGCTGGGAGACCTAAATATGTACACCCTGGAGGACAGAAGGGATGGGGGGACATGATAGAGACATTCAAGTATCTGAGGAGAATCAATAAAGATGGGGCAGATGGGACCTTTAAGTTAAGGAGGGGGAGGGTCACCAGGGGGCATGGGCTAAGAATGGAGGGGGGAAGATTTAGGAAGGAAATGAGGAGACACTATTTCACAGACAGGGTGGTAGCAAAATTGAAATCTCTACCAGAATGGGTGGTATCATGTAAATCTGTGAACAGCTTCAAAAGGGCATGGGACAGGGAACAGGGGAGAGTGAGGGTGGAGGGGTGACAGTGGGATGACAAAAGGAAGGGGGGTTGGGGCAGCTGCAAACTAGGGGTGTTGGCTGCACACTCAAGCAGACTTAGATAGACCGGGTGGTCTGTTTCTGCTGGCACATTCGTATGTTCATACGAAAAACAACTTGGGCCCGATTTTCAAAGAGCCCTTATAGCGACACAAGTTGCATTGCTCTTTGGGCTGTGGCAAACTCCAGATGCACCAGGGACCCTGTGCTCAATTTTAGAAAAAGCAGGGTCCTAGCACCAAAGTCCCCAGGTTTAATGCAAGCCAGCAGCTGTGCCAAACAGTTGGCGTACCTTCAGGAATTGCCTCAGTGATCCTGAGCCCCCCACCTGACACAACACTAAAGGGTCCGGGATGGTTGGGGGGAGAAACTGCTTGCCAGGAGGGAGCAGGGGGCTGAAGGGGCATGGGAGGTGGCATACAGGGAGTCAGGGGGACAGCTGGGAGTGAAAGGTAGTGATGTGGCACCTGGTGGAGTGCGTTTACTTTTGTAATAAATTTTGTACATGTCCAGCAATTAATAGTAGTGTACTACAATATATAGTAACTGTTACTCATACTGTACATACAGAAACAGCTCTAATCTAACACATCAAAGGAGGTACAAGTTATTATTCTGCATAACATACTACATACTAACATACTAAAATGCCAGCAGAATAGGCCTAACAGTCTTTCGTGTCTACTTGTTTGGTCAGCCCCCACCCTGGGAGCTGACCTTGCTGCTCCCCTCTCTCTCTCTGGCTTCTCCCTTCCCAGTCCTGGATATTCTCGCTGAACTGGTTTTTGCTTCCAGAACCCTTCCCCTGTACCTGTCTCACCCCCTCCTGAACCCCTCCATCGTTTCTGCCTCCACAAGCCCCCTGGGCAGTGCATTCCATGGCTCCACCACCCTCTCGGTGAAGTAGCACCTCCTCCTTTCTCCCCTGAATCTCTCCCCCTTCAGCTTCCACCCATGCCCTCCAGTTGCCCCCCCCTTCCTTTGGAGCACCCTGACTGCTCCTCTTCTATTCCCCCTTCATGTACCTGAAGACCTCTATCATGTCCCCCCGATCCCTTCTCTCTTACGAGTATATATTTAGCTCTTCGAGCCTCTCCCCATAGGTCTATCTCCCAAGCCCCAAATCATTTTGGTTGCCTTCCTCTGGACCCTCTCCAGGAGTTCAATGTCCCTCTCTAAATGTGGCCTCCAAAACTGCATGCAGTACTCAAGGTGCGGCCTCACCAAGCAGGTATACAGTGGGAGTATCACTTCCCTCCTTCTGGAGGTGATCCCCGTAGCGATGCATCCAAGCATCCTGTTGGCCTTTGCCGCTGCCCTCCTACAAGTCTCCGAGTTGTTCATCTTGACATCCACCACCACCCCCAAGTCCCTGTCAGCCATCGAGACTTTTAGCATCCCCCCCCCCGGGTGTATTCCTGGCCTGGGTTTCTGGCTCCCAGGTGCAGTACCTTGCATTTCCCTGCATTAAACCTCAGCTTCTGCTTTCTAGATCACCTTTCCAGAGCCTCCAGGTCCCTCTGTAGGGCCACCCTCCCCATCTCCCCATCCACCACCGCCCCCAGTTTTGAGTCACCCGCAAAGAGACTCATCTCACTCCTGATACTCTTCCTTATGTCAGAGACATAGGCATTGAACCATAACACAGTAGACCTCACAACTGTACAGTTATACAGACCTTAACAATACAGTCTGTATAACTGTGCAGTTGTGAAGTCTGCTGTGTTACAGTTTAATATGATGCCATGGTACAGTATGTGGAATTATCGCGTGTCCTTCCTTTGATGTGTTGGATTAGAGCTGTTTATGTATGTACAGTATGAGTAATAGTTACTGTACATTGCAGTACACTACTACTAATTGCTGGACATTTATAAAAATATTCAAAAATAAACACACCCCACCGGGTGCCACATCACTATCTTTCAGTCCCACCTGTTCCCCAACTTCCCCTATGTCACCTTCTATGCCCCTTATGCTCCTGGCAGCCCATTGTCTGACCCCATCCCACTGGCTGATCTAAGTGGTGCCTCTTGCTGCATCCACAGCAGGGCTTGCAAAATCCAAAAAAAGGGGATGTTGTAGCCCTACTGCGACACAAGTCCTCTTGTGACCTGGTGCACCAGGTTGTTTGATGCAGCCCTGGTGCAAGGGGGCTTTGGCACAGCTGCATCAACATTTGATGCAGGCTGTGACAGAAAATCGTGAAAGACACAAGTTGTGACGCAAGTCACCTGTTGCATCAAAATCTTTTCTAACTGTTTTGAAAATCTGGCCCTTGTTTACAGGTGCATCCTGGAGACAAAAACACAAATAAGAAAGGAGGCAGGGAAAAATCAATAATAACACGTTACAAACAAAATCCTGTAGATTATAGATGCTACTGAACAATGCATTCTTTTAGAGCCTATCATAACTACAGTGTAAAGCACAGTGCACCCCATTATAATATAAGGCCATAAAGGGTCTGGAAAAGCACAGTGCAGAGCTACCAAGATGATAGGCAGTTCAAAACACGACATAATGAATGGCTATGGCAGCTGGGGTTGTTCTCTTAGGAATAAAGAAAACTGAGCCATGCATGGCCAGCCTTAACCATTCTGTGCCCCTGTGCAGCCCTCTGCTGGGCTCCACCACTCCATTTCCTGTGCCCCCCCCCCCACATCCATCATTTACACCTAACTAACCCTCCTGTCTTGTATTAATAAAGCAGTACCAGGTCTACTAGTTTAACCAGCATCTTTTAATTAGTATGCTTACCTTATCCTGAAGTTCACTGTCCCGACAACCAGTACCCCGGTCAGCACTTCCCAATAGACAGGATATCCCGACAGTAGTAAACACGACAGTATTCCTCCCGATGAGGTAAGATAGCGGATGTGATGGAATGCTACCTTACCCCTTCTACAGTATGGAAAAAGACGGCTGGATGGGGTTGCTGGCCAAGCTGCCCCAGTAGTGTGGAGGGGTACACCACGGTAGGTCAGGCAGCATGCTGTGTGTGACCTGGGTTCTGGTCTGGGCACGTCATTTTACACACTACACCCCCTGTAACTATTTTTTTTGTTTATCACAACATTATTTGTCAGCTCCTCTGCGGACCTGGCAGGGGCTACAACCCCCCCTCTCTGCTTGGAGGGGTATGTCCTCTGGCTCATTTGGGCCATCATGGGTCCTGCTGGGTCCCGGTATTTTCCTCCATTTTTCTCTCCTGACCCATGTCCATGCAATGGGTGCAGCAGCCACCTCCGCGGAGGCAACCAGGCACACCTGGGTGTGGGTTGAACCCCTCTTGTGCTGACACGTGCATCACACAAATCCCTCACCCCGAAGAGGGAGAGAAGTCCTCTAGACTCTTAATCCTTACCTCCCTGGGTAACCCCTGAATGACCCCAGTCCATTCTCGAACCCAGGTTGCTGGTGTGGCATGAGGTATGGCGTCCAATGCCTCAGCCCTCAGCACCACTGGGCTGCCCCCCCCCCCCCGTAACTACTTAACATTTTACTCTGGGCCCGGCCCTCGAGAGTTAGATATTTTAATTACAGAGGTGTGGGGTGCAGCTGGTAAGCCCCCATTTTATACTTATTTTTCATGTAATGCTCTAAATTTTTCTGTCAGGCATAGGATCTGTTTGGGGCTGTGGATTTCAGGCCATTTTATTCGGCATGCTGAGCGTCGGTATACCGAGTTTAGGGATATCATAGTATATCCTTTTAATTAGTGCCATTGACTACATTGAATTATTTGAAACATAGAATGTGACGGCAGATAAGGACTGCTTGGCCCACCCAGTCTGCCCATTTCCCTACCTAATGGATAAGCTGCAGATCCTAGTTAACCAGCAGCCTACTTCTTTCTACCCTCATCCCCTAGAATTGCCTTATAACTGTCCCATGCATGCTTGAATTCAACCACTGTTTTTGACTCCACAACCTCCTCTGGAAGGCCGTTCCATGCATCCACAACCCTCTCTGTGAAAAAATACTGCCTTACATTACCTCTGAGCCGCCTCCCTCTACCTTCAAATTGTGTCCCCTTGTTCTTGCACACCTCTCTTTTTGAAAGATGCTACCCTCTTGGACTTTGTTGATTCCCTTGAGGTACTTGAAAGTTTCGATCATGTCCCCCCTCTCCCTCCTTTCCTCGAGGCTATACATATTTAACTCCTTTAGTCTCTCTTCATATGTCTTCTGGTGCAGACCCTGCACCATTTTAGTTGCCCTCCTCTGGACACCTTGCATCTTGTCTATGTTCTTGTGGAGATTGGGTCTTCAGAACTGCACACAGTACTCCAGATGGGGTCTCACCACCTGTCTGTACAGAGGGGATAACAACTTCCTGTTTTCTACTGGTGATGCCTCTCCATATACATCCCAGTATCCCCTAGCCCTCCTTACTGCCCTCTCCCATTGCTTGCCCACCTTTAATTCATCTGATATGACTACCCCCAGGTCCCTTTCCATTTTTGCTGTTATTAGTATCTCACCCTCCATTGTGTACTCTTCCCCTGGGTTTTTTGTTTCCCAGGTGCATTACCTTGCACTTCTTAGCATTGAATCTAAACTGCCATACATTTGACCATTTCTCTAACCTTGCCAAGTCTCTTCTCATCCTTTCCACCCCACCTTGTGCATCAACTGTGTTGCAGATCTTTGTGTCATCTGCAAAGAGACATACTTTTCCTTCCAGTCACTCTGCAATGTTGCTTATAAAGACATTGAAGAGGACCGGTCCTAATACTGAACCCTGTGATACCCCACTAGTAACCCCCCTTTCTTCAGAGTGGACTCCATTTACTATTACCCTCTGTGTCCTACTCTCCAGCCAATTCTTTACCCAGGCTATCATCTTGGGACCCACTCCCAGGCTGGCTAACTTGTATATTAATCTTTTGTGTGGGACTGAGTCAAATGCTTTGCTAAAATCTAGGTAGGCCATGTCCACAGCCCCTCCCTGATCTACTACTTTGGTCACCCAGTCAAAGAAATCTATTAGATTCATCTGGCATGACCTTCCCACTGTGAATCCATGCTGCCTTGGGTCCTGTGCCCCTCTGGCCTCTAGGTACTCGACAATTCTTTCCTTCAGAAGTGATTCCATCATTTTCCTTATCACTGAGGTTAAACTAACAGGTCTGCATTTCCTGCTTCTGCCCTGCTCCCACTTTTGTGAAGGGGGAATCACATCTGCCCTCCTCCAGTCCTCAGGTACCACCCCATCCTCCCATGATTTATTAAAGAATGTAGTCAATAGTGTCACTAGTTCTACCCTTAGTTCTTTAAGAATTCTGGGATGAATCCCATCAAGCCCCATTGCTTTGTCCACCTTCAGTTTTAAGAGTTCTTTCAGAACCCTTTCTTCTGTAAATGGGCTGGTATCAACTTCTGTATCCAGAGTGTTTCTGTTGTTTGTTTTAGGTACTTCCCCCTCTTCGTCTGTAAGTACTGAGCAAAAATATTTGTTTAGTATCTCTGCCTTTTCACCGTCACCCTCTGCCCACCTCCTCTCCCCTTTATTAAGCCTCACTATCCCTCCCTTAGTCTTCCTTCACTCCCTGATGTACCTAAAAAAGGTTTTATCCCCCCTTCTTAACTGAGTTGGCTATCTTTTCCTCGGTTCGGGCTTTTGCTGTTCTGTCTGCCTTCCCAGCTTCCTTTTGCTTTAACTGACACAATTCTCTGTCCTGCTCCTTCTTTGATTCGTTGTACTTTCTGAATGCTTTATTTTTCTCTTGAACCTTCACTGCCACCTCCTTTGAGAACCATAGTGGTTTCTTACATTGTTTTGTTTTGTTTATTTGTTTCACACAAAGGCTTGTTACCTCTGTGATGGCAGTTTTTATTATTCCCCATTGTTCTTCCATCCCTCCTTCCTGCCCATTTGCTAGTGCATTCCTTAGGCACTCACCCATTTTGGCAAAGTCAGCCCTCCTGAAGTCCAGTACTTTTGCCTTTGTATGGCTCGACTCTATTGCTGTGTTTATTGTGAACCATACTGTTCGATGGTCGCTAGCTCCCAGATGGCTACCCATTTCTACATCTGTGATCCTCTCTCCATCTCCATTTGAGAGAACCAGGTCTAAGACTGCTCCCTCTCGAGTGGGTTCCAATACTAGTTGTCTAAGGCATGCCCCCTGTAGGGCATCTAGAATAACCCCACTCTTAGAAGTGGCTGCTGCAACTGCACTCCAGTTAACATCTGGCATATTCAGATCACCCGTCAGCAATATCTCCCCTTTATCTGCCATTCTAAGTATACTTTCTATCATTTCCTTGTTCATTTCCTCCCCCTGGGGGGTGGGGTTCTGTATACAACCCCTGTGTGGATTGTAGTGCCATTGCCTGCCTCCAAATTGACCCACAGTGCTTCTTCTCCTCCCTGTTTGCCCTTTTGTTCTATTGCTTTGATTCCTTCCCTTATGTAGAGAGCTACTCCTCCTCCTCTTTTACCCTCCCTGTCCCTCCTGTAGATAGTGTATCCTGGTATGTTTACATCCCAGTCATGGTTCTGTGTGTACCATGTTTCTGTGACTGCCACGATATACAGATGCTCCTCCTCCATCAAGGCCACTAATTCAGGAAGCTTGTTACCCAGACTATGGGCATTGGTACTCATTGCTCTCCATTTTTTGATTGCTTTACCTTCTGTAGCAGCATCCCCCACTGACCTTTCTACCTTGGTCTTTTTCTCATTTAGTACGATGCTTTGTAGGGGGAGGCTGGGATTTTCCTGCTGTTTGTCAGTGCCTCCCCCCTTGACTAGTTTAAAAGCTTGCCAGTGAAGCATTTAAACCGATTGCCCAAAAGACTTGTTCCCTTCCTGGACAGATGCAGACCATCCTGCCAGTATAGGCTGGTGTCCCTCCAGGTGGAACCCCAGTCTCCAATGAAGCCAAACCCCTGTGCTCTACACCATTTTTTCAACCATTAATTAAACTGCATGGTGCAAAGTACCCTCGCCTCACCCACGCCACTGACAGGCAGCACCTCTGAGAATGATACTGTGTGTGCTACTTGTCTTAGGCCCCTCCCCAACTCTACAAAGTCCTTCTGCACTGCTCTGATCTCATGAAGAGCTAAGTCATTTGTCCCTAGGTGGACAATGATGTCCAGCTCAGACTCCCGTGCAACAGTTCTCGTGATCCTAAGGATGCGCTTCCTGTCCCTCCAAGCCATGGCACCAGGCAGGTACCTTACTTCAGTTTTCCCTGCTCCCCCGAGTTCTGCCCCCCTAATAATTGAGTCCCCCACCAGGAGCTGCTTCCTTTCCCTGTGGTGCCCTCTGCCTCCTTCCTGAGGGCCTCCCTTGTGACAGTTGTCTGCAACCTCCTTAGCCTCCTCTGCGGGTGCATCCATAGGGGAACTATGCTCCCCCATAATGGTGTATGGATTGTGCAGTGGAACAACTGACTGGGTGTGCCTCTGTTCCACCACCCTTACCCTCCCATAGCCCACTGTGGTCCAACTGCTGTGCTTTCTTTGCAACCTCTGAGGTAGTGGTGGTGGTTCTGGTGCTCCCTGGATGGGGGAGGTTCCCTTACTACTGTCCAGTGTGGCCTGAAGACAGGCAACTTCCTCCCTCAGGGCTGATGGTTGTCTGCAAACAGAACAGCATCTCAGCCTCCAGAAAGACTCCGGGAAGACTGCTGCCCCACAGCCATTACATTGCACTACTCCCCACATGTCTGTCTACCTTGTTTATATTTTTTTGTGTGTGTGATTGGTTTGTTATATAGAAATATGTGTATTATATAATGTGTATGCTTATATTGTCAGTGCAGTGTGCTAGAGAGGATATGACAGTGATATGCACCTTGCCCTCTTGAGGAAATGATGTCAGAACCCAGGTATAAAGGAACTATTTCCAGGGGTGGGTGGGGTGAGGGGTGGGAAGGGTTTGGGCCTAAACTGTGCCCTCATGAAACAATCAGCTAAAAGCTCTGACCTACTGCTGCGATGAGTGTCTTCCTGTCAGCAAGATGCCCTACACGACAATCTGACAGAGAAAATGCCCTGCTAATCAAACAGAGAAAAATCCAAACATCCAAGTCAGACACAGGTAAACCTC